>OX940968.1:29156913-29761913 GCA_954870475.1 Euphrasia confusa | reverse complement strand
ACTGGTTTGTCAGTATTGAGATTTTGTAATTCACAAGTGTACCTTTTTGCCAATTTGTTGAATACTACATTATTTCTCTCTCTCTCTTGTCTTCTGTCTCCCATCTTTTCATGTTCTTTAACGTGTCTTAATGGTTTATTCTCGTTTAAAAATTGTTTAGATGTGAGTTGATGGAAATAAATAGTGAGCGAGTGAATGGTGTAATTTGTTGAAAATTTTGGTAGAAAAACTCTTTTTGGAATGTGAGATTTTTGCCAGCTGAACTATAGATAAAAGGAGATGGTTGTGCCATTTTATTTTATTTTGCTCGGGTACTTTTAACCATAAATTTAGTACTTCTGTTAATATTTCATACATTTCCCTTTTGTAAACAAGATTGTGTTTTGTTAGATGCTTTCTACTTCCATTTTTTTTGTCTCACAAAGAAACTACATGTGGCAGGTTCCCATGTTCACTGCATCTGGATTGCTTGTTCGTTTCCTCAAGGTGTTTGACAGTCTTCATAATTCATATGATTGTTTATATTGAAGTATTCAAAATTATTGTAAGATTAAACTGGTTAATTTTCTGCAAGTATGGGAAAAGAGTGGATACAACACTGTGGAATGGTTTCGTTACATTACGAAAGCTGGTTCCTATGAAATTATGTGCTAAAGAGTTGTGAGATGTAATTCACGAAGGCTTGTTTGTGACATCACTATGCCTACAAGAGTAACACAATGAATCCTTTTCCAAATATGTGACTGCCCTGTGACCCCAACTAGGCAGCTCCTCTTTCTGAAGTGTGTAACTTTACTAACTTATTTGCTAAACAGGAAATAAGTTAAGTCTTCTAAACAGGAAATAAGTACTAGGAAATAAGATGAGTTTTCTGTATGGGACCAATTATCTTGGGGTAATTTTTGTAATTTTCCCTAAAGCAAGAAAGACATTGAGTTGCTAGTATAAGGCAGTTTGCTTCCTTTTTATACTTTTGATTTCAATCAAATAGAAGCCTTCTGTTTTATCTTGTCTTGATACGAGCATATTGACAATGCCTGATCACATTTTAGTACAATATTAACTTGTTTTTTGTATTCCATTTCTTTTGTTTTCCGAGAATATTAACTACTTGGTCTCAAAATCTCATTGTTCTATATTATATATAATGTGCAGCAAGTCAGCAACACAATTTGCTTCCAGCTTAACAGAACTAATACTATAAGTTTTTTATTTTTCTGCATTTCCATCACTTCTGTACGACTCTATTATGGAACACCCTCAATTTCTCATACTATATACATTCAGGAACTAATTTTTTACCAAAAACACAAAAACCAAATGTACCTAGTCTGGTATCATTTTATAGGTTGAAATACATATATTTGTTCTGGAATATGTATTGTTTGGTTATGTGAAGTTATGTGAAAGGTCATCCCCATATTCTCCTTCTGCGGTTATTACGATTGCCTTTTTAATTTTAAATGAAAATATTATATCTTTTTATTACTACTATTAACTTGTGATTTTTTCGCAGGAGAAGAACCGGATCAATAAGGATGGGGAATTTGTAATTTCGTCAACTAAGACTAGAACTCAGAAGTACGGCTTCTCTGCTACTCTTATGTTTTCTCTTTCTTGTTATTGCTAACACATGGTAATCTTGTTAGGGGTAACACTGAAGATGCTTTAGCAAAATTACAGGTATTCATTACTTCTAAATGAAAGGACAATTTACATGGTGTACATGAAGTTTGTGCCTTTTTAGGTATTTTTATGATAAAAATCCAAAGAATATTTCAAAATTAATTGAACCTCCTGAGATTTGTTTTCTAATTTAAGGGTTTAACAGTGGAGTTTTGATTTTGTTTTCTAATGGAAGGGAAAAACATAAACGGAGTCAAACATCAATGGGTTTTCTGTAATTTCAAGACTTCTCTGAGTGTTTGTAACACCCAACCTTTTGGATTTAGTTTTTGTAATGACCTCAAACAGAAATAATACGAACATCTGCACATGCATTAGTGCATTACCTTAAAGATATTACTGTCTTAGTTTATTTAAGACTGGATTAATGGGCCTTTACATCCATATAGTCATGCCATGACCTATCATGTGGTCTCACAAGATGTATACTTAGTGGCATTTGGTAATGAATGACACAGGCTATTATTGATGATGCTTCATATATGTCCCACCATCTCCGTCGGAGGAGACGATAAAGAAGATTGCTAAATTGTAAGAATTCTCTTTCGAAATGCACTTTTCAAAGTTTTACCCTCCCTCGCATGTGTCGATAAATGAATCTTTAACTATCCATAGCCAAGTTTGTGAATTAACAGAGTTTTTTTTCTTTCTACAATCAAAGGTCTGCTGCTGGGGAACAGAAATGACTGGATAAGAAGAAAGCTTAGTCACAAAAGAAAGCCCAACGGAGAAGCCGGGATAGTTGGAACTGATCTGTATGTGTATATAAAGCATAAGTTTTCAACTAACTTAATTACATTACAAAGAGTAAGCTATATAGTGATCCCCAACAACATTTTGAAGTACCTAGGCACCCTTTTGTCAGTTTTGATTCAACAATCTATTAAACAACGTAGTACCATTTTCAGCTTACATAAGCTGTTATTGCTCTAGAAAGGAAATCCACTTCGTGGTCCCTGCCTTATTGAGCATCATATTTGGAAGCGTATGACTTACAGATATGGACTAAGCTTGTTATGTTTAAATTTTAAGTGGCAGGAGGGACTATCTGTATTCAGTTTTCCGTGATTTGAGGCTTCCTTCTGTCACATGCCAATTGTTTCTGCCTTTTGCAGAGATCCGGTGCATATAGGGCGAGTCCTCAGACACATTTTTCGGTTTGGAAAAATGAATAGGAAGAAAGTTTCATGCTTGAAAACAACCTTTAATGTATGTGTATGTGTATGTGTTTTCGTAGAACTAAGAATTTTACTATGCTACCATAAGAAATGACTTGGTGTAACAATTCCATTCAGTTTGGTTTCGAATTTTCTTGCTGGCCACATATTAGTTTGTTCTGCGTCTAAAATCAAAGGCACGATGTAACTATTATTATTTATAGATGATTTTCAACCGTAGAGAAACCAATTTCATATGCATTATCCATGACAATGTTTTGTAAAACATTGTATTTCCTCAAATATATTTTACAAAACAAAGTTATCCTTCATTTTTGTCATTTCCTGATAAGAAACTCTTCTCCTAACTCTTCATCTCTGTGTTTGATCCACCGCTCGGACCCTTACCATCCACATGACCCCCACCTTGGCACCAACATGAGCATTATGAATGTAAAAAATTATAAATATGGAACTTGAAAATATGAAATAAAGAAACATGAAATATGTGTATGAATTGTATATATTAGTACTTAGATATATTTTTGGAATTTGATTCGATAATTAGAATTCTATAAAACTATATGTTCACTAAATATTATTAAAAAATATAATGAATCATTAAAAGTATATTAGTTTTCTATCCTTTAATTTTATTATTGAATTTGCAATTTTCTTTAAATAATTTTTAAAATGAAAAATTTATAAATATTTCAATGTAATAATAAGTCTATTTTAATAAGAATTGTATTTATGTATTGTTTACAATTTATAAATCATAGTATAATTTAATATTTAATTTTTATATTAAAATTTATATTGTTTCATTCATCCTACATTTATTTTAATGGTTTGAGGAAGAGTTATAGCGGAGTTGAATGCTTCAAATTTTTCTGGAGATGAGTAAAAGATTTGCAAAATCTAGGAATTTATTTATGGATTGAAACGAGCATCTCGAAAATAAAACATTAGTTTTGATAAAAAAAAGTCAAAAAGTTGAACAAGAGGCATTGGTTCACTGTGACCTCTTATTTGCAAAATGGTACAATTGTGATATAGTTAGCGTACAATACTGAATTGAACAAGAAGCATTGATCCATCGAGACCTCTTATTTATTTAATCAATTGTGCGTACGTTTTAGGTATTATAAAATCCAATCGTGGTTGACTTAAAGAAACACATTTTCTACAATCACCTCATTGTCAGCTCTGGATATAGACTCCATGGACTATAAACCATCACAGTACATCCATGATCTAAATCAAGAGATTGAATCCTCTACTACATGCACAAACTTCATACTAAATTTTGGACTGCATGAACGTTGTCCATTAGAGCGACCTTCTAAGAGATTCAGAGAAAAGTCACGATACAGGTGATCCTCTAGTGAATCCACAATAATGTCTGTTTAGGTCTTAAGAATTAAGGTGATCCTCTAGTAAATCCACAGTTATGTCTGTTTAGGTCTTAAGAATTAATGATATACAACTATATCATAGAATTCTCTACTCGAATAATGGGAATCACTTAGGGCCCGTTTGGTAACATGGATAACTCCATGATAGTTGCGTTAATTCAGTTATCACATGTTTGGTTCAATTTATTTGGACTCGGGATAGATAAGAAGCTCACTCCTAATTACTGTTTCCTTTCAGAAGACTTGACAGCCCAAAATGGAGTGATATATTATCTCATCGCTACAATAGTTTAAAGTGATATAAATATTAGCCATTTTTCCCTAATTTAACCCCAATTACGCGCAGCGATTTATATTATTGTTTTTTTTCACTTTTATTTCTTTTTAAAATATGTTCATCTTCCATCTAAAAAGACGCAACTCGGATTTTCTCCAACAATTTTTTTTCTCAAAATTTCGGTTTTGGAATTTCGCAACTTGGATTTCCACGCTTTTGTTTCTAACGTCGTCGTCACCGACGAAGCACATAAAAGTGGGACTGGTGCAGCGGCAAAGCGTAGCAGCCAAAATATAGTTTCGAGCGAATTTTCAAAGAAGATCTAGAAGATTTATGTCAAGGTTGAGTTCAGAGACAACGAATTCTAGTTTCAAAAATGGAGTAATTTGTTTGATTTTTTGGCAATATTGATTTAGGGTTTGGATAAAAGATTTAAATTTATTTATTTTGGGTATCGTATAAAAACAGTGGAAAGTGATAAAGTCTACCAAACATCTCTTTAATTATTTTGTTTCACTTATCTATGTTAAAGTTAACTATCATAAGTTATCGGATAGAAATAGGAGCTACCAAACAAGGCATTAAAGAATTCTATGCGAAGGAGTTTATTGAACTCATAAACTATGAGCACTCACTTAAGTATGTCGATGTCACAATACCGAGACCGAAGATACACTCCACATATTCTTATATGCGAAATGTCGTGTATCTCGTCACAAACACGACTCATTTTGTTGATTTTCGATGAAGTTGGGGGAGGGACGAATCGAAACGACAAAAAGTCGAATCTCAGCAGATCGTGACAGCAAGACCACTCTGTCGTTTACAATACTCCATCGCGTATTTATGTTGTCTGCAAAAGATTCTATCCGCTGCTCGATGAAAATTGTAATTCAAGGCGGTCGAACGACAAACGATTGAAGATGCATGTGCTGTTTCTAACTCAGATTATGATATAAAAGTGTTTAGTCATAAACTAAAAAATTGATGACACGAGTAATAATAAAAATTGGAGATTTTAGAAAAAGAGCATATTTAAATAATTATTTATAATTAAATATATTAGTTTTTCTCAATTATAAATTATTGTAACATGCCAAAATTATCTTTGCTTCATGTATAGGTGATTATTTATAATTTTTTAAAAGTGTTATAGTAATTAATATTTTTAAAATATACTTTTTTTATAATTATAAAATTAATAATACCCAAATTAATAAAAATGATTAAAAAAATATATTCTAGAAATTGTATTTTATGAAAATTGAAATATAAATAAAAAATCAAAATACCCATTTTTTTTTCAAATACTTCTGATATAATAGATCAGAGTACACAATAAGAAACCCTAATTATAAAAGGGCCGCCGCTACTTTGTATTCTTTCTTCCCTTGAAATCTGTTCAAGCTCAAAAAGATCAATCGACTTCCCTGAGAAATCTGTTCCAAGCTCAACCGCAACAAAAAGATTAATCCACGAGGACGAAGGTGAGTTCATATAAACCGCTCACACCCATCTAGCTCCGTTTCCACACATATAAAAAAGGTCACTTCGATTCCAACCACCTAGATCCAACCGCCTCGTCGGAAATCGGTACGGTGTCTGTGTCGGTGTCTTGTCTACCACCGCCGTGTCCGACACGTTTCAAGTGTTGTGTCGGAGTAGTTTTATTGTTTGCTTACTTTGATTCTAATTTATCATTTTGGATTATTGTTCGCTTGAATTGATTCTTCAAGAAAAATAAAAATATTTCATGCTATGTAATTTCTGTCTTCTAATACATTATCATCCATGTTTGAAGTGTCTAATATTTAAATTTCATACTCAGACGAGCCTTCCTTTTTCTGACATTATATGGTTTATGTTATTTTATTTGTTATGGTGATTTTTATTAATTTTTATTTTTGGTTTTCTAACAGAGGACGCTTTTATGGATAACTCTGAAGATCAGAAGCTGGATGTGGATCAAAATCCAGAAAAAACTGATGGAGGTTGGTATCATTTCTTGTGGACCGTGGTTGGTTGATTTTTTCTGTATTGTACTAGCATCTGATTGGAATTCCTAATAAGGGCATTTGACTTAACTTTAGAATTAAGTATGTAGACTCCATTCCTTTATTTGGCGAAAGTGACAGTTTTATCATTGTGATTCATATGTCCGTGCTTATACATACAAAGGGAACTTATTATTAGCATAGCAGACCTTTTTTTTTAAGTACCATTTCATTTTGTTTGTTGGTGATTCTAGGTCTCTTGCCTGATGGACATGACAGCTCCAAATCTGTGCAAGTTGAACCAGAAGATGTCATAGAAGGTAGGTCTTCTAAAGAAATGATCATATATATTTCATTGTCCTTCACAGTATATATCTAGTAGATAGTCAGATACCGTTTTCTTCTCATATTTCAGTAATGTCTTCCTGTTTTTGTTTCCTTCATTCGTAAAAGAAATTGAGTAATGTCTTCTTTTTTATTTTGTATCTTTATTTCATAGAAAGTATCTTTTGGCGAAGAGTATTGTTGACGGTAGGGTTACTACTAAATTGACCAATCTTCCACGGATAAGTTCTGCATCTTTCAATCCTAGTTTCCTTTATTTTTTAAACATGTGATTTTTGTTTCATGTTTTTATTTATTTATTCAGTAAAAGAAAAGGAAAGCAGTCCACCAGAAGATCTCGAAGAAGAGTCGGAGCATCAGAAAAAGCGACACTTGAATGTTGTTTTTATTGGACATGTTGGTACGACCATTTATTTAGACCATCAATTTGTTCACTCTGTTCAGGATTGCTTTAACTTTATATTCACCTGATTTCTGTGAAAAATATTTTTTGCATTTTGTTTTCTTCTGTATATATTTTCCAAAGTTTTCATTAGTTAGCTGACATTCCAAGCAAAAGGATAGAGATCATATGGGCATGGATGGACGGATTCCATATTCCCCCTTGCTAAAATTATGAATTTTGTATTACAAGTGTTTGTATATTTATTTTTAATTTTTTTACGGGTTCCCCCTTTGCAAATTTAGGCTGAGGTTGTTAACTTTGATTTTCTATTTCCTCGAGTACTGGCAGTTTCCCTTTCTTTTTCCTTCAAATTTGTCATGTCATATGGGTATTTCTATACACCTTATCTCCCAATTAGCATGGAAGTAATTAAAAAGTGGTGTTGGTGTCTCTTAGTCTAATTATTTTAGAGATTTTTCTATATCTGACATTTCTAGAAGTTGGTGCAATGCTTTTTAATTCAACTATGTAATCATTTTAGGGATGCATCGTCCCTAATATTGTTGTACTGTATAAATTATGTTGCTTATCTAAAAAATAAATAAATTAGCATGGAAATTTATTGTACGTTGTGGAAATGAACCCTTACAGATGTTCCAAAATCAAAATGATACAGGAACATTTGGGCTTAGATTTTTACTTGTTCACCCTGCCAAAATTAGCTTTAGGTGGTAATTTGGAATTTCTATTTTGACAGAATACTGGATTTTTCTTTCTTTTTCAAATAAGCCATTTAACTTGCTCCCAATTAGCTTTGAAAGTGCATCATAAGGAGTCATAGAAACTCTATTTTTTTAAAAATAAAATATGATTGTGAAACTGCTGAGAGTATGTCACATTTTTTTATTTGGTCTGCAGATGCCGGGAAGTCCACAATTGGAGGTCAAATATTATTCCTCAGTGGCCAAGTTGATGATCGTACCATCCAAAAGTACGAAAAGGAAGCTAAAGAGAAAAGTAGAGAAAGTTGGTGGGTGCTTCTTTGAATAAAATTTATATCAGTAAAGATTTGTGTTTGATCCTTGAATGTGCCATCTACTTTAAAAATGATCATTGTCAAGCGAAGTTTTATGACAAGGGAATTTTGCCCTTGTGATGAATGGTATTGTTATACTAAAGAAATGATTAACCAAATGCATATACAGTGCGATATGCATTATTATCGCTTTTATTCTGGAGGATAACAGTTATTTTTAATAATAATTTCATATTCCTGGATTTGTCAGTCTTCTTAGATATTCTACCAAGTGATGAGGTTTTTTTTCCCATTTGTCAGAGTGAATAGATGAGGTTGTGGTTGTTGGGTGTTGTAGTCTCTTGTGGATTCATTGATGTTTAACTTGAATGTCTAGTTGCCTGATACTACTATTAGACATGAACTTATGTGCCTTCACTAATTGCTGATGGCTGAATGATCCCTTCCGTTCCTATTTTAAGTTAGAATTGCTTGGTCTGACTTTTTTAATGTCTTGCATATTTATGTTTTTTTTCAAAAACTAGGTACATGGCCTATATCATGGATACAAATGAAGAAGAAAGGGCGAAGGTATTCTTTTGATGGTTGTTTTAGTTATACGATCAGCGTTGTTTTCTGTTCTGTGCTTTCAATCTTCGAAGAGTTTTTTGTTGATGTTCTGATCGTTCTCACATTCAGGGGAAAACAGTTGAGGTTGGAAGAGCTCACTTTGAAACAGAAACATCAAGATTCACTATATTGGATGCTCCGGTAACAATTAATGCGTATATCTTTTTTTTCTTTCCTCCCTCGGTTGTGATATTAACAGACCTCTATTTGTCCATACATTTTCTGGCATTTAGAAATTTGTTTATTTCCCTGCTTTTGTTGATGGGTTGGTTTCACTTTATTGGATGCCCGGTCACAATTATCTCTTGTTTTTATTTCTTTTGCCCCCTCGTTTATGGTATTAACAAACCTCTCTTTCTATTCTTTTTCTGGCATTTAGAAATTTGTTTATTTCCCGGTTTCCGGTGATGTTTCAAATCCTATAAAAAACCTTTTTTTTCTAAGAACCATATAATGTATAACTAAAATAGGGACAAGACATAGAGTCAGATTACATTGCATTGTACCAATTTCTAGATACATCAGAAATAAATTTCCCCCTAGAATATTCACCCTGAAAAGACCAAAAATCCTCTGGAACCATTAAATTACAGCTTTCGCTGCAATTTCTTTTCAACCATGAACCATTCAATTCGGATTGCAGAATTTGAATTGTAGAAAAGTCATCAAGGACCTGTCTAAGATGGGTTTAAAATCCACCACAATGACTATAATATTAACTGAAATAAAATAATTTGAAATCCATTAAATTATGTCATTGCCCAGTCAATATCTTATCTATTTATAATTATGAATTTGAATCTAAACTTTTTAGCTTTGAATACTCCTGGCCAACTGCAATCTATATGATCTCAATTATAATATAAATGAGTTCAATCCAAACTTCTTAGATTCTTTTGTAATTTATGAAATGAGTTCAATCCAAGCCTTAAAGGATAAAAATTAGGTTTAATCACTGCAGAAAAAATCATATTCTTCTCTGATGGTAACTTCTGCTCGGCTTTCTAGAATTTTCTTAGCTGAAATTATAATACTAAAATACTAAAATTGGTATCTACATCATAAATTTAGTTTTACCGAAATAAGTGGACATGTAAATTCAGAGTAATTTGTGATGGCTGTTGTCTATCTTTCTCTCTCAATCTTTATTCATTTGCTTAATTAATAAGTTGCATTCTCAGTTGAAAAAAATTTGGTATTACCAAATTGATTACTCCTATTTAGTTACTGCCTGAATTTAGAGTTGCGTTGAATTTATTTGTTTTTTATGTTTCTGAATTTTTTTAGGGTCACAAAAGTTATGTACCTAACATGATTAGTGGAGCATCTCAAGCTGATGTAGGAGTACTAGTAAGTTATTTACTCAATCTTGAAAATTTATTGTTATAGTATGTTTCTTATTATTTGTTTCTCTTATATCAAAAGTATGTTGTTACTATTAATATGCTCAGGTCATTTCTGCTCGAAAGGGAGAATTTGAAACTGGTTATGAGAGAGGTGGACAGACTCGTGAACATGTCCAACTAGCAAAGACTTTAGGAGTCTCTAAGCTGCTTGTTGTTGTGAACAAGATGGACGAGCCTACTGTTAAATGGTCAAAAGAAAGGTGCTTTTGAATGGTATTTGATTGGCATTCATAAGTCTCATTTTTTCATTGTTGTAATGCCATCAACCATTGCAGATTTGACGAGATAGAGTCAAAAATGACGTTGTTTCTGAAGGCTTCAGGCTATAATGTAAAAAAAGGTAAATTGTTATCCTGGCATCATATTGATAGAAGTCGACTTGGATGTCTTTTTTGGACTCGTTTCTTATTTTGTCTGATGTCATGCTCGTTGATTCAAATTTTATACAACTTGTAGATGCAAATAACTGAATAAGCATTATTTGTAATTTCATACATATTCCCATTTTATTCTTGGGTTGTTCAACCGCCAGTCCGTCACTAGTAACTTTGTATGCGTGATAAAGTACAAAATCCTATGTACATAATGTATGCTAAAGTCCATATGCAGGCGATCAAAAAGTTGCAGTTCTATTATAAAAATATTAGAAATACAAAATCTTTTGTGCATGCGTAAGAAGAGTATCTCAACTGAACATGTATGTTTAAGATTTATCATAGTGTTCCTCTGTATTGATATTGAAATTCGTAGAAACTAGAAATCTTCATTCTGCAATATATGTGCTCATTCCTTTTATAATTTGCGGTCTGGGCCTATGATTTTTTAGACGTACAGTTTCTTCCAATATCTGGTCTCATGGGGGCAAATATGAAAACCAGAATGGGCAAAGATGTATGTCCATGGTGGAATGGCACATGCCTTTTTGAAGCACTTGATGCTATTGAAATTCCTTTGCGCGATCCCAAAGGTCCATTCAGGTAGAGTTGTCTTATAAAGTCCCCCTTTGGGGTTATTTTATATTGGGTCACACTTGATGATTGTGAATAAAAAATATCCTGAATTCTTTTGTATTGTTAATCTTCAAATATATGGATTTCTAAGTTGAACTTTATGTCTAGTCTTATTTATTTTGTTACTTATCTTCTTAATTACTATATGGATGTCTAAGTTAATCTTTATGTCTAGTCTTATTTAATTTCTTAATTGCTATTAATCTACAATTTTTTAGCTAGAAGTTATTTCATGTAAAGACGGGAGTTCCATTTATTCCATTTATTGTGTTCATCAATGAAAACATAGAAACTGTTATTTTCATTGTTATTAGGGACTAGTATTTGATTGTAATTAGGTGGACCACTCTTTCCAAACTGTTTGCTTTTATTGTCTGTTGAACGTTCAGTTACTTTATTCTAGAACCCTTTTAATTTGGCATGTATTTCATTTCCTTCTTGATTACTTTTAAAGCTCAACGCCAATCTTAGACTACTAACTGAATAAATTATCTTGATAGAATGCCTATCATTGACAAATTTAAAGACATGGGAACGGTCGTTATGGGAAAAATAGAATCTGGGACTGTCCGTGAAGGTGATAATATGTTGGTCATGCCGAATAAGGTGATCATTATAATCCTTATATTTATACTTTAGTAAAGTAGAATTTTATTTTAATAAGTGGAGTAGTTAATATCATGGTTCACCTGTTTTTTATTTCAGGCTCAGGTGAAAGTCCTCGCCATCTTCTGTGATGAAGACAAAGTGAGGCGTGCAGGACCTGGTGAAAACTTGCGAGTCAGGTTATCTGGGATTGAGGAAGAGGATATTGTTGAGGGATTTGTTCTGTGTAGTGTTGGTAGGTGTTTTGTTATAATAATAGATGAATATGAGGGCATAAGTTTTGTTTCGCTCCTGATTCTGTCATATGTTTATTCATATTTGGACTCTAGTATTAACTCGATGTCAATAGAATTTAAGAAATCTACTTGAGTTTAAGCTATATAACTAACTCGACAATTCTGTGAAATAAGCCAATAACTAATTATGTGTTTTTTTTAAAATATGTTTAGATGTTATTCCGCTAGCCTCTCTTATAACTAACTATTCTTTAATCTCTGGCTAGCAAATAAAGTTATTTAAGTGTGGATTTAGTGTTATTGCTGTTATGAGGTCCTATGTAGGTCTCTCAATGAGTAAAATCAAGTATCTTGACAAAATACTCATTTATGTGTCTTTGGATATTTTTCCTTTTGAATTTGGCCCTAACGGAAAAATGGTTTTGCGCAGCAAGTCCAATACATGCTGTTTCTGAGTTTGTTGCGCACCTGCAGATTTTGGAGTTGCTCGACAATGTATGATCTTTTAATTTGAATTATTTTTTACTAGTTTTCCCCCTTCTGTATTTCTTTCATATAGATGTGTTTATGTATTGGATAATGTTAATGAACTATTTTTCCATCTATATCAGGCAATCTTCTGTCCTGGCTACAAGGCTGTTTTACACATCCATGCAGTCGTGGAGGAATGTGAGATTGTTGAGTTGATGCAGCAGATGGATCCAAAAACACGGAAGCCCATGAAAAAGAAACCCCTCTTTGTTAAGGCAGGGGCCTTGGTTGTGTGTCGTGTTCAGGTAACAGCTCTAGTACACACATTTTTGCTATGTTTCATAATTGTTCTGTTCTGTATTAATGCCATTTGGTATTTTTCTCAGGTTAGTAACATGATATGCATTGAGAAGTTCTTGGATTTCCCTCAGCTTGGACGATTTACTCTCCGTACAGAAGGTTAGAAAAGTACTACTGTGTTCATTATTAATGATTTTTAGTAGCTTCTGGATTCCTTGACCTAATTAAGATACCTGTGACCTTTTTTTTTCAGGGAAAACTGTTGCGGTTGGAAAAGTAACTGAACTTGCTGGTGGTTCGAATACTTCAAGTGGTAGTGCAAGTACCTCAAGTGGTGCGTAAACATTTTTTTCATGAGGTGGGCACTTCTCGACTTTGTTTCCATCATATTTAACTCATTTATTTAAGAATTTAATACTACAATTTATCATGTACAACAATTAAGACAAATTTTTGTTGTATAATTTGTTACCGACATACAGGTATTGCACGAGAATGTTGTACTAAGCGCGACGAGACTAAAGTTTAAGCTTCTTTGTATTGTCAACAGAGTCGAATGAATTCAGAGTTTAAAGTTTTTGCCCTTGGAGGGTATTTTTGCCGTTATTTTGTCTGCTGATTCTTTTCTTGAGATTTTTAATATAATTTGAATATAAGATGTGGATGTACAGGGAACGTGGTTTACTGTTAGATATGATATGCCTGGAGTTTTATTGGAAGGGTTCATGTGGCAGAGAATTGTTTCACTACAACAATTTAAAAAGAACTCAATTGGCAAAGTGATTATGGACTTGCATTATTTTTATCAGACATGTTTCTTTACATTAGATGTATGTCTACTGAAAATAGTGTATCTATAATTGGAACAATAAAGGTGAATATCTAACCATGTCCTCTTCATGTGATTGAAAATTACCCTATTTTATTTTTTATCAAACTGTCATTCCTTCCAAATTTTAGATTGCATTCTTATGATATTAGATTAATTGGTTAAAATTGAAAACATATTGTATATACTACAATACATTATGATAGATATTTCAAAAATATAAGTTAAACAATTTTATCAATTTAATAAATTGGGATATCTAATATTCTCCTTTAGACGTGTGGATTAAATTATAAGATAAAAGGATATATCTAACACATAAAATTTAAACGAAATCATACATTTTATCTTACTTCTATATTTTTTTGTGTGAAAATTTCGTGAAATCCTCAATACATATCGAATCTTAATTTCATAAATTTCAAAATCGAAAGTCAATTTCGTGAAGAAACCTAAATTCCTAAACATGGGTGTTGGCGAGAGCTTCTTGCGTGAACAAGATGTATTTGATTCAAGAAAAAAGACCATAAATTTCTACACTTTAATCTTGTGTCATGGAGGTTCATTTGTGGTAAGCCTTTGTCCAATTATGTTGAGAAGTAAGTAATGTTATGTTTGATTATATGAACTCGGAGATGGATGTTTCAATAGATAAGCAGAAAAAGCGTTATGAAAATTTAGAGCTCTTTATCGAATTGAAGATTTAATTTTATTTGCTAAGGAATGTGATAGTAGTAGGCTATCAAGAGTTTGTGTTGAGGTCGATGATGCTTCTGTTGCCATATGGAAATGTTCATGATGGTTTTGAGGGTGCATGAGATATGAAAGTAGATGTTGATGGTGGTTTTGAAGGTCTTCAAAGTTCACTTATTGAGAGTGACTATGAGTTTGTAGATGAGATTGGAGAGGATGACGATGATGATGTTTGGTAGAGCAATATGGATGAAGAAGATGATGAGTATGACGCAGAAATTGAAGATGAAGATGTGGTATGTGATGGAGATGTTGATAATTTTGATGAGAGCAAATTATCAAATGAGAATAATGCTCCTAATGAATTCTCCAAATTTAATAAATGGGTAGTGTACATTTCAGATTTTAAACTTGACATGTTATTTGAGAATAGTGATTTATTCAGAAAAGTTATGACATCTCATGTTATAAACACCAAAAAATCTATTTACTTCAAGAAAATTGACAACAAAAAAGTGCATGTGAGATGCAAAGACGAAAAATGTGATTGGAAGTTTGCGATCACATTTATTTTCAATACATATGTACTTGAATTTGATAAATTATATAGTATATACTAATATCTATTTAAATTAATAAAATTGTTATCTTTTACTCTATTTATTTAAAAATAAATAGATATTAATTAACACCTATTTATTTAACAAACAACTAAAATATGAGTACTACAAATTGATGGTTATATAAATAGGTCTTGAACTGGCAATCGGCAAAAGAATCTGAGCTGCGCTCAATGTCATCGGCGGTGAGGTCATGGAGAACGGCGTTTCTGACCCTGAGAGACGAGAGTTTGGGGTCACCCACCACAATCGACCTCCTCAATCAACTCATTTTGTCCCAATCAGATACTCTCATCGCTGCCGCACCGGACTTGCCTCCTCACGAGGTGTTCTTCAATTTTCAAACTTTATCTTCTGATCTGATCTGGGATTGACTCAGTGAGTGAGTGATGTAATAAGTAAGGAGTATTTATGATTCTCAGGTCACATCCGACTTTATGTTATTGATGGAGTTGGCTCTGAACATTTCTCATTCTCAATCCATTGAAGAAGACGACGAAGACGTATCTCAGCCCTTCACTAATTTATCGCACCTGGTACTTTCGTTGTCTACTATTTTGTTCGCCTTTTCATTTTTGCTTTTGCTTGAGGTTTTGGAGGCTCACTGTAAATCATACATCTTGATGATTTGAGTCATTTTCTACATCTTGTTGCCCTGTAAATATTCTTCTGGTCCAGGAGCTATTCTGTCAACTTTATCACTCACAGTGGATCTGTGGTTATATGAGGCCTACTATGCTCATAGGGTTTTAACTTTTGGACATGCGGCTCTTTGCTAATTACTGATGAATATTTATTTATCCACTGATCACATTTTCCTGTCTTCACCAAATCGAATCGTTTTAGGGAATTTGAAATTTATATTCCACGTAAATCCCTAATTCATAATTTACGACGAAGATTGTTTCTGTATACTTCTTACATGAGAAGGAATAAATCATATTCACTACAGTTATTAATCTTGTTGCATCTGAATGTTTTGCCTTCGTTGCAGATCCATGACATCAGTCACTGTACTCTTTTGGAAATCAACTCGAGGTCATGGCCTCTTGTGCTAGACTCTTTCAAAAGAATAGTGCAAACATTTCTCAGTATGTACAAAACAGAGAGTGTGGTAATTGAAAACATTTCCATACTGAAAGCCACAAAACAATGTTTGGAAAGTATACGGTGCGAGAATTTCTCCTTTCATCCGTCACATCTTCCCTCATTTCCTAACATGGTTTCTTTCGCATCTTTAGACTTTGTAAGCAATATACTCTCCCCGTCCTGGACCAATAGCCATATGTGTTTGGGCACAAAGATTAAAAAAAATGTTGTTTTATCGTCGTTTTGACCAAAAAGGTAGAGGTAAAAATGTCCAAGTATTTTAATTAAAGTAAGTAGTCGTTAGATTTATTTTTAAGAAGTAGGTGAAAATGTATTGTTAAAATTGTCTTTGAAGTAAGTAGTAATTATTTCATTTTATAGGTAACTATTGGTTTGGGACGGACAAAAATTGAAAACATGACTATTGGTATGGGATGGAGGGAGTAATATTTTTAAAACATCTATGTTTTATGTAATCACTTAAGCTTGTTACTTTCTACTCTCTCTTTTAAGTTTAACCCCAACACTTTTAGATTTCTCTTCTCCCTTTGTTTTTTTCACTGTTTTCTAGATGGGGCGTTTTTTTGGCTTATGTTGGGTTCTTACAATATATGATATATATTGGATGCACGTGTTGATCTATTTTTGCAGGCGCCTTTTTGGTTTATATCAATCAGCTGCTTTACTGTCAGAGAATGAACAACTAGTTGATTTTCTTCTGCAAGTGGTCGGGTATTTTCATGGCGAATCGATATATGACTACCATACCGTAAATGGAAGTGTGTGTGAAGTACTAAGAATTGCATTTGCTATGATTGGTGAGGCATACTCGAGAGTAGGTTCTTCTTTATCAATTGACACTTGGCAGTCAACGATTGAGGTATGTGCAATGGTGACATACTCAACGGTGTAGGGTTATAGTGACTAATTTAGTATTTATTTCTGTCTTAGGTGCTTAGAAAAGTTGTGGACATTGTGGCATCCAAGTCACAACTATTGGAGGATAATATTATTGTTATGTAAGTCTGCCTCCACTCCGACCTGCTATTCAGAGTTCTTTTGAGGAATTAGTTTTCAGGAATCACAGGTTGTTACCATCTTGGTCAGGTTTTATATTGACCTTCTTCATTGTCTTCACTTGGTTCTGACTGAGCCCAGGGGATATCTGGCAGGGCATGTAAGAACTGTCTCCTTTTAGTTGAATAAGTCAAATGTTTTTCTTGTGATAACATTCTCACTTTTTAATAATTTTTAGGTGGCTGGTTTTGTAGCAGCATTGAGGATTTTTTTCCGTTACGGTCTTTCAAATAAGCCGCATGTTATGAATCTTATAACTGATCACAAGAAGGAAGTCGGTTCAACCAGCAAAAACTCATATGTTGAAGATAGATCAAGAAGTGGTCCTTATAGGCCCCCACACTTGCGAAAAAAGGTTGTGGGGCATCAGAAGTGTAGCGATGAAGATGGCATGGTTTCTCCTAAACATGAATTTATTTCATCAGACTCAGATTACAGTGATAATGATGTAACTGTGGTAAATAATTGTGGTGCTCAGTTTGCTAAGGCTAGGTTATCAGCGATTCTTTGTATCCAGGTTTGTACATTTTGCGGTATTTTTCTTAATTTGTGCAACTGTCTGCTACACATTCTGTGCCCTTCACACCATTTATCTCAACATTATTTTTCTATTGTTACTAACATACCATTTCTACTGAAGTTAAGTTGTGGTTATTAATCAGTGTTCTGCTTTTATATAGTTCATTTAAGAAACTCAAGAATTATCACCCGGGGAACTTGGGAATGCTTGTTTATTTTGAATGACCAATTATAATTTTGTACTTTCTAGTCTCTAACTTTTGAATTTTAAATTTATGGAAGGATCTGTGTCGAGCTGACCCCAAATCATTTACATCCCAATGGACAATGCTCTTGCCATCCACCGATGTGCTACAGAACCGGTGAATCATTCAACCTCATTTATTTAGTTAATGTTCTTTTCTGGTTTTTTCACTTTTATGTAAATCTTACAAGTTATGTCTAATTAAAAATTCAATTTACAGGAAATATGAGACTTCCCTGATGAGTTGCTTGATTTTTGATCCGTATCTAAAGGTGTCATTTATATTGTTTCCATTGATATCATTTTTCTGCTTGTCTATTATATTCCGTGTTTTCTGAAATATCTCAATTTAACAACAGTATTTGTTTTCACTCATTCATGTCGTGAGATTTTTAAATATCTTAAGCCAATAGTACAGAGTAAATTCCCATCACTTAAACTGTTAATACGCTGATATATCTCAAATTGTTGCTTAGGTACGGATTGCAGCTGGATCTACTATTATGGCATTGTTGGATGGGCCTGCATCTGTTTCCCTTCAGGTAGCAGAATTTAAGGGGTTCTCTAAATGTGGGTCTTTTACAGCACTTTCCAGTTCTTTGGGGCATATCTTGATGCAGCTGCACACAGGTGGTGGATCCTTTAAGTTCTTTTTGTTTGTTTGTATTCTTTTGAAGATTGACTTTTTTTTTTTTTACTTTCAGTTTTCTGGAACTTAGTAGTTTTGGGATAAATGCATTCTAAATTCTACTCCATATATTTTAACAAAGTTGAAAAACACGCGTTAGAAATATAGCATAAAAACCCCATTATAAGTTTTCGGAGGTGCTTGGTATGAGGATTTGGGGGTGGGGAATAAGAGTGGATGCTTGGTTTGGAAGAATGATCATTTCGATTGCATACTTTTGGGTGATAAGCCAAACCTCCAAACATGAGAGAAATGAAACCCATTATCCTCTACTAACATTTCCATTAATATTCCCATTCCCTATTTTTTTATAAGAAAAAACTTTGTTAAAGTAAGTAGGCAATTTTAATATATATTTATTAGATGAACAAAGCTTTTTAATCTTGATATATTTCTCTTGAATTGAATTTAAGAAAGCGAAAATTTATTTATACCATTTATAAAATTAAAAATAAGTCGCTTTTGTATCTAGCATTATTAGCCGAAATATTTAATGCATTTTTTTATAGCTAACTAGCTAAGTATATCTTCCTATCAAAAAACAAAATAGCTTACTATATTCTTCCTAATTAATTCAAAAGGACTCCATTATATTATGTTTTTAATTTATGTCAAGAGTAAACGCACATTAGTAAATTTGATCAAATGAGTCACATAAAGGCCCCACACAACCATATTACTATGTAGCACATCCATATTTTAAGTGGAACAGAGTTTATTTCTTTGGAGAAAATGCGCAATTAAATAGTCCCATAAAATTAGACTTGTAGACGCCTCAAAAAGGAAAGTGTTGCAACTTTGTGGGAGGGAGGGAGTATTTTTATTACATATTGTTATTACGTTATTATTAGGACTTCTTTTTTTGATAATCAGTAAGTAAGGTATTTAAAGCTTTAATTATAGGGTTTTAATTCATTCATCATCAGAAATATTGAGTTTAGCCGGTTGGCTTTGGGCAGCGGTGTTTCCCGCTGATTTTCAGAATTCTGTTCTTATCAGTTATAGAATTATTAATTCATAGAAAAATCAATAGGTATGTTATTTTTATTATATATATTCTAAAACATGTAAAAAAACGAAATTAGTTTAATTTGATTGACAATACTGAATTGTCATATCACTAAAATGTACATGTGACTAAAATTGTTATCTTTGCTTAGGAAAAATTGTCAAAAGACTAACATTGCAACTTCAAAAGTTTCAAGACTTATGATGTTGCAGCATCCCTATGGATACTAGACCAATTGTTTTTTCTTTCTTTTATGTGCAGAATGTTTATCAAAGTGGGATGTAGGATATTCTTATTATACATTTTATTTTCATTCTTTTTTGCGAACTTCAAGAAATTTTAGTATGATTTATTGATTCCTGAAATTTTCTGATAGAAATATATCTTGTAATATTTATTTTTTACTAAACAGGTACATTGTATCTAATCAAACATGAAACCCACAGTAGGATGCTGGTGTTGTCATTCAAAATCCTGGTGCTTTTGATATCATCTACACCGTGAGTACTTTTTTGAGCTGTGGAATTATTGTTTTTGGCAATTTATTCAATCTAAAATGAAACATAAGGGTCCTTTGGATTTATTGATGCAGTTAAGAATGAGAATTTACTAGGTGTTAAGATATGACTTCAACAATCAAAAGAATCCTTTGGCTTGGAAGTTTTATTATTAATGTTATAAACTCACAATCCTGTTCTTTAACCTATAAAAGTAATTCCTTTTGTTCCCATTTTCATGTCTTTTAATGTGCAGTAATTTTGACTATTTGACCACTCTTATTTACTATTCAAATTAGAAAATATGGATATTTTATTTTGAACTTTGATTGTGAATTAATCATCCTATAAATAGTTTATTTACACGTGCCTAACTTTTCTTTATTCATTTTTAGTTATTCGAGAATGTCAACAGAACTACTCCCATTGGTTATCTCTTCAGTTCAATCAACTATTGAAGAGGGTTTTCCCTATCACAGTGATCAAAATAGCTTACTGGTTAGTTTCAAGATTTCTTGCATTGTCGTCAAATGGTCTCTCCTCAGAATCTGTCTTTTTTAGGTTATGAAAGTTACTACTTTGTTTGTAACACTACTGTAGAAGACACCTTTAATTTCCCAGTGTCGCATTATTATGTAGTTCAGTTTAAGCTAGAGAGTGGACCATTTGACCATGTATATTTTTCATCAGAGGGTTATGCAACTTACAGATAGTTTTAACAATTCTATTCTTCTGAGAAGCAGTTTTGACCTTCTGTTTCCGAGGATCAGTTTCATGAAATGATCTCAATGGATTGTAGAGTCCATTGGCCCATTGTATTACAATTAATTTTGATTTTTCACTTGCTTGTTCATGTTTATCTTTGTTTATTGTAACTTAATACATGAATTAAAATGACAACCATATGATAGTTTTGATTAATGTTTGCAGGCAGCGGCTATTAATTGTTTAACTCTAGCTCTCTCTGTGTCTCCTTCCTCAACACATGTCAACAATATGCTTATTAGTGAAGTTTCAACAGGTTTGTGATGTGTATCCATAAGAATATGATACAACTTGTATGCAAATGAGTGGGACTCAATTTCCCTGTGTCCGGAAATTTTAGATTGTTACTTATGCGGAGGAGTTTGAAGAGACAAACGTAGAAGTGATACTTTGAGACATAGTTCTCTTTTGGATGTGTCTGGAATCGTGAGGGAGGATTTAGAAGTAAATCAACAAGTTTTACCATTTTAATTATTCAATAAATAGGTAGGTGTTTTCACTTGTAATTTGGGATACTTCGAGATTTAGCCATCTAAGTAGAAAGTAAGAACCTTTAAATTGGACATTTAGTACGGTTTTCCTCCGAATTATGTGATTTTACTGGGATTGCTAAACAAGGCAGCTTCATTGGCCGAAAGGTGGTGGAAACTGTGGAATGTGATAGATTAGTATGTTCACTGGTATTTTCTTTTTTTGTACATAGAAGTTTATTTGGAGGACTTTGTAACAGATCTCTATTTCTATACACCTATAATTTCCATCTTTCTATTTCGGTATTTTTTTCACTTAAATTTTCTGAAGTTACTTTCAGATTTTTTTGGTTTTACTTAAACGTATGTATGATTTATCAGGATGTCTTGAAGGTCAGCAGAGGTCTGGTGTACTGTATGTCTTGTTTCGATATTCTGGACAATCATCAAACCCACTACTTAGTTTAGAAGCATTTCAGGTAACCGCTTTTCTATTGGAAAACAAATTCTAGTCGTATAATTATAGGTTAATATGTATCGTTGATTCTGTCTTATGTTCTATTTACAATTCATTTCCCTTAATATATAGTTAGGCTGATATTGAAAATAAGATGAGATTTTCATCTATATGCTATTGCCTATTGGGTATAAAAACTCTGCTCTTTCACCTACTGAACGATCTAGGCTGCAAAAAGGTTGTAAACTAAAAAAGGTGATGTTGGATTTTATGCAATCCTTTTCTGGCATACTTTTCGGTCTATTAAAATCGAGTTTGAAGTGAACCTATACCAACTGTGTCAATGGTGCATCTTTCTTCCATCTTGTTCCCATTTCTAGTCTTGTCCTTCATCCACATATGCCTACATAGTACGTATAATAGGTGTCAATGCAATTAATGGCTCTGACCTTAGACTACCTTATGCCCTTCTTTTGAACATTCAATTCAAACTTATGTTCTAATTAGTTTGTTTCAGGCTCTCAAGGCTTTGGCGCACAATTATCCAAATGTAATGGCTTTGTGCTGGGAACAAACTTCTTCTATCATTTGTAGAGTTTTGAGCTCATTTTTAGATGCTTCTGTGAGATCTTGGAGGAGTGATGTTGATCACTCTTCTGCATCAATCAAGGAGAGAGTCTCAGCAGCAGCGATCAAGGTAGATTCCTACCCTTTCTGCACGGGCATTGTTTTATCCTTCATATACATTTTCTATTACCAAAAGACAAATTTGGGCCATTGAACAAATTCACAACATGGTGCATCGTTATCAAATAACCAGCTATGTGATATCTTTTTCCATATTTTAAGCTAGCTACAGTCTGGAGAACTACACGACCTGAAATGATTCATGAAAATAGAATATGCATTCCTTTTATGGTCACAGAGAGCATTCTAATATGGACAATATAGGAAAATTATTATCAATGACCAGTCCCTGTAGTAGTATGGGAATGGGCTTTGTTGAGTTGAATAGGGTTTTCTGGAAATTTATGATAGTGTTCTAAGGTACAGTGTTTTACAGACTATATCAATGTTTCTGGGAGGTGGATAAGGTGGCAGGACAAAAACCATCTTCTTTTGAATAATTGATCGAGTAGTATCAAGACAAATGTCAACACAGGCTCATTAACTGAATTAAGCAGGATCAAGCGCTCGTTATGGAAAAACAACTTATGTTTTGGATCAACAACAGATGCACATATAAATATTTAGCATATTCAAAAGTAGATGTCCATTTTGACTTGATTTTTGAGCTTTGGACAATACTCAAAAACTTGATGAATTCTATTTAACGACAGTAACATTTTTAACTGAGAATAGAATTGTGAGGATAAATTCACTCCGGTAATGGAATTTATTTTGAGCTGATCTAAAAAAACAGAGAGATAAGTCTTGGATAAAGAAAGTATTACTTTATAATTTATGATTTAGTATATATATATTTATTGCTATTTGGTTGAGGTTGCAAGTGGAATGACATAACAAGGTCATGCTATCACATCATAATGGAGATTTTTCAATGTGGACATATATTTAATGGTGCAATGCCTTGTCCAAGCAAAGTCTATTTCCTTTTTTATATATTCAAAATTTATATATTTCCAATACTTGTTTTTCTATATTCCCAATCCTTTTCAGGGGCTACTTTAGTGTTTAACATAGATTATAGTGAATTATCGCTAGTACACCTTGTAAGTATGCTCTTGGTCGTCATTACCAAAATAAATTCGCACTGTAATAACAGGTGGAGTGGCCTGTGAACATTTAATGTTTATCATCCATCTGACCCAAGTGTCTGCTTTATGTATAGACCTAGAAGCTTTGTGTTGGTAAAACGAACTAGGTGGTTTGGTTTTATTTATAATTTTATTTGATGTTGCAATGGTGAAAAAATGATAGATTGCGAGCCTGGTCTATTTTTTATTTTAATTCTAATTTGTATAAGCATTTTTCGTAGACCGCAGGTGGACGCGCGGTAGCGTTCGTGGTGATTTTGATTTGAATTCTCATATCTGTTCTCTTGATATTAACCATTTTTCAGGTTCTCGACGAGTGTCTTCGGGCAATTTCTGGCTTTAAAGGAATAGAAGATCTTTCAAATGATAAATTTCTTGAAAGTCCATTTACATCTGACTACATGAAGACAAAGGCAATCTCATCTGCACCATCATACAACTTAAAGAGCCCAACATCAATTGAGGATGAATCTATAACATATCAATTAGCAAGTGAGCGTTGGTCTGAAGCAACAATCAAGCATATGCCTATTGCCATCGAACATTCTTCAGCAATGGTAAGTTAAACAATTACTGTATTTTTTTTGGTCTTGCCCTTCTATTTGCAAGCCTTTTTCTCATTCAAAATATAACAATTAAGGAAGAAAATCACGCTATTAAATTTGAGAATATTAATTTCATTCATAATGGCAAGTTTAGTTATCGGGCTATACTTAATTTTGTATACATCAACTTTAAGTAAACCAATTGAATCTCTTGCTTTCTTTTTGTATAAAGATTCCAATAATTTTGGCACAAAAACATTAGTTACTGAATAGATTTAGATCATAGTTCATATAAATACAAGTCATTTTTCTTAAAAACAATAAATTATTTACTCTTGCAAATTTTAAACTTAGTTTTCCAAAATTAACATTTTTGTTCTAAACGCTTCTGTGCAACTACAGTGCAAGTATATCTCATTTTTGCTTTTCTTGGAAGGTAAGAGCTGCATCAGTGACCTGTTTTGCTGGAATGACGTCTTCTGTTTTCTTTGCCCTACCTAAGGATAAACAGGACTTCATTATAAGTTCTTCAGTAAGTTCAGTAGTAATCTCTGAGCTCTCATATTTTGTGAAGTGATATATGGGTGTGAACTATTTCATCCTCAGGATAATGGCAACTTTGCATATCTTTTCTTGGTCGATTAAATTTTCAATCTTAAATACAAAAGATTCACACTGTTAACACATTTGATACTTCATTTGAAATTCAAACTACCTCTTTTATTACCCAATATCTGGAAGTAGATAAACGTAATTTTGTATCTATTTATGTTGTGTTGATTTTTTGTAGATTAACGCTGCTCTAAATGATGAGGTTCCTTCAGTTAGGTCAGCTGCTTGTCGAGCCATTGGTGTTATTGCATGTTTTCCACAAATCCATAATAGGTGAATAAATATTGTTACACTTTGATTTTATGGTAATTGGTACTAGTTACCAGATAAATCCTCAGTTTTGTTTTCTTAACAGCGTAGAAGTCCTAGAAAAATTTATACATGCTGCAGAGCATAATGCCCTCGACTCACTGGTTTCTGTAAGACTTTTGCTCTCTGTGCTCCTTTTCTCAATTTCACTGATATTTTTGGAAACTTATAGAACGTTCTCCTGTTTCGTTGTTTGACTCACTCGTTGCAGCTTTCTGAAAAAACCAATATTTTGTTTACATGGTAAAAAAGTGAAATACTGTTTTAACTTTGTCGATTTGAGCTTCAAAAACATTATTGAGATTACTGTAAAAACTGATGTGTATTATGTTTAACAGAACGCTTCATGTCCATACATAAGTTGGATATGGACATTAAGTTGGATCTTTCCATCTCTTTAAATTGAACTTATGTAATATGGAATTCCAGCTAGGTCTGATAAGCGTTAGAAATGAATACCAGCTAGGTCTAATAAGCATTGATAAGCGTAATATATGACTGTCATAAAAATTTACTTTTTGATTTTACATACTCACCTTAGTTCCTCATTCAATGTGCTTGCTTTGCTTTAAGTTTGAATGCCCAAGGTTAAGAATGCTCTTATTTTTTTATTTAGATGTTAAAAAAGTGTCCTATTTCCCGATCTCATAAAAATTTGACACCACCAATTCTGAATGGAACAGTCATAATGACATGGAGAGAGTTTGCTCTTTTCGCTTTTATGAATCCGTCTACATTGTTTCTTAATAAAAGAGTCTAAGACAAATTGTCTCAATAACAACTCTCAGGTCCGTATTACAGCTTCATGGGCCTTAGCAAACATATGTGACTCTCTTAGCCATCGCATGGATGCACTTCATGCTGAAAGAGGTTCTACTGGTGGGACAGTGTTTAAATCTAAACATCTATCGCTGTAACTATTATTTTTTCTGTTCTCAGATCTTAATTTTATATTTTTGACAGAATCTAGGAAAAGCTCTGAACTTATATCATTGTTAGTTGACAGTGCCTTGCGGCTGGCAAGGGATAATGACAAGGTAGGCATGCAAAATTCTTAATTTATTCTCTAAATCTTGCTAATTTTTGGAACACTTAAAAATATTGGTGGCCTTCTTTTTTAAAGTAGAGTGGTATTGAGCTATCACTTTTACTATTTCCTTGATAAGCTTCTTGAGAAGATAAGTGATTTGTGAGTCTTCCTTTGGCAATGAAAGTACTTTTAGGTTGTCTGGTGTTTGTTCCATGAACTCTCAACTGGGAAAAAATCTCAACTTGCTTATAAACTATCTTACATGCCATACAGGTAAAAGCAAATGCTGTTAGAGCTCTGGGAAGTGGGAAACCTTTCGAGATGTATCCAGTTTACATTTCAACCGCTTATGCATGATCCAATGGATCATATACATCTGAATACTGGAAAAGGATCAGAGAGTCATGCGGAGGAAAGGTCAGACTCATTCTCTTCAGCATCATCGGGGAGTTTTGATTGGCTTGAACAGATGGTGCAAACATTTCTTTCTTGTGTGACAACCGGAAACGTGAAGGTATTGTGGAATGTTACAATGAATATTATTATGGAGTATTTGTTATTTAAAGCATTATTGACTGAATCAGTTTTTCGTAAAACTGAAATTATTGACAGGTTCAGTGGAATGTATGTCATGCACTGAGTAATTTATTTTTCAACAAATCATTGAAACTACAAGACATGGACTGGTGAGGACTTTACTCTGTACCTACTCCTGCTTTCTTATTGAATGTTTGTTGGAAACACTTCATTTTCAGGGCTGTGCATACATGCATCGAATTTCTGTTGAGAATAAATTCAACATGGGTTTTGCATGTATAGATGTCTCGAGTTTATCTAATTAAGGCCTTGAAACTTTCTGTAATAAAAGGTGTAAAAGAAGAGTTTTTGTGTTTATTGCAAGTACACAGACTCTAATATTTATAGAGGGAGTATAAACTAGGCTACAATATTTATCAAAAATAAAAAAAGATCTGCTAAGTCCTACAATATGTACTGTAATGTATATATGACTTATTTGAGATAAGATTATACGACAAGTCGCCAACCTTATCAATAGAAACATTGCAGGATTGAACTATGGATTATGGTTCCATATCAGTGATCTTATTATCAATACTTGATAATCAGTAGCGCTCTCAGAGTTATCTTTTGTATCGAGATTTTATTAGAAAGAAAGAGAGATATGTGCAGACAAGATTTTGACGCACATCTTTATAGGGTCAGATCAATTATTCAATCATCTTCATGAAATTATATCCGGAATGGAAGAATCTGCCAATTTTGCATTATTTGTTGAATTACTTCTCCATTAATTAACAGATTCACTCTCTTATTTTGCAGGGCTGCTTCTGTTTTTAGTATACTCTTACTACTACTTCGGGATTCTTCTAATTTCAAAATAAGGATACAAGCTGCTGCTGCTTTGGCTGTACCAGAAACTATAGATAGTGAGTTAGTAATAATTCTTATATACAAACATGTAAAATGCGTAAACACTCCATCTTGCATATCCTCCTTCAGTTTAATAGACAGAAGTGAAATATACCTACAAGGCTAGAACTAGCATATAGAAACTCTAAATAAGAAATGAGCTGAGAAAATGATGGTGCTTGGAAAAGATTAGAACTGTTTAATAAATAACCCTTCTCCCTGTGAGTGTGAGCCGTGAAGCTTACTTAACTGTGCAACACTTAAAATTTTACTAACTGAGTTCATAGTTGATAGTTCTAGATGATAAATATTGTAGTTGTATAAAGATTCTAAATGATGGCTTGTCGTTTTTTAAACTGACCTTTTGGTTTCCTTACAATTGCATTGATTTTTGTTTTACATTTATGTGTTTGTTTCTTCTTATGGTATCTTGATGCTGCAGATTATGGAAAATCATACTACGACATTGTTAAAAGTGTGGAGCATGTAGTTGAGAACTTCAAATCAGATCAGATTTCAGAGCCTTCTAATTTCAAATACTGGATTGCACTTGAGAAGCAGGTCAACTAGGAGATATCATATAGTTTAAATCTAAATCTTTTTATTCACATAATAGTCCGAGTAAATTGTGTCAAAGGTCCAACTCTATTTTTTATTTTATTTTTATAAAAATAATGTAAAACATTTTTCTGGATTGTCACATTTTTTGTTATAATTTTAGTTGTGGGGCCTTTATTTATTTTGGTGGTGTTTGTTTTATACAGTTGACATCAACTATGTTGCATCTGCTGAGTCTTGCTGCAAGGTCTAATCACCAAGCTATCCGAGTTTTTCTCGTAAAAGTAAGATTAATTTGTAGTTTATCATGGCTGTTATTTCGGTTAATGTGCTGTTTGTGTTGGCTGGATAGTCCCTAATATAATACTGCGTGTTTATTTGTTTGCTTGATAATTTATTTTCTCTAATTCTCTTTATAGAAAGCATCATTTCTTGAGGTCTGGATTAAAGATTTGTGCTCATCTCTTGGGGACACAAGGAAGTCTCTTGATGAGGAAAGAAATATGATGTGTATGGACCAGAAAAGGGACATTTTATTCACAACAATTCAATCACTGGTTGAGGTGTATGAAATCAGTAATCAACAAATTATCGCACAAAGATTTGACAAATTGAGCAATAGCATTCTGTAAAATCTGTGCTCTCTATATGTAATCACTATAATCTTCTATAACCCCTGGGAGCAGTTAACGGATAATGCCGGCAGTGTTGGTTGTTGTACATCTTTTGTATGAATAGTCATTAGTAGAAGGTTAGAAACAATTTGTTCTATATCATTAGTCTATAGTATTTTTGAACGAGATCTTATATACGGAGTACCTTTTTTTTTTAGTTGTACAATCTAACTCAACAATCATGTATATATTTTCTACACTGATTGATGTGTTGTACAATCTAACTCAACAATAAAGTATATATTTTCTACACTGCTTGATGTGGCTAAATGAATGTAGGTGATTGATTCACCAACCACATTACATAAGACTGGGTTAGCAATGACGCATTTATTCCCTCGTTTCAACCCCAAGAGTCAAGACTGAACTTCTCATTTAAAACTAATAATATGTCAACAGATGATAACTCAGTAATAAATATGTCAAAAGGGCATGCAAATAGAACTTTGGTGCCATCATAATAATTCTCTTCAGATTTAAAAGAAAGAATGAACATTGCATCAAGGTATTAAATGGAAGAACACAGTACAACAATAGAACAAAACCCATGCCATCATTAGTAGCAGTAGCTCATTGTTGCCTAAACTTGGGCCGTATCATGATCACCCCAGACCTAGTTTCATCAAAGTGATACCTGTAGGGAACAAAACAATATCCTTAAATACGTTATTTATTTTTTACATTGAATATTACGAAAATTGGAGAAAAGAGTGAAGGAATCACCCATTCTCACTGAGAAAGTTTCTGATAGTTGATGGGAGTGCAGCTCCTCCTCGGCTATGATTACCCTTTCCTGCGAGATGCAGACATAAGAGTGTTACATAACCTTGAGAGCTTTATTTTTTAGAACATTACGTGCAAAAGAAAAATCATAATAACTAAAATAGTGGTTGCAGGAAATTTCAAATTTCACAGATAGGATGTCAATCTTTTTCAGGCCGTTTACCAATTGATTCAAAAAAAAGGTCTTACGTCAATTTATTGAATAAAGTGTACACACGTGTAACAATAGTGTAAAATTCGCTTATAGTACCATCGTGAGAACCATGTACGTAAGTAACGTAACACAAGGAATATATTTCACTACTTTGAACACCACAAGTCTGATAAGTAAATTTAACGTTAAATGAAGAAAACATTCTGTGGAATATGTAAATATAGCTTGCTAGGGAAACTTATAATAGGTGAACATTTCATAAGGCGTCTGCTATTGACATTATTCTATTAAGTCAAACAAGAATCACACAATATATCAATAAGACATTGACAATTTAGGCCTTGATGATCTTAAGGGCGAGCGCTTAGTAACAACTCAAAGCTTAGCAGGAAGTGTATTTAGGACGAAAGGGTGTGCTTGTGTCAATTGATTAGTGGGTGGGCAGAGAGTTATGTCCAAAGCACTATGTTCGCTTTTAGCTCAGAACAAATATTTTTGGCTAAGCACAAAAAGTCAATAAAGCTACAATATCTTAAGTGAAGATGTTTCTTCCCTTTTTGTATCAGATAAAGCTATATAGTTATAAAAGATAGGGAGATCAATGATTGTGAATAGCTCATCGAGTGTTTAGATTTTTCTAGAGTGACAAATTATGAAATGTGGATAATCCTAGGGTTTAGGGTTGATCAATGATTTTTTTATGTCTTGATAATTATAATGGTGGTCACATTCTTTAGATCAAAATAGTCTAGAAAGCTCTGATATCGAAGAAAAATAATATTTTAATCTGATTAATAATCTTGTAATAAGTTGTAGGGAGGTCTCGGCCCTGTGTTTGTTATATAAAGCATATGTTTCTTATAAAAAAAATTGGTTTTATAAGCACATGAGATGGTTTAAATTACAAATGTACAACAAGAGGGTTCTCTATTCCAGAAAAAAAATGGCATACCTGTTATTACTTGTAATAAGTTTTTCCTCTTCCCAATTGGAGGAACCTGTCTCTCAATCTTCTCCATATTCACCCAAGTTGTGGATCGCACAGATGCAGCATTAAACATGTCCGCTTTCTTGTTGACTCCACCTGGTGCGGCCAAGCGATTTGCTGAAACTAGAACCTCAACAGTTTGTAAACGTTCACTCAATGCTTCAACTGCTTCTGCTGCATGCAGGCCATGCAAGTCCAAAGTCCATACATCATTTTTACAGTTCCTGATATTCAAAATCTCCTTGGCTGCGTTGGCATTCAGCTTCTCAGCAGCCTTCCATTCTTCTTGAGCTTTAAATGAGAATTGAAATGCTGACGCATGATCACCTCTCAAGTATGCATCATTTGCAGACTTGGAATGACGCGATGCTGATCTGATAAAAAAAATCAAAGTTTTAATTAAGAGACATTAAAATGATTACATGGTGATTGTCATTTTCCTTCCAATGTATATTGTGCCTAGAGTTCTCATGAATTAAATGGAAAGATCAGGTCTATATGTTGCTCTTTCATTATCAGTTTCTAGAAACCATATTTTATTCCACTTTATCAAATGCATTCATCACTTGTATTTCTGAGAAATCTCCATCACACTAACTGAAAAAATAATGTTTTGGGTATAAAAGGCTAAAGAATGTGATACCAGTGAAATAAAGACAAAGTGAATATAATACTAATTGGGATAACACGGTTAATTTCCAAATCGACAGGTAACCATTGACATGATCCTCACCACCCATCTCATGTACACGCATAAGAATTGGGACAATAAAAAAGTGAAGAAAAAACAAATTTGCAAACTGGCTATAAAATAATAAACATAGGCTATATGTCTAATGGGCTACTCTCAGAAGAAGATGGACCATAACATTGCACTATAAATCCGGACCCCTCGTATGGAATGCCAATATCAAAAGAAAAATGTTAAATAGCACATGTAATTGTGGTTCCAGGAGAATAGCATGAATATTCTTTAATTATGTGCAGATATATAAATATGTAATATGAAAATTCACAATCATACCTTATCATTTTTATTGCATCTTTTCGATGGAACAAGTAAACATCATCCTCTACCCATTCAGCCTCCGGTTCAATGGATAAAAAATTTCTACCACCGAAAAGTTGCACCAAAGCTAAATCATCCTTGGACTCTCTACTGAAAGAATCATCCATTGTAAAGCTGGGTTCTCTCTCTTCTCCTACGGAACCACCTTGGACGACGTCAAATGAAGCATTATTGTTTCCACTTGACTCAACTTTCTCACTTTCGGCATCTTTCTGGTCAGAGACAAGCATAGCTTCCAGCAAAGATAAAGCTTCGTCGACATTGTTATTAACACCAGTAAAGACATCCTGAATCAGGCTCTCGTCCGCCCAAGGATGAAGAAACTTAAGCTTCTGATAATCCTCGAAATAGACATCACCATTCTCAAGTTGGGGTTGTGAGTTTCTATCCTCTAAGGAAGGATAATTCGGTGAGGCTACAACTACGGATGAATACGGTTTCTCTAATAAGGCTTCATGTTTGTTAAATAAGTTGCTGCTGCTTCTGCTTCTGGGGGCAATGGCAGAAGAAGATAACAAGGGATAAGCCTCAGAATCATTGTTGGATTCAATACATTGATGCTTATTACGTCTTTGATCAAGGTCAAAAGAAGCCCAACCCGAAACACTTTTAGCTTTAGCTCTATTATTGCCACACACACGGCTTTTTTCACTCATCTTATTTCAACTTCAATATACACCAACAATCACAACTCCCAGCGCACAGACTCGCAAAAAAATATTAAAAAAAAAGGGTTCTGGTTTTTGGTTTTTGTATGGATAAAACCAAAAGTATAGATATGAAGTTGTGTTTTATGAGAAAATAGAAATAGATAGATATACCTAGGATAATCAGGGAACGGGAAGACGACGGGAGTGCCGTAACCAGGGCGCGCGAGCAAGATTAGATGGTGCGACGGTGGAATTGACGACGACGAGCGAACAAGGATGAGAAAGAGAACAATCAGAACTGAAATCCATAAAGCTCTTTATGAATCGAAAGCAGATTTCTATACGATGAACCAGAGATTCAGAGAGAGGGGGAGGGTTTGGAAAGGATGAAAGAATTGACGTCGACTTTATTTAGTTATTTATAGCCGCCGCTCAGAGGCTGTGGTTGCAAATATTTCTATTTTTTAATAAAATAAATTGTCATTTAATGTCGGTAACTCTTTTTTTTTTTTTCAAATTTCCAATTCACATTTAAAAAAAATAAGTAATGGTAAAGAATAAATAAAATTGTATTTTAAATTGTCAGAAAGCAACGTGACAGGTCGGTGTTTGGCGGCAGGAGGAGAATTCTTATGTAGTGAAATAAATAAATTGGGTTCGACGATTTCTTTCGTTTCGATTTTTAAACTTCAATTTTTTTGGGCTTGAAAAATAAAATAAGAGTGCGGTGGTGGGCTTATTAGTATTGGACTCATTCTTCTACTGTAGTAAAATGCACAAGCCATAGTATCTTTTTATTTTTGGTTGTTATAGCGTTTTTTTTGTTGAGGTTCAATCTAGACGCGATTGGAAGGAGGCTTCATCATCTTCATAGAGTTTTCAGCTAATTTATTATTATTAATAATTCAAAACCTTGTGCAGGTATTCACTTTTTTTTCCCTTACTTATGAAGCTATTACTTGTTTTGATTCATTCAATTGTGTATACAGTAAAACCTCTATAGATTTATATTTTCGAAACCATAAAATTTTATCAATTAAAAAAGGTATTAATAAATTAATATTTTATTAATTAAAAGAGAAATTTTTCAAATTTAATAAATTTAAATATATTTATTTAAAATAATTGAATAATAATTAGATTAAGATTATGTATAAATTTTATTGCAACTAATTTTTTTTTTGGTATATGTCAATTACATGTCTTGGGGTTGAACTCAGGACCTTTGATCCTCAGTTCGAGGGCTCAACCAACTGAGCTAACAACCCTTGACATTGCAACTAATTAATATATTCATGTATATTATTATAGATTCAATGTATAATGTTAACTATTATATTTATAAAAATAAACTAATTTATAATACCAAATTATGTTTTCTCATCATCTAAAATGCATCACAACAAAATCATCAATAAATGATCAAATGCATAAAATATTATATGAATATAAAATGGACCATCATGCATTAAAAATATTACAAAAATCAGTTGATGAAAAATATTAATGTTAGTCAAAGTACATTATCAAACACTCTAAGTATTGATAAAAACTAATATTTATAATTGTAATATTTACAAATTATTAATTTAAAATTTTGATGGACCTCATACTTATAAAGGGTTTTTTCAAAAAATTATTATTATATTATCTTATTGAATTCGCTCATTTTTTACAAAGGCCCAAGTCGAACCGGAAAATTTTATTATTTTAGAGAGGTTATTAATTTATCGAGTATTAATTTATAGAGGTTTTACTGTAGTATATTTCTTTGAGTCAATGATTGATTAATGTATTGTTTGAATTTTATCAATGTTGAATATGTAATTCTTTCGAGTATTACACTACTTTTTTCCTAAATTATATACTCCACTTCTGAGTATCTAGTGTAGTATAATTCCATACACACATTAAGTTTGTAGTGTATAATATAGGGTAAAATAACTACATTTTTGGAAATTCACCATTTAATATTTAATTATAAATATTATAATTATAATTGTAAATGTATGTTTTGGCGTCAACTCGTCTTTGTGTTTGTTGCTTGTTGTGTATACAGGTAAACAGCTTTGAGCGCACATGAACGCTCAAGCGCATGAACCCCCAGCCTGGAGCGCCAAGCGCATTTGCGCTCCAACCCGGAAGTCGAGCGCATGGGCGCGCATGTTGAGCGCCAAGCGCACGAGCGCACCAGCCCGGAGCGCCGAGCGCATGAAGCGCTATGTTACTGAGCGCATTTGCGCTTCATGGTGAAGCCGAGCGCATGCAATCGTCTGAGCGCATGCAATTGTCTGAGCGCATGCAATCGTCTAAGCGCATGTAATGCGTTGTGCGCATGTGCGATACATGCGTTGAGGCGTCAATCCGGAAGTCAGGCGTGCAAGGATCAAAAAGCGCTGCGTCAACATTTCCTCCATGCAATGAAGATGACGATGCGTTCAACTTCAACACTTAGAAGAATTTCAAGATCAAGTGAAGTTGAAGCGTTGAGGTGCATTGGAGCTAAGTAAAAGTTGAAGCGCTCAAGAATTTATGTGCTCGAAGAATTCAAGAATTAACAGTTGAAGAATTCAAGAATCAAGAGTTGAAGAATTCAAGAATCAACAGTTGAAGAATTCAAGAATCAACTGTTGAAGAGTCGAAGATTCAAGATTCGAAAATTCGAAGATTCCGGAAGTGTGACGTTAAGAATTTCCGTGTGACGTCAGCCCGGCGTTTACACGTGCGAACTCCGGTGTTTACACGTGCAAGACGCCTATAAATACCCGTGACCCCGATTTGGAAAATCACTTCTCCCGATACACTTTCCGAATTAGGTTGTTGCTTAGTTTGTTTTTAGTTGGAGATTTCAGGTGTCGTGTTGTGCGCACCGTGTTTGAGTTTTCGTTGTAGTGCTGTTCGCTTGACGCAACATACTAGGGTTATGTGACTTAGCTCTAAGCGTTTAAGTGTTGGGATTCTAGAGTGTGGGAGTGCTGCGTCACTTGGACTGCCTCTAGTATTCGTTTGCCTACCGTTCTCTACTTGTAATAGTTTTCGTTTTATTTTCAATGAAATGAAATCAATTACATAAACTTTTGTGTCAATCATTCTTGGTATTCATTGCTTCAAGTTTGCCACCGAACTGAGTCGTGTGAGCGCCTGTGCGCGTTGCGCTGTGATTGCGTCGTTGCGTCGTTGCGTCGTTGCGTCGCGTGCTTTGAGTCGTCTGCAACTTAGCTGAGTCATCTGCAACTGCGCTGAGTCGTCTGCAACTGCGCTGTGCGTCTGAGTTACGTTACGCTGTGCGTCTGAGTTGCATTGCGTCTGAGCGACTGAGTTGGGTCGTGTGAGCGCCTGAGCGCATTGAGCTGAGTCGAATTGCGCTGAGTTGCATTGCGCTGAGTTTGACACGTCAAGTATTTCATACTTAGCCAATTTCACGAAAAATTGGTATACTACGTCGAAGACGTAATTTTAATTGGTATCAGAGCAGGACGTCATACGTATAAGACGTGATCCGAGATTTTCGACTTCATAAATTCCGCTGAAATGGAGTCGTCATTGTTTGTTCAGAAACCGCTGATTCTCACACACTCGAATTATTCGAACTGGAAAGCTAAAGTGTCTGCACGAATCAAAGGACATGATTCTCGTGCATGGATGGCCGTGTTAGAAGGCTGGGAACGACCGTTCACTATTGATGATGATGGGGTTAGAATTCCGAAACCAGAAAGATTGTGGACTAGGGAAGAACATGAGTTGTCCACAGCAAACAGCAAAGCATTGCTATTTATATGTGACTGGCTCGAACTTAGCATGTATCAACTTGTTAAGAATTGTGCGTCTGCGAAAGAAGCTTGGGAAACGTTGCAACGAACTTGTGAAGGCAGCAAGGCTGTCAAGAGATCGAAAGTTCGAACTATCACTACTCAGTTTCACCAACTTCAGATGAGAGAGGACGAAGACATAAACGACTATCTTGACAAGATTATGAGATATGTGAATGAGGTCCAAGAACTTGGAGAACCGTTTCCTAGCGGCATGGTTTACGACAAAACTCTGCATAGTCTGAGCTCGAAATTTGAAAGTAAGGTTTTGTCATTGGAAGCAAAGCCGGAAGAAGAGAGATGGGATTATGCTGATCTCATGGCAGATTTAAGAAACTATGGTCTCACTCAGAAAGTTCGTCGGAATCCTAACATGTCACTAGTGTATGAACCGATGACTGCATTGAAAATCTCCGAAAAAGGAAAGAGCTCAAGAAGCGCCAAGTCACAAAATTTTACTCACTCTCGGAATTCTAGCTCTACTCATGATAACAGTTTTTCTACTGACGTTGATGAATCTGATGACGACGACAGTCAGGATGTTGAGAAATTGCTGAATTCCAACAATCCGGACAAGCTTGCAGCTCTAACTGAGGTCGTCACGTATCTTGTCAAACAAGATTTCAAAAGAAGAAACCAAGCACGAAACTTCAGAAAATTTCAGAAAAACTCGAATTTTACTCAGAACACTCCTAATGCCAGAACTCAGTCGTCTGGTGTCGAAAGAAAGCTCAAAGGCACTAAATTGTCTCCCTACTCATCTGGTAGCAAGGATATGTCGAAAGTGAAATGTTTTGAGTGCAAAGGGATTGGACACATAAAAAATGAGTGCCTGAATCTACATCGTCAAAAGAACTTACCTGTCAGCTATGTTGTTATAGATGATGAAAACGTGTTATCTGAAGATGAAGATTCCGAATGTGAAGAGTCACAAGATGAAGACAACGCTCTTGTTGTCACTTTCTGTGAAGAGTATGAAATCAATGACATGTTGAGAGACACAGCTACTCTTGATAACATATTCTGTCTTGCCTCGAAAAATCGAGATCTGTGCGATGATGAAATTTTGTCTGAATCTGACTCTGAAAATGAAGTTGAGTGTGAGAAAGAAAACTCCTCATTTCAAGCTGAACTAACGTCTGCTGAAGTGGAAGAACTGAAAGAAAAACTCTCAATCTCTCAAAAGTTGAATGATGATAAGAGCAGTGAGATAGAAATACTGAAGAATGACCTAAAGAAACTTCAACAATCTTTTGACGATGTGTTTTATGAGAAACACGAATATTTCAAGGAGACCGTTGAACTGAAAAGTTTGCCTGAACAAACTAATACTGAGAATGTCAAGCTGAAAGCATCATTGAAGAAGGTGACAGCTGAAGTTAAACAACTTCAAACATTATTCAAAAACTCCGACGCTGAAAATGATGAGCTGAAATCTACACTGCTAAAAACGGAATCTGAACTTGCTATGAGTGTGAAGGAATGTTTCAGCCTCAAAGACAAACTCAGAGCTGATGAAGATCTATTCAAAAAGATCAACAAAGCTAAAACTGTGTATGACACTCTCCCAGCATACACAAATCTCAAACGGCAAGGAATTGGGTTCCAAAGTGTTGCCAAATCTATTTTTGTCATTCCTGAAGAGAAGAAAGTTGATTTTGTTAAAGCTTCTACCTCTGACATCTCGACAGCTGAAAATGAAAATCAGGCTAAGTCTGAAACTCACAAAAGAAAGGAGATCAAAGAGAGAAAGAAGATTGTTGGTGAAAGTTCTGGAATTCTCTTGTCTCACCCATCCGAAAAGAAGAAGTCTACCTCTATGAATCTTGGGAACAAATCAAGGGGAACGTTCCCACTCGACAAAGTTCAGCTGACAACAAACAAGTTTCCAACCTCTAAAATACAAACACCAAAAATGAAACCAGCTACTATTGCAAGAACTAAGAACCAGAAGGATGGAAAAGTGAAGAGAAAATTCATTTGTCACTATTGTGATAAGCCCGGTCACATCCGACCATATTGTTACAAAATGCAAAATGATGTAAATCGTGGTCTCTTTGTTGTGAAAAAGAGAAATGGGTCTTACAAGAAAAATCATAAACTCGCTAAGAAAGTTGAATCTTCGACTTCAACTCAAAAGAATTGCAAGGTGCCAAAAACGACTAATTGTATCTCTAACAGCACATGGACACCTCGTGAACTCATATTCTGCAATGTTGCACTGAATGCTTCAGAGAACGGCAACAAGGGCATCTGGTATTTCGATAGTGGATGTTCTCGTCATATGACCGGGACTAAAAAATTTCTCAAAGACTATGAGCCAATGTCTGGTGCTCCAGTTGTGTTTGGAGGGGGAGCAAAAGGTGTTGTAATGGGGAAAGGAACCTTACATATCAAAGGTTTGCCACCTATTAAGAATGTAGTCCATGTAAAGGGACTTGTTGCAAATTTGATTAGCATAAGTCAGTTGTGTGATGAGAAGCTGAATGTTAGTTTTGACAAAGACTCTTGCAAGGTGTTTGATGGTGAAGGAAAGTGCATCATGGAAGGACCACGTGCAAAGAACAATTGCTACACCACTGAGTATAGTTGTTTTTCTGTAACCGTTTCTGATGAAGTCGATCTATGGCATCAACGTCTCGGACACACTAGTTCTCGAAATCTAAGTAAACTTGTTAAGGGGGAGATAGTTCGAGGAATCTCTCAACTCCCTAAAATTGAGAAAAAGGTGTGCGGTGACTGTCAGAAAGGCAAACAGACAAGTTCGTCTCATCCGCCACTTCCTAGTTTGATGAGCACTGGAGCTCCATTTGAACTTCTACACATGGACTTAATGGGTCCAATGGAAACTAGAAGTCTGGCCGGCAAAGAGTATGTGTTGGTGGTAGTTGATGATTTTTCTCGATATACTTGGACACGTTTTCTGGCGACAAAAGATGAAACGTTCAACGCCTTCAAAGGCATTGTGAAATGGATTCGCACGAATCATGAAGCCAAAGTTAAGAGAATTCGAAGCGACCATGGAACTGAGTTTCAAAACTCTTTGTTCAATGAATTCTGTCTTCTAAAAGGAATTCATCACGAATATTCAGCACCCAAGACACCTCAGCAGAATGGAATTGCTGAACGAAAGAATCGAACTCTCCAAGAAATGGCACGTGTTATGCTCTTATCCAAATCTCTATCTAGATCGTTTTGGGCTGAAGCCGTGTCAACCGCCGGGTACATCTTGAATCGCATTAGTGTGCGCTCTGGAACAAAAACAACTGCTTACGAGCTCTTGAATGGCAAGAAACCATCCGTTGAACATTTTCGAATATTTGGTTGCACATGCTACATCCTGAACGATCGTGACAACTTGAGGAAGTTTGATCCCAAAGCAGACCGTGGAATTTTTGTTGGCTATAGTCAAAATAGCCATGCCTATCGTGCTTACAACCTTCGAACCCGAAAAGTGATTGAAACCGTGAACATCAACTTTGATGAACAAGATTTCTTGGGTAAGAAAGAATCAGAAAATTGGGAAAAAGAGGGAATTTTGGACTTCACACCACATACAACTACTTCAATTGAAGTAACTCCTCAAAGTCCAACTCCTAACACCCAACATGACATAGGCGAGACGAGTAACACTCAAGATGAATTGTCTTTTGATGATGAGAGTGAAGCTCAAGTCGAAAATCCAGCTGATACTCCACGTGAGCCACCTGGTTACATTCGGAAACGACACCCGCGTGAACAAATTATAGGGAACTTGAATGAGCGCACTACTCGATCCAAAACGTCTACAAGCTCTCAAGAACTCTAAAATATATGCACATCTGCAATCTGTTCAGAAATCGGCGTTTCTTGTTTTCTCTCCGAAACTGAACCGAAAAACTACAAAGAAGCATTGAAGGATGATTGTTGGATCATGGCAATGCAAGAGGAGTTGAATGAGTTTACTAGAAACAATGTTTGGTCTTTAGTCCCCAGAACTTCAAATATAAATGTTGTTGGGACGAAATGGATCTTCAAAAACAAAACTGATGAACACAATCAAGTTGTTCGAAACAAAGCTCGTCTTGTCGCTCAGGGTTATGCACAAGTCGAAGGAATTGATTTCGATGAAACATTTGCTCCTGTCGCCAGAATTGAATCTATCCGTCTACTAATCGCCATTGCATGCCACCTGGGTATCAAATTACGACAAATGGATGTAAAGGCAGCTTTCTTAAACGGAGTATTAGAAGAGGAAGTGTATGTCGCTCAACCTAAGGGATTCGAGGATCCCTCTAAGCCGAATCATGTTTACAAGCTTCATAAAGCTCTCTATGGATTGAAGCAAGCCCCTCGCGCTTGGTATGGTTGTCTGACGGATTATCTTCTGAAGTTTGGTTTTGAGCGCGGCTCAGTTGACAAGACTCTTTTCATCAAACGTGACGGCAAGCACATGATCGTCGCTCAGATTTATGTCGACGACATTGTCTTTGGAGCAACCTGCTCGAAACTCGTGAAAGCCTTCACAGAATCTATGTCGTCTACATTTCAAATGAGTCTTGAAGGGGAATTGAATCAGTTTCTTGGCCTCCAAATTTCTCAGAGACCTAATGGAATCTTTGTCTCTCAAAGCAAATATGCCAAGAACATGGTTGAGAAGTTCAATATGCATAAGGCGAAATCAGCAAACACCCCTATGGCAACAACCGAACGCCTTTCAAAATCTACCAAGAGTCGCAGTGTTGATCAAACTCTTTTTCGATCTATGATTGGAAGTTTACTTTACTTAACTGCTACTCGTCCTGACATAATGTTTAGTGTTTGTATGTGTGCCAGGTACCAAGCAGATCCCAAAGAAGATCATCTACGGGCAGTCAAGCGAATTCTTCGCTATGTCTACGGAACTTCGAAACTGGGACTATGGTATGCGTGCGACACTACTGCAAACCTGGTTGGCTACTCTGACGCCGATTGGGCAAGTGACACAGACGAACGCAAAAGTACTTCTGGGTGTTGTTGCTTCCTTGGCAACAATATTGTTTCATGGCATAGTCGAAAGCAGAATTGCATCTCACTATCAACCGCTGAATCTGAATATGTTGCAGCTGGAAGTTGTTGCACTCAGTTGCTATGGCTCAAACAGATGTTGAATGACTATCTTGTTGAGAGTGCACCGCTGGTGCTGTATTGTGACAATCAAAGTGCAATCAAAATCAGCGAAAATCCTGTCCAGCACTCTCGAACTAAACACATCGACATTCGACATCATTTCATCAGAGATTTGGTTGAGCGTGATCTTGTCAGTTTACAGCACATTTCTACCGAAAAACAACTCGCTGACATTTTTACCAAACCTCTAGACTTTGAGAGATTTAAAACTCTAAGAAACTCTCTCTGCATGTGCTCTATGTAAGAGACACGAAATTTTTGAAGTCTGAAAGAGTATTTTTCTTTACTTCTGAATATGCACGCTGCTTTCACTCGTGAACTAGTCTAATCAGCGAACATGGTTTGAGGTTGCTTAAGTCTTCGGACCCAAGTGTATACTTTCCTCTAAGTGCTGAAATGTGAATTTATCAAATGGCTCTAAACTCTATTCACTCATGCTGCATAGATCCATAATACTAAGTAACGGAGGACGCAGGATCCCCCTGCTCCCCTCTTCGAACGGTAGCACATGGACGCTTATTTTTAAGATGCTCGTAAGATAATAAACACTTCGTAGAACGCAAGTGAACATTGCTCCTCTCTGACTGATGTATAGAGCATCTGTTGCATTCTCATATTCATGCTCGCAAACTCGTCTGGAGGACGCAAGTGAACCTTGCTCCCCTCTGATTGCAGTTGAGCTTTTAGTTATTGAGTATTGCCATGATTCTTCACTTCACACGCTTAAGAATTCTATCACTTGTGCGACATTTACTCAACCAATGTGTTCCGACGAAACACGTTGTTGAAACTTTGTGATTGCGACGAAGGAAGAGTAATTTTTCTTTCTATATACTTCGGTCCGTAACACCGGTTTTACTCATGAGAGATGTTTATTATAACTCAAAGTTTTTATCACCTTGTGTGACAAATCCACTTTGGTTGGGCAACAATGCATGAATTGTCTTGAGGAATGAAAATTTCTGCTTCTACTGCCTCGTTTCACCTCCTAACTCTCCGTTATAATGTGTTTGAATGTTTTGATTGTGGGTAACGCGAGGTGTGCTAACTCGGGATGTGTTGGTTTTTGATCATGTAGTTTTGCAGATCTGACAGCATCATGTGGATTCTATCTCAACATGGATTTTCATCCTGAAACGCATGTGCCAGAACCCAAGACTTCAACACCCTCACCTCCTGGGTCGCCTAAGCGCTCGACATCAAAATCGTCAAGCTGCTAAGCGCAAAAATGCAAAACCGCCAGGTTCCCCAACCTCCAAGCGCGCTACTCTAGACATCCAATGGATGGACAATATTCCATCGTGCCGTCCTGCCTGTTGAACGATCTCATTGTCGACTCAAATACTCTTGCTAGGAAGCGCGAAGAAAAAGTTCGCATCTCTCGATCGTTATCACCAGGCAGCTCGTCAAGGGGGAGGGATTGGATGTTCGGGCAAGGAGCCATTGCAAGGAGCCGTTGCGCCACAATTTTTGATTTTGGTTTGTAATTTTGCATGCATCAAACTCTTAACTCTTGCATGCATGATTTTGTGTCGGAACTTAGGTTCTCTTGATTTCTGAACTTTTTATGCTTGTGGGTTTTCGAACCTTGAACACTTTTCATGTTTTTAAGTTTTTTTTTAATTCAAGTTTTAGTTAAGTTTGCCTTACTTTGCATATTTTTCTTGATTCATGATTGTTTGGTTGAGGGGGAGTGTTATCTAACTCAACTGTTTTACGAGTTGTGCCAAAAAGGGGGAGATTGTAAATGTATGTTTTGGCGTCAACTCGTCTTTGTGTTTGTTGCTTGTTGTGTATACAGGTAAACAGCTTTGAGCGCACATGAACGCTCGAGCGCATGAACCCCCAGCCTGGAGCGCCAAGCGCATTTGCGCTCCAACCCGGAAGTCGAGCGCATGGGCGCGCATGTTGAGCGCCAAGCGCACGAGCGCACCAGCCCGGAGCGCCGAGCGCATGAAGCGCTATGTTACTGAGCGCATTTGCGCTTCATGGTGAAGCCGAGCGCATGCAATCGTCTGAGCGCATGCAATCGTCTAAGCGCATGTAATGCGTTGTGCGCATGTGCGATACATGCGTTGAGGCGTCAATCCGAAAGTCAGGCGTGCAAGGATCAAAAAGCGCTGCGTCAACATTTCCTCCATGCAATGAAGATGACGATGCGTTCAACTTCAACACTTAGAAGAATTTCAAGATCAAGTGAAGTTGAAGCGTTGAGGTGCATTGGAGCTAAGTAAAAGTTGAAGCGCTCAAGAATTTATGTGCTCGAAGAATTCAAGAATTAACAGTTGAAGAATTCAAGAATCAAGAGTTGAAGAATTCAAGAATCAACAGTTGAAGAATTCAAGAATCAACTGTTGAAGAGTCGAAGATTCAAGATTCGAAAATTCGAAGATTCCGGAAGTGTGACGTCAAGAATTTCCGTGTGACGTCAGCCCGGCGTTTACACGTGCGAACTCCGGTGTTTACACGTGCAAGACGCCTATAAATACCCGTGACCCCGATTTGGAAAATCACTTCTCCCGATACACTTTCCGAATTAGGTTGTTGCTTAGTTTGTTTTTAGTTGGAGATTTCAGGTGTCGTGTTGTGCGCACCGTGTTTGAGTTTTCGTTGTAGTGCTGTTCGCTTGACGCAACATACTAGGGTTATGTGACTTAGCTCTAAGTGTTTAAGTGTTGGGATTCTAGAGTGTGGGAGTGCTGCGTCACTTGGACTGCCTCTAGTATTCGTTTGCCTACCGTTCTCTACTTGTAATAGTTTTCGTTTTATTTTCAATGAAATGAAATCAATTACATAAACTTTTGTGTCAATCATTCTTGGTATTCATTGCTTCAAGTTTGCCACCGAACTGAGTCGTGTGAGCGCCTGTGCGCGTTGCGCTGTGATTGCGTCGTTGCGTCGTTGCGTCGTTGCGTCGCGTGCTTTGAGTCGTCTGCAACTTAGCTGAGTCGTCTGCAACTGCGCTGAGTCGTCTGCAACTGCGCTGTGCGTCTGAGTTACGTTACGCTGTGCGTCTGAGTTGCATTGCGTCTGAGCGACTGAGTTGGGTCGTGTGAGCGCCTGAGCGCATTGAGCTGAGTCGAATTGCGCTGAGTTGCATTGCGCTGAGTTTGACACGTCAAGTATTTCATACTTAGCCAATTTCACGAAAAATTGGTATACTACGTCGAAGACGTAATTTCAATAATATTTAAATTACTTGGAAACTTCATATATTTATTTTAAAATAATTAAAATTGCAATTTGAGTTGATAATATTTTTTTATATTTGAATATTTTTGTTTATTTATTCAGAATATTTATATCATGCTTAAAATAAGAGCAATTTCAGTTTGAATTTTTTCGGGATGAAAAAATTCAATATATGGCCAATGTGAGTGGTGATAACAAAGGAAAGATAAAAAGCATCAGAAAAGTCCAACCTTCTATATCACTGGCTACTTCATCCTCAATCTCTGATTCCAGCGTATAATCAAATAGGTAATAATTTAGCTCAATTTTAATTCACATTTTATTCAATAAATTATATTTCATATAAAAAACACGTTTGACTAAAATATTAATAGAAGATTCATTAAGTTCGAGTATACTTACTTCATTTATTTATTATTATTCTCTCATAAGTGAGATTATTTTATTGAAATGGAACAATAATTAATAGGTGAACGGAGAAAGTATTATCCATCATAAAATGAAAAGGTTGTTTACCATGAAATCAATCCGTAAACAAGCACGAGAGAGAATGAAGAGCACGGACCCAAGTAGTCTCCTAAGATAGAAATTCGCCCACTACCGTCTGTGTATGTAGTTCTCGGACGTCTATCTTGAAGGATACAACTATCGAACTCTCGTTGTTACACACCAACTTGAGATCCTTGCAAACTCTAATGATATCTCTCTGAAATATATTAGTAAAAAGAAACTTGATATTGTTCTGTTCTTTTTATGCTTCGTGATGTCTCCTTATATAGGCTATAAAACAAGAGCAGTTACAATTCTCTAAACGTTACAATTTCTGAACGTTGCATGAGTTCATTCAAAAGTTTACTCATCTAAAAGTTGTAACCTCTCGCGCTAACGGCATAATATTATCAGAATATTTAATCAAAATAAATAAATAAACATAAAATAAAGTTTTAATTTTGGCATGTCATTAAGACAAATGTCCAATATTAAAAGCCACTTATTTTACTGTACGATTAAACTCTGATAAGTTCCAACATAACTAATTATTTAACTAGGGATAGAGGGATTCGTACATGAATTAAGGTTGGAATTTAACGCGTACATAAACTAGGTGTTCGATTAATTACTAATTTGAATTTCATAAGAGTGTAAGAGGCTTAGAAGCGATTACGTGACTAGAATTAATTGAACACGTTAGATTCTACCAGAGACGGACGTTCTACTTTAGATTTGTTTTTTCGTAAATTGACAAGCCATATTAATTCATGTTTGATGAACTCAAACTCTAGTATTTTCTCCATATTTTTTCCGTCCCGTTAATTTTAGTTGATTAGTTCTAGTTTCTTAGTTAAATTAGTTGATTAATCTAGTTAATTGATTCTTAATTATTTTTAGCTTTTTATTTCTAGATAATTTAGTTTAAAAACAAAACAAGCTGAAACCATGCATTATGCTATACCTTATATTCTCTTTTCTTTTGCAACCACTTGAATATTAATACATAGTAGTGTTCCTCGAGAGACCAACTCGGGCGAGTTGCTTCGGCAACTAGTTCGGAATATTTTTATTTGATTTTCGCCTTAGTGAAAACGACTAATCACTCTGCTACTTTTAAGTTAACTCTGTTAGTTTAATTATAAAAATAAAATTAAAGCATACCTCCGTTGCAGCATCACCTTCCACCACGAGGTTCTTTGTTCAATTTTTGAAACAGTTTTCCATGGATTTAGTAAGCTTCTCTTCGAAACTTGTTATTGACGACATATTTGCAAAGCGCATACTAAGTTGTTCTTAGACTCAGAATGTTTCAGACCATGCATATCCATAAAAAATGGATTCTTTCTTTATGAGATAAGGTACTCAGGTGATTGGAAAATGGAAATTCAGCCCTTGGAGACGTAAACATTATAGTATTATTATTGGGGTTGGCTTTGTATGAAGTGCAAGTTGACTAGATGTTCAATGTCGGGGCAGTGCATTTTCTTTCTCAAATAAGCTCGAAATGATTTCATGAGCTGATTCAATGTCTTTGCAATTTCCATCAAAAAAACTTTTGTGAAATTAGACTTTCCAAAAATATAATTTTTTTGTAAATTTTAATTGTATATTTTCATTGCATTATTATATTTTATATACATTGTAATAGTTTTAGGCTATTTTTATGCCTTATAATATTTACTTTATTTTTATATACTAAAAATTGGAGATTGAGAAGCAACACAAGACATGTTTTTAATTTTACTTTTTTTGCTTAACACATATTTTTGTTTTTTTACTACATTTTTGTGCTCCACACATATATTTTATTTTTATTTTAACTATCTTTAAGTTATAAAATCATTTTTTTTCTCAATTTATTTTAACATTCCACAAACATAACATAATTATATGTCTTTAATTTTACTTTTTTGCTTCACACATATTTTTGTTTTTTACTACATTTTGTGCTCCACACATATTTTTTATTCTTATTTTAACTATCTTTAAGTTATAAAATCATTCTTTTTCTCAATTTATTTTAACATTCCACAAACATAATTATTATTATATGCTCTCACATATTTTTAAAGAGTTATAAAATCATTATTTTTCTCAATTTATTTTAACATTTCACAAACATAATTATTATTATACCCTCTCACATAATATAAGGAGAATAGGGTTGAAGAAGACTATGGTTTTATAATGAGAAGATCAAGAAACGGAACAATTGAATTGAATGTAAAATTAAAATAGTTGACTGAAATTAAAATCTCAATTAAATTTTAATAATAAATTAAAAAAATTAAATTATAGATGATTGTGGATGGGTAAATTGAGATGCTTAAACACGAGATCATTGAATACAACCCATTAAAACACTTGTACAGAGTATGATGGAGGAAATGTATAAATGCAAGGATATCACGTATAAAGTGGATAAGTTTAGATTTTTTGTATTAGGTGGTGTATCCCTGAGTTTGATTACCTGGTAGAGTCACATATCAATGAAGAGAAGCATCTCCCTTGTGAAAAAATAGAGTTTCAATCGCGAAAACTCTTCACGAGGGAGATGCTTCTCATCAATGATATGTGACTCTACCAGGTAATGAAACTCAGGAATACACCACCTAATGCCAAAAAACACTTTAGACTTATCAATTTTTCCGTCATCACAAGTTCTAGTATTTCTCGAGTTGGAGCTAAGGCATATCAGTAAAGAAAGTCGACCATTTTTCATTCGATCAACCTTGTTGTAAGGATGATTAAACAACGAGAATTTACGTATTTTTTAACAAAATCAAACCAAAATTATAAGAAACACAAAAGGCCGTGTTTAAACTTCTCCTTTAAGCGACAACTTCATATAAATCCAATCTGACACAAAATAAAAGAAACATAAGATATAAAAAATCCTCGCGAAAAATTGAAATAACGAATTTATCGTACCGAAAAATGTCAAAAAATACAAAAAAATTGGTGTATTGAAATTTTCGGTACGGTTTGATACCGTATCGATAATTTTCGGTACGGTATAAGCATGGAATTTTTAATATTTCGGTATACACCAATATATCGATAATAGTAAGTATAGTTCGATATATCGGTATATATATATTTCGATATGCCAAAAAAAGTCGGTATGATTCGGTATATCAATATTTTTGGTATACCGAAAGTTCGGATCGATATGAATTTTTTCGATACCGAAATTTCAGTATATCGATAATCGGTATACCGAAATTTTCGATACGGTATCATTATAGATTTTTTCGATACCAAAATTTTCGTTACGGTATCGATATGACCATTTCGATACTGTACGGTACGGTATCCCAGCCTTAAGTGTGTAATCACAAATTTCACAGATTCAATTCACAAGTTGAACTAAAATTTGTCATAACAAAGAGACTTTGAAATTGCTAAAAGAAGAAAAGGAAAACCGATCCATAAACTAAAAAGATATAATAATCTTGATAAGTAAACTCCCAAAATTGAAATGCTAACAATAGTCAATTAGTGATCATAAACTCAATCATCAATTCACGAATGAGTGGATGGATAATAGAAGTAGGTAGTATATAGAAATGGTTAAAGCACAAATGGAATGGAAATATAAATTCAGCATGAAAAATAGACACTCACTTAAGCTCCATGCTCAATACATTATTGTATCTCAAATCAAAAGACATGATTTTTGTTCGATTTTTGAAACAGTTTTCCATGGGTTTAGTAAGCTTCTCTTCGAAACTTGTTATTGTCGACATTTTTGCAAAGCGCATACTAAGTTGTTCTTAGACTCAGAATGTTTCAGACCATGCATATCCATAAAAAATGGATTCTTTCTTTATGAGATAAGGTACTCAGATGATTGGAAAATGGAAATTCAGCCCTAGAGACGTAAACATTATAGTATTATACATAATTTGATATAAAACATGCTTACCAGTACAAAATAAATCAATGCTTGCAAAGTAGAATATTATACTTACTGGGTTTGGCTTTGTATGAAGTGCAAGTTGAGTAGATGTTCAATGTCTGGGGCAGTGCATTTTCTTTCTCAAATAAGCTCGAAATGATTTTATGAGCTGATTCAATGTCTTTGCAATTTCCATAAAAAAAACTTTTGTGGAATTAGACTTTCCAAAAATATAATTAAAAAAACTTTTGTGGAATTAGACTTTCCAAAAATATATATATTTTTTTAAATTTTAATTGTATATTTTTATTGCAATATTATATTTTATATAAATTGTAATAGTTTTAGGCTATTTTTATGCTTTATAATATTCACTTTGTTTTTATATACTAAAAATTGGAGATTGAGAAGCAACACAAGACATGTTTTAATTTTACTTTTTTGCTTCACACACATATTTTTGTTTTTTACTACATTTTTTTGCTCCACACATATATTTTATTTTTATTTTAACTATCTTTAAGTTATAAAATCATTCTTTTTCGCAATTTATTTTAACATTCCACAAACATAACATAATTATATGTCTTTAATTTTACTTTTTTGCTTCACACATATTTTTGTTTTTTACTACATTTTTGTGCTCCACACATATTTTTTATTTTTATTTTAACTATCTTTAAGTTATAAAATCATTCTTTTTCTCAATTCATTTTAACATTCCACAAACATAATTATTATATTATATGCTCTCACATATTTTTAAAGAGTTATAAAATCATTCTTTTTCTCAATTTATTTTAACATTCCACAAACATAATTATTATTATTATATCTTCTCACATATTTTTAAAGGAGAATAGGGTTGAAGAAGAATATGGTTTTATAATGAGAAGATCAAGAAACGGAACAATTGAATTGAATGTAAAATTAGAATAGTTGACTGAAATTAAAATCTCAATTAAATTTTAATAATAAATTAAAAAAATTAAATTATAGATGATTGTGGATGGGTAAATTGAGATGCTTAAACACGAGATCATTGGCTACAACCCATTAAAACACTTGTGCAGAGTATGATGGAGGAAATGTATAAATGCAAGGATATCACGAATTATTTTAGGCTTACCAGAGAGGGATCATTTTCACCAATCGGAAGTGGCACCTGGCCGAGTTTAGTAATTCGCGAGACAGACTGTGAAGTTGATAAGAATGGTGAATCAAGTGTCTCACCGAACCGTTGTCATTTTTATAATACACTGAGAGGTAACTCTCATGTTGTAAGATGATCCTTACGCTCCTGTGGTCAGTGTATTTTGTATCAACAGATTTAAATTTAATGGATTTTGGACTTATTTTTTTTTAAAAAACTAATAATATTTTTTATAAATTAATGAACTGACGCGATAAGTAAATTATTTATTTTATAAAAATAATAATAATTTTTATAAAATAATGAATATTTTAATGTTTCATACTTCAATTTTGAACTATCTATATTATTGTATAAAATAATGAATATTTTAATGTTTCATTTGAGTGTGTTTGTAAAAAATCTTAGGGTGTTAAAATTTTTGGAAACTTAATTATTTGAGTGAGGAAGGAAAATAGGAAAGAAAGTAGAAGGAGAGGAAAATCTTTACAAACTTCCCTTACTAATCACCGATGCCCATAGAAAGGATTTTACGTGTTAGTATTATATACTTCGGATAATGTGTGAATAGTTCTATATTTTAGATCCCAGGATTATACCTTAAGGGGTTTAGAATAACATGGCTCTGAGAATCTCGGACGGAGACGGCAACATAGAGGTCGGAAGAGAGTAGGTAGTCGACTGGTCTATACCTTCGAGAGAGATAATGGAGAGGTCTGTGTTAGAGAGACGATTGAAGTGAGATAGTGGTCAGTGTATTTTGTATCAACAGATATAGGCAGTGATGTTTAAGTGTTTAAGTAATTAATTAATAATTAAATAATTAATTTAAGGGATTTTTATATTTTGCTCTACATGAATAATTAATTTAAGTGTTTCTTATTTTTTCATGATGCTCTAATTAATTTTTATTTCACTTGTTTAGTTTTTTGTTTATTAATTAATTAATCATAAAAAAGATGATGCTCCATATATTTAGCTAAACAGTGATTAATTTTCATTTTAATTGTATGATTTCTTGCTCCAATTAATTTTCATTTTACTTTGTGATTTTTTGTTTTTAGATTTAAGTGATTAATTAATCTTCATTTTATGTGTGGTTTTTTGTTTTTCATATTCAAGTGATTAATTAGTTATGCAAATTAAAAAAAACAATTGTGATTTGGAAATAAAAGAGTACAAATTAAAAAAAATAACAATTGTGATTTGGAAAGAACTAGACAAATGTAAAATTTAATATGAATTACACATATTTATGTAGAACACTTTTCAAAGAGAATTGTGAAACTTTTAAAATTAAATCAATTAAATTATAATTTTATTGATTAAATTTTAATTCATAAACTAAACGTACTAATCATTAATCAATATTGATATTCTATTTTTTTAAAGAAAGTAATATTTTTTAACAAATAGTTCATTATCTTATTTTTTAATAAGACATCAATATTTCAATGATATCTCAATTAAATTCCAATTATTTATAAACAAATCATAATTAATTATTTTAATATATAAAATTAGATTATAAAAATAGTTTTTTAATAAAAGTTGAGAGGATGCATACCCCTTGTCTACGGCTACTAGAATAAATTATTGTTATAATTTATAACGTGTAAACTTTGGACCTAAAAGTTGAGCTTGAAAATGTATGTATTCTGAGTTTGAGTTCGTTTCAATTTTTATCAAGCACGTTGAATAAAATTTTGACAATTTATGAGTTGGTGCGTAGCATCCTCCTAGTAGGTTATGAGAGCTTGTTCGACTATGAGTTTTTACCAATTATCTTACCCTCCACAATCACTTTTATCTCGTTCAGGCCTCTTCATTTGGTCCACTTTGATCTTGGTGAACCTACTCGGTGTCACTTGATTGTTTCCACTTTGTCGGGGAGGTGGCATTGCCTAAGGTGAAAAAGGCAATCGGACATTTTTATTTTGTGGATTTTGATCTAGCATTATGCTATTTGGTGTTGTTTGATAAATCAAGTCAACTAGTCAAAGGCTGAGTTTGATTTGAGTATCTTTCGTGTCACAACAACACTTAAATTAAATTGTTTAGATTATCAAAGTTTAATAAATACAGAATATTATGTTTGTTTTCACAACATGTATGCTAGATACGATCTCGCAAAAATAATTTATTGTATTATTATTATTATTATTATTATTATTATTATTATTATGTGTAGTTCATTTAATTGAGTTTTTGTTATACGTAACTGGTTCAATTAAATTATATGCGCATTTGAATTTTGCATCACGTTTAATTGAATTAATCATTGATTTTCAATGTGTAATCAATTGGAGTTTATAATATTCGTACTCCCTTTGTTTTAAGAAACAAAAATAATTTATTTTTTAAACTGAAGTAAGTATTCTCAAACTTAATGAATCTTCTATTAATATTTTAATCAAACTTGTTTTCTATATGAAATATAATTGATTGAATAAAACATACTTAGTTAGTATATCAATTTGGCTGAGGCGCCCATTGTAATTGTTTATTTTAGGTCATAGAATGATTCAATTATTTTAATGTGCGATGTTTGATTGATACTACCGGATAGATTGGAGTGAATTAACTCGTCGCATATAGTTTTGGATTCAATATTGGCACCAATTATACGTTTACGTCTGAATACAACATCTATTTCAACAATTTTATATATACTTGTGAACATATTAAAATGATATGTTATATTTAAGAGAATGTACTTATGTTTATTATTTTGAATATAAGTTGTATAGTATTCACCAAGAATCTATTACGATGGTTCAAATCATAATTAAAAGCTATATTTAATTCTTCATAGAAAACATCCCTATAGTATAACGATCAAGCATTCAAGGTGACACCAAAACAAACCAGGATCAGTAACGACATATGCAATGAACAATGTGAGTGGTGATAACCAAGGAAAGATTAAAAGCATCAGAAAAGTCCCAACCTTCTATATGATATCACTGGCTACATCATCATCAATTTCTGATATCACTGGCTACTTCATTCTCAATCTCTGATTCCAGCGTATAATCAAATAGGGAACTAGAGGAAGTTGATACAGGTAAAGCTAACGCAGCAGATCGACGAGAGAGTATCTTTCCGTCCTTTCCAAATGCAACTAGGCCTGTACAGGCACCGCCATCTGAATATGGAAATATATTCCAGATGATAGATTCACACAGCTCAAGAGGTAAAATAGGCCACTCCATCTCAGAAATCCGACTATCTTCTGATTCTAAATTGGGTTGCAAAGAGACAAAAACCACTTCACTATCTGCGTATTTGGCCTTAATTTCATTGTACTCCCTCTTCAGAACATTGTAAAAGTGTCCACCGTCATAGAAAAATGTGGGAGAGTCGAGGTAAAGGAGAACATTCTTGTTGTGAAGGTCGGGCATGTCATTGTTTCTGAGAAATTCTGTCAGAGTGAACGATTTGAGCGCAGTGATTCTCTTATTGATGAGTACATCCCTGGTGAACGGATATTCTCTAATCCCATAAGTTGTAACAATTTCTTTCCCAGAAAGGTCCCCAAGAGACTTACCATGTGGTACAATGACTAAATGATCTTCACAAATGGAATAAATAAGGCGGCTAAGGGTACGATATACCTTGTCGTCAAAGGGGAACATCCACCAAGATGAGCTTCTGGAATGTTTCAAAGCTTCTTGCTTCATTAGGTCACGGAAGAACGGGGTTTCATAATGATCAAAGGGCAAGGGGACGAGGACGACCTCAAACTTAAGCTTTTTATCAAAGCATTTTTGATGGATATCTTGAAACTTAGCCATGAAGCTCCCATTACAGCATATGTATAATGCAACAATTGTATCACCGAGAGCAGACGTAGGTATATAATCGTTCTCATTGGCAATTCGTGAGAGATAATCACATTGGAGAAGTTCCTCAAGGAATATAGGAGAGTCACGGGAACGTATCCTATTTCTGATAATTTTGTCTTGTCTTATGATATCATCAAAGTGCTCCTCAGTAAATGGAAAAGATCTAGCTCCGTATTTTAGAAGGAAATAAGGGTCGAACTGTAAAACCTTTCCGTTGGGGTGAACGACAAGACAAGGCACTAGAAATTGATCACACCAGTAGGGGGAACACCACCCAAAAGACTTGCAAATCTTGTCACGGGACTTGGAATCAGTGAAAGGGATGGCAAGGCAATTAAAAGATAACCTTGAAAAAAAGCTGTCAAATTCAGCTTTGCCAAAACCAGGAGAAATCTTGGGAACCAAGACCAATTGAAATCGATCAGCAATTCCTTTGATAGTTAGTTCAGAGTATAATGCTTCAATGGAATGGCAAAATAAGGGTTCATAGCCATCCACACCATCAATAGGCACGCGGAGACAAGAGACCATGACGAACTTTGTGTCAAGGGCAGTGATAGGAACCATTTGACTACCTTTAGACGTGACGAGGAAATTCCGAGTTTCGGAGGACAGCAAGGCCTTGACATCGACATGGTTGCCTTGCTTAAATCTAGTCTCAGCCTCTTCCTCCTCTTCCTCCTCTCCAGGCGTGACACGCCTCTTTTTCACAGACATTTCAGAAACAGATGGATTTATAAATATCTCGTCACCAGGTTCCATCTTCTTTGGGATTGAATCCATTGAAATTGAAGTTTGTTAGAATCCCGAAACTTAAATCTAATTAAATACCTACAAGATGTAATCTTTAATCAGCAACAATATGAATGCAAGTATGCAACAACATACATGGTCATGGTCAGACCGCCTTATGGTATAAGACCTTACTAAGATTAACAACACAAATCTCGTTATAAGTTGAAGCACATAGAATTTTGCAACAAATTATTGCTCATCACGTCAAATTGGAACACAGATTAACGCATCAAAGTAATCTTATCCATAGATACTGGATTCGGAGTTCTGTACCCCTGATTTTTGAACTGGTTCGTTCGTACCTGTTCAGGTAGATTGTTCGCGAAACAAATAGGTGGAATGGGCAAACTCTTGCCAATCGTATGCCATTTTATAGAATCTATAAAATACACACAAATCACAGCAAAAATATTATAGCTGTCAACATAAGCTCAGTAAATCATACTGGAGCTCAGTGAAAACGAAATCAACAGCAGAAATTACGTTAGAAGTTGAAGCACGTAGAATTTTACAACAAATTATTGCTCATCATATCAAATTGGAATAGCAAATGAACGCAACGCATCAAAGTAATCATATCCTTAGATACGGGATTCGAAGTTCGGTGCCCCCGATTTTCGAACTGTAACCGAACATTGAGATCGATAGCGAAACAAATCGGTGGAATGGGCAAACTCCGTGACAAATAGAATTCGATGACTGATATTAAGACACAGATGCTTACCTTACCGGAATTAATATTTTTCTGGCCGGAAAAGATGGTGCCGGCAGACCAACGGATCGGGTGGATTTTTTATTGGAATAGGGTCTGTTGGTCTCTTATACGTAAGTTTATTTGCAACCCTTAATTTTATAATTTCACCTCATTACTATATTCACCCATCTATTAAAAATTACTATAATTTTTATGTTTACTTAATATATAGATCGAGGCAAAATAAAATACAAAAGGAAGGAAAAGCTCATTAGGGCAACTTCCTTTGATTCATCGACAAAGACGTTTATTTTTCAAACCATTCAAAAGGTCACTACTATTCCTTGATAAATAAATATCATCTATTATGCTTTAAGAAGATCCAAACTCGACTATTATAATTAATTATCTAGCTTCAATTATTAAATAATTTGTATAAGAAGAGTTATGTTGGTGTTTTATAAGTATCTTATTTGCATAAGTAGAAGACACGTTGAAAATAAATACTACTAATAGTATTGGGTATTTTCCCTAAAGAGTATATATTGTATCTAAGTATTACGTAGTATCAAGATCGATTCTCATTTATCTTTAATATGACAATATATGAATAAGTCGGGTACTCTAATTTGAAGAAAAAAAAGTTGTGTTCGTTAAAATATAAAATTAGGTTCAGATACTAAAATATAATTATCTTAAAAAATACAAAAAAATCAATATTCCATAAGTAGGTCATCCTAAAAGTACAATATATTTCTAATCGCAATTAAAATCAAACCAAACAAAATGTTTAAAATTCACTAAAACTAAGTTGTAGCAAAGTTATCACTTATAAAAGCATAGTGCAAAAACAATTAGCTATGTTTGAAGGAAATAACTACTCCAAGCTGCATTCATTATCCTATCAAAACATAATTTTCAATTAATTTTTTAAAAGAAATTCATGTATGACTATCAATCAAATGGTCAAACCGGTGGGCGTTGGGTGACATCTTAAGCAGCATGTTCTGAAATCGATTGCCATTTAGCGAGGGTTGGCACTCGTCGGCTGAGCTGCTCCATCTCTCTTTTTAATTTCCTTTGTCGATCGGCTCAATTGATTGTTTATTTTCATTTTCGCTCCAAAGACCAAACTACACCTAAACAAGACACTAATTCAGACAAAAAAGAAAAAAATCTAACAAATCACAACTCATTTGAAAATTTACAGATTGTATACTAGTAATTCTAATTCTAAACTCTTTAGTTTCACACTAAGAAAATTAATATATATTGTCTTAATAAAAAAAAATTTAAATACAAATTTAAGTTTAATATTTAATTATAAATATTATAATTATAATATTTAAATTACTTGGAAACTTCATATATTTATTTAAAAATAATTAAAATTGCAATTTGAGTTGATATGTTTTTTTATATTTGAATATTTTTGTTTATTTATTCAGAATATTTATATCATGTTTAGAATAAGAGCAATTTATTTTATTTTTTCGGAATGAAAAAATTCAATACATTTTTTTTGGGCTGAAAAATAAAATAGGATTCAAGGCCCAGGACTGCTCTTTCGTCTTACTCCCTCTCCTCCCTCCGTATATAAATTCTAAAACGCACAAGAAGGGTTTTTGGCTCACGTCTAGATCGGAACCTGCGAATCGATTCAGCTCCATCTGGTAATTAATTACCTTTTTTTTTTCTTTTACGTTTTTTTCTTAAGGTTAAATGTGACCCGAATCAGGTAATTACTTTTTTCCCCCTAATTATGAAGCTATTAATTATTGTTTTGATTCTGCTGATTTGAAATTCAATCGATCTGTTTCAATTGTGTACAGTATATTTCTTGACTGAATGATCGATTAAAACATTGTTTGAATATGTAATTCTTTCGAGTGTCAGTTAAGATTATCCGGGCCGGGCCAGGCCTTGTGATGGGAAGAATGAAGGGGAGTCCTTAATTTTGTCAGTTAATTAATTAGCACTTTTAATTACACTAGTATTTTTTTTGTTACTAGTATTAATTACACTGTAGTAGTATTTGTTTTGATTTATTCATTCTGCAGCTTTCTTAATTCTTGGTTTTGAAATTCAGTCACCAGGGAGAATAATTGTTTGTGTATATTTAACTTGATCAATTAGTGTATGTTGATTGCATGCTTATTGTTAGTTTAACCATAAGTTAATTAATTAGTTTTGTTGTCAGTTAAGATAATCGATGGCAAGAATGAAGATGAGGCCTAGACCTCCGCTGGGGTGTAAGCCGGTGCCTCGTATGATAAGGATACGTTTTATTCAAGCATGCAAGAAGGTGGCACCGAATGATCTCGAGGATTGCTTCAAGGAGGATGATCATGTAGAAGCCTCCACTTGTGTGGAGGCTTTAGTTTCAAACACCAACAAAAGAAAAAAAATAAAGGCAAAGGCAAAGGAGGAAGTTGAAGCCGACCATAATAATGATTATAAAACATCAATGATGTCGACTGTCGAACAAGATGACGAAGATGGTTGTGATAAGGAGGTACCACTCGAGAAGGAGAAGAATAAAAAGAAGAAGAAGAAGAATACATTAAAGAGTTGTGGATAGATAGTGTGAACTCATCAATATCTTCTCCCTTGATCGCATCAACCCTGTCTAATTCTATCTACGAAAAAGGCTTGTATTGATACCAATCCAATTATATAGTAATTGTAAAAACCTAACAAACTGAATTTAATTAGTGAGTTAGCACACCAAACGCGTTTGTGAATAGACTGAATTTTATTATTGACGTAGTCCAAACGGAAGCGACGAGGCAAGATTTTGTTCACATGATGGATCCATAAACTAAATTCAAATTAACATTAAATAGGCTAATTAGGTTTGTGTCGATTGGCTCCAAAATATTTGTATCATGCTTAAAATGATTTTATGGTGTGACGGTCTCTTTCAGTTGGGATGATTTCGGTTTCAATTGTTTCGGTTGAAAATATTCGAGATCAATCTTATATTTTTTTTTCGAAATCAGTCCACATAGTTGACTTAAATTGACTCATGAGCAGATAAAATGGAGTTGGTGTGTTCCTAATAAGAAGTATTTTACAATACCTATTACTTAAAATATAATAAATAAATTATTTTGAAAAATAAAATAGGAGTGCGTGGTGGGCTTAGTTTAGCATGGGCTGTAGTTGAAAATAAAAAGCATTCAAGGCCCAGGACTGCTCTTTCCTCTTACTCCCTCCTCTCCGTAGATAAATTCTACAGTAAAACGCACAAGGGTTGTCCTGCGAATCGAATCAGCTCCATCTGGTAATTAATTACCTTTTTATTTTTTGTGGTTATAGCTGTTTTTTGTTTAAGGTTAAATCTAGAAGCGATTGTAAGGAGGCTCTTCTTCTTCGTAGAGGTTTCAGCTAATGTATTTTACCCCTAATTTAATAATATTATTATTATTAAATCAAAGTGCATATATGAAAGTTGTTTTTTATTAGTAAGGTAATTACTTTTTTCCCCCTAATTATGAAGCTATTACTTGTTTTGATTCTGCCAATTTGAAATTAAATCGGTCTGATTCAATTGTGTACAGTTTATTTCTTGAGCGAATGACCGATTAATGTATTGTTTGAATTATTATACTGTCATTGGAGTATGGGAATAATGAAGGGGAGTCATTAATTTTGTCAATTAGCACTTTTTAATTACACTAGTTTTTTTTTTCTGCAGCTTAATTAATTGTTGGTTTTGAAATTCAATCAGTAAGGACTTATTGATTGTTTGTGTATATTTAATTTGTTCGATTAGTGTATGTTGATTGCATGCTTATTGTTAGTTTGAACAACTAATTAATTAATTAATTGATTTTGTTGTGAGTTAAGAAGATAATCGATCGATGGGAAGAATAAAGCGAGGTCCTCCAATGGGGTGTAAGCCGGTGCCAAGAATGATACGTCTCTTTCCAGTGTGGGACTGGGTGCCGTATCATTTTGTAGAAGTTGACTATTGTGGTCTTGAGGTTGATCATCGTGTAGAAGAAGCGCCTGACACTTGTGTGGAGGCTTTGGTTTCAAACAACAAAAAAAGAAAAAAAGCTAAGGCAAAGGCAAAGGAGGAAGGGGAAGTCAATAATGATAATGATAATAAAACATCCATAATAATGTCGACTGATTTGGACAATAATAGTACTCCACTTGTGGTCGAACGGGATGATGAAGATGGATGTGATCAGGAGGTACCACTCAAAAGGTGCAAGAAGAAGAAGAAATCTAAGAGTTGTGGATAGATATTTACGGTATATTTTTATTGATGCATGTGTGAACTCATCATCTTCTCGATCCATCCCTTTCAGGCTGGAGAACACGAGTTATTAAACACTAGTCTTGCCAGCTACTGAAAATGTTTTATGCTATCATTAACCATAATAATGAGTATAAAACATCGATAATGTCCACTGTTTTGGGCAATAATACTCGACTTGTCGTCGAACAAGATGATGAAGATGGTTGTGATCAAGAGGTACCACTCGAGAAGAAAAAGAAGAAGAAGAAGAAGAAGAAGAAGAAGAAGAAGAAGAAGAAGAAGAAGAAGAGTTGTGGATAGATAGTGTGAACTCGTCAGTATCTTCTCCCTTTTGAAGATGAGGCAAGTGACACGACAGGGGAGAACACAAGTAATTAAACAGAGTTGCTGCTGCAAATGGTTTATGATATTTTGTGGAATAGGTTATTTTGTGGCAATTGCTGGTTTTTGAAATGCATAACTGTCTATCCAATGGTCATACCAGCCAAATTCATCCCCAAGACAGAACATCAAGAACAAAACTAATAGTACCAACGTTTGAAAAGTCAACAATCCCAAATTAAAGAATCGAACAATAATGAACACGATGCAATCGAATGATTGAAGATGGACTAAAGATTGGGAATGTTATCTTGTGTATGTCTTACAAGCTTGCAAAACCGTCTTCAAATTTCTTCTCGTAAGAGATGGACTGCTGCTTGAAATCATCAATATCTTCAATTGCTTGCATGGATGATGATTTGATTTTTGAAGTTTTCATGTCTTTATCAGCACCCCAAGTGCGTATTTAGTATTTACAAGCAATCGACGAGATGTAGACTGATTCATAAGATATTTGTCGTACCAACGGATTACATCCATTCTTTGTCTTCGTACAACATTCATTTTCAAGCATTTTTTGCCTTCCACCCCATGTTAAAAAACCAATGTCACTGCAAGTTGATGAATGTTGAGAAATAGTACTCAGCATTCACAATACAAAATGGAACACAATTTCCGGATAAAAAACTAAATGAAAATACAGTGAAGTATCTATTGTCAACTTCATTTGTTTCACAGAAACATTCTTGATTTTCTATCTTTTGAAGCAAGCCAAACGACCCAGCTTTCAGATTCTCAAACTTTTTTTTTTTATCGGAAATGCAAAATCAGATTCTCAAACTTTGAATCATTTAATTGTCTGCCTAAGCAATTTGAAAAAGGGAACAATACAGTATATTCAAACTAAACACAAATAAATGAGAAAAAAAAAGGTGTTGCTATTTGCACTCCTTAAAATACTAAGTACACCACCTTCATAAACCCACCTAATATTTAATAAAAATAATATCAAATTTTACTAAATACATTTTATTCTATTCCAAATTTACCCTTAAGGTAGCGCTATTTACGCCCCTCAAAACTCTAAATTTGGAATAGCGCTACCTTAAAGGTAAATTTGGAATAGAATGAGGTGTATTTAGTAAAAATTGATATTATTTTTATTAAGGGTGGCGCTATTCACACCACCGTTTCCTCTAAGTTCACCACCTTTTATTTATAATCCTAATTATTTTTTATTTTTTATTAATACACCACATGATTTTCCTAATTTACCCTCTCCAATTAACAATACACATCTTGAGATAAATAGGTTTAAATACTTTTTGAGGTCACCGCGCAAAAACAAAAGAACGAAGAAAGTGAACCTAATCTCAGAGAATTGGAGGCGGAGCAGGTGTGGCGGAGGAGGAGTTTTGGATTTTTTTGGGGGCGTACGGAGTCGACAGCTGTGTCGGTGAAGCTGTATATGTGGCGGGAAATCTGAGGAAATTAATGGTGGTAGTGCAATTGGGGAAGTCGATTAGAACGGTGGGGAGGCGATGAGATGTGCACACTGATAAGTTAATTAATCTAGTTGTCCTCATTAATTCTTTGTATACGTTTTACATGCTATAGATTAAGAGTCAGGTGTTACAAAATTAAAGTAGCATTTAGTTTATTAAAGGTTGTGATCAGTTTCATAGGTTGTAATGTTAATGGTGTAGGAGTTACGTTTTGTATTTTTCCTATTTAAGAAGAAATATCAGAAAATGATGTAGCATCAAGCGCATCACCAAAAATCATCTCTTGTCATTTGTTTTATATTTTCCATCTTATTATTTGCTTTAAAAACCAACATTTGGTATCAGAGCCAAGTTGTTTAAAGCAATGGCCGGTGACGATGGAGATACATCTAAAACAGCCTCCAAACCAACGACAAGAGGAGCATCAATCCCGATCCAATATCCAACGTTAAGCGAAACGAACTACGGCATATGGGCTGTCAAGATGAAGATAATCTTGCGTTCGCTAGGAGTATGGTCAGTGATTGAAGGTGATGACCAAGACGATGACAAAGATCAAGGCGTTATGGTAGCCATTTCTCAAGCCGTGCCAGATGACGTGATGATGGCGATCGCGGAGAAGGATACGGCAAAAGAGGCCTGGGACGCACTCAGGGAGATGCGTGTTGGTGAAGATCGTGTCAAGAAAGCACGCGTACAAGTGCTGAAACGACACTTGAACAAGTTACACATGGAGGATTCAGAGACAATAAATGAATTTTCCATGAAGCTTACCACTCTAGTTGGCGAGATACGCTCGCTGGGAACAAAACTTGAGGACAACGAGGTTGTTGAAAAATTGTTCAGCGCTGTTCCAGATAGATTTCTCCAAATTATCGGAACGATCGAGCAATTTGGTGATATTGAGAACATGTCGATCTCAGAGGCGATCGGTCGTCTCAGAACCTTCGAGGAAGGACTTCAAGGGCGTTTGCATTCAAAGGGCACTGGAGATCAGTTACTTCTTACACAGGCCCAGTGGGAAGAAAAAATCTCGAAGGCAAAGAAAAATGAAGGTTCCAACTACAACAAAAGAGGATGATATCAAGGTAGAGGACGTGGTCGAGGGCGTAGAAACGGTGGAGGTCGAGGAAATGGTGAACGCACCAACGAAGACCGAAAGCCACGGAACTTCGACATATCCAAGGTTAAGTGTTTCAATTGTAATGAATATGGACACTTCGCCAAAGATTGTCCCAAACCAAACAGAAAAGAGAAGGCCAATCTTGTTACGGCGCAAACCGATGATGAACCGGCATTATATATGGTCGAAACTTGTGTTCTAAACCACACAAGACAAAACGATCAAGTATTACTACACGAAGACAATGTGGTGAAAACAATTAAAAATAACCAGGAGAAGACTTGGTATTTGGATACTGGCGCAAGTAACCACATGACGGGTTGTATCGACAAATTTGCTGAAATTGACACGACCATCAAAGGGTCAGTCAAATTTGGAGATGGTTCGGCTGTAGAAATCCAAGGAAGGGGTTCGGTGTTGTTTGAAGGCTTCACAGGTGAACATCGAATACTTACTAATGTCTACTACATCCCGATGTTGAAAAGCAACATAATAAGCCTTGGCCAGTTAGATGAGAACGGATGCAAAGTTGTGGTTGAAGGAGGTGTTATGACTATTTTGGACAGATCACAAAAGCTACTCGCAAAAGTGAACAGATCCAGTAATAGGTTATATGTGTTTAACATAACACCAGCTCTACCTGAATGCTATCTAGCAAAGAGCAAAGAAGAAGCGTGGCGATGGCATGCAAGATTCGGGCATGTGAATTTTCATGCCTTGAAGCTTCTAAGTCAGACACAGATGGTGCATGGCTTGCCCAAAATCGAGCATGTGGACCGCATCTGTGATGGTTGTTTGATTGGAAAGCAACATCGACATCCTTTTCCAGCAGTGGCAAAATTTCGAGCAAAATCACCCCTTGAATTATGGCATGGGGATTTATGTGGTCCAATTACTCCTGCTACTCACGGAGGGAAGCGATATATCTTGTTGTTGGTTGACGATTGTACAAGATTTATGTGGCAGGTGCTTATCCGTAACAAAGACGAAGCGTTTGAGGCTTTTAAGAAGGTTAAAGCTGCTGCCGAAGTGGAGAAAAACACTAAGCTAAAAGCTTTGCGTACGGATCGCGGCGGTGAATTCACCTCAAATGAGTTCAAAACTTACTGCGAGTTGGTGGGAATTAAGCGTTATCTCACGACGTGTTCTCAATATCACCAAGAAGGTTAAAGCTGCTGCCGAAGTGGAGAAAAACACTAAGCTAAAAGCTTTGCGTACGGATCGCGGCGGTGAATTCACCTCAAATGAGTTCAAAACTTACTGCGAGTTGGTGGGAATTAAGCGTTATCTCACGACGCCTTATTCTCCTCAGCAGAACGGAGTTGTTGAACGAAGAAATCAAACGGTGGTCGGAACGGCAAGGAGCTTGTTGAAAAGTATGGAAGTCCCAGGCGAGTTTTGGGGAGAAGCAGTATCAACCGCTGTATATCTCTTAAATAGAGCACCGACAAAGAGCGTCGTCGGAAAAACTCCCTACGAAGCATACTTTGATCGGAAGCCAAGTGTTGATCATCTTCGTATTTTCGGATGTCTTGCACATGTGAAGGTTGTTACACCGCACCTCTCGAAGTTGGCTGATCGTAGCAAGCAAATGGTATTCATTGGTTATGATATGAATACAAAAGGCTATCGAATGTTCGATCCATCAACAAGACGAGTCGTGGTAACCCGAGACGTAGTGTTCGAGGAGGAGAAGAAGTGGGAGTGGAACAAATCTCCGATAACGGGTAAAGGATCATCCGGTAACACTAGTGCAAGACACTATTTTACCATTGAAGGCGTATTTGATACGAAAAATCAGGAAGCTAAAGAGACGATCATCGATTCTGGTTTGGATATCCCACAACCGATACATGTTCCAGACCCTGAATCAATGTCGCCACACACTCCAGCTGAAATTTTTGATGCTCTTGACGGTTCGACATACTCTAATCAGAGTTCGATAGGACCACGAGGCAAGCGTGACATCAAAAGTCTTTACGATGAAACTTTTCCAATAGAGTTGGAATATTCGGGGTTGTGTTTGCTAGGAGAGGAGGAGCCGTCAACTCTCGAAGAAGCGAAGGCAAACCCGATGTGGAGAAAAGCAATGGAGGAGGAAATTTCTTCTATTCGAGAAAATAAAACATGGAAGCTCGTCTCATTACCCGACAGCCACAAACCTATAGGTCTCAAGTGGGTTTACAAACTAAAGAAGGACAGCCAAGGAAAAACCGTAAAGCACAAGGCGAGACTAGTGGCAAAGGGGTATGTTCAGCGACAAGGCATAGACTTTGATGAAGTGTTCGCTCCAGTTGCTCGGCTAGAGACGGTTCGTTTGCTGATTTCTATTGCGGCACATGAAGGATGGGAGGTACATCATATGGATGTAAAGTCAGCCTTTCTCAACGGTGATTTGGATGAGGAAGTGTACGTCGTTCAACCGCCGGGATATGAAATAAAAGGAGAAGAGCAGAAAGTGTTAAAATTGTACAAAGCATTGTACGGTTTACGACAAGCACCTAGAGCTTGGAACTCAAAACTAGACAAATCTTTGAGGGCTCTCGGTTTTGAGAAGTGTTCTTTAGAGCATGCCGTGTACATGAGAAAGCAAGGTAAGGAGAATTTAATTGTTGGAGTCTACGTGGATGATTTAATCATCACTGGAGAGAGTATTCAAGATATAAACAATTTCAAATCTCAGATGAAGAATTTGTTTAGCATGAGTGACCTTGGGTTACTAAGTTACTATCTGGGAATTGAAGTTTGTCAGACTTCTAAAAGTATTACACTCAACCAGTCTTCATATGCGAGAAAAGTTTTAGAGAAATGCGGCATGAAAGATTGCAACCCTTCGCAAATCCCGATGGAACCTCGTCTAAAACTGAGCAAGGAAAGCACAAGTCCACCTGTAAACACGACTATGTACCGAAGCATAGTTGGGAGTTTAAGATATCTACTGCACACACGTCCAGATTTAGCATTCTCGGTCGGCATGGTGAGTAGATACATGGAGAAGCCCACAACGGAGCACTTGGCTGCAGTGAAGCGCATATTGAGGTATGTGAAAGGAACATTAAATCTCGGTTGCGTTTATGAGAAAAATAAAGGTAACTTTGAGCTGTTCGGTTACTCGGATAGTGATCTGGCTGGTGATACTGATGATCGTAAGAGCACGACAGGGGTAATATTCTTTCTTGGATCAAACCCTGTTAGTTGGTGTTCACAGAAGCAAAAAGTGGTTGCTTTATCTTCTTGTGAAGCTGAGTACATCGCTGCATGTGCAGCAACGTGTCAAGGAGTGTGGTTGAGACGATTGTTGGCAGAGTTGTTAAAGACCGAGGTTAAGAAAGTGGTTCTAAGGATCGATAATCAGTCCGCAATTGCATTAAGCAAGAACTCAGTTCATCATGATAGGAGCAAACATATCGATACCCGATTTCATTACATCAGAGATTGTGTTGAAACAAGAATGATTGAAATTCAACATGTTTGCTCAGAGGATCAACGTGCTGATATTCTGACCAAGTCACTTGCAAGAATAAAGTTCTTGGAAATGAGAGATAAAACTGGTGTGCAGATCGTTAGTCGAGGACAACAAGCTTAAGGAGGAGATTGATAAGTTAATTAATCTAGTTGTCCTCATTAATTCTTTGTATACGTTTTACATGCTATAGATTAAGAGTCAGGTGTTACAAAATTAAAGTAGCATTTAGTTTATTAAAGGTTGTGATCAGTTTCATAGGTTGTAATGTTAATGGTGTAGGAGTTACGTTTTGTATTTTTCCTATTTAAGAAGAAATATCAGAAAATGATGTAGCATCAAGCGCATCACCAAAAATCATCTCTTGTCATTTGTTTTATATTTTCCATCTTATTATTTGCTTTAAAAACCAACACACACTAAGTGTGGGACTGTAAAATTGAACTAATTAATTGTTGAGTTTTAACATTTGAAAATCAAACCACTTCGGCAGCGAGGATTTTGACAACGGGCTCGTGAACTACTTCGTATCCGAGTTCCAAAAGAACTCCCGAGAATCGCCTGCGAGATCGAAGGCCAAGCGGACGCTTTCCTCCACCACGCAAACGACCATCGAGGGAAACTGACGATCACGTGTGCCAGGTGGTTTCGGTGGGGTCAATTGAAAAGACGAGGAGTAGACGAGGAAGAAGACGACACACCAAGGAGTAGTAGACGTTACTGTGAATAACAAAGAATAAGTTGTGTATTTTTAATCAAAAAGGGTAAATTAGAAAAAGTATGTGTTTTATCAAATAAAAATAATAAATAATTAAAATTAGAAATAAGTAGAGGTGTATTTAGAGTTAATGAGGGTTCAAATAGCGCTACCCTTTTATTAAATATTAAGTGGATTTATGAAAGTAGTGTACTTAGTGTTTTAAGGGGTGCAAATAGCAACACCCATACAAAATTGTAAATACACTTATAAAAACAAGATTATCAAAAATGGTCATTTGGACGGGAAAAAAATGACTTAGCTTATAAAAAATCCTATGTGGCTTCGAGTCAAATTCATAGTCAACGTCATGTCATCACCCAAGGGCCCTATTGCCACCTAATCCTGCCACGTGTACATTGGTCAAAATAATAATTTTGGACTTTGGATTCGATCTCAGGACCTCAACAAAAACAAGGAAAGTATGAAAATAAACCATTAAATCATCTTCTACGGATAAATATAAATGAATATTTGTATAGTATATTATCATATATAAAAATATAATTCTAATTTAAAAAACTGAATTAAATTAATTATAAATTATATTATACCTTTTTTTTAATATATGATTGACATTTATCAAAAAAATATTATCAATAAATATTTTTCTTTTCATAAATAATAGTATTTAACAAAATAAATTATCTTGTTATTGACTGTAATTATTAAATAAATTCAATTACCGTTTTTTATTAAATAAATATTAAAATTAATTAATTTCAAAATGTAATAAATTTAATAATTAATATATTACTATGTATAAATTAATTAAATAATTAATAATAGAGATTAATAATAATTTCTATTTAATAGTTAAATAAGTAATTAATAAATAAATGGGTACCAAAATTAATTAATTTATAAATAACATTTATTTAGTAATTACTCAACACAATTACTAATTAATTAATAAAATAAGTTTCTTATTTATTTTTAATAATATTTTATTTTATAAAAATTGTAATTATATTTTTTTATTAATTTTATTTAATAAAAATGTTAATTAAATTTTATTTTTATAATTACATTCAATTATATAATTTTATTTAAATTAATTTTAAATTATATTACACATAAGATTTTATTAAAATAAGTTAAATTATCAAAAAAAATATTTGTTGATACTTAATTGGGCCGTGTATAATTTATAATTAATTTAATTGAGTTTTTTTTTATTATAATTATATTTTGATATGTTGTAATATATTAATGGAAGATTCATTATTGTACATTAAGTGGTGGTGTAAATCTATGGAAATTTTGGTATGATTTGGAAGAATCCAATCCTAAATCATACAATAAAATTTTGAGTAATTTTTAAATATACATGTGGCAGAATGAGGTGGCCACCCTCGGGTGATGACGTGTTGTTGACTATGAAGTTTGACTCGAAGCCATGTAGGATTTACGACATCCAAGGTAGAGAGGTGTCAAAATGCCGGGCCGGCCCGACCCAAGCACATTGGGCTTTAATTTTTACACGAGTTGGGCTGGTCAGGCCCGAATTTCTGATGGGCCTGGAATTCCCAAGCCCAGCTTTGAACGGGCCTTCGGGCTATCGGGATTTTCTGACCTGTCAATTTAAATAAAAAAAAATATATATATTTTAATTTAAAATCGTAAATTACTCTAATTAATTAAAAGAAACATAATAAATGATAAATTTCTATTTTAAAAAGTTATTTTAATTAAATTAAAGTTTATAAATTAATTTGAAATAATAATTTAATATATTTTTATACTTAAAAATAATTTTTATATATTTTAATTAATAAATACTAGTACCACTTCACGTGATTTATTTGTTTAAATAATCTAAAATTTTATTTAATCTTCAACGTATTTCGTCAATTTTTTTATTAATGTACTAACAAATTATTTTATTTAATAATTGAACTCTCACTTAAATTTATAAAGTCGTATTAATCTAATTATTAACCGTTATCTCAATTATGAAAATTTTATTATTTTCAAAAACTAAGTTTGTTTGATGTAATTTATAATATGTAAGTTTCTTGAAGCATAGGCGAGTGGTAAGGTGTGTGGTGATGTTGGTGTAATTCCCCGACCACGCAGAGTTCGAATTCGGATATGACAAATTTTTATTGAAATATTATTAAGTTAGTCAAGATCTATTGGCTCTATCTCACATGTGTCTGCTACTCGGGCACATCTCTCGATTTACATCCTACCCGATCGAGAAGTCTCTGATCTGGTGGAAGAGGAGTTTATCGTTTCTGCATTTCTCGAGTGTGAAACGCATCTAACAAATACCTAAAACCGCTGGGGGAAAATTAAAATAAATGGAAAATAAAAATTATAAAGGTGGAAAATAAATAGAAATATAAAAAAATTGAATTTTCCCGGTGACTCATAATTCGAATCTCGGATATGACAAATTTTCATTGAAATATTATAAAGTTAGTCCTGGGATAAGACATATTGGATCTCTCCCACATGTGTCTGCTACTCGAGCACATCTCTCAATTTACATTCTACCCGATTGAGGAGCTTCTGATCTTGTAGGAGAAGAGTTTCTCGTCTCTGCATTCTGTAATATACATAAAAAGTTTAATCAATTTTTTTTTTTGTAATATACATGTGATTAATCATTTTTTTTTAAATAGAGTAGGGAATAAGAGGAGATTTTTATGAGATACGATTTAATGGAATAAAAAAATTGAAAGAGAAATAGAAACATATATATTTAAGATCATGATTAATTATTATTACCAAAAATATATAATTTCAAATTACTATTTAGAATTTATATATAATTTAAATATATTTAATAATATTACTATTTAGAATTTATAATTTTTTTATTTATAATTTATAGTGTGAACACAATATTATTATTGCTTTTCTATTGGTCCACGTGTCATTAGTGGATCAAGAAATTATATATGTATAGATAGATAGATAGATAGATTATGATTTTAGATTGTTTATTCAAATAAATATGTAAAAATTGTTATGAATATTATTAATTAGTGAATAACTTAGTTTATCCTTTTTTGGTGAATAAAACAAAAATTCTACTATCCTATATGAATGAAATAACAATTCATAACAATTCTATTATTCTCTCATATTATCTCTCTTTCTAATCTATTATAATATGTCAATTGTTTTGAGTTTATAACACGCTATCAGCACGAAAGCTCAACCGCGTTCTTCATCGAAGTTCATTAAATTTTATTATTATTTTTAATTAAAAAATTATTAAAAAAATTATAAAATTATTGATCGGGCCGGGTAAAAAAATCGGCCCAAACCCATTGGCCCATCGAGCTTGTCGAGTCGGGCCAAAAAAGCCCGACTCCTTTTGAGCCTCTGTATTTGAGGCTCAAGCCCGTTTGAGTTCGGGCCGGTTGGGCCAGCCCAATGAGCCGGGCCAGATTTTGACAGTTCTAATCCCAGGTCATTTTTTCGGTCCAAATGACCATTTTTTATAATTGAAAGTCCAAAAAGACTACTTATACAATTCGACCTATGGGGAGAACTAAAAATAAAATTATCTCTAAGAACAACGGTTCTCATCTATTATAAATTATTTTATTTTATTTTCCTTTAAATACAATAAAAAAAGAACTATTGATTGAACTAACCAATTAACATTCCACACATGTCTTTTAGGAACTTGATCAATTGCTCTTGCACGTAGTCAAGGAGTGAACTTCAAAAGATTAGACATAAAAATAAAACGTATATGGTTTAGATGCACTCCCCAGGATAACAAATATCCAAGCCGTTGTTTGCTCTATTTAAGAAACATCAATAGAAATACAAATTACTCATCACACATAAGAAACTTAAAACACCGACAATTGCTCTATTTAAGAAACATCAATAGAAGTACAAATTACTCATCACACATAAGAAATATGATTGGCCAATGTGTATAAATCAGTAAAGTTAGGTTCAATCTAGAAATAAAACTGTAAACAAACACTAAAACAAAAAAGTCATTACAGAATCTCTAAAACATGATGAACAACAGCTTTGTTATTTTATTATTTATAACCAATCAATAATTTAATACGTATTTATAAAATAAAAATAATTATAAATAGAACATTTTTTAAACATTTCCATTTCTTTTTCTTTTTTTCTATTATTTTTGATTTGTTAATATTTTCTTTCTAAATTATTTTTATTTTATTTATTTATATAATGTTTGAAACTAATATTTGAAACATAAAATTGTATAGTATATTTTAATATAAACTTATATTTTTGTTATTATTTTATTTACCATTTTATTTATTATTTATTATTATTGTAAAATCAATATAACCTTTTATTTTTGTTAATGTTAAAATAATAATGGTTATGATTTAAATGCATTAATTTTCAATACTATATTATCACATTAAATTACAAAAAAAAAATCAACTTAGGAACAGAGGAGTATTGCAACAATGATTACGAGACTAAAGATTAATTCAATTATTATTTTTGTACAATCATATTTAATTGCTCAAAGATGAAGCCTCAAATGACACAAACATGTTGAATATTTCAAGTTGACAAAGAACTCCAAAAACAACATAGGAGATCAAGTTCACTTGGGTCGAACTTTTGAAAATTAATTTCGTGTTTGGTTTTAGTGTGAATGAGCAAGTAAAAGAAACGAAAGGGTGAGGGTTATGAATGAAATAAAAAACTATCATCAATTAACAAACACAAACACAAATACATTCACATCAAGTAAAACTATTTTTATCTATTTATCGGGGAAAGAAAAAGTGCTCGAGCAAGATGATATTCTCTCCCTGCAATAAAAACTCCACTACTTGACCACAATATGTCATTCTCCCAATCAAGATTCTCCTCCAGAACCTGCCCAAATTCAGCTCGCTTACAATATAATGAGTAATTAACAACATTCAAACACAAGCCAACTTATATATTACCTCCACATATTCAAGGGGCAATGGGATCCCAACACTTTTCATATGTTTCTGAGTTAGGAATCTCTTACAGCGAGACCAACGGAATACATTCAACAAACTGTTTTCACCCGTAATCACTTTCTCCCCATTAAAGCAAAGCTCGTACCTAAATGATGAGGGGTTCAATAGAGTCTAAAAGAATGAGAAGCAATCATGTTGATATTATATGCATGACTTGGGGTTTATTTGTCATTTATTGGGCTTCAAGTAAGAATGGAATTTCATCTAATCAACATTTATATATATATATATATATATATATATATATATATATATATATATATATATATATATATATATATATATATATATATATATATATATATATCTTTCGGAAACTCAAAACTATTCCACTCTTGGTTGTTACCTCAGTAAACAAGTCTCTACATACAGTACATCTCCCTTCTTTAAGCGTGCTGACAAAAAGAGCGACGGCTTCAGACCTTGGTCAGCAACTACATTTATGCTGTATACGTGCCTATAGAATAAACCAGATAACAAGCAGCAAATACCATTAATATGTTCAACTCCTATAGAAATATAGAATTTCCCAACTGGATAGAAAAATTATACGTCTTCTGAATAAATATTGTATTGGTGAATATTCTGTATATTGCACCTCATCATTCAACACTAAACTTATGATAGCTGAAAAACGGTGTTTTTATCTTTAGTTACTAATGAACTTTCAATCTGCAAACATGAAATGTACAGTAAAAGAATGAGAAAAAGGGAGGGGAAAAAAGAAATAAATTTCTCAGTCATTTGATTGCACCTAAATCATAAGCAAATAATTAAAATATCATGTCTAAAATTGTTAGTTCTTTTTGGTAACAAATGGTGAAATTGATTCTTACTTCTTAGTACCCTTAGTGCTCTACTGCATGGAAACTTGATCCACACATAGAAATCAGTCCAGTAATTGTAATTATTCCCAATAACTACAATAATAATAATATATAATACTAAACTCGTCAGTCATCATATAACATTAGAAAGCAATCTCCCAAAATTCAGCATATCATTTTCTTATCTTCTTCAAGCAAAATATTCAAATTCAATCTCAATCTTCACACATCCCCCAATCTCGCTACCCGGAATACTTTCTCAGAAAATAGTTTCCCTGAAATAAAGCACTTGTAAATTCCTAATCCCCCTATTCTTGAAAACCCTTACTCGCTCATTTTCCTACAGTTGAGGACGTATAATTTTTTAAATATCAATTTTAATTTAAGAAAAATCTTTATTGTAAACAATTAAATTTCATAACTCATGTATCACAATAGAAGTCTAAACAATTCATCAAGTCACTAGTCACAACCTACAATGATTTACTTAATTCAACTAGACAATCAAAACAAAATTTCTGCTATGAGCCTATGAAAGATGGATCATTCTAATTGCACGAGTTACGAAATTTTGTGACTACAGCCCTATTATGACAAGTTAGTACAGCTAAACAACTGTCACTAGTAATTAAATAATAAAATAAAAATGAGAATGGTGTGCAAAAGATACAAGAACATACCAAGGCTCCATACAGAAGCTGTACTGAAATCTTTCTGCACTCAGAAACCTCTTTTGGCTCAACACCTTCTACAGAATTGAGGAGAATAGATTAGTTGTTATATTTCTTTTTAAATAAATTGTGTGTGGTGTTTGGTGTTGGGGGTGGGGTGGGGGGTCCGCATGTCGGATGAAGTTCATATATAATTAGGCTCGAAAAGGAACCATCAGAATGGAACAAAGCATATGAAGCATCCACATATTGTCTTGCTAACTGAATCATTACATTTGATTTCACACAATCAGTTGGAAAATATATGGGGGCGCAAATATCAATTGGATGGGGGGGGGGGGGGGGGGGGGGGGGGGGGGGGGGGGGGAGGGAAGGGAAGGAACTGAATTAATGTTGTTAAAGGATCTTCAAGAAGTTGAATAGTACGGGAACTAAGGTTTTTAAGTATAATATTTCTAGCATTGTAATGGTGCCAATGATTTTAATACATATTACAGTACTAGTCTTTTTTCAGCAGAACCTCCCATTAAAGAACAATTACGCTAATAATAAGGGCGCACTAACTTGAAATAGCAACAAATTTTTCAAATGATTTAATCAGAGAAGAAATGCAGTTAGAGTTTTCTAAAACAATTATTCAGCAAATCATATAATTAAGACACTGCACCAATCAGAGATGAGAAAACTGTAATGGTCTTGTAGTTCAGACTATCCTGATATATATTTTAGCTGTCAAGAAATGTTGGGAGTCTGGCATAAGTAGCATACCACAAAAAAGATATGCCTGTTTGAAATTTCAAAGTAATGAGAATTGTGAATGTATCACAAGGAGAACTAATAGTGAAAAATGTGACATGCATCACATTCTTCACATATTCAGGAACAATACACAGGACGTTCGAGACACATCAAACGTAGAGAAGAGTCAGAAGACAAAATTATAGGTCAAGCATCTTTAACAATACATGCAATAGCGAATGATCTGCAAAAGCAAGTCTTGTGTTTGAGTGTATCTCTCTCTGAATGTGAATTAAAAATGAATGTCACAAAGTAAATACCGGAGCTGCAGCCCTGGTGGTCATTTTGTGATCCACAAACACTGGAGCAAAAGTAGGCATCATAGTTGATGAATGTGTGAGATCAGGTTCAAGATCAATAATTAATCCTCCTTTCTGGCACAGACACAAAAAGATGAATAGACGTTGGTAAAGGTAATCAATAGCCTTCTTATTCTAATTTTATTTCGAAACACAAGCAATACATTAAAATAACCTGCAGTAAATGCAATCATAAATACAGAAAGGCTGCGGGGTAGGGAGAAGGGGTGTTGAGTGTTGACAGGACAATGAATTTATACTGGGATCACAATGCTACCAACCTTCACAAAGCAACACCTCTCCACAGAATAGCTGCAATCAATCGGAGCTCTCCATGTCCGCGAATGGATATTATTCCTCAGTGTAGAAATGTAACCTAAGAATTTAACTGAATTTGAGTCAAATAGTTCAGGAATATGGGAACTATACACATTGTAGAGAAGTAGGAAAAACCATGTTTGGGACAAAATACCTATAAAATATATTATCAGAATCACTACTATGCCATACTTTAATATGAGATAAAAGAAAATGAAAGGAAGTGCGGACAGACAAAAAAATGCTCCTTTCCACAATGATAGCAATTTACTAGATGTGACAGGGAAATCATGAATACTAAACAGTGGGCATCAAAATAGATAAAATAAATGAACCATGCTAAAATAAAATAAACACGCTTATTTTATCAGTAGAAATTATCAAGTTTTCACAGTTTTCCGTAGTACAGTAAAATACTTGTCCCATAGGCCATAGACCATAGTCATACAACTAAAGAAAACTATATACAGTAGATGAAACTCCAATATTTCGAGGCTTTGAATTTTTGTGTCATTATGCATCAGATTTTGGACATACAGTCTTGTGGAGGCAGCACTCTTATAGTAGCCTTTAACTCTTCAGTAGCAGATAAAGGAGGAGATGCAGTTGGGCGACAATAGCCTGTATGCATCAGAACTAAACAGAACAATTTGTGCAAGTCAATGTTTAGTCATTCTTTGCAGATTCAAAGTAAAAATACTGTATTTATACTATAAGTACCAGCCACCAAATCAGAGTCGACAGTGTACACATCTGTCCCCCACAACCGATTACGTCTTACCTGCAGAGGAAGCATTTCAAGTCTCAACAATCATACAGGAGAACATCATAAACTGCAAATCCAAAAGTCTAATTCCAGTACAAGTACTTTTCAAGTAAATCAGGTTTATTTTTCACGATACAAAATTCAGATGCATAAAAAATTGTTGCAAAACTTAATAACCACCCAAATTAATGAAATTATGTCCACATAAATATATTGAATTATAATGCAACCAACAATGATGAGGCCCATCAAATGATACCGAAGACTAAGTTCAGGAAAAAAGAACAGTTTAAAGAGTAACAGTAGACAACAACAAATCGATGATCATCATACTTGTCGATTAGCATAAGTAACATGTTTAGCTGGTATCTGGATTTCTAAAGTAGGGCCCTTCGGAGAGCCTTCACAAGCTTTATCAGGTTGCGATGATTCATACTCCTTCCACAATCGTACGAGTTCTTGCACGTGCTCACCAATTTTATAGACAACATTAGATACAGCAACTATGCCTGCAAAGAAATTAAACAGCATGCATCCATTAACATATTTATAATAATAAAAACGAGGAAAAGTTACTCTGATTGACAGTACCAGTGGCGCAAAAAAAGAAAAAAAAAACGGGTCGGTATCATACATACCTCCTTCATTAAATTCCTTTTTAGGACACCTAATGCGTGTTTCGAGTCTCTCTAGTTCTTCATTAGCATCCCTCTTCCTGTCTCTTGCTTCCCTCTCAACAGTTTTCCGAGCATCTTCTAGGGTTGAGCTTTCATTTTTAACAGAGTTCCCAGCAATGTCTGTGTTTTCACCATGTAGACCTTCCTTTGAAGCATCAACTCTGCTATATTCAGATTCCATCTCTCGATTTTCAACCTTAATAGTACTCATATTTCTACGAAAAAACACGGGTTTCAGGACTAAATAATGGAACCTGGATATACACAACTTTAGATGGTTCCTGAGCCCTAACCCTACTGGAAAAATCGATAAATCTTCCACGCATTATTCAAAACAAGAGGCAGCTTTACCATAATCATGTCCATTACACTTTACACCAAGAAAATTATATAAAAAAATTAGTACTTAAAATGAAACACAGAGGATCAGGGAGATCGAAAGATGCCGTAATTAGATTTCAGCGAACAGATCAAACAAAATCCAAGTAGCGATCCATGCAAACTCTGGCTAGAGAAATTAGAGGAAGAATGCGATAAAAAATTCTACATTTAAAAAAAGAAAGTACCGAGAAATTAAAATGCATTTGTACCTGAAAAATCCTATCTCCACGGCTGTGCGGTGGGAGTGGAGAGATTTTGAGAAGAGGAAATGGATCGTCTTCGTGCAGGTGGCGATGAGGTGTCCCTTCCCTCTCTCTCTCTCTTCTAAAAAAGCCTAATTTTAGTTTTTATTAATAATTTCAGAGAGTTATACACTTATACTACAGTAGTAGTATTTGGTAGATCTTTTACACCGAGTCGGTCTCGATTTTTTTAACTGAAAAATTGAAATAGTTTCAATTTAATCTTATAAATTATAAAAATGTATTTCATTTACTCTAATTTAATCAGAAAAAAATATTTTTGTTATCCAAAAGAGTTGATTTACTCTAAATTTAATCAGAAAAAAAAAAAGTTTTGTTATCCGAAAAAGTCACGTGACTTTTAATATGATTAGTTCAAAATAATTAAAAATATAACTTAATTCAATTTAATCAAAAATATATATTTTTGTTGTCCACGTGTTTATATATGTTTAGTTCAAAATAATTAAAAATATGATAAATTAAAATATTTTTCATGTGAGCATCATGGTTCACCACATAATTGTGAACGATTGATTCAGAATAATTAAAATAATAAAAAAAATCACCATGGTTATACTGTATTTCTTTAAAATATATATTTCTAACAAGTTTTTTCCAACAAGTTTCAAACAAATTTATGAACATATAATTTCTTTTTAAATTGCTAACAAGTTTTTTTAAAAACTATCAATTTGTCAAACATCCTCTAACACTAGATATTACTACTTCCCCTAATACAACTAAGAAAATAGATCGATCAATCTGCCCAAATATACTATCAACTCTTGTTTTGCAATGACCATTACCCAAACAAAAACAGTAAAGAAGCTTCATGCAAACCTTGAATCTCCTAGTTCGGCTTTCAAGCCTTCAACTGATAAGGCGATAAAAGCTACAAAAAACTCAAAATCATAACAAGTGATATGATGACACACAGTAATAAAATACCAAGCAAGCATAATTTTGAGCTAATACAATACATTCATCATAGTGAAAAAAGTATCTGATGAAATAAGTAAAGAGCTTGAGAGATTTGGGATGAGTGTGTTAGCAAAATAAAAAAATACTGCAGTTTTGTAATGTTGAGAGTATTAATAATTATATTAACTTGAAACATTTTCAAGCAATGTGGCCTAGAAAGGATAGCATTGTAATATCCAAACATTCTTATGATCAACATAATACAGTATATAATTCTAGTTCACAGATAAATACTTTAAATACTGGAGTACTAAAATACAGCCACAACAAGAATCATTTGAAGCAGATAGCTTTAAGTTCCATCCACACAAAGATGGTTAAACTCGATTCCTCCTTTAAAATAATCTAATTTGGAGACAGAAAATGTGCCCGAGCAAGATGATACTCCTTCCCACCAATCCAAACACCAGTTTGCGACCATGATATGTCATCCCACTCCAGATTATCGTTCAAAACCTAAAATTGGTACAGATTTCAGATGTCATCCAATACACTAGGAGCTAAGTTAATTAGCAAATACTACCGAATTACCTCAATATGTTCGAGGGGCAGAGGGATCCCCACACTTTGCATAATCTTTTGAGGGAGGCATCTCTTACAGCGAGACCATCGGAATACATCCACTACCATGCCATCAACATCCATAGCATGTCTTTCACCATTACTAGGATGAGGGTTGTGAGTTAGAGATCTTCCAGTTTCCACCCCATGGGGTGCAGATGCAGGTGCAGTTGCAGGTGCAGCTTTGATAACCTTCTCTCCATTAAAGGAAAGCTCAAACCTAGACATATCGCTTCATTATTAGAGAATAAAATGTGATGGAGATGGTAATAACAAACACCACCTCTCACATTGCCACAAGTAGAATAGTAGAATACAATCTTGACTCTCATTAGGGCTGGATCATCGGGTTTCGATTTTCTCATAAACAGAACCGGAATTTCAGTTTGGTTTTCGGTCATAGTTTGGGTGATATTTCAGTTTTCGGTTAAACCAAAAAACGCAAGACATTACACCCGACTACTATTTGTTATACCCAACCCACTAAAAAGCCCATCATTCATTAGCAGGCCCAATTGAATTTAAATGTTAGAGGCCCAACTAAGTCTTTAAAAATATCTCTCGGCCCTAATTATCTTCTTCACTATTGGGATGAGAAATAAAGAGAAAACCTAAAATCGGCGGTTATCTTCGATCGGTCACCGGATCTCGGCGGCGACATCCTCAGGGAGGACGCACACAAACTGGTTTTGGCAGAAGGCGGTGACGAGTTCTCCGGCTAGGCGTTGCGGCTCCGAGTCCAACAGGCTCTGTTGAGTTGGGGAATACGGAAGGATGATTCTCTTGGAAGCAGGCTGAGAAATGGGTTGAACAGCTAAGGATAACGGGATGGGATTTTGGGAGTTCGGGCATATGTATGTTAAGATTGAAATGGAAGAAGAAAAAAAAGCTTTGATTTTTTTGGTTTGCTCACTGTGAACTTCTTTAATGGGTTTTACTAACTTTATTTTTGGTTTTTCAAAAACCGAAAAAACAATGGTTTCAGTTGTTAACCGAAAAATTCAGCCCGGTTAACCAGAACCGAACCAACATCCACCCCTAACTCCCATAACTCACTAAGGCACTCGTGTCATGGTTTGGGGATCTTTAGGAGCAAAAAGTAGACGAGAGCTTGAATATTACTGATTCCCCTCTTAAAACTTTTTGCTTTTGATAAGAAACATAAACTTTTATAACAAAATTTAGGGACAACACATCCTTAAAACTTTTAATCATGTGGTGCCAAAATTTCAGCAGATGTTGATCGTAGCGGAAACCAAAAGGTCTACCTAGCTCCATATGGCAAGGAATTTGTAGATGGACAAAACAAAAATAATATGATTGTATCCAGGTCGATGAAGGAATTCTGTAATCAGGTCAGCCTCAAGTGTACTTTTTTCTAATTATCCCAAGATAAAGGTCGGAACATAATTCACTAAGATGGGTTCCTAATGTTGGAAATCGCAACTCCATCACCTAATCCCTTCCAAAACTAACTAGACATGACTGACATCTTTGATCAATCGAGTATCTAAGTGAAAAGTGAAAACCATTGTGCAAACCATTCTTCTGAACCTTCCATATGAATTCACACCACTACGGCACTACATCTTTCTTAATCCTCTTAATTTGAGGTGAGGAATTATGTAATTGTGGTTAAACGCAACATAAATGAAGAAGACTGAGATGGAAGTTGGAACTGCAAGTTCCAAGTATACTAGTACTACTGTACTAGAGAGCAAATAATTAAAACACAGAAAAAAGGACAAAGCAAAATAGCAAATGATAAGAAAGTGGACTTCAAACAGAATATTGAGTATTACTTCAAATGTCAAGGAGCAAATGCATAGCATTTTCGTTTCAGTTTTATATTATAAAAAATTATTAAGTCCGAAATAATTAATATAAATCTTTACTTGATTTTTAAAAAACAGACAAAAACTAAAGAAATTAAAATTCAACTATATGACAACTGTTTAGTACCTGCGGGAATGTGTCTCTACATATAGCACGTCACCCCTCTTTAAGCGTGCAGACGTAAATAGAGATTTCTTCAGACCTTTGTCAGCAACAGCACTTATGCTGTATTTAAGCCTGGAGTATGTAAACCAGACGGCAATATTTAATAAAGGGATAGAAAATTAGACTAAAAAGGCCAATATATCAGATAACAGAGGAAATATAATTTCTGAGCACGTGAATATTAAGTGAAACCAAGCAGAAACAGCAAACTAGTGATACTAAACCTATGGTTCTGGACCTCGGGTTAAACCCAAGTTATCAGCAATAACTATAAAAAAAGTGTTCCATCGATAATGGTCAAACTACGTGCACACATAACCCCAGAACAAACTAATGCGGAAAGAGTGTTGCACTTGTTTAAAGAGTAAAGACTAAGAGACCCCACCAATACCAATATTACCAAGTCTTACAAACACCAAGAACTGAAATAAATCAAAGAAATGTGTCTGCTGAGAGATACAAGAACATACCAAGGTTCCATACAGAGGTTGAACTGAATTGTTACTTCACGCACAAACCTTTGTTGGCGCAGCGCATTCTAAAGAAATGCAGAGATGTTAGTTAAAGGAGGGAGGGGATGGAGCAGATCGTGTATGTCTTGCTAACAGAAACATTGTACATGACATTATGCAGACATGGAGAAATTAGGGGTCACTGGTTGATAAGGTTTTTTTTTTTTTTTTTGTAGGGGGGTGGGGGGCATTGAATTGAATTCAAATATTAACCAATATGGAAAAGAAAGAAACTACATATCATATTTCTGGCACATGGCTGTAGATTTCAAACATACTACAGAGTTTTGGTGTCTACAAGATTTTTTTTCCAAAAATGACCACAGAGAAGAGCAAGCATGTTAAAGAGTATTAACAGATACAGATTGAAACCAAACTGATCTTTGAATGATTGCAAGGAGTAGTATCCAGCTTAAAATAGTACCAAACTAATTTTATGTGATATTAACTTTAGAAAACTATAATTCAGCACCACGATATAAGACATTATACCAATAATAAAATTATACAGGTCCTGATCTGCACACTTCCTGATAATGTTGCAGTTCGAAAAATTTTGTGACCATGAAATAAACAGCATAACCAAAACGAACTACATAGAAAAAACCATGCCACCATATAAGATGTATGCCCGTGTTGAACCTACTAAAAACCAATGAAACGCACATGAAACAATGAAAAGCAAGTAGGTATCAATGCATGTCCTTATGAATATGTACATTAAAAAAACAGCATCACAAAGAAATACCGAAGCTGCTGCCCTAGTAGTCATTGTGCGCTCCACAGCCACTGGAGCCAAAGTAGGTTCCATAGTTGAAGAATGTGTGAGACAAGGTTCGAGATCAATAATACCACCTCCTTTCTGGCATGCGTACAAAGATCAACAGATGCCATTAGGATTTAATCAATTGATGACATTCTTTTATTCAAAAGAACTAACAAAGACAAGAAGGTATATAAGCAGATAACTAAACATTGGTCAAACATAGGTGGGCAAAAAAAACTGCACAATAAATATCTCCTCATTCCCACCACCACCACTGCATGACAAGAAAAATCATAAGAGAGGTACCCAAATCATACATGCACACACAAAGGGACTGCAAGTTTTGGAAATGAGTGGGTGTTGAAGGCACAACAAACTATTACTTGAGTCACAATGCTACCAACCTTGACAATGCAACACCGCTCAACACGATAGCTGCAACCAATTGCAGCTCCCCATGCACGCGAACGGACATTATTTCTCAATGTAGAAATATAACCTAAAATAAATCGAATCAAATAACACAACAGTAGAGGAAATATATGCAAAAATATTAAGAAAAAACAGGTTTGCGCACTGCTGTCAAAAAAATATTAAACTCCCTCAATAATATAGTAGGAAGAAAAACTTTCACATTATAGTGTAAAAGACGTATCACCCGCATAACAAAATCAATCCAGAAATGGTCAAGGTGTTCCTAGTTTTAAGTCGTCTACTACGCTACCATGTGAAATACTCACCATAAATTCAATGTAGTGAGAGACCAAATGTCTGTAAATATATTTTGAGAGCTGCTAGTCTGCTATTGTATTCTCATGTACACTTTTTTTTCGTTTGAGGTGAGCCATCTAAACATGAGCCTCCTTCCAATCTCCTTGGGATTTTTCAATATTTATATTAACTCGGTAAAAAAGAAAATGCTTGCATCTCTGTGCATTAGATTTACTTGTTTAATATTATGGTTAAAGGTTTATCATTTCAAACTTACAATCTTGTGGGGGCAACACTCTGATAGTAGCTCGTAGCTCTTGAGTAGCAGGAGGAGGAGGAGAAGCAGTGGGACGACAATAGCCTGTATGCATGAGAACTGGAGAGGAGAGTTTTTTGTTAGTTATGTGTATAGATAATTCAAGATATTCAGTAATATTATTGGGTGTTTAGTGATTATAGAAATACCAGCCACCAAATCAGAGTCAACGGTGTATACATCAGTTCCCCACAGCTGCCCACCTCTTACCTGCAGAAGGAGCATTTAAAGAATTAAAACAACAATACAGAAGGAAATATCTAGCAGCAGATCCAAAAATCTAATTCCAAGGAAATATATAGAGAGAGTTTCAAGATAATCAGATTCATTTTGTCAGTATAATATTCAGATGCATAACAAACAGGTGCAGAAATTAATACTCACACTGTCACAAGTAAGTGGAAGTGAGTGAAACTCTGGAAATTAAACTGGTTAGGAGTTTAAATTATGTCCACGTAAGTATAATCAAAATTCATGGCCTTCTTTTTTTCAAACGAGGTACGTCCCACACAATCGACAATACCCGATGAAGAACAGAGAAAACAAAGAAATGACATTAAAAAAAGGTTGGGCGTGCGGAGGGTGGGTGGGTTTTTCGAAATCACTTGGTTTGGGAAACTCTCTTTAGATCTTATCCATTTTTAATGTGGGTGAGTAATAAACTAAAATCCTACGTTCAACACACTGCAGTGAGGGATCGGAAGTCTCCTATGTAAAAACTAAAGTGAAGGCATGTAAACCACCATATGCATGAACAGAGACTAGGTAGGAGATTTCTAAAGTTACAAACAGATTAGAGTAAATTCTACAAGATGGTGGAGCAAATAAAAACTAGAAATTAAACATGAACAGCATAGGCCAACTAATAGACAATCATCTTACTTGCCGATTAGTAGCAGTAACATGTTCAGCTGATATCCGAATTTCCAAAGTAGGACCATTTTGAGAGCCTTCACATGCTTTATCAGCTTGCAATAGTTTATATTCATTCCATAATTTGACAAGTTCTTGCATACATTCACCAGTTTTATAAGCAACACAAGACACATCACCCTTGCCTACAAAGGAATAACATCAATTCAAGATCAGTATTAATGTATTATAATGCAAGGGAAAAATTATTACTCAAGATCAGTTGCCTAGATTGGAAAGAGAGGGGTCATTTAGTTTAGTTGTAACATAAAACGGGGGTTAACAATAACGAAACAATTGAAGGACCAACAACTTAAAACAAGGTAGATTAAAGTTAATCTGAACGTAATACACTGTAGCCCCCAAATCCTTCAAGGACTTTATAAAAATAAACATAATATTTATTTCATATAAAAAAATGCAAGATCTCTCGTATTGAAGACTTGGTGCAACTAAAACCAAAGATCTACTCAACACATGCTCTAAAGAAGTTCAGGTAAGCCAAGTATTAGAGCCTTTAGCAAAACATTAATCAAAGAATCAAAGTACTGTTAGGATATGGCATTCTGCTTAATGAAGCAGTAGCTAAATTTCTTTTTATTTATATCAACGATAAACCAACACATTAGGATTATTTGGCTAAGTTAGTTAATCACCACTTTTAAATTCTACGGACAAAGCAGGAGAAACTTGCAGAAAGCTATGAACAGTGTCTTATTCCACCAAACTATTTATGTTCTAAATATCCAACAGGTTACTCATCATATAGCATCCAACAACACACACACAAAAAAAAAAAAGACAACAACACAATGAAGTTACATCATAGTGAGTCCGATCAACAAATTCACAACCTATCAATGTCAAAATGACTGGCACAAAGAAAACAAAACATAATGGGGTTAATGAACTAATATGGTTAGGCATGGATAACACAATTAATTAAACTGATTAAAATATAAAAAATTATCATAAATGTATGTTTAAGTACATGTAAAAATCCAATATGACTGTTTATTCATATAGCACAATTAGACAGAAAAAGGCATGGAAGCAGTCATGTATCAATAATCAGTATATTTATATGGATAATGAAAACATCACCAACATATACGCAGTTCTACATGTTTTCTGTCATTGATAAGTTACTTAGTTATAAGCATAAATATAAAATCTTGTTAAAACCAAAGGATAACCACATGCAATCTAAAGTGCCAACAGAAGGTGTTTATCAATAGAAGACTTCTGCAAAACTAAGAGTATTACTCAAGCCGCCTAATTAAATGGGTAAAGAAATTTCAGACAGATATCTTTAGCTAGTCCTAAGAGGTCAAAAATGTGATGTATTCATTTACTAGAATCACGCACTTCCAACTCCAAATCAGACAGAAGCTTTTCATATATCTGTCGAATAGATACAGACCAAAATACTAACTTTTGGTATAAACAGGACCATTAATGAACCTTTGGTAACTAGGATCATAGCCCTTCGCATTCCTATACTAATCTCCTTCATGATGCTCTACTCTGAATCAAATGTTTAATGAAACATGAAAACCAGTTTAGCTTTGTATTTTTGGGTAGAAACACAAGGGTTGAATTTTCTTTTTAAAACAATTCAAGAAACTGAAAAATGCTATTTAGTTCACAGCAACAAATATTACAATAATGAAGTTCAGTGTCCTGAAATCAAGGCATCATAGATGATATAAAGGGAAAGAACTTCCTGTTTAATAATACACAATCAAGACCTCCAGCGTAACAAAGCAATTTGAGCACCTACCATTTGATCTGCACAAAAGTCAAATAGGAAAAATTAGGCACATTTCCGCAATTAAATCTACGAAACTCAGCAAGTGTTCTCCCATCATAATAATCATTTATGAGATGGTATTTTCAAATTATACACAAAGTGAGTGCTCCAATAGAGATGTATGCAGTTCTGATTGTATCTTTGAATCAATACATTGGAATTTTGCGGAATTCCTTTAAAGAAATACATACAAACACAAGAAGATCTAAATCTCATGAATTAAATCAACATGCCTGAACATGTTGGCACCAGCAACGCGAAGGGCAATTTACTTATGGTCACTATTTCAGCTAGGGAATTTCTAAGTCCCTTCTTTTTCTCAAAAGAGGTCAGCGGCTAAAAACTCAATCGTTGCTTTTAAGCAAGAGGCATCTCTATCTCTCAATGAATACAAAATTTCTGGCTAAGATGAGTAGATGACTGGTCATAACCTTAATATCCACAAAGGAAAGAAAAATGATTGACGCGCCCTATTAAATGTGTGAAACAAATATAGAAAGTAACACTTGATTCTGTATACAGTATATGAAGGAACCCACAAAAGACTCGTATTAGGAATTTCAATGCTCATCAAATATAATCCAAATAAGCTCTCCCCAGACTAATGTTTCTAGTCACGTGTTGATAACAATATTAATTGACCTCATAAATGGTATCAGTTATCACAACCATAATGAACGCTTCTTTCATGGAAATAAATCAATTTACAAATCACACACACTTCTAAAGAGAAAATCCCCAAAGAGAAGCACTTATGGACATGTTCAGTTAAGAAAATGTATCATCATTGGTAGTTCGAATTTCGAAAAATCTTTAGGCGGTTGAACAGCACTAAAGACCTACGAACAAATCGGGGAATTGGCGATTTTATTTATATTAAAGATGATCTTCATACACTAAAATGAGATTTAAAAAAAGTGGTCTTCATACACTATAATGAGATTTAAAAAAAAAAGTGTATAGATACCTAGAACAAGTACCAAATAATAAAAAAGAAAAGGCCCAGCCCAATTCTTCAACCCTAGACATGCTGTATTGTAATAAATAAATATAAAAGGCATCAGAAAGTTTCATCTCCATGTGTAAACTGTAAATCTGTAAGGAACTCAAGCTTTCACAGAAGGAACATGGGAGAGAGATAAAAGAAATTGTACCCTTCTGTGTCGTTGGCACCTGCCCTATTGTGTGGACTACTTCCCATTTGGGGACTGCTTCTTGGACGACACATTCTCTTTCGCTGCTGAACTCCACAATTGAAAACCTCTCGTTCACACTCTGTACCTCCTTCGGCAAGGATACCACCATCGTCAGCTTCTTTTTCATGATACCTACTGCGTTTTTCAGGTCTGTCTGGTTCCACATCAGTATCCCTCTCCTTCTTCCTGTCTCTTGCTTCCCTGTCAACATTTTTCCCGGTGTCTTGATCTTTTTTCTGCTGCTCAAGACCTGAGCTTTCCTGTTCAACAGATTTTGCAGAAATGGCGACAAGTTCTTTTTCATTGTGGGAAACCTCTTTGTCACTACTCCACTGTTCTCTCTTGACATGATCCTTTTCCTTCTCTTTCAGAGGTTCTTTCTTTTCACTCCCCCGCCTCTCAGGCCCTCTTTCTTCCTTCACAGCTTCTTTATTCTCACCACTGCTATAACCAGGTGGAAAGTTGGTCCGGCGGTCATTTCTTTCTTTATCCCTCTCCCCTTTTTCCCAGTGCTTAACATCTTTCCTCTTTCTATCTTTGTCTTTAAATTTCTCATCCCCTTTCATCCCAATTTTGTTCTCCCCAACAGCTTCGCCACTTTCTCTGTTTTCAACATGTAAGCTTTCCTTTGCAGCATCAGTGGGGACATGCAAACCAGTACGTGACCCATGCCCAGTGTCTACATTCCCTCCAGTGATATCAGGATATTGTTTCACACGGAATTGTTCTTTCATATCTTTCCAATTCAACTGGCTATTCGATCCAGTATAACCATCCTTATCCATCTTTTCACTGCCTTTAGGTTCAGAATAAGCATCCCTTTCATGTTTCGATTCTTTACTCTCATCAGCTTTGCTCTCAGGTTTATCAGGTTTGGCACTCTTCTGCAGCAACTCCCTAGATTCTGACTTCACTTCACGATTGTCAACCTTCATCTCCTTCATGCTGTCTTTTGGGTCTCTGAACTCCATCCTGTTCTCCGAACCAATATGATTAACGTGCGAATCATTCGTTGCCGAAGCCCTGAACATCATATTATGAGGCAATATCAATCTCCTATCTGTATCCCGCAACTCATTACGCTGAGAAATCTTTGGCTGGGTCCGACTTTCCACGTTAACATCATAGGGAGCATGGTAATCATGCCTAGATGGGCCCACCACTTTTCCACCAGCAGCCGAATATGTTCCCAGATCGTCATGGGGTGGCTTGACTGAGGAGGGGTGAGTATGATTGTGATTCCCACTACCACTGCCACTGACATTGCTACTATCCTCAGGCAGCCTTCTATTCGGTGGAGTACTCATATTCTACCAAGACAATGAAATAAATAAAGTTGAGAAAATTAAAGTAAAGATACAATTAGAACTTCAAATCGTGCCATGATTGCATAAGAATTACTCAATCAGACCTAGAAATCAAATCACCAATCCCAACTGAAACAGTATCTACTAACAGAAAATCAAAACATTTGCTGCTGCACATGTAGCTCCAACCCCACCATTTTTTTTTTTTTTTGAAAACCCTAATAATAAGGGAAAAACAATCACACGACGAGGTTTCAGATGAGGCTTCAATTGGGGTCAAAATCCATTAAAATCAAATACAAAAAAAATCAGTGATAATTCGCATCGTGCAATAACAAAACCTTAAATACACCTTGATTCTCAGAAAAATAAATTGAATTTAGTCGGCAACGGAGTTGGCGAACTTAATATGCATTTTTGTACCTCTTTTACGCTGGTTTCCGGCGACGATCCCGATGCAGGGGAATGGCGTCGATGAGATCGAAATTGAAAAGAGCAACAGAAGTTTGATATGAAGAATTTATTTCCCTATATATATCGAGTTTTTCCAAACATAGGAGTACTAGATTTATTACTTACTCCGTACTTTTTGTTTTCGCTTAATTTTCGATAATAAACAATTGCAATTATACATATAAGTAACAACTTTAACTAGAAATACAAATTTGGGAAAATTATTAATTTAGCTCTTAAATATTCAAATGATTTTTAATAGTAGTAGCATTTGTTACATTTTAGCTATTTGTGTAATTTTTTTAGAATTACAATATATAGTAACATAGAAATTTGGAGTTCATTAAATATAAATAATATTTTAAAAAATAAATTTGAAATGAAAATCATACTTTATAAATCACTAGCTAAGAAGTTATTAATTTTAAACAAGTTTTTTGTGTAAAAATACAAAAAAAAATCCAAAAAATATAATATCTTAAAAAATGTGAAATAAAAAAATTTAAAGTTAAAGTTAGTTTTTTTTAACTTTTGATTTACTCTTAATTTTATAAATAACAGTAGATTCGTGTAAATTTAATTATTATAAAAAATAAATAATAAAATTATTATGATAACACAAGCTATAGAATCATTATTTAAAAAAAAATTATGATGACACAAATTAATGTGGCCAAAAAAAGATTTTTAGTGGGGTTAAATATTGATGATGATCACGGTTCTATAATCCGGGCATCAATAAAATTCCCTCTTTTTAATTTTTATTTTATTTTTTATTTTTTTCATACAACATTTTGGGGGAGAAAGAAAAAAAAGGAGCTTCCGTTTTTGAATATATATGGAGAACGATACGACTCCGAACAACGGTCAATCCATGGTGAGAAACTGCGGAAGATGAAAACACACACTGCTGCACTCATATCTGTTTTACGCAGCAGTGGCTTATAGAGAAAGGGTTTACCCTAAAAGAAAAAAATCAACAATCAGAAGATCATCTTCTTCTTATTCTTCGTGTGCGTGTAATTGCTGCAATTGAAAATGGATCCGGAACAGACGTTTATAAGGGTGCAGGAGCGATTTTCGGAGATGCTGACTCCGAAAATCAGAGCGAAGCTCGAGTACTTTTTCCTGTTCTTGGCCATCACGCTTTTCTGTATTCTCGTTGTCATGCACGCCAATTATGTTCAACAGGTTCGTTCGCCTTCAGATTTCCTTTTTCTTTTTTTCTATTTTCGATTTCGATTTCGATTCCCCGCTTTTTAGTTGCTAGGTCGAATTTTGTACTGGGGTTTGTGTTAAATTGTCGAATTATGTGTTGGCTCGTATGGGTTTCGTGCTCGATTGGCTCAATTGGGTTTGTACTTTCTTCGCCTGCTGTTTGTAATGGAATGGTGAAGCCCTGGAATTTCTAGTGGCTTGCTGCTGGAATTGTTACTGGGTTTGTGTTTATTTATCGTAATTCATGTTTGCTTGTATGAGTTAATGGGCTATGTTTGGTTCATAGGTTTCTTTGTAGTTGAATTATGGCTGGGGTTCCTGTTTTAAATTATCGCCATACTTGTTTACTCGTATTTGTTTCAAGTTTGATTGAATGGATTTCATTTGTAGTTTTATAGTACTGATTTTGTTTTTCTTTCATGAATTGAATGGTGAAGCCTGGATGTTCAAGTGAGTTCACTAGTGTCCAAATGTCTGATGCCCAGCTTGTTCAGATCAAGGTAATTTTTAATTTACATTTTCTTTCATTCTTTGATAATACTTTTTCTATTACTCATCTCTGGCTGCCTACAGTGATCTAACAAGTCGAAACTAGTTTGATGTGTTTTTATAAACATGAATAATTTCCTTAGAATGGGTGGGAGTAATTGATCTTGATGTTAGAAATAAATGTGGGATTTTTTCGTAAAACTGATTAAGCTAGTTTCGCCTTTTTAATTATCTTATGCAGATCACTAGTGCTGGCTTGTGGTCACATAATGATTCCGTGAATGTTGTGGAAGATGTTCATGATACAGAGGCAGACTCTGAAGTTGAAAAGCCCACCAATGCAGATGAAGAAGATGGTTCACCTCATATGACTGACAAGTCGTGGTTAAGCTGGATAAGCTCTGACACGAGAGACAGATCTTCGTTAGAAGTTTGCAACAGCGACAATGATGTTTTGGAATCTCAACAAGAAGTTTCTAATAGCAACGAAAGATTTAAGCCTGGATCTGATGATTTGGCAGCGAAAGCCAGCAAAGACGTGCCACGAAGTAGGTTTTTTGTTTCGCCCAAAGAATCTCTAAGAGCAGCAATATTCCATATAGGCAAAAAGTGGCATGGGCGTTTATCTTTCTTTCTGAGATTAGCCCGACGAATTCTTGGAGGTTTATGGGTTAGGAATATTTGTTTCTTTCTTTTCCCTTTTTAATTTCTATGAATTAGGTACTAATGGCCTATGATAATGCAGAAAGCAAAACATCCTTTGATGAGAGCTTTGCTTAATTCTCCATGGGAGTATTTTATTTAATCCAGCCTCTGTCTTCATGTAGGATATTGCTGGTATAAACTTGCATTTTGATATTCCCAAGTGGCTAAAAATCTTACATTTAGACAAGCTCAATTCCTATGCAGGTAGATGTTGTCTCTGTCACTCTTAATGGACTATTTTAGTGCTCAGTTTAAGGCCGTTCTGCTTCTAGTACTGAGATTTGAGTGGTGTTACATAATTGTTTGTTTCTGTTCTGTTTTTTTTCTACTATTTACTTAAGGAATAGAGATGCTTATTATGTAAACTTCAATTTTTCTTCTTGAAATTCCTATTCATCTTCACTTCTCTCATCCTTGTCTTGTGTGTCTGTGTGTATTTCCTGTACTGAGATTTGAGTGATGTTTACATAATTGTTTCTTATTGTTCTGTTTTTGTCTACTATTTACTTAAGGAATAGAGATGCTTATTCTGTGTGCGTGTGTATTTCCTGTCTGTGTCAGCCTGAGAGTGGTAGGTGATGGGCAGACCATCCAAATTTTGGCTGTTGTATTAGTTGTCTACTTTGGCTTTAGTTTAGGCACTCGTATATCTGTAATCTTATTTTGCTTGATGTTCAAACCGCAGTGCAGTGGCTTGAAAAGAGAAGCAATGCATTCGAACCAGCCTATTTGTATACCATGGAAAAGGTGTGGTTTCTATTGGATTATTTTTATGTCTCTTCCTTTTCTGTTGGGATATTCCCTGTTGTGAAGTATTGTTATTCGATCATTATGAATGCAATTTTTTTATTAGGGTTATTTCCTGTTGCCTGAAGAAGCCAGATCAAAACATAGCATCCGCACCATTAATATTAGCATTTCAGCTCGGCACAGTTGCTTTGGCAACCGGTAATTTAATGCTGCTCTCTTTCTTGCTCTCTAGATGACGTAATTACTCATTTGTTCAGGTTATTTGTTTGTTTTTTTGCATTTTGTTTTTTACTTCTTAATATATGGATCCTCTGAAGGGAACGATCCGTCGATAGTCATTTTACTAAATTCAAGGACACTTATTGGCTTGGTGGGAGGTAGCATACTAGCATATACATCAAATTCTCTCAGCATTGTTGATCATGTTGCCATAAGTTTGATTTATTATCATATCAAAGACTTGAGGTTATAATAACATCCAACGGGATTAAATCTCCAATGAGTTTCTACCAGAAAACTCAAATGTAGACAGTTAATAGCTTAAAACTATATTAACAGGCTACACACAATTCGGTTTCATTATAGATTTCTTATGTACATTAAAAAATATATGGTGCTTTATCCTGAAGCTAATGCTGGTTATGACCAGCTCCAAACGACTTATTAGTTGCCTTTTTTTTAGTGTATCCTTTTTAACACATGATGTATTGCACGAGATATGTTAAGTTGGTAGTACTTAAAATTTGACCATATTTTGTGTTTCTATTCACATTATCCGTTGTTTCTGAAAAATACAACAAACATAGAAAGAAAAGAAACAAAGTGTATAAAAGAAAACAATCAAACAGAACACCAGTTCCGTTTGCTTAAGCCTCCAGGCTCCAATTAACTTCAATAATTCGATGTCCCTAATCAACCCTAGGCTGACAATTTATATAATAATCTTAATAGTAGAAATAGGAAATAAACAACCCTAAAGCCCAGATCCAACAAAACCCTAAAGCCCATAAATAACTATAATTAAATAAACATAAATAATTAACTATTCCAGCCTGCTCTCTATCAGTTTCTTTCGGTATTTTTCTGTTTCTAATTTTTGTTATCCATCTATTCATTTTTACCACGATGCTCTGACTCATGCGGTCATACTACCTTGATCTCTCCCATCCATCAGGCACAGTTTAATTACTGTAAAAAAGATCATGCATTTGAGGGTTTCTCACCATGCACTAGACATCTCTTTCAATAATTTTGGTCAAAACCATGTTGAATTGAGTTTGACTTGATAATGGCTTAGGTCGGTCAGGAATACTAGTAACAGAATTTTACATCTTTCGCTGACCTATTGTTTATAACTATATCAGTAACAGCTTCGAAGATCAAGTTAAGTAAAAACATTCATCATAATTGTTGTACATTAATATTATACATGTAGTAAGTTGTAGTTTAAAAAGGCAGTTCATTTGCAATTTTCTATTACTACCTACCAGAGACAGCAATACAGTAATCCATTTTTTTTATTTCTGACACCATGTCATACTAATGATCTGATATTGCATCCTGGTCCATTTCATTTCCACGCAATTCCTTTCCTGATCTCTTCCCCTCTACTTGCCACCAAACGTGCATTAGGTAATAGGTAGAATGTCTCTTATGCTTTTAACACTGACATGAGTAAATGGTTTCTGTTCAGGTGGCAGCAGCTACTGATAAATAGGCTTGTTGGGTACGACACTATTCTGATGAATAGTTTGTTGGATTCTCCAGGCCTAGGTAATAAGAACTTCTTTTGATTCAGTTTTATGTTCTGTAGTTCTCTGGCATTTGGGAGTTACCAGCTATTCTGTTGCAGCAAAAACCTTTGCAGACTAGTTGTTTTGATTAACCTTTATCACTAAGAATTTCTCCTTCGTTTTCCTTTTTCTAAAACCATGATATTGCCACAGACCACAGTATTTCAGCCCTTAATATTCAACTTGGATATCTCATAGCTCTTGTGTCATATCTTCTTTGCTTGCGTTTTTCTTCCCGATTTCTTGAAATCTTCTAAAATAACTTTTTGATGATAGTGTTGCACTCTAATCAATGAAGTATTTATTTTTTGAAGTTCAAGCTTAATGCTTACCGGTTTACACACTTAACTGCTTTACACAATTTATGAAATATGGAAAGAATCCATCTGTAGTGTTGTTTGTAGTCTTGAACTCTTGCTCATAATTGTAATAACTGTTCTTCAATTCATGCAGGTTATCTGTATAATTACCAAACAAACGAGTTCTATAATCTTACTTATGCTCATGAGCAACCTGAAAGCTCTGCGAAATTTGGAGGTGAGCATACTATTGCTATCTCTATGGCTGGCATTTTTAGTGAAATATAGCATTTAACAAATGTTCTAAAAAAAATTGCCGATTGATGTAAAGCAGTATTTAAGCAGCAGTGTCACTTTCTAAAAAACTAGCTTCCGTCGTTTCTAATCATGAATGGTTATTTCATATTTGAAGCAAGTGAGTTCTTGATTACAGTGTATAATCATTGATCGGAATTTGTAGTTGTTTATGTGACAAACTCTAGGCTATACTATTGGTTAGACATCATTGATGACAAACATGGTTAATACTTATTAGGATTGCAGATTTTTTTTGTCCATGTACTTCAGATTTATCATTTATCTTGATGTTCTTTTTGCTGCTTTTTTTTTCAGACTACCTTGTGACCAAGTGTGGTGTTTTGATGATGTCACTTTTTGTTTTCTTCACAACCACAATGTCAGTTTCATTTACGTTGAGAGAGACGCAAACTCGTATGCTGAAGTTTACTGGTCTGTTTGACAAATGAGCTATACTTTTAAATAGAACATTAATGCTGGGTTGTTTTCTAAAGAAATATTTATTCGTATAAACTGTCCTAATTTGCATATTTTCTTGATTTTTTGCAGTGCAGCTTCAGCATCATGCTCGGCACAGGCTTCCAACATTTCAATTAATTTTCGTGCATGTGATTGAATCACTTGTTTTTGTCCCGGTTAGTAATGCTATTTTCCTGCAGATATTATCAGTCTTCTGTGTCGCCGTCTATTCTTTGTGGATTGACTAATATTGATTTTGTTTATTTTATCTTTAGATAATGATTGGAATCCTATTTTTCCTCTTCGAGTTTTATGATGATCAGCTGTTGGCTTTCATGGTTTTGATTCTTGTCTGGATCTGCGAACTGTTCACACTCATCAGGTTGTTCTCCTTCCTCTAGCTTTCTCCATCCCCACCCCTTCCAAAAAAAGAAGGGAAAATCAAGAGAAACTAACGATTGCCAAGCATTCTCTATTTCTGACACCAATGATTTTTTGCTTGCAGTGTTCGCACGCCAATATCAATGAAGTTCTTTCCGCGCTTCTTTTTACTCTACTTTCTAGTGTTCCACATATATTTCTTCTCCTATACATATGGTAACATGTTGGATTCTTTTAACTCTACTTTCTTATATCCAAGTCATTCTTATGCCCCCTCTGACATGATGTTTGCCTTGAACTCAGGCTTCTCTTATTTAGCTCTGTCAACCTCTGCAGCATTTATGCAACACCTAATCCTCTATTTCTGGAATAGGTTTGAGGTATGCTTTGCATCCATAAGATTGTGCTGTTTTCCACTTGTCATTGTTTTGCAATTTATAGAAAACTAGAAGCCAATGATGTCACTTCCTGAGAATATTGATACCATCAAGAAATCATGTCTGATGCTCCTTCAGTCATAATAAAATGAAATATTAGAAAGTGAAACATAAGCAGTCCCTTCTTTTGCGACTGTTTTTCTCTTATGACAAGTTCGAGTGTTGAATTTAATAATATTGAACTTCTATTGATATATGTCCCGAAATATAGAAAAACTAAAATTTTAAGAACTACTGTCAATTAGGATCTAGAAAATGGAACTATCATTGAAGACCCATAAATATAACAGTCATGCTTGGCATCTTTCATATAGTTAATTCTTTTTTCCATATTGTTTTCATCGTAGTTGTACCCATGAAATTATCGATCATATAGTATTAGTTATAAGGTCATGAATTGCAAGATGTCAAACATGACCTAGGTTCGTGTAACTACCCGCCCACCCCCATCCCCTCTTTCAAGCCTGGCCTGAATTTGAGCCCTATATTGACCAAGTCCTAATATTATTATTCAACATTAACATTAGTTAACATGCTACATAGAGGGATCGATTATTGATAATCAATCTTTATCATAATATGTGAACAGGTTCCTGCTCTGCAGAGGTTTATGCAAAACCGTAGATCCCATTTTCAGCAGCATCCGGATTTCCATATTACATCTTCGACTATCCTTGCCTCAACACTACGGATCACGAGATTAAACACTAGGAACACAGACATGCATGCTGATAATGGGGCTACAAGGAACAATGTTGCTGCTACTACTACTATTGGATCTTCTGGCCCTCAACAACCACCCAGTAATAATAGTAATAATAATAATAATGAAAATAATAATCCAGATAGGTTACGCAGTCCTCTTGATATGGGAGGTCAACCTACTGAAGTCCTTCGTAATAATGGAGGCATTCCTGGGGCTATGACTTCGTTTAGTTCATTGCTTTTGTGGATTCTGGGTGGAGCTTCTTCGGAAAGCTTAAATTCATTCCTGTCGATGTTTAGAGATCAACAAGGTCAACAAGTTTATGCTGCTGCTGGACCCCCACAGCAAGAAAATCACATGGCACGAGACAATGAATGATGAACAGAGTTTGTGCTCTGCTGATTGATTAGCCTTGATTTTGGGGAAGAGGTCATTGGCCGATTCCAGAGGGGACTAACGAAATGAATGCTTCTAAGCCTTAATGCTACAGAGGGCGTCTTTTACCTACCAGGCAGATGTTTTTTATACTGTGTAATATGTGTAAGCGTAATTGTACATAAGTGATTCTTGGATATATATGTTGCAGGGTTACTTATTAGAAGTCTGTAAAACAAATCATAGAAACCACAAGAAATGTACGACTTATCTGTGTCCATGCTCTCTCCCTCTCTGACTCTATACACGCACTTATTTTGGTGTTAGCGTGCTTGCATACTCATAGACCATAGCAAGGGTTTAATTACAAAAGGAAATGTTTTTAGGTTTAATTTAATTATAAGAACTTCACTTATCTTTGAAAACTTGCATCTCTTGAAAGTTGTCTCTCTTTCTGTGTTGTTTTTTCTATCCTATCTTTTCCAATATGGTGTTTTGTTGTTTGTCTTGTATGTGTTGCTATGTTGTTTGCTATTGACTGATGTGTGAGCCATTTGTTTTCTTGTGATTTGTTGTTTTGTTTGTTCCCGCTTGAGGGATAAATTCACGTAGACAGCCATTGTTTGCAGTTTGTTTGTGTTCGGATAGGAATGTTTTTTTACATTGGTTCGGTGTATTTCTCTTTTAGCATGCTTTACGATTAGCTTTAATGTTGTTTGTAGAGTATAGATATTACAACTCATGGGGCAATGTATATTCATCTGTTAATAAAAAACCACCCGTAGGCAACTGCCATAAATATGATGATTTACCATGCTGAAAAGACGAGAGATTAAGAACGAAGTTTAGATGAACAAAAAAAAGGAGGGTGTTCGGTTTGTCGTGAGAGGCAGGTGCAAACTACTACTATCAGAGATGAACAATTACGTGGTGACATGTGGGGAGATTTTGTGAGAAGATTGGAGTCAGATACTATCATTCACTTTGCCAAGAAAAACAACACAAGATTTCTCTACTTGTGTTGTTCAATTTCTGTTTTACCATCATTGTTCTAATTAAAGTTCCCAAAGCTAGATCATTTTTTGTAGTGATTCTACTTGTGAAACTGCTAAATTCCACTAGGTGAAGAGGTAATAAATCGCAAAACCATTAACCAACAAAAAAATCAGGGGAACACTTACGCACCGTCATACATTTCTATTCAACAGCGACTAATCATTACAACCAAGTCGCCTTTTCACGTGTCCTATAGTAGTCACAACTCTCATTTTCATTACTGTTAAAATTCAGTGTCGAAGCATGCCACCATAATCTTTGAAACCATTGCCCGCGCAAAGGGAATGTAGCTTAAGCTATACCTGCATAATAAATAAAAAACGGTATTGAGTTCGTACTGCTTAGTTAAACCAACAAAGGTCAAATAATAATCTGTCCGTGTAAGATTTTTCAAATTCCCAAAAGCTTTGTTTAAAAACAAAACACTATAATGAGTGGGATGTGTGGTAAATGAGGGCCAATACATGTTCAAAGTTTTGAAAATTAACTGTGGTTGCTTCATAAAACGAGGCATAGTGAAAATCAATAAAATAAGCAACACAAGGGCTTCAATTCATCTCAAATATATAAGAATGGATAAATTTTTGACATAAAAAATAGGAGTAGTTGATATAGTCAGAATTATTATGCAAGAATATCAAGACGTACCAAACGAGGGCACCGAACTCTAGCACAATTGCCAGAAGTGTCAGTAGCTTGTTCCGAACCTAACCCATTCAAGTGAGTCAATCTTAGACAGAGCCAAGAAAGAAAGAAAGATATCAAGTAGCAAAATCTGAAGAAGAATTATCATCGTAAGTAAACTTACATATACTGCACAAAAAAGCGCAATTATGATGCTAGCAATATATAATGCTGTAGCATATATACGAACTGGGTCAAGCATCATTGTCGCTTGTCTTTTAGGGCCTATAAGGAATGCTGTGCTGCCACAGAAAAACACCCAAGTTAGCATTTTAATATTAATGGAAGTTTTTTTTTTTTTTGTAGAACACTTTTAAAATGAAATAAATTAAAACATAAATTTTTTGTTTTCCGAAATAAATGAAAGTGAAATGACAACATTGCTATGATTTGACCCTTAAGAATGATAAAATGACAAGGAAGAAAGGACAAATAAGTAGAACGCACATCATATAAGAGAGTCAATAAACAAGACATTTCGTCAAAAGAAATTGAAATGTAAATGCAGAGCCATGTATATGTGACAATGGGTATGCTAATCAACACAAACAACTGTTTTCTACATTGACAACCAGCACTATTTCTGTATCCTGGGAGCTTGTCAAGTAAAGAATGCCATGCCATGACCTGTTTTATCACTAAATGGTGCCAATAATTTTAAAAATGGAAGAATTAAAATAAAGAAGTCTGAGACAAGCGGAGAATATTGTTGAAAAATATAATACAGAGAACTTATATTTTCTTTAGCAGTTATAAATGGCTTTGGCAGGATCAGGGAACTTCTGAATATTGCATGAATGACACAAGATTTGTATGAAAAGACTGATGTGGTCATGTCTGTAATCGATAGAATTCAAATTGAGACACTATAATACAGATATCACAAAGTAAGTGCATAGTTGAGTGAATGCATTTGACACAAAACATTAAAAATCAAATGGACTTATAACACATGAACGTAATAAGAATAATTGAACAACCCAAAAATTTGGTGAAGGATGATAAGAATCTAAAGCTTATAAATTATTAGTTTACACCATGTTTAAATGATAAGTACTTGCTACGAAAAAATTAAATTTACAGAATATTTCTCATTAGTTTTTAGAATTCAAATCAGTCGAACTATGAAATAAACTACTCATATTATATCTATTAGACAATTCATTTCAGGGTAGTGGCAAATTGTTCAATGAAAATCTCATTGTGTAGCATATGAATATTTTTCATTTTTCCATACATAATCCTCTTGTTTAACCAAATGTACTTAATCTTCTGCCAAAGAGAAGTTCACTCATATATTCACTTGATTACAGCGTCAGAATGGCTAGCCATTTTCTTCCCTATGGCCCAACTCCAGAAAAGGGCAAACCTAAACAGCAGTCTAGTAGCTACGTGATTTCTACGCACATCAAGATATTATCTGGTTTAGGTCAATTGAGAAAAACTGTCCACTCAGATTGAGGAAGATGAGATTCATTATTCATATAATAGGATCGATTCAGTCATCATATGTAGGAGGACAAACCCACACTTACACAAAAAAGAAGGAAATGAACAGTTGTTTACAAGCAAATTCACTCGATATTTCATACTTGTTCAAGATAAGAGAATGCAACAACAACAACAACAACTGATACTATCTACATGTATTATCCGAAAATCGAACCTTCCAAGAGCGAGCATATTGCCAAAGGAGAATGTTATTCCAAATTTGACGGGATGGAAGAAAACAAGCATCGACTGTAAGTAAATAATAAAAAAACAAACATAAAAAAATGTCAATCCAGAGCTCATATATTTGCAGCGTCACTACACAAACACCTTCACTATCTCCAAATCAAAATGACAACAGAAACATCAAACAAGAACAACTTACCAAGAGCGTGCAAGCGATACCAGAGGCCAAGCAAATCGCAAACCCGTACAATCTCTGTCGAAACAAATAACTCATCACACACCCACACACTCGTACGGATGTCACAAATTCAGTGAAAAAATCGAATCAAGGGTTTGATCGAAGAATACCTGTTTGGTGGACAAAGTGCAGTTGCGATTGAAATCATCGATGAGGGAAGGCTCTTCCTGCTGCTGCTCTTCGTCGTCAACCTCCATTCCGACCAGCATTTTCATCTTCTCAAACGCCTGGTTCATCTTGTCCATTTCCTACTGACGGAACCCTTAATTGGGTCTGGTTATGGAGATGGTGTTTTTCTTCTGGTAGATCTGAGGAAAATCGCAAACATCAACTGGGACCACTGGGAGAGGGAGAGAGAAGGAGGATGAGAGCTCAATTCTTTCTTTGCTTCAACTTCAAACTTTGCAATTTAGTCCTTTAACAAGTGTATTTTTTCATCACAAGTCAATCATTTCTAAAATCTTATGAACCCAGGTCCCGTTTGGTTGGTGAGATAAAGATGAGTTAGTTGCGTTAACTTACATTGTCACTTGTTTGGTTTGTTTTCATAAGGCCCTGCACAGATATAAGGCCCGCCCCAATATACTGTTTCTCTTCACGTTATTTATCAGCCCAAATGAGTGAGATAAAATACGGACGAGTTATCACATTTCTACAGTAACCAAAAGCAATGCATTTAATTACGTATATAATATTAATTTATTTATCAAATTCATTTTCTCTTATTTATTTATTTTGTTAATGGACGACTCGTGATATGCATTTTTTATTTATTTATTTATAATCTTATTTATTCAGGCTCATAGGTATTTTTTGTTAAAAAATACATTTGAATTTAAGATTAAGTCCAATAAAATCTGTTGTTAGTAGTAATTTTTAAATTTCCATCTTTTTTTGTCAAACGCATTTTTAGTAAGTTTTTATACTTTTTAGATTTTTTCATGGAAATAAGTATTTATGTATTTATTTCCAAAGTGTTAAATTATACAATCTTGAATATCAAAATAGTAACCAAACATTAGTTATATTATATTGTCTTACTTAAATAGTACCAAGATAGTTATCTTGAATTAGGTATAGATAACTTGTCTAGCCTACCAAACAAGTACCCAAGTTTTTACACTTTTTTATCTCTGCCGAGAAATCGAACAATAACCAAAATTAATTAGAAAAACTTTTGGGAACACAAAAGCATGGATTATTGATCGATTTTTCTACAAATGTTTGTTCTCGAAAATGATTTTATTATCACGAAAATCAACACATCTTTCACTTATATACTATATATTAACAACTTATTATCAAGTCACATATCTATATCTTGCAATTTGCATTGTAATTTACGTGCATTTTATTATATTAACTCAAATTAGCAATTACTTACTCTTTTATTAATAATTACCCAAATAATTAATAATATAATTAATTTTTATAAATTAATAGCAAGTCTAAACATTCATGTGTGAGGTTGATCATTGTTAACCAATCCATAATCTATAGTGTCGTTTTTTTTTTTTTTGTAATTATTTTAACTTCAAATAACTATATGTAATTACAATCCATAAAGTGATTCTATATAACATGAAACTTTATTTTATAGTGTCATTCATAATTTATAGTGTAATTGATAGTGTCATTCATAATCTATAGTGTCATTTGCAAAACCTCTAATTTATTGTATAGTGTCATTCATAATTTATAGTGTAATTGATAGTATCATTCATAATCTATAGTGTCATTTGCAAAACCTCTAATTTATCTTGAAAAAAATAATTAACGAAAAGACAATAGGAACTTGTAATTATTTAACATATCAATACACTTAAAAAAGTATTCAAATTTCCACACAACATGTATTTTTATTTTTATTTTACTTTTTGATAAAAAAACATTTAAAAAGTCATTAAATTATAATAAATTGCACATGATATTTAAAAATATACTAATAAATTACGCGGTGATTCATTAAATTATAATAAAATTCACATGAGTTAATTAATTATAATAAATAAATAAAATTTATTAAATTTTAATAAAATGTATGTGATTTATTATATTATATTAATTAAAATGCACTTACTTTATTAAATTATAATAAAATGCACGTAAATTTCACGTGATGGTGATTCATGCCGAGTTTCGTCGAGCTTCCATTATGTATTGCTAATTTTATTTTTAATTTACCTTCCCTCATATGATGTTAACTGATTCGTATGTTCACACAGTTGAGAAAAGTATTTCTTCAATAAAAGGTCGATTTGAGTGACCGCGATACGTTTGAGTTGCAATTTTTTCAAAATAAAAATGTTTTAATTTTTAAAATGTTATGAATGGATGCTCAAAGACGAAAGCTCACATTAGTCAGATACGTTCGAGTTGCAATTTTTTCAAAATAAAAATGTTTTAATTTTTAAAATGTTATGAATGGATGCTCAAAGACGAAAGCTCACATTGTTGATAAGAGTCGTGTATTTTTTTAAAAAAATATTTGCATAAATTGAAATCTTATACGTGAGCTTTTGAATTTCTTTGAATGTGTTTTCACCAGTTCTATGTATAAACAAATTTTATAATAATTTGAATACAATATTAAAATTATTCAAATTTAAATGATGAAATTATTCAAAAATAAAAATACATTGTACAAACATTAATAAAATCATCATATAAACATGAAAACTAATATTTTTAATCAACAATACACCAATGTAAAAAAACATACTTTCCATTTGTTGTCGTTCCTTAAAAATTTATTGTTCATTGAAAACATACATAGTACTTTTCGGCAATTTATACCTTGTTCCTAGGAGTACAATTCTAATTGTACACCCAGTATTATATCTTCATTTATTTATTGATAAATATTCATTGTGTATGGTAATATATTCATTAGTATGCTAATTTAAAGAATATAATAATTGTGTTTTGAAATGAAGATTTCTTAATTATTAAATGATGATTTTATTGGGCTTTTATATTTTAAAAGGTGGGAGTACGATTTTAAATGTACTCCTAAGAGCATGATATAGGTATTGGTACTTTTCAATACACCAATAATATTTTCGAATGAGTGCATACTTTCCATTTTTTGTCGTCTCTTCAAACAATGTACATCTATAAATGAAATGTTTTGTTCACAACTTTATTTTCTCAATATACATTTATTTATCTTTATACCACTATTTTTTCAACTAACTACTTTATTAATTACAAATTAATATTTTATTATACCCCTATTTTATATTAATAAACTCACAAAAAAACATTTTTTTTTTGATTTTTTTACACTTATTAATTATTTAATTTAATGAAAAGTAATACTTCTAATATATTTTTACAATAATAAAAAAACAATTATAAACAATAAAAAAATATTTTTGATGAAAAATGCAATCATAAATTAATAGTAGTAAAAAATACTGTAAATATCCATAAATTAATATTACTATTATTATAATTATTAATTACAATTAAATTATTCCACGCACTCTTTCTTCCATTTTACTATCAAATTCCCAATTTTTCATTTTCCATTTTTCATTTTTCATTTATTGCATACCCGCAGAGCCACACAGAGATCGTCTTCTTTTCGCAGATCGACATGGTAATTTATCTTCCTTAATCTTTGTACTTCACTGCTCGATTTCACCGACGTGCGTTTTTATCTGTTTGCTGGTCATGCTAAGATTATACGATGACAAATCCGTTTCAATCTTTGTCTGAAATAGCAATTGAACTTTGCTCTTGCTCGAATGAAATCAGAACTGTTCGGATTGATATTTATGTAATTTATGACGATGAAGAAGATTTGTTCCTGTAAATTTAGTCAACGAAGTCAAAATAGGGTTCTTCCTGATTGAAATTATATTGAAAAATGGGTAGAAGTTTTTGGAGCCTTTTCATTCTTGATACGAATTCTCAATTAATGAACAATTGTGGAAGACATGTTATCATCCTGTATATTAGTATTATCTTTGGGATTCTTGGTTTTATTTCTGAAAGATGAATATTTGTCTAGGTAATGAATTAGATATACTCAAAGTAGCCGTAAAATTTGTGTTGCTAACAGCTATACCAGTGGGGTGGAAGTAAGTTTTTTCCTCCGTAATTGGAAAGTCGAGAGAAGACAGTTATGCAACCTGAAATTAGGATAAAGAAGAGAATTATAGTTATCTGCTATTCAATTTTGGGGGTATTTATTTTCAGAACTTGCTACGGTGGCTATACATAAATCTTGTTTTGGATATTTTTTGCATGTTTTTTATCTGTATTGTTTACCGTAGCAATTGCTTTCTCCCTTTTTTTGTAAGGCTGCACCTTCATATAGTGCTTTTTAACACTTTCTTTTGCAGTCAACTCCTTACCGAGGGATATCCAGGAAAGAGAAACCTAGAGGCCGCCATCATGGGTTGACTCCACAGAAAAGGCAAGAGATAAAGGAGGCTTTTGAACTGTTCGATACCGATGGATCTGGTATTGAAATGATTACAGTGTCTATATCACTTAGATAGCCTTTGCCATTTTTTTATTTTCTTGTTAAAGGTGCCATTTCTCTTCAATTAAATGCATGTAGGAACTATTGATGCGAAAGAGATGAATGTAGCAATGAGGTATATGCTTTGTTCTATTATAATGCTTCAAAGTATCTTTATAACATGTTAATACTTAATTTTACATGGTTTCCTTACAGGGCTCTTGGTTTTGAAATGTCAGAAGAGGTAATGGCTAATGTAATTGTATCTATATAATATGCAAACTTTTTCCAAAGTGCATTCTTATGAACTGAAACTTAAACAACATTATTAATTTTGGTATGTCTACAAACTCACCTTTGCTGACTCAGGTCCTTATTTTCTGTATTTCTCACATTAAGCAAATTTAAGGAATAATGTCGTAGAAGGCTTCAAATATGAAATAAAATGTTTGATGATTAATGTCTCTCTTGAGAACATAATACGTGTCAATGTTCCTTTAGTAAGTGTACTACAATATAACTTTACTAAATCGTAGAATTGTTCATTAGTGGCTCTTGGTAAGAACAAATAATGTTTTATAAGTGTACAGCTGATGAAAATATGTAATGTGGATGATGATGCATTTTAGCTCTATAATTTTTTTTTTCGTTTTTTGTCAAATCCCTGTTGCGTATATGAAATTGGAGCTCTCTTGTGTAATTTTGTCTGGTTGTTAACATCATTCATAATTTACTATAGGATATTTAATTTTAGGAGCATGATTAAGGTATTACATTTGAGTTATAATCTCATTTAAGTAACTAGAAAGTTTTTTCTATGCTACATAGGAGTATCATTCTGCTGATATTTTTCTCTATAAAACCATTAAATTGTAGTGAAGTGCTTGCAAGATTAATTTCACCATGCATTCGTAATTTATCTAGCTCACCACCACCAGTATCGTACAAGAATTTTAAAGAAAAAAAATCTTATGTGATAATGATCCGAACATATTGAATCTATTCCTTCAGGAAATTACTAGAATGATAGCTGAAGTCGACAAAGATGGCAGTGGTGCTATTGACTTTGACGAGTTTTGTCACATGATGACAGCCAAATTTGGAGAAAGAGACACTAAAGAAGAGCTCATGAAGGCTTTTAACATTATTGACCAAGATAAAAATGTGAGTTTTGTGGTGCATATTACATTTTTTTTTTTTTTTTGAACCCTTCATAAAATGGTTTCTTCTTCATCTGGATGCAGGGAAAGATTTCTGTTGCAGATATTAAGCGCATAGCAAAGGAGTTGAATGAAAATTTTACTGAGAAAGAGATGCAGGATATGATTGATGAAGCAGATCGGGATCGTAAGTTTTATGTGTTTTCTATTTTGGTTTTATCTGTGCTTGTTCTACAAGCTTTGTCTATAAAGTGTTTCACAAAATTTGACGAGATTTATGTATATCTATTGACATTGTCAACTTGCTGTATTGGGTGTTCATTTTGACACAATCCACTCTTTCTAGAATCCTGAAAGTTTTTCATGATGTTCCGTTGACACAAAATAACCAGTGATAGGCTTCTTGGATGATTTTGAAGGACAAATAGGGGGTCTACTTTCGTAGGAATTCCTACCATCTGCTGCCATAAATTTAGATAATGGAATTAGCATTTTACATTTATACTACTACAATTTATAATATTTGGATTTCGTCAAACAAATCATTGAAATCAGATGGGACTCAAAAGTTATGTGGTAGAGGTTTGTATGTACTATCATATAATGAGATTTGTTCGTTTGCATTGTGCAGGTGATGGTGAAGTTGGCGTTGACGACTTCATGAGGATGATGCGCAGAACCTCTTACGGGTTCTAAAGCAATTTCTCAACCTCTGCACGAGTGAACAACAACATAAGTATTCTGAATTCCAAGTTTGAGAATGTATTATATTGCCTCGACTACTTGTCGTTTGAGAATGTTGTATCTTTCTCCTATTTCAACACATGTTTTCCTAATTTCACAATGGTACTACCGGGGTAAAACCGTAACTTTGGCTTAATTAGAATGTTGGAGTGCAAAGCCTTTTCCAATACAAGAAAACACACATACAACACAACACACACATTAGTTGATCCTCCTACAATTATTCCTGACTTCACCATTGCTACCTTCCTTAACATCCATAGCTCCCATCTTCACCATTGCCCTCTGGAAATCCAAGAAGAAAAACGCAGTGTTCATCGCGTAAGCATTCACGATCCCGCGAGTGGCCGGGCCCACAGACAGCGTCTGGTCCGAGAAGAGGACACCGGCCTGTCTCTGCAGCGCGTTGAAGTAATTGTTGTCGAAGGTGTTTCTGGTCGAGTCGAATTGCTGCTCTGCCTTGTCTCCCAAGCTGCAAGTGTTTGACAACGTCTTTGCAAACTGCGCGTCGAGGCTCGGATCCACGTCGTGGGTCGCGTTGAATTTGCTCAGTCGGTTCTTGAACGACGAGCACCGGGCCACCCCGAGTGTGTGGGCCCCTGCAGCAAGGAACATGACAAATTGAGTTGTAGTCTATGATATTCTCTCTATCTCATAATAGTTGAAAGACTTTTCTTTTTAGATACACCCCAAAAACAAAAAAAAACAAAAAATACTATAACTTTTTCAATTTAAAATACTATTTTACTCATACTTTATCCATTTTAAACTCCCCCCACAACTACTTTTTTTTAACTTAAAAATAAATTTTAACCTTTTACTTTTTAATCAAAGTAAAAAAATTAACATTTTTCTTAATTTTTCTTAATTTCGGTGCCCACAAAAGTATTGAATCTTTAGTGAACTAGAGGGAGTACTATTTCTCATACTTTATCCAACTAAATTTAAACTCTACTAACAACTACTTTATTTTTTAATTTAAAAATACATTTTTATTTTTTACTTTTTAATCAAAAAGTCAAAAATTAACATTTTTCTTAATCTTTATGATCAGAAAAGTCTAAACTTTTATGGAAGAATAGGTACCGGATAAAGCGACCATTTCTTGAGCGGTGAATCCACGTTGCGCGAACATGTTAATAAGCTGGGAACTGTTTAAGGTTGGCGGAGGCAATCTGATGGTGTCTTCTATCCTCGATCTAACTCCGTCTCTTCTTCCGTTGCGTACAAAGTACAACGGACCACCAGCCTAAGAAACATCAAACAAAGAAAAGAAAAACATATACTATAAAAAATAAAAAGTTGTTGTTTAATCAATAGTAAGTAGTAGTAATAAAACATTCCAAATTCTTACAAACAAAACCGCGTCTCTTGCAGCCATGGCGAGAATATCCGCGCAAGAAACTACTCCCGGGCACTGTTTCTCCAAGGCCTCTTTAGCAGCGTCGATAATTTCATAGCCCCTCAAGCTGAGATTAGCCGGGGAGTCTTTCTCCGCGGTGTTGTCTTTGGTAGAGTCGATGAGCACAGATCCATCACATCCCTCGACAAAGCAGTCGTGAAAATGCATCCTCACAAGTCCTGCTGCGAGGGTGGGATCGGATTGCAGAGCTCTGTTGACGGTGTTTCGCACGATGTTCGATGCAAACGGACATGTTAGTAAGTAGTAGTTCATGCTCAGACCATTTGCAACATGGCTTAGAGTGTGTAATAACAACACAATCACACTAAACACTTTAATGCCCATCTTCATAATCAACATTTTTTTAATTATTTAGTAAGTTTATGAGGAGTTGAAGTTGCCATATGTAGTACTATATATAGTGTGGGTGCATGGTGATTAGTTTAGTGGATTTTGAAAGCACTAGTATAATATTGTTGGGGCACTAACTAGATTATCTTTTTTTCCAACCATGATAGAGAGTGTATATTAATAGCCTCATAAGGGCGGCAGTTTTAAGGAATTTTAAATTGAGGATTTTTCAGGATTTCAATTTAATTTGACGAAATCATGAAATCGTCTATTTCGATCCTAGAAAATTATGCAGCATCTAATTTTGTAATTTATATATAAATGGTCCATATTATGCAGCGCATCCATATTGTAATTTAGTTAAATTTTCTTTTAATTATTTTTTCATAATTTTTTAACACTATTTATCATATTTATCATATGTATTGGACGGACAAAAAAAATCACCGTTGACTATTTGTGACTATTATTGTGAGACAAATGAGTACTAATTACGTAAAAAGAATTGAAATTCCAATTATTTTCTTTGGATCATGCCTCAATTTATATATTTGACTGTTCGGATCGCACTGTTTTTTAAACGTTGATATGTGATTGTGATCCACGACATGACACCACGATTCTTCGTCGGCAAATTTCACATAGACCATATAGGTAATTTTGTATATAGGTAATTTTGTATGATCGATCAAGTTAACAATTAGACAAATTGAATGTTGATGATCCTCCAAACATGATTGAGTTGAGTGGGTAATATGGAAAGAAAACATTCTAGTATTTGTATTGTATAGTAAGGGTTAGGTGTCACAAACTCATCCACATACTATATATCCCCCATCGATATATATCTTTCGGTTCGGTGTTTTTTTTTTTTACTTTTAATTCAATTACTTTTTGTTCAACTTTAAAGGTTTCGGGAGATAAAGCTTAAACAAGAAGCAAAATTGTGGGGGAAGGTTTAATTTGTTTGTTGCTACAGAAGTCAAAATAAGCACATCAAAGTTGGTTCACATACAAATCATGATCAACACTTTAAACAAAAAAATTAAAAAAAAAACAAAAAACAAAAAACAAAGTGGGGAAAACTCGTTTGCTATTTGATTATTGCCATTGATTGATTCAGTGCTAAAAACACGGTTGCCTTTTTGCGCGCATATGCATGTAGCATGTGCATGTATAATTATTATTATAGTATTAGTATTTTTTTTTTAAATGATCCATCTTCCATCTTGTTCAAGTACTGAAGAAGAAAAACGACCAAGTAAGAGATCGAGATAACGCATGCTCGTCAGTGACCGGTGGGTAAAAGGCGTTTTCTGGTGTTTGGTTTGGCCGAAGTCACCGGAGTCTTAGGAGTGTTTCTTTTGATCTCCAAAACATATAATAAAGTTTAAACTGACTATACATACAAACCAATAATAAAGAGCTAGCTATTTTAACAAATTAAAAGAAAAAGAAATTGTGATTTGAAGCTTGTGATTTTCTCGGCATGTTCTGAGCATGAAAACGAAAAAGAGAGACTCGAGACACTTAGGGAGATTTCATCCTAAAACTAATCGGTGATACGCATATGATTTGGATTTTGGATTTGAATTGGAATTGAGGGAGCCAATTTTTTCAATTAAACGCCAAATTTACTAAGTTAATTTGGACAAGGCATTATTGCCTTTGATGGAGTCATGTCCTAGTTGTTAACCGCAACCGGTAGATCGTTCGACTGCTGTAGAAGCAACTGGCAAGCATAAACACAAGAGTTCATTTGATTGCATCATTTTTTACACTCAATTTCAATTTATATAAATTTCATCAGACTGTATTGTACCCGAAACATGAGACAAATAGGAGACTGTATTGTAATTTCAGTCTTACATTTTCAATTTATATAAATTTCATGAGACTGTATTGTACCCGAAACATTCTTATATCAATTTTTACATTTTTTTTTTGAATTATCCTAAATTCATACTCATACCCCTATTTAAAAAATAATTATTCATAATTTTTTTTATATATTAAAAATATATTATATTTTTACATTTTTATCTATTTTTTAAATTTAATTTTAACTAAATATTTAATTTATTTAAAAATACATTCTTACTCTCAATTTCTTTTAAAAATTTACTATTTTTTTTTTAATTTAGACAGAAATTAATTGGGATTTTCCCGCCACTAGGAATAAAAGTGCAGCGTACAAATCACAATGTACAACGTACAACTCTGTGGGCGGGAAAAATGAAAAGACTCCCACGCCATCTTTTATTATTCCAATAAAACAAAATAAGCACCTATCAAAAACCCACACACTGACACACAAAGAGCGAGAGGTTGGAGACCGTAGAGAGATAACAATGGTGAAGAGCCGGGAGAAACCAAGGAAGAATCGAGAAGAGGAAGAAGAAGAAGAAGAAAGTGGAGATGGAAACATAGCAGAGTACGAAGATTCTCGAGCTCAGAGAATCAAAGAAAACGCTGAGAGAATGAAGATGCTCGGCATTTTCGATCTATCGAAAAATCTCAAAGCTCGCCCCGCGAAACCGAATCGCAAACCGAGGCCTGCGCCTGCAGCTTCGATCGACCCTCCAAGGCGCTCTTCTAGGTACGAATAATCGATTAAAATAGCTCTTGTTCCTTGTTTAATTAGGGATTTCATTTCGCGATGTTTCGATTCGAGTTAAAAAAATGTTGATTAAATGGGGTTGCTCAGGCTGAAAGATGTGCCGACTGTGAGTTACTCGGAGAAGCACGTTCCGAAGAAGAAGGTGGTGGAAAAGGTGGAGATCCATATAGAAGAAGGTAAGAATCCGGAAATCTACACGGAGGAACATGAGAAGCTCTTGGGTGATTCTAAGGCTGATTGGGAACTATATGTCGATGGTTTCGACGAGGACGGACAGCGGATGTACGATCCTGTTGCAGGCAAGACTTGCCACCAATGCAGGTATACAGCAATGAAATTCTAACTTTGATCGTTCGTTTGTTTGTTTGTTTATTATTGAGTTGTGGATTTTGGGAATTATCATTATCAGTAGAATGTGTGGGTCTTTCGAATAAGAATTTGAGTTGGAAGAAATACAGCTTAACAATGTGTAGTATTCAATCTATATGACATGTAAGCATGAGGTGTTTGTTCTCATGACTGAACACATACTAATCTGTGTGATAAATGATATATGTCATGAGTAGCCGAGTGTGCATACGAGCTTATTCTGTTTCTAGAATTATATTATGTGTGGCAAGTAAAAAAGTGCAGTAAACTTGGTCATTTAAAGTGTGTATGTGACGCGGGTTTGGTACTTCTCAAGTTCTCGTATCTCTACGATGATGCAATCCTGTGATGAGGCTTTGACAAGTTTCAGCTTCTTAGTGAGTTTGTCTTCCTTACATGTGGTTATAAAAAGAGTTTTATGTCATGATATGAGATAGCCCACTCCTATACTAATTGAGTTGATTGTCATTTATATTTCAGGAGTGTTGACACTTAAATCTCAGGATATCACTTTTTATTTCTTGTTGATATATAATTGCTAACGACTGAATTTTGCAGGCAAAAGGCTCTGGGACTTCACACCGAATGCTGCAAATGCAAGATGGTTGTGGGGCAGTTTTGTGGAGATTGTTTATACATGAGGTATTTTTGGAATAGTTACTAGCATTTTGACAAACTATTGATCATAATCTCATTCTTAATACATTTGCTCTGAAACTGTAGGTAATTTATAGCATGTTACTACTGATCTAGATAAATTTACTTTATTATTATTGTAAGAATTTTTATTCCATAGGGGGGATATGACTTAATGGTATTAGAGAGAAACTAAGATGTCCTTTTGTTGCTTAATTTATTCACAAGTGGTTTCTTGACCATAAATCCTGGCCTGTGATTTCATATTCTCATTATCCTTCATTACATATATCAAAGGAACAAAAGTATCCTATAAAGTGTCCACGAGTTAACTCCTAAGTGAGTTTTATTTCTTTTCTCTCATTTTAGGAGTACCCTTAAATTAATGAAAAACAAACTCAATCCAATTGATATTTTTGTTCTTAGCTGGATCACTGAAAAGAATTAATTTTGGTTCTATTGCAAATTTAAGGTATGGTGAGAATGTCAATGAAGCTAATGAGAATCCAGAATGGGTCTGCCCCGTGTGTCGTGGAATATGCAATTGCAGTCGTTGCAGGCGAGAGAAAGGATGGATGCCTACTGGAGCAATCTACAATAGGGTAAATCTTGATGAGTCTTTAGTTTCCTTGTTAAGGGGTTTCTTTTGAATCTTTTCAAGTTTGATCCAACCACATACACACACACACATATATATCATCAAAAGTGTTTGTTACAAGTATTCCTTTTTAGGGTTCAAATTGTAACTAAGTCTATCAATTTGGAAAGGAATAGGGTGTTTACTGCGATGGTATTCTTGTCTAAAAATTATCAATATTCAAAATTTCAGGCTGTGAAGCTCGGTTTCAAATCCGTGGCACATTACCTCATCTACACTTTTCGTGGTGGGCATGCGGTCTCTGCCGGTGAATTCCTTCCGATGGATGATGATAAAGAAGAATTAACAATCAGTGCACCTGTGCCTTCATTGAGTGGCAGCAAGAAGAATGAAGGAGAAAAACATGACATGAAACAGGATAGTGATGATGATTACAAAGGAGACGAATCAGATGATCATGAGGAAGATGATGGTAACGATACTAGTAGTAGTAGTAGTGAAAATGACAGTCGTTAGTGAGAAGGTTATAGAAAGCATTTCCGAACTTTCTGCTTTTTACTAGATTGACTAACATTGAATTTAGAAGTTTTTTTAAGATGGTCTGTTTGTCTTTTTTACTAGAATGAAGTGCTTATGTGCTTTTGAATGAACAAAACTAGCTGCTGCAGTAACTTTTGTAAAGAATCTGCACTTCATTAGATAATGGTACAAAGGCTTTGGTAAAATTAACATGTTTGTATTGTTTCAAATAAATTATCATGGTTAAAATAATGCATTTTGTCTATCAATCTTTAACTTGGTTAGAACTGCACATTACTCTAGAGTAAAAGTTAGAGGTTTCACTCTATCACTCGAAGTCGTAGGTGACTCGAGCGGAAACAAGGTAAGCAGCTCTGGTTCAGGTGCAAGTCTCGGTTTGGAGCGAGGGGATGGATGCAAATAGAACCTCTTTTCCTTGATAGCTTTCTCTTCTTCTCCAGGATTCAGCTCAAGCTCAAGCTCAAGCACATCAGATGGTGAAGTCCTTTTATTTGAGCTTCCAATTGCCATAGCCATAGGTGTGCTTAATGGGCTGGGATGTGGGCTCCAGACCATCGCAGTCGATGATGGGCTCCACATACTTGGACTTGTCAGTACGTTGGGCTGTTGGGCTTGGGATCCAATATTGGGTTTCGAAATCTCTATCTTGGGCTTGTTGTATTTTCTGCGCTCGTGGAGCTTCTGGGATGGTTTGGGTGGTTTCGGTGTTGGGCCTTGGGTTCCGGATGGGCCGGTTAAGCGCTGGACCAAGTCTCGGAAACAAGTCGAGTCGGCCTGCACAAAGGTCGTTGCGGCTTTCGAACCACTCTCGTTGCCCGGACTTAGGATTTCTGTCTTGGCCATCCGGAATCACCGTACGTGCTTCAATCGAAAGAAGAAGAAAAAAGCACGAAAATAACTTCTTAGAAATAATGGAGAAGGGAGTTATCTTATCATTACAAAATCTTAAATTCAAATTTATTCATATATAGTTTAAAACACAAACAAATTCTTGAATTGTTATATAATGAAGAAAGAAAGAAAGAAAATAAGAAAACGAGAGAGACAATACCTCAAATTAAAGGTCGAAAATTACGTGAACATGATCCTTGTTGCATGGTTTTTCGGTCAAACATTTATATATATTTGTGTGAGTGATTTTAAATCATGTTTTCACGTTAAAGTCAACCTTTGACTCTCATGCCCGCCATTGATTAATTTCCAATATAATTCAATATCAATAAATAAATAATCAACGCGAAACACGCAAATCCACTACTTAGTTAAACTCAGAATTTACAGTAAATACTTGAGTTCAAATTTAATTTCTTGTCATGAAACATGAAATCTTCGATTCAAGGTTTTACTACTACTACTACACAATATATGTTTTGCTTTGGAATTTGAATGTTGTATAATACAGTAGTAGTATTATATGATTAAGAATCACAAATGCCCCTATTGTACAAGTTAACTAAAATGTTTTTGATTTGTGTGGGGAAATTCGTAATTATGTAAAATATGAGGACGAAAATGAAACAAACAATGATTAAGAGGACTACTATGTAAAAATACGTTTTTTTATAGTAGACGAAGAGGACCACGAACTGATCGATTCGAGCCGATAACATGGATTCGGAATGGGTGAAGAGTTTGGTGGAAAGAGATGAATCCACAGTCGATTCGATGCCTCCGAGATTCATCGAGCCCATGGTTATGGAGGGCCTCAAGATCGATCACGTCGAACGCGGCCGCCTCGTTTGCTCCTTCACAGTCCCCCCTCGCCTCGTCGTGAGTAATCCATCAATTTTTGTTTTGAAATCGGATCGAACGATTCATTTGATTGATTAATTGATTTTTTGTTGTGGTGAAGAACGAAGATAACACTTTGCACGGCGGAGCTACAGCGGCGCTGGTGGACATATTCGGCTCGGCGGTTCTTTTCACGGTGGGGGCCACTTTCACCGGCGTCTCCGTCGAGATCAATGTCACATACATGGATAACGCTTATGTTGGTGTGAGTTTTTTTTTCCTGTTAATTTTAATTTAGCAATTACAGTATATTATCTGAGTTAAGTTGTATAGCTAGGGCTTGGAAACGAGTCGAGCTAATCTCACAGAGTTGAGTAGATCATGAGCATGCTTGTTTCTTTATGAAGTCGAGCTCAGTTAGTATGTTCGAATTGACTTCACTTGTTTAGCTTATTCCCTGAGGTCAGTTAGATTGTGGAACATTCACTAAATCATTTGTAAAAATACACTCATTTTATCCCCTAAATGTTGAAAATCCCTTTTTCTTCTATTAATATTCTTAGTGCAACAACTCACAGAATTTGAAGTTAGTAGCGTTGACATTCACATATTTTTTAGTGTTTGGTTTGACACTCCCATAGTAGTTTTCTTTTTGTTTTTGTAATGTCAAATTATGATTATGATCCTCACAAGTGATCATAGTCTAGTCTGAAAGCAATGCTAGCCATGGATGCTGCTATAAAAAAATTATATAATTTTGTTTCTTGTTGGATTTTTATGAAGAAATAAGCACTTCTCTGACTTGAACACTAAAGACACTCTCTTGTAAGTTATTTACCTTTTAGCTTCAGTGGGCAAATACTTCTTGCTTGTGATTATCAACTATATTGAGTTAATTCACTGACTCTCCCTTGGATAGTGATTTCAAAATGGTTTGGTCGAAAAGTGATTGCGAGAAGGTTTTAGGAGTGTAATAGTATCGAAATTCATCGGGAAGCGCTATAACAATGTTTGGTTATACTCCATATATTTTCATACTGACTTTGTTCTTTGGTCCACTTGATTCTTAGACTACATTATATCAGTTTTTTTATCTGAAATTATTCACTTCAGCCCTGTCTGAACTAACTGATTGCGTCATTTGACTTGTTGGTTCAGGATGAAATCGAGATAGAATCCAAGGCATTGCACCTCGGAAAGGTACTTGCTGTCGTAAGTGTCGACTTCAGAAACAAAGCGACAGGGAAACTTATTGCTCAGGGTCGTCACTCAAAGTACCTGGCCGTCCATAGTAAGCTGTAAAGAAGACCCTATTTGTACCATGGATACGAGCACCCCTTGATTGAGCCATCGGTTGTCTACAAATAATTCTAGTATATGATTGTTATACGTCCAAAAATTCATATGGTCATTCCTTTTGATGGTGAGTATATATATACTCGTGAACAACAAATGCAGGCTCATAGCAGTGCAGTTTTGGACAACCATACTCTTGAGAAATGATTAAGGCATGAGTTGGGTGCATTGTAGTAACTATCAACCATGTTAAAAAACGAATTTTGATTTTGATTGTTCTGAAATGTCGTTGACAAAAATACAAAATGTAAGTAAAATGAAGAATATCTGGATTTAGATTTTCAGTGTTTTCAGTCTTTGTTATTATTATTATTATGATTCTCTGTGAGCCCTGCTGATCCAAAAGCTTCTCCCAAGTTGATGTTATTTCTCATGGTTCTCCTTCCGACTACGCCACCTCCGTTTCCTTTCCTCATCATCGCTGCAAATTCCCCATAATCTATCTGTCCATCCTGCAAAAATATCGAGATCACTAATGAATCAGGCCAAGAAAAGTGAACTAAGAAAATCTATTTCAAGTGATCTTTCGAAATTGTGAATATTAACCTAAACCTCAAGGGTCGTTTTTATAAGTAACCTCAAGAAAAATTTCAGGATACCAAGGTTAGAGTAACAAGCAGTTCGTTTTAAATTTTTAGATTCACAAGTTCATCAAATGACAAACACAACACTTACATTATCTTGATCAATCTCGGTGATCATCTCATCAAGATGAAGCTCACTGAGGCCAAATTCTTTGCATGCTTGTTCAAGCTCGTCAATGGTTATGTAACCACTGCCATCTTTATCAAAGAAAGAGAAAGCCGAAACAAGATTCTCTTCTCTCTCTAACTTGTTCAAGTGTACGGTTGCAGCAAGGAACTCCCCGTAATCTATTGTTCCACTGTTGTCAATGTCAGCCTGACAACAGTAAAATAGGTCATGTGAGTTTAGTTTAGAGATAACAATCAATTAAAAAAAAACAAAAAAAAAAAAAAACATTCTTCTTTATTTACCGCAGCCATGAGATCTTTTATCTCGGATTCCATAAGATCGGAGCCCACTCGCCTTAAACCCTCTTTGAGTTCATCAAAAGTAATGGTCCCACTGTTGTCTGTATCAATCATTTTGAACAACTCTTTCAGACCGCCAATTTCTTCCTCGGATAATTTTTCTGCAATAACCTACACAAATTGTGAAAGCTTTGCAAGTGAGATTTCGTGTAGGTAATGAATTATATTACATCTAAAAGTGTAAGCAATGCCAATGTAGGATGGCACATCTGTCATTTTGCCAACCGCTCGATTCTACCTTAACCATCCATACATTAAAAATGTGTTTTTTTATTAAGAAAACTTCAAACCATCATAACTTTTTATTCTTTATAGATGACAAACATATCAAATTAATCATCTTTTCATGTATATTGAAAAAAAATAAAATAAGAAAACTAACACTACATGTCGATAAAAAACACGTAGGATGATTACATAAATGACTTCAGAAGTTTTCTCGTTTTTTTTTGTATTTGGTCAAACCTCAAGAGTCAAGAGTTGAGCTCTATATGTAATTATCCCAATAAGAATGTGATATTGTTCTATAAAGTTTAAGCAAAGTTCCCAAAACTACTATGTCTATTAATAGATGGCTATATATAGATGCTAACTAGAAAACTTTATTAAAGCACAAGATTAAATACTTACACGTAAAGCCATTTTCTTTAGTTTGTTCATTGCAGAGAACTGCTTGAGGCGGGACAAGACTGCAGAATCAAGTGGCTTATCGGGTGCCATTGTGTCATCAACAATCCAAGGATGACCTGATAAAAAAAATGTCAGTATTTCTATGAAAACAAAATCAAATGTGAAAGTCACCGATTCTAATCCCACTTAGTCCTAATATTTGGTGGCCAATTTTTTTTTGAAGAAATGAAAAACAAAAGCCAAACTTATCATAGTTGAGTAGTTTCTTACATAGAACTTCATGCGCGGTTAACCTCGTCTTTGGATTTCTATCCAGCATCTTTCTTATCAAGTCCTTGGCGACATCTGAAATCACGGGCCACGGGTCTGATGTTAAATCTAATTTTCCTCTTAAAATCTGACGAAAAATTCCCATCTCAGTTTCTGCATTAGAAAGAAAAAGGGTCTTAGGAAATGGCATTAGAAACCAGTTGAGACGTAGACTAAATATTTGGGCAAGAAGGTACCAGCCCAGAAAGGTGGAACGCCGCTTAGTAAAATATATAAAATAACTCCGGCACTCCATACATCAGACTCGGGTCCATAATGCTTCCTCAAAACCTCAGGTGCAACATAATATGGACTTCCAACTACATCGCTGAAGCTCTCATCTGAAAACACGGAAATGGACACCAACAATGAAAAATTGGAATTGTAAAAAAAGATTAATAAACGATGTATATACAATTACAAATAAATAAATGACAATCACACATTTTTCAGATGAATCTGTTAAAAATCAAAACTTTACCGAGAACCACACTAAAAAAAAAATAAAAAAAAAATACACCCCAAATCATCCAAAAACAATAAGCACAAACACACAAGAAAAAAAACCCAAGTAAATACACAAAAAAAAAAATGACTCCATCATTATGATGTAGTCCGATGAATTTTGTCAAGATCCAATTTGAATGATACATATGAAAACCACAATAAAAAAACAAAGCAAGAAGTGAACCCTTAATCATCCAAATCCCAACAAGAAGCATACTAAACAAATCAAGAAAATACCCGAAAACAATATGACTAGATCATTATAATGGCATCAGATGAATCTGTTAAAATTCAAACCTTGAATGAGAACCACACAAAAAAAAATCAAATCATCCAGAAAAATCTACTAAATCAAAACAACAAGCACACACACACACTCCACAATATGACTATATCCTTATATGACTCAATCATGATAATGGAGTTAGATGATTCTATCAAGATCCAATTTTTATGAGACCATATTAACAACCACAATCGAAAACAACACCTAAACCCCAAATCACCCAAATTTCAACAAGAATCATACTAAACATACCCAAGAACAATATGACCAGATCATTATACGCCATCAGATGGATCTTTCAAAACCACAACCATAATCAAATAAGCACATCGCAAAATCATTCATAAAGAAAAAAAAAAGGCAAACCTGGTTTATAGAAAACAGAGAGTCCAAAATCAGTAGCCTTAAGAGCAGAATCCTCATCAGCACTGAGAAACAAGAAATTCTCGGGCTTCAAATCCCTATGCATCACCCCCAAAGAATGGCAACCCTCGACGACCCCGACGATCGTCTTGATCAGCTTAGCCGCCTCTCTCTCGCTGTACTGACCCTTCTGCACAATCCGGTCGAAAAGCTCTCCTCCGGCGCACAGCTCCATGACTATGTGCACGAACAGGGCATCCTCGTACGTGCCCTTTATCCTGACAACGTTGGGGTGTTCGGACAGATGGTGCATTATCTGAATCTCCCTCCACACATCCTCGTAGTCCTCTTTGCAGATCAGCTTCTTCTTCGGTATCGACTTGCAGGCGTACGGAGTGCCGGTCGATTTCTCGGTGCAGAGGAAGGTGGTCCCGAACTGACCCTGCCCGAGTTTCCGACCGATGGAATAGAGGCTTTTCAGGAGAGGGGTTCGGTAAGGGAGGGCCCACGTGGGCTTCTGCTGGAGGAACGACGGCGGAGGTTTCTTGATCTCTGATGTGGGTTTTTGGGGATTCTCGTTTTCTGCGGCGGCGGCGGCGGCGGTGGGCACGTGGTCGTGAGACGGAGGTGGGGTTGATGAAGACATGATTTTTTTTCTTGATGGGTTTTCTCCGGCGAGTGTGTGTGTGTGTGTTTGTGCGTGAATCTTGAAATTGGGTGCAGAGCCAGAGAGGCGAAGCCGTGTTGTAGACTTCGGAAGGAAGAAAGGAGACGATAGGGATATTATTATCAAGACTTTTGACTTATTTTTTTATTTTATTTTTCTATTTTTTTATTTTTTATTTTATGGAGTGTAGTATTTATTTATTTGTATCTACTTCACTACTTGGGTAATTTATATTATCCCTTTTCTCATTTTTTTTTATTCTTTTATTTTTTATTGATATTATTAAAAGAGTATGCTAATTGCTAAGTAGCAAGTTTCATTTTAGCAATTACATAAAATTATATTTTTTTCATTTCAAAATAGTAATTATATTTTTATTAAAATTTTCAATTAGAGGAACTTTTGAATTAAACATGCAATTTTAAAATCAAATGGTATTTTTTGTAGCAGTATGAGAGATTGATTAGCTTTTGAGACTAAATTAAAAAAAAAAGTTTTCGGCTCTCAATATGAAAATAAAATCTAGATCAAATTGATCGATCTTTCATTAAGAAACTTGGATCTATTCTATTCTGATCAGTACCTAATCTAATTATTTTGACCCATTCTCTATCAAAATGTAGAAATAGTGAAAAACAAGTGTTGATTGTATAACATTTTATAAGAAGTCGTGGTTTATCAATTAAATCTACGACTAATTCATGGAAAATAATTGCTCATATCTACTCAGGCGTGGGTTTTTCTGCTGTCAAAAATATACTTAAAAAATGACCCGACTAAATATATACAATTAAAATATCAATGAAAATAAATTTACAATAATAAAAATGTAAGAAAAAAAAAGGATGTAGTTTATATTCCTATAACCTATTAAAGACCCAACACAAAAAAGGAGCAATTATTCTTGTGGTTGGACGAAAGTCTTATCCGATGAATGTCCAAATGATACATAATTAATTCACGGGTCAGAGAAATATTTCAAACATTAATTTATTCTTAAAAGTATTATTTGAATTATTGAAGCCCACAATATCATTACTTTTTTGTTTACTCGTGCTTTTTATTCATACAATTTTCAACGTTATCGAAAATGTGTCGCATTTGAAGAATACATGATTTTTTAACCTTTTTTAATGTGTTTTTTCACTTTTTATTATTTATTGACTAGTTTTTGGTATTATTTATTGACTAGTTTTTTGATGTGAATTCTCTATTTGTTTTGAGGTTGAAAAGATTAAAGACAATTTTCGAAAATGTGACAATAATAAGGTTATGAGATTTGATGACAAATCACCACGGACTCTCATGTCTCCAAGCACCTACAAATTGATCACATTTGAGATATTGTAAATTAATCCAAAAGATCTCAATGATGAAGAAGTATGGAAACTTTGATTGAATGAGTAAGAATTTTATAAAAGGAAAATTTCCCAATAAGCTAAAAGGTCCCTTATACCAGCAAATGAAAAGAAACAAATTTTGGAGTTGAGATAATTTGCTCATGTTCATAAATTAATTCAAAAGTTCTCAATGTTGAAGAAGTATGGAAACTTTGATTGAATGAGTAAGAATCTTATAAAAGGAGAATTTCTCAATAAGCTAAAAGGTTCCTTATACCAGCAAATGAAAAGAAACAAATTTTGGAGGGGTCTACTATTAATTTGAATGAGATTGTTCCCGGTGTGGTGTTGGATGGGGATACTTATTGTCAACACAAAAAAAACTAAAATATTGTGAGGTCATGTTAGATGGTTGCACCACTTGAATATATGTACACACAAGGCAAATATTTTAAAAATTGTTACCCTTGAGGATTTGGGGGCATCGCAAAGTGTAGGATTTGGTTATTGTTGACTGCTCTCCCAATTTACTGGACACAATTTCTTATTGAAAATGAAACTTCCCTCTCTTATTTTGAACGATTGATAAGTGTTTTCTCTACATGTTTCTTTTTATTCATGTTGTGAAATGGTAGAGTAGAAATTTTCAATGGACATACACTGGTGATTATTGGTGGAATAAAAAATTTGTGCAGTTCACATTGACTTGTACAAGTGTGGCAATATTTCACGATTTCTGAAAAGTAAGTTGGCAGGACTCTTTCGAGTTCAAGTTTTGATTCATTGAGTAATTTTGCTCGTAAACTCCTGCAGTCAAAATGCTTCATTGAGTAATTTTGCTCGTAAACTCCTGCAGTCAAAATGCGCAAAACTACGACCTTGTGATGCAACTTATTCCTCTGTAGTATCCCCTCAAGTAAACTGCATAAGGACTGTGTCAATTCTTAATCTGAAGTCACCATAACATTAGCCACCTGATAATTAGCTTTAGTCACGTACTTTTGTTTTGAATTTCTCAAGTTGATAACCATTAAAAAAAATCACGACACTAACCTGATCTCCAAACCCTTGAAGTATCTGCTCCATTTCGCTCCATCATAACTCTTTTCGCAAAATCGAGAAACCCTTGAAGTATCCGCTCCATTCCGCTCCATCATAAATCTTTCGGAAAACCGGAAAGTAATTCTTGTTCTGAAGAGGAGAGCAATTAGAAGAACGATGAAAAAAGTGAAAGGTAAATAAAATAATCTTGGATAGGATAAAAACTTGGAACTTCTCCATTTACGAAGTCATATAAGATGCGACCGAAAAACGTAGTCAAATGCTCAACAATAACATTGTTTCTCTTATAACAAAGAATGACATCTTCAATAAGCGGGAAAAGAACTTGAGCATCTTGTTCCTCACCTGAGAGACACGCACATATAAAAAAAACTAAACAAAACAACTAGAAGCTATGAAAAAACCATTTCATCTCGCAATTTGCAAGTAGATAAGTAGGAATTTGCACAAACTTACGCAAGTATAACAAGGCTAACGCTTCCAACAGCTCCGGTCGAACAACTTTTATGATTTGAATACTCGAAATTGCTAGCACTTGATGTTTATAAGGGAGAAGATGAAGATTCGGCAACAGCTTGATTAGTTGCTCCTCTTACATTTTCTCAAGGAAAACAATTATGGGACATCTCTCAAAAGCGAGACAATTGTCTGGTTCATTAGTGATCTATAAAAATAAGAAGATAAACGAAGGAATTAAAAGGTTATAGATACATAAAAAACAAAAAAAAAAATTGGAAGTTTCACATAATAAAACTATACAAATTACACGTTTCTGCTTACACAACACATATGCTGATTGGGGCCGATATGCATTTACGAAAACATACCAATTCACAGGTCTTTGAATGAGATTGTAAGAGCTCCTTAATCTTATTGCATACTCCTTGATCTGCAAAGAAAAAACAACATCATGTATACCTTAAAGAATGTGATTAGAATAAGAAACAAATGTACCTCCCTTTTATTCTGGTTAATCAAATTCAACTTACCAAATTCAACTTACAACAAGAAAATTAACTTACCAAATTCAACTTACAACAAGAAAATCAACTTACCAAATTCAACTTAAAAAAAGAAAATCATTGCATTTAAAATTGAGAACTTTGCAACAAGAAATCATTACAACAAGAAAATCATTTATATTATATATGCACACGATAAAACCCGAAAATAATCAACTTCCGAGCAAGCTCCAGATACACTACATTAAATTACAACTACAACATTATTGTCTGCACCTTCCCCCAACATCCCAAAGCCAAAAGTAATACTGCAAAATTCTTTACCGAACATATCATCCTAATTATTACTAGAAATCACTAAAACAATGGACGAGGGAAAACACAATTTAATTTATCGAAATTATGACGAATGAACAGTGAGAAAAAAATACCTGGGTTGAGATTTGATATGTTACAACAAAAAAATCAACTTACAACAAGAAAATCATTGCATTTAAAATTGAGAACTTACCAGCTTCTTCTGAAATCCTATCGGGTAAGTGCTGAACCAAAGTTTCCAATTTACGAGCATCCTCCACGGTTAAGTTTCTGTGTATTGACGCAATTAACCCTAGCATGAAACATGTCGTACAAGGGAAACAAAGATAATTAATTTTCAATACACAAATTAGTTAAATAAAGATTAGCATTAAAAATGTGTATTTATACAAAAATAATTACACAAATCTTTTGTATGGCATATAATTGAATCTGAATTTAGGCATAAACAATGTCGTATTGAACACAATTAGGGAAAAATAATAAATAATGATTAATCATGTGGAGCGTGGAGCATATGGAAAAATAAGAAACTCTTAAATTAATTATTTCATAATTAATTAATTACCGAAATATGTGGAGTATCGTGGAAAAACAACAAACCACACGAATGAAATGAATCACACAATTGTTATTTTTATAAAAAAAATTGCACCCTCTCACTAATATTTGGTTTTTTTTAATGTGTTTTCAAGATAAAACAAATAGGAATAAAAGGAAATATGAAAAAAAATTAAAATCAAGTTCTCACGGATTCTCATTGAATTGGTAGTTCTCATTCGATCCTAATTCCATATCCTATCGTTTTGTTTTGATAATTTGTAAAATTTAATGTTAAATTTTCATAATAAAAATTATGTTTTCAAAATAAAATCAAATATAATAGTTCAAATTATTTTTTTGCCGGATTTCCTTACACAATTGTTATTTTTATAAAAAAAAATTGCACCCTCTCACTAATATTTCAGTTTTTTTTTAAAATATGTCAAGATGAAACAAATAGGAATAAAAGGAAATTTGAAAAAAAAAATTAAAATAAAGTTATCACGAATTCTCATTGAATTGGTAGTTCTCATCCGATCCTAATTCCATATCCTATAGTTTTGTTTTGATAATTTGTAAAATTTAACGTTAAATTTTCATAATAAAAAATTTTAAGTTTTCAAAATAAAATCAAATACAATAGTTCAAATTATTTTTTTGCCGGATTTCCTTTTACCAGGTTCATCTTTCAAAAACTAATGGAAAGACAATAGTACAATACCTACCGAAATTCTTATTAACTTTCATAAAAAAGAAAAACAAGAAACATGAAAATGCAAAAGTTTGTGAGATCTCACTTATTAAAGTGATAATCTCGCAATAAACTTATCTGAGACAATCTCATTCAAGTCTTTGTAAAAGTCCAAATATTTGGTAATTTGGCTAAGTCGAAAGAAATACGGTGACATGGTAAGGTTGGAAATTTGTGCAAAGATATAAAGGATAATTTTATATAGAAGTACTCAACTGTTTAACCCTCGAATTTCACATCTTAAAGAGAAAATTGGGCGACATGTCAATGTAGTGAGAGTTTAGAGCACCAGCCCAATACTTCAAAGTTCAGACCTACCGTTCATAAGATGGCATACATTTTTATAATTTTTTCAATCAATGGTAAAATTCGATCAAGTTAAATTCAAATTGATCCAATAGATGTAATAGTAAAATACTTTTGCAAAACTACTCCTCACATGCCATGCAATTTTGGTCATGTGATCCACAGGAGAAAAGTTAGTCCGCCGGTAACAATCATGCACAAATACACAAATGGCCCGCTCACAATCTTTACTTCACACCTCTTGTGGAATTCATCTAAAAACAGCGTATCTTGGTCCAAACACCCTGTTTCCCCCTCACTCTCCAATAGACTTGATAAAGTCGTATCATATGCCAGTATAACGAACAAAGGTACAAAATACTTCTCACCATTGACAATAATTATAAATTTGAATAAATTGGGATTATCTGTATGGAAATAAACTCCATCGATCATTGAACGAAAAATCGAAAAAAATGCATGAAGAGGAGTCGAGAATTCTTGACAAACAAGTACTGGTTGTGATTCCTTTATAAATATCAATAAGTGTGGCAACCTACACGGTCAATAATAAAGTGTACTAGATGAAAGAAGTTATTCACGGCGAAAAATAAGGAAAAAATGTCTTGGCGCTCCTACTCCTTTGGATGGTTCAACAATCTACTAAACCAATTAACGTAAGTTTTTTGACTTTGAATTTATTTACTGTGAGACGGTCTATAATTAATAACTCTATGGGAAAGATGAAAATAAAACAATTTAGTGTTAGTTATCATATACTTTTTGAAACTTTTTAGAGTATAGATTCTCGGGATAAATCATCTAAACTTTGCATTGAGCATGCAAATGATAAATCATCCAAGTTAAGGAATGATGGTGGCAACTGAAAGCTAGCCTAAACAATCAAGGGTTGGAATTGTCATTATGTGCCATAAGACGTGTGCCATTAAGACAATGAAAATGAAGCAGTACTGTATTGATGATTATTTGATACTTGACCCGAGAGCATCTCCCTACAACCATGAAAGAATTATGATTTCGTGAATTGTGGGAAAATGTGTACTTAGCAAATGACGAGCCGTTTGATATAGAAGAAATGAGTGACATCAACTTGAGGATGTCGAATGGTAATCTTGGAAGATCATTAAACTGAGACAAGTGTTAAAGTTGATGAAAAACTTATAAGAAAACTAGTTTAAAATGACAATTATAGCTGTTTGAAATCACAAAACGAGACTCTACATCACAAGCAAGCACACATATACGTAATTAGAGATAATATAAAAATGAAACAGTCAAATAAAAAACATTAATTTATACTAATATTTACCACAAAATCACTTTCCCTTCTCTAATTTCTATTTCCAAAATTACATAAATAGAACAAATTAAAATACTAGAGTACTAAAAAATAAAAATAGAGGCAAGTGATTTTGTGGTCTTCACTCGCACAGTAGCACTCTTCACTCTTGGCCCCAAATCAAATGTCCCCCTAATCAATTTCTCTCTAAACCCTAAATCGACACCTTTCAATTCGAATCCGTGAATAAAAGCATCAAGAAGAAGAAGATGGGTTCTGTGGGGAGAGCTTTCTACACCGTCGGATTCTGGATCAGGGAAACCGGTCAAGCTCTCGATCGTCTTGGCTCACGCCTCCAGGGAAACTACTTCTTCCATGAACAAGGTGATTGCTTTCGTTTCTCTTTTTGGATAAATTATCACTGCATTTCGATACATTGCTTTTTCGTTTTCTTTTTGTGAAAACTGTGGTGCGATTTGGTATATGGCGTTTTTCAAACAGTAGAAACAGTTAATTATTTTCATTTTTCTGTGATTGGATTTTCTTTTCATTCATTTGTGTGGTAATGGTCTTCAAGGATTATTGGGATGTTTTTTATATCAATTTCTTTTCCAAATACCAGTTTCGAGGCATCGAACACTCATGAACGTCTTTGACAAAGCTCCCGTGGTCGATAAGTCTGCCTTTGTGGCCCCCAGTGCATCCATCGTTGGTGACGTTTATGTGGGCCCTGGTTCCTCCATTTGGTATGGATGTGTTCTCAGAGGTATGCTTTTTTATTTAATCAAATATATATGTTGATTCTCATGTTACATCCCATTCCATTTCCTATCCATGGTTATTTATTACTTTACGTTGAAATTTCCTGTAATATGTTATTTCAAGATTGGTTTCTAGCCTTTAAAATATGTGAAAGGAGACTATGCTTGCCGTTACTATCTGAAACAAAATTTTAATTGCCTTGAGTCGTACATTCACTTCAAGTGGGTTCTGATGTTTCCTTGAATTGTAGTCCTTTCATAAGTTGGAACTCTCATTTTAATCATTGTTCATTGCTCTGTAAAATGCATTTACTGCATAATTTTGACCATGTTTCTCTTTAGACCCAATGGTGCCTTGAATACTATGCGCTGTTTGTATACTGAATGATATGCGAAGTTGTTTAAACTCAATGGAGCCAATGATATTTTTATTGTACCCTCATTGGGATTATGGAGATCACAGACTGGAATATTGATTTATGGTCGTTTCTTTTGATTCGAAGATTCTGGCATGCTGTTTGTTTCTAGTCCAGTGTGATGTATTTTAGTTATAATGCTAATTGCTCTTCTTCTTTTTTTCTATTGCCACCTTTTGTTTACCTCTGAAATTTATTTTCCATTTTTGTTATTCAATTTTTATTATTAGATGATTATTCAATTTACTAAATGTGTAAGTGTAACGTAATTGAATAGAAACCTGGACATGTGGTTAATTCTGTGTTATGTTTTACCGGTTTCCTCATGGTATTGATTGCCTAATGTTTTTTTTTTTTAATATATATACAGGTGATGCAAACAACGTCAGTATCGGGGCTGGAACCAACATCCAAGACAATTCTCTTGTTCATGTGGCCAAATCTAATCTTGCCGGGAAGGTCCTACCTACCCTTATCGGTGACAATGTCACTGTAGGTTAGTAATAATAACCTTTTTTATTTTATTTTATTCTATGAAATCACAGTTGGATTAGTCTTGCTAGGACTTGGTTAGATACGCAGGGGTGATTTTGTAATTTTTCAATTTGATGGACAGGTCATAGTGCTGTCTTGCATGGATGTACTGTGGAGGATGAGGCATTTGTCGGCATGGGTGCAACACTACTTGATGGTGTTGTAGTCGAGAAACACTCTATGGTTGCTGCTGGAGCTCTAGTGAGGCAGAATACAAGAATACCCAGTGGAGAGGTCTGTGAAATATAATAACGAAAAATATAACCTCTGAAGTTTAGCCTAGTTAAAAAAGGCTCCTCGTTACCGTATAAAATTACAAATACCTTCTTTACATTTCTTTTTTACTTTACAAAATGTGTCCTAAAGACGGTGGCGTTTGGTAGGTACATACAAACTTCAAGAGCATTGTTCTTTAGTTTTATTAGTTGCGTGAATCGTTTTCATTCTGTGTTAGGTCTAAATATATTTTTGGTGACTACGAACGCACTCCAATGTGTTGGGATTTAATTCCTTTATGACTTTTGTGGTTTAAAGTAACAATCCGGAAGGGTCCATTTAAGATATCAAAAACGAAAATCTTCTCTTGCTTAACGTGTGTATTCTGATCCCAGGTATGGGGAGGAAATCCAGCAAAGTTTCTGAGGAAGCTCACAGAAGATGAGATCGCCTTCATATCACAGTCGGCTATCAATTACGCCAGCTTGGGGAAAGCTCATGCCACCGAAAATGCAAAGGACTTTGACAAGGCTGAATTTGAGAAGGTACTTCGTAAGAAGTTTGCTGGGCAGGATGAAGACTATGCATCGCTTCTGGGGGTTGTTGGTGAGACTCAGCCGGAGCTTATTAACGATAAAGCAGCTACAAAGGCTTCCTAAGCTTCAAACATATTTTCGTAAGTACCTTGTTGTTTTCCCGTTGGTTACTATAAAAAAAAGAAGAAAAAAAATCACCGAGGTCCGATTCCAATAAACTGCAAGGCCAGGCTGAAGTTCGGTGGATCAATCCTGGTACACATTGTTTCTCGTGCACGGCTCACTTCGATTAAATGATAGTATCTTTTAAACGTTTTGCTTATTTGCTTCATTTTATGCATTTTCCCCTGACAGTTAATATGAAGTTGGATAAAGATACAGTATTGAAATAAGTTTATTTTGAACTTAAAATATAGTTTTCCTATGTATCTTATTAATTTGTAGGAGAACCAAAGTGCACTTCTCTTATGTATTTTTATTTCATGTTTATTAACATAGTGTAAGTAATGCTAAAAGAAATAAGATAAAAAAAAACAACATTAAAATTCAAAATTATAGAAATACTAGGGGGTGTACTTCGTCTCAAAAAACATCTAAACAATTTCCATCTAAATCTTGTAACGGACGGTGGAGATTTTCTTGAAAAGTTGGGCAAGTGTTGTACCATGAAGTCAACTCTAAAGTCTTGATTCCAAATTTCAAAGGGGGCCTAAATGTCAACATGTTCGAATCATGATGTCTATAACAATAACGCATGTCCAATGGACTTTTATTAATTTTTATGTAATTTTCTTATATACGGAGTATTTGACAATAACTCTCTTGTTTTGGGTAAATGGGTAAAAATGGTATTTCACCTCACGTAATAATGTACTACTAAAATAATCATAATATCGGATTTAAATTTGACATATACAACATTTCATAATCACAATGAAACAACAAAAGAAAAATTCCTCTAAATGATGGAATCAAGAATTATTTGTTTTTTAACACTGGGCCCTACTAAAACCTTCCTTTTAAGAAGACTTAATAATCATCTCATCTTCAATATCACTGCATCAACATATATCAATCTCAATAATGCTAAGAGCTCTTAGAACGAGGCGTGGCTACGAGCAACTACGCGATGACGAGGCCACGACAGAAGCTCTGGTGCCCAAGCCGAGTCGAGCCACTAGGAGTGGAAGTTTTTCCGGCAAAATCCTCATGATGATGAGTTGTTTCAAAACTATTCCTAAGACCCTTCATGCCAATAAAATTACTCCATCCGAGAAGCTAGTAATTAGCAAGGCGAGTAAAGTACATCCTTTGTTCACTCTTTTCGAATATAAGCGCAAGAAGAAGGCAACGGCGAGGCCCGAGTTCTCGAGGTATGTGGAGTACCTTAAGCAAGGTGGGACTTTTGTGTATTGTGAAGAAGTTTGTTTTGTTTAACACGTTTTTGTAAATCTTGGTTTTGCAAAAATGTGATTCATTTCAAATCACATATTGACCAATATTATGTCTTAAAACTCTCTCTTTCAAGAATAAAACTTGTGTGTTATATCAAACACATGGATGTACATGACTTGAAATGTGATTGAGCTACTATGCCGGCGATGATGCCACCGTGTGATTGAATTTGTTGTTACGACTTCAAATTGATTATTGTTTTTCAGAGCTTTGTTTTTGTAAGCACGTGTTATTCACGCTTATAAATGTGGTAATCTATATATTTCTCGTGAATTGAGAAAGTATAAGTAAGAATTCAAGAGAATTTGAGGAGCCAATTATTAGGGTTCTATTTACAAAAATAGATTTGTATATGAATTTTGGACACGCATTCTATTGCTATGCATGTTCAACAGGAGGGAACATCATCGGTATTGACCTTCAAATCCGGTTTTGTTATTGAATCGGTCAATTCAAAACAATCTGATAGTTCTGATTTTGATATTGAATCGATCAAAATAGTTGGGTAGTTTTTTTTTTTATTTGTAAGAATTAATAATTGTTTTTTTGAACTTAATTTTTAGTTCACTGCAGACTAGTTTAGAACCGTTCAGTTCTAACTCATTCAATTCAGTCCATTTCAATTCAAAAACATGTTTTAAATATTTTTAACTATGTATGTACTTCTACAAATATCTAAAATGATACAAATAAATATCTAGGAATGTGATTCGACGTTTTTGTGTTTGTTGCTCGTCAAAATTCAAGATCAATTGTAGTTGACTTGGGGTCAATTCAAGGGAACAAAAGAGTTATGTTTTCGTGTATGAAAATTGAAAAGTATTAGAAACATATATATATCATAATACTGAATCTTAGGATCATGTTTGGTATTCAACTAAAATGTAAAGTATTGAAAATTAAACAAAGACTCTCGAACGACAATAATCCGAACATAGTTCCTAAATTGTATTTGCTTTTATCAATCTGGACATGCGAAAGGCAAGTCTCGATCGAATTACTTAACTCGTAGTCTCAATGTTTAATTTACTTGAATATTCGCTTCCGGTCGGGTTACGAATTCAAGATTATATCGTTTGTATTTGATTTTTCGGTTTCAACAATTATTCGACTTCGTGTTCTTCGTATCGTCATCGGAGCAAACAAATTAGTTCATCATCTTCATCAAAGTAGGAACAACAATAATTAAAATAGAAAACATAATTGACTTTAATATGCACTAAAAAATAAATAAGAAATTAAGCAAGATGATTAAACAAAGAAAAAGTTTACAACAATCTTTTACAACGTTAAAGTAAATTCATCAACAAATATTAAAAAGCATTCCCAAGTTTATGCAGCAAAATAAAAGAGCAATCTAAGAAGTTTAACTACAATGCGGAAAATAAAAGTACGAACCACGTTACTAAAGAAATGGCTCGTGAACTTGTTTCCTTCGACTTTTCAACTAAAACATGTATCACAACCAAACTCCATACCCCTCTGAGATCAACCACACAAACTAAAATAAAACATTCTAAATAACATTAAAACAATAAAACATAACGCACACACGACCCAAAAGACAAATACTAAAACCAAACAAACCCGACACAAGTCAAAATGTACTTTGTAACACTATTTTTTTTTTTTTAATTTAAACTTCGCAATTTGTTTTTTTTTTCTTTTCTAATTTAATCCTTGAAATGAAGGGCTAAACACAAATCTTAACAACCTATCAAATCTTAACAACCTATTACTTGTTAAATAATGGATTGAATTCAAAGTCTAACACTATCCAACATACTCTATGAATCATCATTACATAAATAGACAATATCTTGTTAAGTATACTCCTTAAACAAAACTACACCCATTCCTCATCAACATTTCTCCCAAATTTTCCTTTCAAGTTCCAAACAAATATTAATGTTTAGGTCTATGAGCACAAGGAAAAGCCGACAAGAGCGATACCACAAATTGCACGACGAGCGTTCTACATCCGAACAAGCTCTGGATCAGCCCAAATTGAGTCGATCCAGAAGCTTGCAATCCAAAATCCTCAACAAGCTCACAAACACCCCTACAACGAGAGTAGCCACTAAAAAGCCATACGAAGAAATAGAGGTCAAGAAGACGAGCAAAGTCCATCACTTCTTGAGCTTTTTCGAGAGCAAGAGAAAGAAGAAGCCGACCGCAGAGCCCGACCTCTCGAGGCAAGTCGAGGAAGGTGACACTTAGGACTCACGATCATATGAGAGCTGCAAACCTATAAAGGGTGGGAGAGAAATGTAATTTGTGAAAATAAATGTAATTGAGATAATATATAAATATTTATATAATAAATAATAAATTGATCAAGTAGTTTTAGTAAAAACAAATATTTGTGAAAAAAAATAAATTTTGAAAAAATAAATACTTTATATACAGTATATAAATGAAAGAGAACCGGACAAACTCGTAGATCGGATCGATCCTTCGTTTCGGAGGCCATTGAAGCTCAACCGATAAACTTTTAGATGAAAGTTTTCTTCTTCTTTACTCCTCGTTGATTATTATTATTATTATTATTAACCTCTGCAGATCCGGATTCCATCTTCATTAGTTCTTTCGGACGGTACGTGAATTTTTCGTTTTTTTTACTTGTTGAATCGATTTGAGAATTACTGGTTTCGGATTCCCAATTAATGAACCCTAATTTCCATTGCTCTGTCTGTATTTCCATGGTTTCAATTGGATAAATTTTCATGATTACGTGTTTGGTACATCAATAAGATTTGGGGTTGTTTTTCTTAGCAGAAAAAAAAAGTGATGCCGACGTTTTCAGCTATAGCTTTTGATAGACTCATAGAACCCGACTCGAATCTCCGCACTCCAAACAGTAGCCAAGACAGGGAAGAAGCTGATGCTTATAGTACGAAGTTGGATAACAGGGCGAAAACTACAGATAACAGACACCACTGGAGTCGAATCTCTCCGGCACTCTACGCGACTCCCGAGTCGACCCCGATTCCTTGCGATCCGTCTTCGTTCCCCCCTTCGCCTTACATCATCAATCACAAGAGGCGGGGTCCACGGCTAATCAAGAGCTTCTGCGAGGATGATGTGGCAACTTGGAAACAGGACGAAATCGAGGTGGCAGTTAAGGATGACATTTATATTTCTGTGAAGGTTCCAGAGCTATGCGTAGTGGAGGACGATGGAAGGCATTCAAACGGTGATCTTAGTCCAGGTGGTGAAAATGGGGTTATGAAGTCTATAAATACTCGAAAAGATGGTGAGGTTGATGATATTGTTGATCCACAGGACTCGGTGAGTGTCAATAGTGAGAGTGAGGATGCTTGTGGAGCTGAAGTTTCATTGGATCTGCCGACTCCGTTTGCTGAGTTCTATGATGCTTGGGAAGGTGCTTTCTTTCGCTATTTATCTCTTTTTTTATATATAGTTTATACTGTATCTAAGGATAAGTGTTTCCTGTTTCTTTATTAGTAATAGATAGAGATTTCTTGTCTTTTATGAGTAGTATAAGTAAATCTTTATGTGCCATATCTAAGGATAAGTGTTTCCTCGCATGTTGAATCCGTGTCATTTAGGCTTCAAATTTGTTCCTTGTTAATTGTGTTTTAGATACTCACATTTTCTTTAAATTATATTCCTATCGCAATCCCATCTAAATCCCAAAAATCCGTTGTTTTTAATTACTTCAAAATTGGGGAATAATGTCTCATAGTAATTCTTAATGTTGGCTATAAATTCTAAAACTACTATATTCAAAACTAAGTGTTAATGGTTTGTTTAAAGCCTATTGTCATTGAATGAGAGTAGCAAAAATTATCATGTCGAAATCAAACATGTTTCTCATTACCTTTTTTACTATCACCAGCCTAAAAAATCATTAATTTATTCTCTCATTTTGTCAGATTTGCTTTTCCGCAACTTATTTTTGCATTTCATGCCTCAGAGTTGTCGTCAGAGAATGGCCCCCAGCTTCAAACGATTGATATCCAAAGTGATTTGAGTGAAATGAGGTTGAGTTTATTAATGGAGATAGAAAAGAGGAAGCAAGCCGAACAAACCCTATATGATATGCGAACACAATGGCAAAGAATTCGCGAGAAGCTCTCAGACGTGGGGTTGACACTCCCCGAGGATCCAACTGCTTTGGTGGGTGGCGATCAACACGATGATCATGCAGCAGAGAGTTTGTGCCAACAAGTCTATGTTGCTCGGTTCGTTTCTAATTCGATCGGGAAGGGAATTGCAAAGGCTGAGGTTGAGATGGAGATGGAGGCTCGGATAAAGACGAAAAACATCGAAATTGCTCGTTTATGGGATAGGCTTCATTATTACGAAGCTGTGAATCAAGAGATGTCTCAGAGGAACCAACAAGTTGTGGGTGAGTTTCTAAAGCATTCTCTTTGCATTTCAAGTGCCTTAAATATTACTAAAAAACTGATAATTTTTATATATTAATAATAAGGTTATGAATTGTAAAAATGCCAAACATGTTCTTATTTATTACTCTTTCTTTTGATAGCCTTGTATCTTTCATTTCGTGTGGTGTACTTTTTTTAAGGTTTTAATTTCTTTCATGTATTATATCATTGTGTAGAGACAACTAGGCGACTAAGGCAACAAAGGAAGAGGAGACAGAAATGGGTGTGGGGTTCAATCGCTGCTGCAGTTACACTTGGTTCGGCCGTCTTAGTGTACTCTTATTTCAAAAGTGGAAAATCATCATCATCTTCCTCCGAAAGCCACATTTCACATACTCCTAAGGTTGATTGTGACACAAAGTAGTGTCTCCGATTTGAACATAGCGTATAAACAAATAACAAACAAGAGGTTATAGTTCATGTCCTTTCCTTTTCTCTCTGAGAAGTGCATATTTTTTAGATAAGTGTATAAGTTCAATAAAAAGCATAGTACTACACAAAATGTCCTAGCTAGCAATTTCAAATACCAACATGTTCCATATGTTGAGATTGTTATTCTCTTTACTTGCTTGAAGAATTTGCTTCGGCTAAATATGCATGCACCTAGCGACGAGGGTGATGGCTTTGTACTTGCAGTTACAATGAGGTCGGTTAACACCTCGATTTATACAGTTTCTTAACACCTCGATTTATACAGTTTCTTGAGTTATAAAGTTGATTTTTCCTTGTGTTTTTTTACCAAGGAACTCTTATATATTGGTATAATGACATTCTTGAAGAGCCTTCAACTAGTAACTAATATCTTTCATATACTTTGTAAGGATCTCAACCCATGTTTGAGCCAGTAGTAGTAGTTTCGACTCATGTTTCAACCTTAGTCTAAGTGTATGGCAAAACGGATTGCAAATGATGTTACTGCCAGAGTTGAAGCTCGTTAAATCCAAATTCAAACACAATACATATCAATCAAGTGCTAAAACCAGGATACACAACTTAGAATTGGCGTAAAAAAAGAAGATACTAAAAACTATCTCTTCCCCATCAGCCTCAAGCCATTATCCTAGCCGACCTCGTGTAAAGACTGTCCACCACCTTCTCCATATTCGAAATCGTCTCCAGAGTATCTGGGTAAATCGCGTCCGTCTTTGGATCATGAAATATGACTAAACACCCAGCACCCTGATCCAAAGTCCCGGCAAACTTCTTGTCCAGAATCATCTGCGACAACTTCTTCTCAACATGCTGACCTGGCAGCTCAATCATCTCAGCAACATGAGCAATCTCAACCCTCGAGAAGGGTTCGATCAACCTGCACAGATTCTGCTCCAAGAGCGTGTCATACAGAGACGAAAGGTGCCTATGCACGATAGGATCCTCATCCAACTGACTCTTGAAATTCTTCAAAGCCATCTCGAAAAGCTTGAGCGAACGTTTCGAATGAGCATCAGCCACAGCCTTCATCGCATCCAGCTCAGGGCCATGAAAGGTGCCTATGCACGATAGGATCCTCATCCAACTGACTCTTGAAATTCTTCAAAGCCATCTCGAAAAGCTTGAGCGAACGTTTCGAATGAGCATCAGCCACAGCCTTCATCGCATCCAGCTCAGGGCCATGATACCTTAATCCGACCTTCGGTGAAGATATGATCCCCGCCACGTCATCAGCCTGGCCCACCATGATCTTGCAGAGGAGCATGTACTTGAGGCCGAAAACAGCCTGAGGGTCCTCGAGAGCATTGAACGCCTCAAAGGCTTCGAAGAAGTAACTGTATGCAGTTTTATAATCCTTTTCCTCGGCATGGAGGGTCCCGCTCTGCAAGTCGATCGTGCCCTGCTGAGCTGGCGGGACGTAAATGGCATTCGCGGCTGTTCTTGCTGCGGTCAACGAGGCTTTTGCTTTCGGGAGGTTTCTCAAGGAGAAATGGAGTTTGCTCTCGAGGAGGTCGATCTCGACTAACAGGAGCTTGTCGTCTAGCCTCCTGACTTCCTTGATGAGGCCCGAAAGGAGACTGAGGGCCTCCGAGTACTCCTTGCTTTCGAGAAGCAGGGACGCGAGCCGGGCTTCGATTCTCTGACGGAGGAAAGCCCGTTTCTCGGCCCGGGCCCACTCGACAATCTCCTTGCAGAGGGAGATTTGGAGGTCGGAAGTTCCTGGAATTTTGGCGACGGAGTCGATTATGAGGCGGACGATTTTTGCGGTTTTGGCTTTGGGGATAAAGGAGAAGAAAGGGCGGAGCTTGGTTAAGAGGGATTGGAGGTCTTGGGCCCGGCCCTCTTGTCGGAGGAGGTCGGAGAGGTTGGCGATGGCTTGCTCCTTGACGCGTAGGGCTTCGGTTGAAGACGATGGGCTTTCGATGATTCGGTAAAGGACGGATATGGCCTCGGAAGGGGTTTTGGCTTCGGAAGCTCGCGAGAGTGAGTCGGAGAGGATCGGAGACGAAGACATTGCTGTGGCTTGCAGATCTGTGAAAATGCAATATGAAATTTACTGAATAAACCAGGTCGAAAATACACACACAACCAATTGAAGAAGATGAAAAGAATAGAAAAACTGACCGATAATGATTAATGCACCGGAGATGCCAAAGGGAATAGGAAATGGCGAAGAAGCACTTTAGGGATTTGGATTCCCAAATTTATTACTGATTTTTCTTTTCTTGTTGGAGGGGGCGACTGCTCGACTTTGGGCTTTCACTTTTACGAGTATATCGGGCCCATACAAGCTGAGATGGGCCTATCTTTGGGCTTTGTTTAAGAGTACATAAGGCCCATGACGATTACTAAACGTCGTCGTTTGGAGACGACATGGGAAACTCGTCCAACAGATAACGTTTTGGTTTTCGGCTATGCCTATGGAGTGAGAGTGCACTTGTAGTTTTTGTTTTTGTTTTTTTAATTTAAATTTAAATTTCCCGGCGACGGCGGCGGTCGGAGACGGCGGCGATGTTCTCTGCGTCTTACTGAAATGAAGGAATTCGCGATGCAGTACAATATCCCCTTACCTCCCGCCACAAATCTCAAAATCCACCATACCCAAAGCCTTGCTCGCTTCCAAACCACGCGAAGGAGGTGTAATGCTAACGCCAGAAGAGAATTAAATTACAGCAATGCCACGCGCCATGAACGAGCATCGATTGCCCCTCTCGAGGTCGACGAATTCGAAGATAGATTACAGGGCGGCGGCGGCAGTAGCTACATGCGAATCAAGGACGAGGATGGTGACGAAACGACGTCGTTGCTTTCCCTGAGCGTGAAGCCCGAGAGGAGCATGACTTTGCTAGACGACTACCAGATGGAGGAAATGGATCTGGTACCCGGAGGAGACCCGAATCACCGGAGCGGGTATGTGGCGGTTGTGGGAAAACCCAATGTCGGGAAAAGCACGCTGTCTAATCAAATGCTTGGCCAGAAGTTGTCGATTGTCACGAATAAACCGCAGACGACACGCCACCGTATTCTTGGCATTTGCTCTGGCGCAGATTATCAGGTTTGAGTTTTATTTTTTCTCGAATTTTATTTGTTATGATTTTGGCTTGTATGATATCTGAGGAATTGATGATTGATTGGGGTAGTTAGTTTTGTTCGGAGTTGATTCGAGTTCAGTTATCTGAACTTCGTGGCTGTTCGAGCTCGATAAAGAAATGTGCGTGCTCGAGATTGGGTCGGCAAATGCTCAATAATATAGTATACAATTATGTGTTATTACTGCAATTAATATCATAGCATAGAGGTATTTATGTCTGATGGGGTTTGTTGTCGAGCTCAGGAGCTTACTAGCATAGAGGTATTTATGTCTGATGGGGTTTGTTGTCGAGCTCAGGAGCTTACTAGCAAAGTTCTCTAGATTTACCCATTACTCAGCCCAAGCTACTTGTTTGCAGCCTTACTCTTGATTAACTGTTTTAGAGTTGTTTATTATTGTAGGAGAGAAAAGTGATTGAATATCATAGAAGCTAAAAGTTAAGCATTTTCAGACTAATGTCGGGTGAATAAATTGAAGAACCATATTGATAGTATTTGCATGTATGTAGAAGGTAAATGTTGAATATATATAAATAAGAGTTTTTATTATAATTCTGATTAAGTAGTTCAAATGTATTCTATTTGTGAGAATTGTCAAAAACAGAATCATATTGATGAATTAAATTATATAAATTAGAAGCAAAAAAGTTGTCATTTGGAAAAAAATTGCAGCTAAAATTCGGGTTTTGTTGTAGATGATACTTTACGACACGCCGGGTGTAATTGAGAAGAAAATGCACAAGTTGGATTCAATGATGATGAAGAATGTACGGAGTGCGGCCATTAATGCCGACTGTGTAATTGTTGTTGTAGATGCTTCTAAGGAACCTCAAAAGGTAGATTCTTAATATTATGCCAGTGTGACAAAAAGAAAAATTCAACATCTTCTTCTATAATTAATTTAATAGTACAAATTCAGATTGATGAAGTGTTGAAGGAAGGAGTAGGAGACCTCAAAGATAAATTCCCCACATTACTCGTTTTAAACAAGAAAGACCTTATCAAACCTGGTGAAATCGCAAAGAAAATCGAGGTATGAAAATTTTGCAATCTTCATTGGACATTGTATTATCGTAGCTTCATTTTGATAATATAAAATCAACCCTTGAGGTTACAACACATCCTACTTTTTTTTTATCTTCCATTGCTAATATATTCTTTCAGTTACAACAAGTACTACTACAAATATCCCTATATGTTATTTTACATTTAATATTTACATCCATCACTGTTTCACTTTCGCTCAAATTTATAAAAATTAAAATTACTCAGACGAAAAGTTAGGGATACTTGTAATATTTACAAGAGCTGAGGGAGTGACTTTTACAGCTTTTTTTTCTCTTCTAGTATTTTTTTTTTGTAAGTACCCCCTTTTTTTTATCTAATTTATGTTCTACGTTTCTTGCAGTGGTATGAGAAATTTACGGATGTGGACGAGGTCATACCGGTGAGTGCTAAGTATGGCCATGGAGTGGATGACATAAAAGATTGGATTCTGACCAAACTTCCTTGTGGGCCAGCTTATTATCCTAAGGTGTGTTCTGTGTGTATCCTGTATCATTAAAGTGATTTTTTTTAAAGTGGTTGCTGAATATTTCAGAAGAATTTCATTTTTGGATTTAAAACTTTTCCGATTTGATGTAATCTTCAGGATATTACCAGTGAGCACCCTGAAAGATTTTTCGTTGCTGAGATTGTCCGAGAAAAAATATTTATGCAGTATAGAAATGAGGTCCCTTACGCATGTCAGGTAATCATGTTTTTTTCTGTTGTTGTTGTTGGGCACAACGTTATCTTATTTGCTTACTTCAACATTTTTGTGAACACCCAGGTGAACGTGGTTAGTTATAAAACTAGACCGAGTGCAAAAGATTTCATCCAAGTCGAGATTATTGTGGAGAAGGACTCGCAGAAGATTATACTTATAGGAAAGGTAAATACGCGTTTTCAACACAGCATTGTGTGATATAGCAGTACCTTGATAATTAGTGAAAAACAATCTGTATAGTTAAGGAGTTGATACGCCCATTCGATTTGGGTCCTGCTCTATGCTGAAACCTGATCTCTGTTCTGTTCATCGAAACACTAGTGCCAGTAGTGACGAAGTGGTTTGAGTCGGAAAAAAATTAATTTAATCTAGCCTTATTAATTATTAGGAAGGGAAAGCTTTGAAGCTACTAGCAACAGCAGCCCGTCTAGACATCGAAGATTTCTTGCAGAAGAAAGTTTTTCTCGAGGTACGAACTAATTATTCTGATTTACTTATATATTCTGCAAAATATATTTTCTATAACACAAAATAAAATGCAGATACAAGTGAAGGTAAAAGAGGGGTGGCGGCAAAACGAAGGGCTCCTTAAGTTCTACGGCTACGGTGGCCAAATTCAAGCTTTGTGATGACGTGGCACCTCCGCAGGAGGCTGCATGCATGGAACTAGCTTGGTAGACATGTATGTATATTTTCCTTTAACCATGGTTAGTGCGTGAACATGATCATTCTTACGTTCTGTCGGTTTAATATTAAATTTCTAGAGTTCAAAAATAATTTATAATGAAAACAAAATTCGAAAAAAAATTATCATTTCGATTTAAAGGAAAGATCACGAGACTGTAGGAGAAGTCAAAATGCATTATGTTGTCATGCACGAATATAATCCTTTAAGATTAGTCCATAGATTTGAAGTCATTGTGTTTAATGTACTTATTTGATTGTTATAATGAAATCCAAATTTGGGAAAAGAGTTGAACACGAATCGCATCGAATACGACTTTACTTGTGTACTGTGTGTGTGTTGAACAATATAAAGTAAAGATATAATGAGTATCGATATGTAATTAAAGAAACGTGTATTGTGATATGTAAGGATCAAAGTGTGCAAATAATTAGTAGACGGAAGAACAAAATTGATTTATAATGGCTCCAGGGGCATAAGTTGGTAAGTTTTGTGGTGTTGTGGGTGAAATTTTTTGTTGGGTGAAATAAATTTTCATTGAAATATTATGATGTTTGTTCTGATACTGATGTTTGTAACTTCATTTCTTTGATTTACCTCCTACAAGGCCAACGATCGAGTTATAGTGGAATTTTTCGTTTATGCTCATGGAAAAAATCGAGTTATAGTGGAATTTTTCGTTTATGCTCATGGAAAAAATCGTGTTTTATAATGAAAATTCAATGTCTCGGCGACGCTAAGCACGCCACAACTTTGAGAAAAAAAATTAAAAGAGGGCGACTCACATCACGCCAATAATAATAATAATAATAATAATAATAATAATTACGAATAATACTTTATTGAAATACTACTAAGTAAACTACATTCATTTTAAACTATATTAATATTACATTTCTCAACTTATCATATGAAGCAAGAAACGAAGAAAAAAAATGAAGCAAAATTTGACTATAACAATCTTCTTCTTTTTTTTCTTCTTTTCCTTCTTTCTTCAACAACAATGTATCCTCGCCAAGAGAAATAAGTTTATCCGAGTAAGAAGAACACAACTCATGCTCGGTAACGGGCCTTATTACGCCAACGGCTTCAATGCCTATTGGCTTATGTACATTGCTTCTAAGCAGGCCGGGCCCGATGGCCCGCGCAAAGTCTTGGAGACCTTCCAACAAGCCGCCAAAAGTAAACTCACTGTCGCAAGAACTTGGGCATTTTCTGATGGCGGCTCTTCGGCTTTGCAGATGAAGCCCGGCTCCTACAACGAGCAAATGTTCAAGGTTCTTATTTTTTAATTTCAAATTTCCATTTTCTTTTTTAAGAGTTGAAAAAAATATTCTCTTCATTTTCGAACCTGAACACTAATGATCGCATATTATATGGACATATTATTTTGGTGTAGGGATTGGATTATGTTGTTCACATGGCTAGTCAACATAAGATTAAGCTCATATTGAGCTTGGTTAACAACTACAATGATTCTGGCGGGAAGAGGCAGTATGTGGAATGGGCTAAAAGTCGAGGGTATCATCTCAATTCCGAAGATGACTTCTTTACAAACCCAGTAGTCAAATGCTATTACAAGAACCATGTAAAGGTACGTATACGATCAATACGATTCAATTCAGCTTAGTATTTTAATAGGACGAGAATAGATTTTTCAAAAATAAAAAATCGTAAAAGACTAAATATGTAATACTATGACATTTTGTGATATTATCTCTTCTTCGTACACGTGCACACGTCTGAATGACTTATGAGTTTATTTTGTTCGCAGAAAGTTCTAAACAGACGCAACACATATAACAATCGTTTATACAAGAACGACCCGACAATCATGGCATGGGAACTGATGAATGAGCCCCGGTGCAGCACATCCACTTGTAAACCACGAATGATTCAGGTGGGTTTGATCGTAAAATAATTTTATTTTGTTTTAAAAAATTACAATTTTGGGCCTAATTTGTCAGATTATATGAGTAATGGGCCGGCCTTTTTTTTTTCATAGCACTGGATAAAGGAGATGGCTGGTTTCGTAAAGTCCATAGACAAAAATCATTTGCTAGAAGCTGGGCTCGAAGGATTCTACGGCCCAACATTAAAGAGGGCCCAATATAATCCAAACAATGTCTACACGGGAACTGATTTCATTGCAAACAACCGGATTAAGGGCATTGATTTTGCAACAATACACTCCTATCCTGATGGATGGTACGTATACAAATACGAATACAAATCGAAAAAAAAATGATGTTTTCATTCTGAAAATCGTAACGTACAATGCGATCATTTTTGTGATCAGGATGTCCGGCTCAAACGATGCAGATCAACTCAAGTTCTTAAAAAAGTGGCTCGATAAACACATCTCTGATGCTAAAGTCGTTCTCAGAATGCCATTGGTCATGGCAGAATTCGGAAAGTCACGATTTGATCCTGGTTATACCGAAACCCAACGAGCCGTGTTTTTCAACACCGTGTATTCCAAGATTTACGAATCTGCCATCCACAACGGTCCGGCAATGGGGGGTCTTTTCTGGCAGCTTCTCGCCCAAGGAATGGAGAATTACGGAGATGGGTACGCGATAACTCTCAAAGATAAATCGTCAACTGTAAATGTCACCACTTATCAGGCTCGTCTCTTGTTCAGTATCCGAAAAAAATGGAGACGACAAGCTCGGGATCAACGGTTAGCTGGGAATCCATGATATTGTAGGCTCTGTTTTTTTTTTTTCAACTAAGAATTAATTTCAGTTTACATCGTTTCAGTTCAGTTCAACTCGATTAATTCCGTTTCATAATAAATTAAAATAAAATAAAATAAATAAAAAATGATTTGAATCAATAATTTTAAGTATACAATCTAATTAATGTTACAATATTATTAATATTTTTTAAAATTATAAAATAATTTTTAAAAATTATTGTTATTTTTATAAGAAAATAAATTTAGTTCAGTTCGCCTCAGTTCAGTCAGATCGTTTTAGTCGGTTTCATTTCATCAGTTTCAACCGGTTTCAGTCGTTCAGTTTATTTCAATCGATTCCAGTCGATTTCATTTCTGTTCAGTTCAGTCGGTTTCAGCCCAAATACAAGTCCTTAATTTCTATTCAATTCAATTTAAATTTCAATTGGTTAAATTCGTTTCAAAATAAATAAAAATATAATAAATAAAAAATAATTTGAATCAATAATTTTAATCTAGTTAATTTAAAATATTTTTAATATTTTTAAAAAAAATATTTAACAAATTGTAAAAATTATTATTTTTTTTATAAGAAAATCAACTTCAATTCACTTTAGTTTAGTTCCATTCCTTTTAAATATATGCAGTTCATTCAGTTTCAGTCAAAAAGAACGGTTTCAGTAAAAAAGAACAGAGTCAAAGTGTCTAATTTGTACTGAAGAATAACTAAAATTATAATGATTTGTGATTTTTAAAATGGCAATGTATATTGTATAGGTAGACAACAATGAACATGTAATAACAAGAAGAACAATCACCTTTCATCCCCAATCCAAGTACGAATAACGTGAAGAACAAAACCGACGCAAAATCCAACTGCACCCGAAATAACGAAAATTCTAACCAGCAACGAAGATATAAAGAAATTCAACACATAGGCGTTCCAAGCCCAAAACCAAAAAACCGAGAAAATGGATCCAATCACAGCCCCAACTACAACTTGAATAACCGTATGGAGTTGTTGAGACACCCGAAGCCATGACTGCATCAAAGATGGATATATGTTCACAAACATTGAGATATACCGAACGAAAAGAACACATGAAAAATCCTAATGTACTTACGAAATAAGTGCCGATTATTATGGAAAAACCACTCAGAGTCGATGTAAGTGCATTCATCCCGTAACCCTCTACCACTGCATTGATATATACACACATCAAATAAGACGCTTGAGCGAAATATTATAATTACAAGAATGTCTTCTCTATTTGACGAAAATGAATCTCAATGGTTATAAAGGCTTACTCGAGATAATTAAAAATGAGACGGTGTAGAAGATAGATTGCGCATGAGAAGAGGGCATTCCCGGGTCTGACCGTAATGTAGAATTGGGCCTTTCTTGATTTAATATTTTCTTAAGTGAGATTGAGAGTGAAGTATTGAGAATAGCACCCATAGCCGCCCATAATACTTCAGCATCATGCCTCCAAACCATGACTGCAGCAAATGTTGCTGCTACAACCCACTTGCTCTGAGTCAAGAGTGATAAACCCATTGAAACCCATAAGATGCTTCTTCAAATTAATTAAATACTTTCTCCACAAATTACTCATCAATCTCAAAGTGTATTACTACAATTATGATCCATTAGATTTCCCATTCAATTTAATAAATTAAAAACGAACCATTTTGGGCGATAGATGTAACCCCTTTACCGAAAGAATAGTAAAACACTACGCATACACAAACTATTGAATCGGTACAACTTATATTACAACTTTTCATTCAGAGCGCGACTATTCGAACCTCAAAACACCCTAACAAACTACCATAACTACTTCATTTCTACTAAAGATAGTATTGTGATTGAGAGTAGATTCATGGACGCCAGGTCCAAATTTGAAAACACCACATAAAACTTCTATAACATTTTAATCATTTTCAGATCATTTCAAATAACTTCAATTTAACATTTAACAAGAAAACCCTCAAAAAATTAAAAAATAATTAATCATCACTAACCATAGTATTGAGAGTAGCTTCAAGCCCACCAGGTCCGAATTTCAGAGACCCATCCAAAAAATCTTCTTGCTCAAAAACCTCAACACCCTCATCGCTCCTGCTCGCGCGAACCTCGGTAAAACCCTTCATAAAGTTCTGGGTTTTTCGCTTGCGAATCCGAGATACGGGATCTCCGCGAATCAAATCCCTGTAAAAATCAAATCTTTGGCCGGAAAACTTTATGGGTTTTTCATGGATTTTTCTGGATTGCGAAAAATTAAAAGATGAAGCTGTAATGGGGTTCATAGAAATGGCTGACATTTTTATTTTAGTTTTAGTTTTTTTTTAGTAAAATTAATTTTTGGTAGGGCTAAGAGTTGCTATAGTGGTATAAATTATATAAATTGAAGAAAAAAAAAAAGTGGGAAAATAAAACTTGGAGTTGAAATCAACATTTTTATATGAATAAACATTTCTAGTATTTAGTACTACTAGACTACTAGTATGATTGAAAAGAAAGTTGACATGAAGAATTAAAAAATTCTACCACTGGTAGAAAACTTTGAATTTGAAGGTTAGAATGTTGAAAACAATAAGAAAGCACCCACATAGTACTGTGTTTACACATAAATTATAAATAAAAATAACAAAAATGATTATAAATTCTGAATTTTAACACTATTCAGCAAATTTAAAATAATATATTTTTGGTAATAGTAATTAACCTTTTTTTTTTAATTGATACCGCCGGAGTAAAAAAATATTCTCTTATTTTAATAATTTTTTCATTTTTATTTTTTATTTTCTTTTTTTTAAGAGTGAATATAAAGTTGAAAAAAATATTCTCTTAATTTTCGTACTTGAACACTTGTTATCACTGACGGAAAGAGCATTAATTGTTTATAAACCAATTTATATGGACAAATTATAAATTATAAATTATTAATTGTTTATAGGGATTTGATTATGTTGTTCTACGGCTAGTCCATATGGGATTAAGCTCATATTGAGCTTCGTTAACAACTACACGAATTTTGGCGGGAAAAAGCATTATGTGGAATGGGCTAAAAGTCGAAGGTTTCATCTCAATTCCGTAGATGACTTCTTTACAAACCCAGTAGTCTTTTACGCTATTACAAGAACCATGTAAATGTACGTATATGAATACCATTCATTTCACGCTTAGTCTTTTAATAGGTCGAGAATTGATATTTCAAAACAAAAAAAGTACAGTAAAAGACTAAATATGAAATTGACTGGTTATGTAAAGTCCATAGACAAAAATCATTGTCGATCAATAAGTGTATAAAAACTTGAAACGGAGGTAGTAGTTATTTTTCGGCCTCGTCTAATTTGCATCGAAGAAAAACAAAAATTATAATGACTTCTGATTTTCAAAAGGGCAATGTATGTTGTATAGGTAGAATACAATGAGCATGTAATAACAAGAAGAACAATCACCTTTCATCCCCCATCCAAGCACGAATAACGTGAAGACCTAAACTAGCATAAAATCCAACTGCACCCGAAATAACGAAAATTCTAACGAGCAACGAAGATTTAAAAAAATTCAACACATAAGCATTCCAGGCCCAAAACCAAAAAATCGAGAAAGTGGACCCAACCACAGCCCCGACTACAACCTGAATAACCGTATGGAGTTGTTGAGACACTCGAAGCCATGCCTGCATCAGAGATTGATATACAGTATAAATGTTCACAAACATTGAGATATACCGAACGAAAAATCACATGAAAAATCCTAATGTACTTACGAAATAAGTGCCGATTATTATGAAGAAACCACTCAGAGTCGCTGTAAGTGTATTCATCCCATAATACTCTATAACTGCAAGGAAATATACACATGATCAAATAATACGTTTGATCAAATAATTTGACGAAAATGGATTTCAATGGTTACTCGGACTTACTTGAGATAATTAAAAATGAGAAGGTGTAAGAGATAGATTGCGCATGAGAAGAGGGCATTCCTGGGTCCGATCGTAATGTAGAATTGGGCCTTTCTTGGTTTAATATTTTCTTAAGTGAGAGTGAGAGTGAAGTATTGACAAGTGCACCTATAGCCGCCCATAATACTTTAGCATCATGCCTCCAAACCATGACTGCAGCTAAAGTTGCCGCTACAACCCACTTGCTCTGAGTCAAGTGTGATAAACCCATTAAAAACCATAAGATGCTTCATAAAATTAATTACGAGAAAAAAAAAAAATCCTTTGGGGTTCGACAGGGGCATAATAACCAATTATATTTCAAACATCTCCTCAAGAGTCGATGTGGAAACATTATAAATGCCCCATTGATGTTTGTATATTCTTAACAAATATCTGACAATTGATTTGTTTCTCTTGGTGATAACATAATTAAGTAAAAATAATAAGTAATGCACTATAAATAATTATTCAAGAAAATGTCTGAAATTCAAGAAAATAAGCAACAACTCGGAATATGTCATAAATACATTTTCAAAATATTACACGAAATACACGTCCAATTGTATATCAGACAATAAGTGTTATAATACTGGAATTTGTGGAGTCGGAATTTTTTATGCAAAGTCAATGTTCTAAAAAACGGCCTAGGCCCTAGGAAGCTGCCAACCCTAAGCGCTGACCAACCCGAAAAAATAAAATTAAAATAAAGGTGTTGTAAACATGTTCTTACCTTCATACTGCGAATTCTAGGCTTCAAGCCTTCGGCTCTTACTGTCTTTTGGGTCACCGACCTAATCGTTGTATAACAATCTAAAATACTTTCTCCACAAAATTTGATCAAGTTACTCATCAATCTCAAAGTGTATTACAATCATGATCAATTAGATCTTCCATTTCCTATTGAATTTAATAAATTAAAAACGAACCCCTTTGGACGATAGATGTAACCCTTTTACCGAAAAAACAGTAAAACACCACGCATGCACAACCTATTGATTCGGTACAACTTATATAACAACTTCATTTTTACTGTATATAGTATTGAGATTGAGAGTAGCTTCATGGCTTGAAAACACCATATAAATCTACTACATTATAACATATAAATCATTTTCAGATCATTTCAAATAACTTCAATTTAACATATAACAAGAAAACCCCCAAAAATAAAATAAAAAAAATTAAACATCACTAACCATAGTATTGAGAGTAGCTTCCAGCCCACAATCTCCGAATTTCAGAGACCCATCCGAAAAATCATCTTGCTCAAAAACCTCAACACCCTCATCGCTCCTGCTCGCGCGAACCTCGGCAAACCCCTTCATAAAGTTCTGGGTTTTCCATTTGCAAATCCGAGATATGGGTTCTCCGCGAATCAAATCCCTGCGAAAATCAAATCTTTGGGCGGAAAACTTTATGGGTTTTTCATGGATTTTTCTCGATTCCGAAAAATTGAAAGATGAAGCTGTAATGGGGTTCATAGAAATGGCTGACATTTTTATTATATTTTGAAGTTTTTATTTTTTTTATTAAATTTATTTTTTGGTAGGGCTGAGAGTTGCTGTTTTATACTCCGGACTAGTGTAATAGTATAAATTATAAATCGAAGAAAAAAAAGTGGGGAAATAAAACTTGGAATTGAAACCAAATTTTACTATTTTAATAAATATTTATGATTGAAGGCCAAAAAGTAAAGTTGACATGAAAGAATTCAAAAGTCTAATAAAGAAATTTTGAATTTGGAGGTTAGAATGTTGAATGTTGAATGTTGAATTGAAATTAAAATTAAAATATTATATACTCTCTCTGTCCCACAATAATAGTCACACGTGGTCAACGTTGATTTTTTTTCGTTCGTCCAATACATATGATAAATAATGTACAAAAATTATGAAAAAATTACTAAAGTAAAATTTAATAGTTAAATTATATTTTAGTAATTTTTTCATAATTTTTGTACACTATTTATCATATATATTGGACGGACGAAAGAAGTCAACGTTGACCACCTGTGACTATTGTTATCGGAAAGAGGGAGTACAAGATAAATGTCAAAAAATAACTATAGTGAATAAGAAAACAACTTTTTTTACAGTAGGACTTTTTAAATTACATGTTTTAGTCAACCCTCCTCTAATGTTATTTATTTTGCATTTTGCTGCATTCCATGTATTGTGTATTTCAGTATTTGTGTGTGAGGGTGGTGGGTTGGGGGTGGGGTTGAGTGTTTTGTTCGGGTGGTTTGAAATAAGGGTCGAATGTGTTTTGTGTGTGGATCGAAATGTGGTATTGGTTACTTCATTCAAAACCGTTTTGGGTGTGGATTGAATTAAACCGAGGGCAACGATCGAATAATTTAGGATTGATTAAATAATTGAGGCCGAATCAAATATCGAATAATTAATTAGGATTGAATTAAATGATTGAATTATTTATGATCGAATAAAATGATCGAACAATTTAGGAATGAATCAAAGATTAAATAATTTAAAGTCGAATTAAACGATCAAATTATTTAGGATCGAATCAAAGGATCGAAAAATTTAGGATCAAAATAAAATAAAATAATTTAAAGTTAAATTAAATGATCAAATTATTTTGGATCGAATCAAAGGATAATATTTTAAGATCGAATAATTTAGGATTCATCGAGTAATTGAGGGTCGAATCAAATGATCGAATAATTAACTAGGATCGAATTATTTATGATCGAATCAAATGATCGAACAATTTAGGAATGAATAGAAGGATTGAGTAATTTAAAGTTGAATTAAATGATCAAATTATTTAGGATCGAATCAAAGGATCAAAAAATCTAGGATCAAACTAACATTGAATAATTTAAAGTCGAATTAAATGATCAAATTATTTTAGATCGAATCAAAGGATCGAAAATTAACAATTTTTTTTACGATAATTAACAATGATTTTTTGTTTAGACAGATTTTTTGAGTGTATCGTGCTAAAATTTGCTCCTAGATTATTTATTCTTTTTTAGTAGAAAAATGATTTTCAAAACATGACATTTCATACAATTTAAATATTCCAATAATTCATAATTACATAATAATTATGATGTCTCAAATAACCTTTTTTTATTTAAAAATGTATCTGAAAACAGGTTCAAATGCAATTATTAGTATAATGTTTTAGTTTTTTTACATACTCATTTAATAAAAGAAAATAATACACACATAATTCATAAAATTACTCAAATATCTTTTAATTGAATAAAAACTGGTTTAATTATTAAAGGAGTTTCGGGAATCGAAAATGTAAGACATTTCCCACCAGATAATTAATTTGATTCCCGGACAATATTTTCAATCTCCGAACAACATATTTAGTCTTCGGCTTACATATTCAGTTTGTTAAAATTGTTTATTGAGGTTACTTGTGAGTTGTCCCACATTGAATTTGTGTGAAATGTGAACTATATACTGTATATTATAAGTATAGAGAGCTGCTCCCTCCTAATACCAATTGAGTTTAAGTTGAAATTACCTCTCTACGTGTGGTCTCCTTTTCCGTCTTTGTGCGATAATCGTTGAACCTTTTCCGTCTTTGTGCGCTAATCGTTGAACCGCACTTATTACACACATCTTATTTCAACATGATTCACTATTTTTTACCAAATAAATTATTATTCAACCAACTGAGAAGATATTTGAGGTATTTTATAAATTATAATTATAGAATTTCATATTATTAATTAAACAAGTGTATAAAAAAATTAAACACTATCTCAATAAATTTATTTTTAAATTTATTTCAAAATTAATATACATATTAGGGCAATATAATAATTATGTTTTTTAAAATATGCATTTACTTACAATTCCATGAATAATAAAGCCTTAAATATTACTAATAAAAGTAAAAATAAATAAATTATAATACAAATATATGAAGTAAAATTTATGATATTGAAGTTCTAATTCATAAATCATTTTATTTTTACTTAAAACTCCTAAAAATAATAACGTTAGTACACACTTTTGTGCATTAGAAAAATTCCAAAAAAAAAAAAATATTTTAAAACTTGAAACATTAAAATAAATTAACTCAGTTCTGAATTATTTTGATCTCGCCAAACTGAATTTATTGCGATTTTAAAAGTTAAACTTAAATGCCTATAATTCTATTAGCATTGAGCTGCCTAACAATCTACCTAAGCCTTCTTTGATAAAATCTAAATTTCTTTTGTTAAGATCATGAAACACGTCAAGGGTTGTTAGCTCAATTGGTTGAACATTCGACTTGAGAATCGTAAGGTCCAATGTTCAAACCCCAGACATATGTGTGTGAGTATTTAAATATCTGCAATTGACCTACAAAAAAAAGATCATGATGAAACACTTGAAATATTAATTTTATTTTAGTTATTTTTTCATAATTTTTGTATATTATTTATCATATGTATTGAACGTGGCGGTCGCCGGTGGACGTTCTGCGTTCGCGAAAGGGAGGGCAGCGCCCGCCGTTTACGTCACCTGGAGCATCGAAGGTTCGATGAGGCTTCGGCGCTCGCCGAACTGGAAATGACGCCCGCCAAAGGCATCCCGCGACCGCCGTTTGGAAAATGGTGGTCGCAGTTTTACGTCAAGTTGACGATATCGGGACTGACCTGTTTTGAGGCCTTTCGGCGACCGCCAAAAGGGTTTCGGCGCCCGCCGATTTAGTTCCGCGACCGCCGGTTGCAAACGGCGGTCGCCGTTTATGCCAGTCGTGGTATTTTTGGTAAAATCCTAATTTTGGTCCGTTTTGGTTTCCTTCTCCTACAAGGCATACTATGGGTGAGAATTAATGTTTCCATACATTAATTAGGACCTCCCCCTATATATATAAAGAGAGCTTCTCCATAGGCATAGACACACCGATTATAATTCTATAGCTATTGCGTGAGATTTGAGGGTTTAGAGCGTATATCATTCTTGTAATCGTGAAGCAATATTATAGTGAATTGTTCGTCGTTCCTCATAGTTAAATTTTATTTTAGTTATTTTTTCATAATTTTTGTATATTATTTATCATATGTATTGAACGGACAAAAAATGTTAACGTTGACCAGCAATGACCATTGGTACGGGACAGATGAGTAAGTAGTAATTAATTTGATGTAGCATATTAATTAAGAGACTTAAAACATTAATTAATGATTACTATAAGTTTGGAGACAATTAGCAATATTGGACACACATCTTCGTCAACGCGTGTGACAAAGTAAAAGGATCATGAAACACTTGAAATATTAGAACTCTATTGAAAGTCACGAGTTGAACTACTCCTATATTTCCTCTAAAATATAAGTAGTAATTAATTTGATGTAGCATATTAATTAAGAGACTTAAAACATCAATTAATGATTACTATAAGTTTGGAGACAATTAGCAATATTGGACACACATCTTCGTCAACGCGTGTGACAAAGTCCAATAACTTGTGCATGTAAGCAATTGTACATTGCAAAAACAACAATGAGATGATACCTGTGACTGTGAGACCTGAAAATTTTAAATGTCAATTATTCATAATAATAATAATAACAATAATAAGTAATAATAAAAATCATTTATAAAAATAATTTAGAGATATATACAAATCGCCTCACTTTTGAGAGGTTACTTTATGTTGGAGTTAAAAATAATTAAAAGGAGAAGTATGGTAAAAAAAAATGGGGGGGATAACTATGAGAAGAAGAGAGAGAGAGAAAGGAGATCACACACACGACTAGGGAGAAAGGGAAGGGCAGCGTACAAAGAGTAATTCGCGTATAAAAGAGGTGTGTGGGAAATCCGAAAATGAGACGAGGTGTACCGAAACATGAAAATGAAGACGTGATCCATTGTCGAGCGGAGTGCACGAGGCACAAGACATAGACGAGAGGTAGTGTGTAAAGATTATGAAAACGACATATACAGGTGGGTAAAATTATAACCTAAACTATTTGTTTAATTATATGATTGTGTGAATTGATTATATGTGATATCATGTTATCGTGTGTTATATTTTGCGATGTGATGTGATGTGACGATGTTGTGTTATTTTCTGTGATTCGATGTGGTATGACGTGATATGACGTGCATGGTGTTATGTGATATGACATGGTGTGTCGTTATGTGATGATTTGCGATTTGATATATTTTGTGGATTGTGTATTGTGATCTGATTTAGGTGATTTTATAATATGATTATATGATGTGTTTTGGCATGTGTGTTGATTGTGACATGATTGTGTGTTGTCATATGTGTTGATCATGACGTGATTGTGTTTTGTCATTTGTGTTGATGATAACGTGGTTGATTGAGATGTGAAACATGCATGACATGATTTATTATGTCATGACACGTGCATAAAATGCCAAGTAGGGCATAAAAGCCAAGTAGAGCTTGATACTTCAGCAAGCAGGCTGGGGTACTATCGGCCAAAGAGTTGTACGATGATGGACCCGGGTGTGTGAGTCATGGCACGTATGAGATTGCACAGTAGATTGCATTGATTGTTGCATTGTGCATATTTATTTGTGATAGAAGTTGTGATCTATGATTAATTTTGAGTATGATGATTGTGTTTGATGTTGTGACTTGTTTTTGAGTTGATTGGTGATATTAGAGTTTGTGATATTCTCGTTGTGATATTGGTGACGTATTTGATTGTTGTGATATTGGTGAAATACGTGATAAGAGTTGTGATAGGATATATATTATTATTAACCGAGTTTTGTTATTTATTTGAAAATGTAAAGTGGTGAGTCGATGTGGCGTACTCACCCCCACATAGATGTGTAGTTGTAGGGCTGGGCGTTTCGGCCCGAAAACCCGAAAGCTCGGACCGAAAACCCGAAAAAAGCCCGTTACGGGCCGGTCCAAATTTTTTTTGGGACCGGTCCAACAAGGGCCCGGACCGAAAATTAAAAAGTCGGTCCGGGCCTGGTCCCAAAAAAAATTGGGACCGAAAGCCCGGACCGGCCCGGTCCCAAAAAAAATTGGGACCGAAAGCCCGGACCGACCCGTTTTTTTATTTTTATATAAATTTTTAATAAATATTAAATATATTTTATATAATTTTTTAATTAATAATTCAATTTTAAAAATTTTAATTATAAATATTTTATATAATAATATTATTTAAAATTTAAAATTTTATTTTTTTCATAAAAAATATTAATAAAAAATTATTTTTCATAATAAAAAATATATTTTTAAAATTAAAAAATCGGGCTCGAAAAGCCCGAAAACCCGGCTCGAACCGTCGGGCCCGGTCCCAAGCCGGGTCTTCATTTAAAAAAAACCCGGACCGGCCCAGACCAAAAAATCGGGTTTTGGGCCGGTCCCTAAAAATTTTGGGACCGGCCCGGCCCGCGCCCAGCCCTATGTAGTTGTTTTGCAGGTACTGGAGGAGATCGTGGTCATTGTCGTGTCTCGTCCGTTAATCAGTCTCTGGGGTCCTTGGGAGTTTGTGTAGGGTTGAGATTGTATCTATTTTTGCGCACTCGATTTGTAAATGTATATATTTACAGAGATTGTTGTTTGTAGTTCATGTCCCGAGTTTGTATGTTTAAATTTTGTTATATGTTTATAATTTATTCAACATGTTTGTTGTGCTTATTGTGATTAGCATTTTTAAACCTGTTTTGTCGGTTGTTTTGGGGTTGGGGCGTGACAACCACCAGTGCTCGTAACTGGCGCATGGCCCCATAAATCACAGTGAATTAAATCTAAGACTTCAATAGCACGTTTATTATTTGTGACAAATGGCAAACGGGTACTTTTAGATAACTGACATGTCTGACATACGGTAGGAGACGGTAGTAAAGACGTAACCGATAATAAACCATGTTTATTCAATAAAGATATAATAAAAGGGGCAACATGCCCAAGTCTGTGATGCCATAATTCAAAGGAGGCTGATGGTTTCTTACGTCCATGGACGGTAGCAAGTGCATTCGGCGGAGAGTCCAGCAAGTACAGGACTCGATCAAGATGGCCGGTGGCGAGAAGGTGCCTGGTAAGCTACATGAAAATTATTATTGTGATTAATAGACTTTTGAAATAATTCATGAGATTGAGCCCGAGCAACAAGAGTGGAGAAATCAGGAAGCGGGTCTTGCGCGAGCTGCGCCGCTATGAAGTCGGCGAAGTCAGGACCAAGACCACGGAGGAACCAGTGGGACTTGTCCGATGGGTCGATAGGTCGGCCAATAGCGGCGAGTTGATCAGCGAGGGCTTTAAAGTGTCGTGCATAGTCAACGACAGATTTGTCACCCCGTGTAGTGGATAGTAGGTCGTCCTTGAGGCTGAGTTCACGAGCCTTGGAGTTATGGTTGTATGCCCGAGAAAGTGCATCCCAAACATCTTTGGAGGTTTTGCAACCAATAACAACGGCCATCGATTCCTCGGTGAGTGTAGAGACGAAGAATAATTTTATGGTATGATCTCTTTGCTACCAGGAGATGAAGGTTGGATTTGGTGCGGTGGCATCGGTCGTCGTACGGATGGTGGGCGCGGGAGCAAGAGAGGACCCGTTAAGATGGGACATGAATTGTTGACTTGTGAGCAAGGGCTCGATTTGAGCGTGCCAAAGAAGATAGTTGGATGAGGTGAGTTTAATGTTGATCATGTGAATCATAGTTGAGAGAGGGAGAGTCGGTATCTCGGTTGCAGCCATGAGGAAGAAGAAGAAAAGTGACAACGGGGAAGTAATATTAATTATTGGGTCTCGCCTTACTTTTTCACTCGTCTGTCCCTTTCTCCTTACAATATTGTTATGAAATGGACGAAAACGATTCGACATAAATTTTTCTAGTGTTTTCATTTTATGTCTTTTAATTTCTTGTCATTTTAAATTATGTTATTTACATGATTTGCAATATGAACTTAAGATTTAGTTTTAGATTAAATATAGAAAATGAATTGAAAGTCGTAGGCAGTAAATAAAACGCAGTGAAATGCGCTGCCTAGACAAGGCAGTGTTCTGCGGCAGAACAACGTATGCCGCAACACTATGCCTTGTACAAAAAATGTTCGTTTTACGTAATTTATATATTTTAGCGTGTGTATTAATGTTTCAGTTTAAGGTTCATATATGTTATATATGTATATCGTTGCAGTGGAATTAATTAAAAATAAATTACTTTAAAACGAACTCACACACACATACGAAAAGTAAATGGACAAGAATTTAATCTTTGTATGTGTATTTAAATTATACACATACGAAACGGCCTTACGGCCAGAAACTTTATTATAGAAACGAGTCTTTACAAAAAGGAATCATGGATTTACAATCGATCAAACATAAGGCAATACACATGTATTCCTTATCGTTTATCGTATCCAACTATTATCAAAACAATCAACAAAAACCTAGCTACTGAATAAACACCTATCTAATGTCACGATCATCAGCCTAAAACAAAGTCACTCCCATGGATGAGAGGACGCACGACACGAAGAACCACAAGTGAAGTCTTCGGCTCAAAAGGGCTCGATGATCGATCTTGGAAGTGAAAAGAGGTTTCTGAGGTGTTGGAATAGCTAATGAATGCAGCTAGGGTCGTCCTCTATTTATAGGAGGAGAGACCCAACTGATTTCCTTGAATTGCTAGGTCAATAAGGCGGTTGACCACTGCCGCAGGAATGCCTTCTGAAATTCTTCTGGATTGCCCTGCCACACTGCACTGCCTTCCATACTATCTGGACTTCAGCAATCCTTTGTCCTTCTATCATGCTTCGCTTGATTCTCTTAACTCAACGTCTTGTCCATGCCTTGCAGCTCTGCGGCATAAGTCTGCCTTGCTGTGCTGCGGCAGAAAGCTTCCATGTTGATTGTTTTTCCAAGCATGTTCCAACTAATGAACCATGCTAAATAAAATCACTAATATGACAAGTGATTACAACAGTTCAATTGTGAAGAAAGAAGAAAACAAATAAATATGTTAGCAAAAGAACTTCTGCCTAGATCCTTTAAGGCATTGTAATGCCCAAACATATTTATCCTTACATGAATCTTTAACGAAAACAAACAAAAAAACATCTCTCTTCCGTTTCCTTGTATTCATACCGAGTCTAGCTACAAATGACCTCAGATTTTTTACGAGAGATGCACAAAAAACGTCTAATCAAAATTGGCATCGTTGCCGGAGAAACGGATAGTTTGTTTAAGTATTTTTTTAGTTTTAGTTTCATATTTCATTATTTAATAGTGTAGATATATTTTTCTTGTTATTTGCTGACACGTTCTATTTGATTGTGCATGGTTCTTACACGATGGAAATCTTTTCAAGAGCACACACCATTTTCTCCTCAAGGTGGCATGGAATGTGTTTCAAATAAGATGAAACATGTAAGTGTGATATGCACTGCAAGGCACTGCTGCAGCAGGTCGCTGTGCAAGGCATTGCGTGCATATTGTATATTAGATTTTACCCTTTCTTCACCATTTATACTGTTATGTATCATGCACATCATGTATGATCTGATTTAGCACATTGCGTGCTTGACACACTCAATCAAGACTTAAAGAGATTGAAGACCTGATGCAGCCATGGGATTCTACACATGATGCATCAAGGCGTTGTCCAAGATTGATGTCTGAAGACTTAGAATACAAGCCGTTGCAGCAAGACATTGAAGACACTGACGCAAGGCGTGGCTGCATTGTCGCTGACCAACGCAGGTGCTGCAGCAATGGTCAAAACAGATTTCCTAAATTATAGAAACCGCCTTGACTCTCGCTTTTCAAGGGAGTTGGTTACAAGGCTGGGTCTATATATTGAAGGAGTCTTCAGCACAATTATTCATCTCTTCCATACCACTTTTTACGAGTTATAGAAATTCACTCGAGCTCTTATGCCTCGATAGTCTTGGTCTTGTAAGAATAGTCGAGGTCTTGTACTACGAAGAGTTGAACTTAAACCAGTTGTATATCGTAGTATTTGTAGTGTTGATTGAGTCGAGATCCTTGAACACGAAACCAAACGGAATACATGTGTATGTCCAAAAGGTTGTCGAGCGTTGTTCAAGATCGTTATTTGTAAAAGACGATTCTTCGTTCTTAATAAATCATTTTTGCCGTAAGGCACATTCGTGTGGGTATATTCAAATACCCATACAAGATATATCGTGTGTTACGTTTTATTGCTTTTATGTGTGTGAGTACGAAAATCGTAAAGTAGCTTTGTTCCGTTTTCATTCCGCTGCATAATCTTTACCAATACATCTACACCTGATAATCCTCACGGAACAAAGTAATTTACATCTCAAATAAACGATTTTCTTTACTGCAACGCACTGCCGCAACACCTAGTTGTTGCCGTTGTAGTGCGCTGCCTGTGCAGTGCTGCGTATTCTTTATAATACCTAAGCATTACGACTTTCAAAACCGATAATAAATAAGTGAGCAAGAATAAAGGCTTAGGGACGAGATCGTGTTTCGGAGGATGAGAGAATCGAATAAACGGGTCGAAAAATGGAAAATTGGGAGAAATAGGGCAATAGCGCCCGCTGCATTTCATCAGCTGCCGCTACACTAAAACAACAAGCGCTGAAGAAGCTTCCGCAATCGCGGAAGTGGAGGAAAAAGCATCAGGGATTTCTGCCCCGTTTTTGGAAGAAAAAACGGTCTTTGTTAAGGGTTCAGCGACCGCGGATACGATTTAGCGGTCGCTGAAGTTGAAAATTCTGGATTTAAAGGAGGGAGCAAAGGCAGCGGGCTGTACACTCTTAATACCCCATTTCGCCTTTACACTTTGAGAGAAAATTCCTGCGTAACTAAATTTCGAAATGTAGATGATATCATATACCAAATTGAATATCTTAACCTTGAAAACATGATTTTGCAGGTTTGGGGTGAATAAAAAACAAATTATAAAGAAAATCATCAAGTTCGTGAGTGCCTACAAAGTGTTCGACAAAACTCCCGAGTGAAACTTTTCAAAGAAAGTTGATACGTTCGTCATGATTACTAGATGGAAATTAAATAGGAAGCAAAATAGAAGATGATGTTGAATCTTCTAATGCGAATCAAGTTCCGATGAACGAACCGAACATCGCCGACCAATATGAGCTACGTTTGCTATTTTCGATCAGAAGTAAGGCTGCTCGGTGATGACGGGGATGGTGACGACGAGGAGCAGCGAGGTGACTAGGTAAGGGACCAGGCATATGTGAAAGTGCGTGGCAGGGGTATTTACGAAGAAAATACGCTGCCAAGCTTAAGGCAGGGTGATGCGCTACTTCAGTATGCCGCACCACAAAGCCTTACAATTTAGTTTGTTCGTTTTAATTAATTTAAGTGTTTTAATGTGTATCTTAAATAATTAGTTTAATATATATATGTGATATATGTATAAGTAATGCAGCGGAAGGATAAACGTTAGGCAGAACGAACAAACTCACACACACACAAACGAAACGAGAAATAAATAACACAAGGAATTAAATCTTTGTATGGGTATTTAAATTATACCCATACGAATGTGCCTTACGGCAAAAATTATATTATTAAAGATCAGCGTCTTTACAAAGGATAATCTCGGATTTACAATCGATTAAACTTAAGGCAATGCGAAGGCATTCCTTCTCGTTTATCGGATTCGGAGATTTGTGAACAATCAAAACTGAAATAAAGTAAATAAATCTATCCTATACTAAATTCCAGATCATTACTTAGTCATACGTAATTCTCTTTGACGAGAAGATAAATGGACGAAGAACTTCCAATGAAGATCTTGCCTACGAAACTGACTAGTGAATGATCTAGAGTACAATTTGTGTTTTCGGGATAGATAAAAGTGTTAATGAATGAGCTGAGAACTCCTGGTATATATAGGTGAGGTCTCTCAACCTAATTCCCTAGTAAAACTAGGTTTGAAGTGGTTGAGAGATAGTAGGAACCGCCTTTGACCCAGCTGCACGCCTTGCCGCACCATGAGCTGTTCTGCAGGCAGGGCGAACCTTCTTCAATTTACTGGAATGCTTTGCCACTTGCTAATGCCTTCCATTTCACTTTGTTTTCAGGTTCTCTATGCACAACGTTCCTACTTGAGTCCTCTGCTCTTGTTCGTCGTGCGGCACGCCGAAGGTCTTCGTCCTGCCGCATCGTCCTGCTAAAGTCTTGATTGTCTAAACACGCACGATTCAACTGGGACATCATGCTTACACATTCCACACATATAAAGTATGAAAAACAACAATATAAAGATGTGAAGAAAGGAGAAAACATGTAAATATGACTAAGGCATTGTTATGCTCAGTAACTCTGCCGCATTACTCTGCCTAGCAATATTTACACTAACAAACTCCCCCTTTTTATCTTTCTTCACAAAACATGAGGCAGAGTAAAAAGACAACTCCCCCTCAATGAAAACTCTCTTACTTAGAGGTATATGAATAAATTTTGTTTGACTTAACTTTAGGCATGAGTAAGAACTCCCCCTTAGTTAATGCCTTCTAAGTTAGAAAACAATTACAAAGTAACACACAAACTTTGAAGATAAAAACACACCATTTTTTTTTAAAGCAAAAAAAAACTTAGAATTTAAATTGTTCAAAACAACTTGAAATAAAGCAACAAAAAAAAAACTTAAATGTTCAACATCAAAATAAACTTAAAATAAATAAAACTTGAAAGCATTTAAAATTCTTCAGATGAGTCTTCAACATAATCCTCCAACTTCTTTTCTTCTGTGGCATCTTCATCATCTTCATCCTCCTCATCATGCTCTTCAATTCCTTCAGTCTGCCTCTCCTGCTCATGCTCCTCAGTCTGCTCTTCAGTCTGCCTTTCCTGCTCTTCAGTCTGCCTTTCCTGTTTTTTACTCTACTTCTCTCCCCCTTTTTGTTGAGAAATACCATGGTTATCCAGGAAGTAGAAGAGAGCATTTTCAATGCCAACAGCCATATGACCAGTCATACTCTTGCACAGCTGATCCGCATAGTCTTGAGCAAACTTACGAGCCTTTAGGTAGATTTCAGGCAGGCCTTGAGAAGAGGCAGTACCACCAGTGGCTTCAGCATGCGGCAGAGCTGTGGCAGCAGGTGCCTTGGTCTCAAACAAGTGGTACCCTTTCCATGGCAGATCATTTGGCTCCTTTGGTGAGAACTTGATAATTGGACTGCTACGACCCACAATGTCTGATGCAATGGGTTGGTAGCCCTGATCTTGAACCATTTCCCAAATCAAAGAGGGAAAACATAGGCTGTGGGTCGGTTTGAGATTTTTAATCTGCTTGGTCATCTTGGAGAAGATAAGCTCTCCCAAATTGATTTGTTTACTTGCCCCGAGTGAATAAATGAGCTCGGCAGTAGTAGCATGGACTCGATGTGTGTTGGTTGTTGGAGTCCAATTTGATTTGGCAATGGTAAACAAGAAAGAAGAGAAGGCACTTATCTTTGGCACAAGAGGCGGATTGACTGAACCGAGGCCACCGAGGAGTCGACGAGCGACGGCAGTGGGATGAGGCTTGAGTTGCATAGGATACTGGACTTCGTACCGATCAAGAAAAACATTTATGGCAGTGGGAGAGAAGTTGTAGATCTTTTGACGAACATAAACCTTGCCATATCCTCGAGACTGTGGATTTGCGAAACATGGGCGCAAATTGGCGTAGAAGTCTCGAACTATTTCGGCACAGAATCCTCCGGCATACGACACGGCCTTGCGAAGCCTCATTTGATCCAGAAATTGATCAAGTCGTTGATCAATAATCGTCGTGAAATCAACACGGCGGTCGGGGATGATTGGCTTTGTGGCAAAGTAAGGCCCGAGAGTGGCACGACGACGGGACCAGTAGCGCTCGGAGTATGCTCCTAATGCCTCCACATCAGAACTTGCATCCTCAGCGGGTGCCGTTAGGAGGGCATCGGAAGCGGCTGGGAGTTTACCCTTTTTCGTGGCTGAGGCAGGAGGAAAGACTGTGACCTCCGGATCACTGTGGGAGCTCGCCGCCTTGGAGCTGCCACCTTTTTGTTTCTTGCCCCGAGTGGATTTGGAAGGCGAGGTATCCAAATCAATGGGATTGGAGCGAGAGGTTGGAGGCAAGTTCTTGGACTTGAGTCGAGCTGCCAGAGCGGATGGCCGATTGGATTGTCGTGTGGAAGGGCCATACTTGACAGTGGCCTTGCGCTTCTTGCTTTTGCCCAATTCAGTTGGTTCTGACTCAGTGGCAGAGTCTTGAACCACTTCATGACCATCTCCATCGAAGCGTTCGGAGGCAGTCGAAGCGTCCGGCGAATCCCGGGGAAAGGGAGTGTCCGAGCGTGCTTTCCGGTACGGCGATGGACAGTCAAAATCACCATATAATCCCCTCATCGACGAAGTGTCGGAATCGAAAGGGAGATCTTTGAGGCCAAACGTGGAGGAGTGAGGTGGCGGTGTGAATTCTTTCAAAGAAAAAAAATATCCTAGGAAAATAAAAATCATAATCCTAGGTGATCTTCGTGCTGCATAGGTAGAGCGTGCTCTTGCGTAGGCATTAATATCAAAATAAATATTGAGTGTATGAAATACCTAAATCAAATTGTACATGGGATCTTAACCCTAGTTAGTCTAATTACATGTATATGGGTTCGCCCATGTTACCAATATGATGTTGGTATGTTCTTTTCCTTCGGGAAATTTTACACACAAGTTTAATTTTGTAAAACGACTTAGGCAGAGCGAAGCTGGCATGACATTGCGGCAGCACGAAGCAGAAATGCTTCTAGGGCATGATGCACATGCACAAAGATCTTCTTAGTATGATGAAGCGATCTGAGCTTAGTGGTTTAGTGAAGATGTCGGCTTTTTGGTTCTCCGTTGATATGTGGTCAAGCCTTAAGAGTCGTTTTTCCACTAGGTCACGTATAAAGTGGAGCCTAATGCTGATATGCTTGGTTCGCGAGTGTTGAACAGGGTTATGGCTGATGTTGATTGCACTTGTATTGTCACAATAAAGGGTAAGAGTATTACTATCCAAATGATAGTCATCGAGCATGTGTTTGAGCCAAATAAGTTGAGTACTACAACTCCCTGCGGCAATGTATTCAGATTCGGCAGTGGATAGAGAAATGCAGTTTTGCTTGCGGCTATGCCAAGAAATGATGTTGTTTCCAAGGAAGCAGCATCCTCCACTGGTACTCTTTCGGTCATCCAAGTCTCCAGCCCAGTCGGCATCGGAAAATCCAACCAAGTTGGTGTTGGTGTCTTTCGTGTACCAAATGCCTAGCTCGATGGAAGAGGCAACATAACGAATGATGCGTTTGACTGCCTTCAAGTGATCTTCCTTTGGATCTGCCTGAAATCTAGCACATAGACAAACACTATACATAATATCTGGTCGTGTTTCCGTTAGATAAAGTAAACTCCCTATCATTGACCGATAGAGTGTCTGATCCACTGCGGCAGAACCAGTATCTTGAGCAACTTTGTCCGTTGAGCCCATTGGTGTCTTCATGGGCTTAGCTCCATCAAGATGGAATCTTTTCACAAGATTTCGAGCGTATGTTGATTGAGATATAAACGTTCCAGTAGGTAGTTGTTTGATGTGTAAACCTAAGAAATGGGTTAGTTCACCTACCATGCTCATTTCGAATTTTGATGCCATGGCAGTAGTAAATGATTTTAACATTATATCACAAGTAGAACCAAATACAATATCATCAACATATACTTGTGCAATCAAAATTTTGGAAGAATTAAATTTAATGAACAAGGTTTTATCGGCTGTGCCGCGGGTGAAACCAAATCTTAAGAGAAAATCGGTTAGGCACCCATACCAAGCTCTGGGAGCTTGTTTTAGGCCATACAGTGCCTTGTAAAGTTTATACACATGGTCTGGAAACTTAGGATCTTCAAAGCCTTTTGGTTGAGCAACAAAGGCCTCTTCGTCAAGTATGCCGTTAAGGAAGGCAGCCTTAACATCCATTTGATGCAACGTGATGTTAAGGTAGCAAGCGATGGCAATCAGCAGCCTTATGGATTCCATGCGTGCTACTGGGGCAAATGTTTCATCGAAGTCGATGCCTTCGATCTGTGTATAGCCTTGTGCTACTAGCCTTGCCTTGTTGCGCACGATCTGCCCATGTTCGTTTGATTTGTTCTTGAAGATCCATTTTGTCCCGATGACATTCTTGTTCTTGGGACGAGGAACGAGTTTCCAAACTTTGTTTCTTTCGAACTCGTTCATTTCCTCTTGCATGGCCATTATCCAAGAATCATCCTTCAATGCCTCTTTGATATTTTTGGGTTCAACCGTTGAAAGATATGAGACAATGCCTATCTCAATGCATGTGGCCGACATGCTTACATTTTTTGTCATGTTCTTGTAATCAATGGGCGGATGGTTCCTTGTGCGCTTCGGCAGAATTTGGCTTGATGGGTGATTCCTTCGAACATGCCCTGGTGGATCTCGTCGTGGTTCTTCCAATGCCTCTTCTATATCTGATGAATCAGATTCTTGAGGTGTTGTATGGTTATTGGACTGATCCGAGGATGCTTCAGAGGTTCGGGCATCGGCATTGGGAGCAGTAGGTAAGGCAGTCGGATTCGTAGTGCCTTCTGTTGTTCCTGCTGCGGTAGGGTGTTCGAGTAGTTCTTGAATACCATCTTCTCGAGGTTTCTTGAGAATGCTTAGATCATCGAACTGCACATTCACTGATTCAATAATAGTTTTGGTTAGTGGAATAAATATTCGATAGGCATGACTATTTCTAGAGTATCCAACAAATAATCCTTTGAATGCCCTTGGTTCAAACTTTGTTCTAGCTACTCTATCATTCAAAACATAGCATACAGAGCCAAAAACATGAAAATATTTCAAATTTGGTTTTCGATTATTTAAAATTTCATAGGCTGTCTTCGATGTGCCTCGTCGTAGGCTGATGCGATTTAGGATGTGGCATGCGGTATTGGTTGCTTCTGCCCAAAGAGCTTTGTTGAGATTTTTTGAAATCAACATGACGCGGGCCATCTCTTGTAATGTTCTGTTCTTTCGCTCTGCCACACCGTTTTGTTGAGGTGTGATTGGGGCAGAGAACTCTTGTGCAATGCCTTGTGCATCGCAAAACTTGGCAAGTTGTTGATTTTCGAATTCGGTGCCATGATCACTCCTTATTCTTTTGACATTTGTCTCATGGTTTGTTTTGATCCACCTAATGAGTTTAGAAACTTCTCCAAACGTCTCGCTTTTATCCTTTAAAAAGCGCACCCATGTATATCTCGAGAAGTCATCGACGACAACAAGTACATATCGATTTTTAGAGTGACTTTCAGTCTCAATAGGTCCCATTAGGTCCATATGAAGGAGTTCAAAGCATTGTGATTGCTTCTGGTACAAGTCTGCCTTAGAATTTGTTGGTCCTGTGGCAGAGGCAGTTCGTTCTGCGGCAGGGAGAGCTGGATGACTTGTCCGGGTCATTTTTCCTTGTTGGCATGGTCCACATACACTTTTCTCGATCTTGGAGAGTGCTGGAAGTCCACGGACGGCATCGAGCTTGATAAGGCGCTCTAAATTCCTAAGGCTCGTATGACCAAGTTTTTGGTGCCATAGATCTACCTCATTTTGTACTTTTGCGAAGAAGCAAGTTTCTCCAATGGAGTAGCAGTTGTTTGATGTAGATCTCTCCCCCTTAACGAGTGGTTTTCCTTCATGGTCAAAGACTTCGCATGCTTGATGTGTGAATTTGACATGCATGCCGTCATCGCATAGTTGGCTTATGCTAATGAGATTTGTGATTAAGCCTTTAACGTGGAGAACTTGTTGTAGCTTAGGCAGACCTTGTACGTTTAAGGTGCCTCGGCCTACAATTGATCCGCTAGATCCTCCTCCAAAAGTGACTTCACCACCTTGAAATGCTTTATAGTTGACGAGGTGATTACTGTTGCCGGTCATGTGTCGAGAGCACCCACTGTCAAAGTACCATTTGTCATCCTTGGTAGCCTTGAGGGCGGTGAACACAACACTGCATTTTATGTCAATTTTGTTGATAGATGATGTGGCAGGACTAGCATCAGGGAAGGCAGGAGGAACAGGACTTTTGTTATTAGCCGTGGATTTAGCTTTTGGAACCCACATATATGATGCAACATGTTTAGACTTTTTTATGTAAGTCTCCTTTGTCTTAGTCGCATTTGATTTAGGTTTAGTGTTGTTGACCTTCTTGTTGGTATGCCATGTTCCAACGTTTGAATGAAGGTGACGGCCATTCTCCCAATCCTCTTCACGTCTCCAACAATAAGGTCGAATATGACCAGGAATTAAGCAGTAGTGGCATACATATCGTCTCTTCGATTTGTTCTTCAGTTTAGGCAGGGGTTGCCTTGTCTTCGTTCTGCCTGCTGCAGCTTGTCCTTGCCTCTGCCTACTACCTTTGCCGTGAGCAGTTATTTTCTTGCTTTCTCTTGTAGTGGATTCTTGTGAAGATGTGAGATTGAGATTGTCTTGCGGACCATCATTTGATTCCTTCACAAAGGTGATTCCCGTTGAAATCTCTCTCGGGGGAAAAACGACATCTACGGTCTTTTGATAACCGAGGCCTTGTCTTTCAACATTTGAAATACTCATCACGGCATCAAGTTTTGATGTGGCCGTGTTGAGTTTCTCAAAAGTGTTGTTGGCAGCCTCGAGTTTGCCATTTGCTCGTTCAAGCTCATTTTTTAGTTTTTCAACTTCCATGTCTTTTCTTGTGAGTTGAACATCGAACTTCATCAAGCGTCCTTCAAGATCATTCTTTTCAATGAGCATTTGTTCAATGGTCATGGCTTGCCTTTTTATCTTATCTTCATATGCGGCTTTGTTGGAGGTTAAAACTTCTACCATTTTGTTTTGCCGTTGAAGATCCATGCGTAGCTCATCAAATTTATCTTTTAGTTCAATAAAAAGATCAAAAGGAATTGCCTCATCCTCATATTCATTGTCTGAAATGGAGGCAGTGAGACAAACGATCCGTTCTGCCTTGTCTGCGGCAGAGGTAAAGAAAGCAACGTGACTTCGGTCTGCGGCAGGAGTTAGATAGTCATCTTCTGCATCCGAGAGAGAGATGCCATCATACCGAGCAGCTAGTGCGGTTTCGGAGAACTCATGGCATAGTTGTTCCAAATCTTCTGGTTCAATCATGGAGTTTAAGGCAATGCCTCGATCTTTTGATGGGCATTCCGAAGAGTAGTGCCCAAGTCCATGGCATGTATGACAAGTGATCTTAGACCAGTCCTTCGAGGAGTTGGAACCGGAGCTTGATCCAGGGCTTGATTGACGTGTCACGAGCCGCCTATCTTGATTTGAAGTGGTCTTGGGAGGAAACTTCCTTCGGCGGGGATCGTATGGTTTTCTCAACGACCGAACAAGCATGGCATCCACCTTCTTTGAGAGTAGGGCGTACGTGTCTCCTCCGTCTTCTTGTCCTAGTAGCTCATAGATTTCTTCGTCAGTCAAGTCATTTGTAGAGGAGTTGGTGCTGCTGCCATGTGAGCTTCTGGAGTCCCTGCCATGCGAACTTCTGGAATCCCTGCCATCAGGTTCTGCCACCGTATAGGCAAGGTTTTTCTCGCTTTTTCTTTCGCGTGACTGGCCATGGGACGCACGATCTTCCTCATTAAGCTCATGGTTCTTAAGAACTCCCATTAGGGTGATGTAGTCTTCAGAGGTACCTATGGGACCATCTTCGATGGCCGTTACTTTTGATTTGAACTTCGAGTTCATCGATCTAAGTAGTTTGCTACAAACAGCCTCATTGCCAATGGGAGAGCCGAGGTCAGCACATTCAATGACGATAGACATGACTTCGCCAAAGTACTGCCTTGCCGACTCATCCTCACGCATTCGTAAGTTTTCGAAGCGAGACATGAGCATTCGGACCTTGGTTTTCTTCACCGTGGTGTTACCTTCACAGTGAAGTTCCAGTTGATCCCATATACTCTTGGCTGATGCACATTGCTTGACGATTTTGTACATATCACAATCGATAGACTCAAGGATGGCACACCTTGCCCTATCGTTGGCAGTAGCTGTGGCAACCTCATCGGTAGACCATTTTTCGGGAGCCTTTTCAAGCATTTTACCGTCCGGTAACTCCTCCAAAGGAGGTTTCCATCCTTTAAGGACTGAAAGCCAAGCATTTCGGTCAATGGATTTAATCCTTGCCTCAATACGTGTCTTCCAAAATCCATAGTTGGTACCGTCAAGAACAACCGGTGTTCGTACGATAAAGGATGGATCTGACATTGTGAGTGTGTAAAATCAGAGGGACTGTTAGCACTAAGTGAGTCTAGTGTCGGCTCTGATACCACTTGAAAGTGCGTGGCAGGGGTATTTACGAAGAAAATACGCTGCCAAGCTTAAGGCAGGGTGATGCGCTACTTCAGTATGCCGCACCACAAAGCCTTACAATTTAGTTTGTTCGTTTTAATTAATTTAAGTGTTTTAATGTGTATCTTAAATAATTAGTTTAATATATATATGTGATATATGTATAAGTAATGCAGCGGAAGGATAAACGTTAGGCAGAACGAACAAACTCACACACACACAAACGAAACGAGAAATAAATAACACAAGGAATTAAATCTTTGTATGGGTATTTAAATTATACCCATACGAATGTGCCTTACGGCAAAAATTATATTATTAAAGATCAGCGTCTTTACAAAGGATAATCTCGGATTTACAATCGATTAAACTTAAGGCAATGCGAAGGCATTCCTTCTCGTTTATCGGATCCGGAGATTTGTGAACAATCAAAACTGAAATAAAGTAAATAAATCTATCCTATACTAAATTCCAGATCATTACTTAGTCATACGTAATTCTCTTTGACGAGAAGATAAATGGACGAAGAACTTCCAATGAAGATCTTGCCTACGAAACTGACTAGTGAATGATCTAGAGTACAATTTGTGTTTTCGGGATAGATAAAAGTGTTAATGAATGAGCTGAGAACTCCTGGTATATATAGGTGAGGTCTCTCAACCTAATTCCCTAGTAAAACTAGGTTTGAAGTGGTTGAGAGATAGTAGGAACCGCCTTTGACCCAGCTGCACGCCTTGCCGCACCATGAGCTGTTCTGCAGGCAGGGCGAACCTTCTTCAATTGACTGGAATGCTTTGCCACTTGCTAATGCCTTCCATTTCACTTTGTTTTCAGGTTCTCTATGCACAACGTTCCTACTTGAGTCCTCTGCTCTTGTTCGTCGTGCGGCACGCCGAAGGTCTTCGTCCTGCCGCATCGTCCTGCTAAAGTCTTGATTGTCTAAACACGCACGATTCAACTGGGACATCATGCTTACACATTCCACACATATAAAGTATGAAAAACAACAATATAAAGATGTGAAGAAAGGAGAAAACATGTAAATATGACTAAGGCATTGTTATGCTCAGTAACTCTGCCGCATTACTCTGCCTAGCAATATTTACACTAACAATATGCTCAGTACACACATGAAACAGGCTATTGGGGAGGAGCTATTAGAAGTATTGAGCCGAATGCATATTGACGATCTCCAAGCGATCATCGATGCTAACACTACTGCATTTTCCATCGAGAAGCAACAATACGCTTCTAAAACTCGACGATACATAGATGAGAGGGATGGTATGACTATTACTAGACACGACCTAGGTTTGTTTTTTTTTTTTTTTTTGGTGATTTGTATTTATTTTATTTTATTTTATTTTGTTTGGTTGAGTCATTGTTTGTGCGTGAGTTTTTGTTTTTGGATTGCCCTTCTACGCTCAATGACTAGGTGTCCCAAATGTGGTTGTGTTTATATGTGGATTTTGGTCAAGTTGTTACTTGAGCATGCACGGTTTGATTGTTTGGAACCACTTGTCATATTTGAGGATTTTGTTGATGTCGTTGCATGCTTTTTTTGTTGAGAGTACGAGAGTCTTAATCATTGTGAGTTTCATTGTTTTCCTTGAGAAACGAGAGTGAGATGACAAGTTGTTGATTGTTTGAGAGTATGTAAACTTAGGATATGATATTGCGTGTATGAATACTCTTGATTTGAAATATTTGAGAAGACGATGAATGTGATTTTAGGATGTACTCCATTTTATATATTTATCTCAAAAATACCGTGCCCGTTGTGGGACTCCTTAGATAACCCTTTGAGCTTACATGGTGCTTTTTCTTGTAACCGAGCATTCCACGAGCGATGTGAGTTAATTTTCGGTACAAGTTGATGTTGTGGTTATTGAGAATTGTTGTATCGAACGTTTTCTTACGTAAGACGAGAAAAAAAAGCTTTCACTCCTTAAAAAAATGAGAATAAAAAAGAAGAAGAGAGTACTCATTGATTGTGGAAACGATTGATATAGTTGGAAAAAAACAATAAAAAAAAGTATTAAAAAAAACGAGTACTCGTTGATAGTGGAAACGATTGATGTAGGGAATAATATATATAAAAAAAGGAGAAAAAAATAGGGGGTGAAAGTCTAGAAGAGAACACGTTCGTTATTGAGCTTTCATTGATTGTTGGAATTTGATATTTACCGTTGTGGAGTTTGTTGTGGTCTACATTCGAGCTTATTATTATTCATATCTATGTAGTATTTGACCTTCCAACCTTTATCGATCACATTTTAATTCTCATCGTGATATAAACATCACCAGAGGTAATTCTAGCAACCCAAGACAAAGGTCTTGAATTATCCTAGCAACCAGCCAAAAACGCTGTAGACAATATATTTCAAAAGAAATAATTTTTTTTTTCATAATACTCCAAAACATCCGTACCTCTATTTATAAGCTAAAGATAAATAATAAAACCGGTTGACTTACTGACTAAGTAATTACCTAAATGATTGATAACTTAATTTAAGAAATATATAATAGAAAAGATAGTATATTGATCTCCCTCCTTCATTATGTTGTCTTCCTTTTGTCACAGACTCTTTCCAAATCTTTATCATATATGTTCTCATCATATTTCCCCCCTTCAACTGGAACCTTGTCCTCGAGGTTCAAAGTTGAGAAACAATGCAAGACAAAATCATTCTCCCCCTCTAGGAGAAAGTTCGACCATGTATCTGAAAGATCGAACACGAAGTCGTCGGGATCAAACACCAATCTTCGGCAACTCTTATCAACGATGACCTTGTACGCGGGATTAATCGGCGAGTGATGTAAGAATATGACCTGTATGAAACGAACATCATATAGAATGTTCGTGATGAGGCGGCTCAGGTGCATCGCAAGGGCAACTGCCGTAGGACACGACGCAAGGGCAGATACATGCTGAAGTGGCGCTGGGGCAGCGACTAAAGGAAGCGGCGCAGAGGCAGCATGAGGCAGCAACACAAGGGCTGCAACATGTTGATGTGGGGCTGTGGCAATGGCATCAGGAATCAACACCAGGGCAGTGGCTTGAGGCAGTGGCGCGAGAGCAACAACGGCAAGAGGAAGAAGCGGCTCGTCGTCCAAAATCGTGGCCGGTGGTTCGTCTTCCGAATTCGTATCCCAAATTACGGTCGATTCATCGATGAGTTCAGCATCCCAAAGTATCGAGGGGTAGTCATCATCAAATCGAGGTGGACCAGCATATGGAGTGAGTTCTTCATCGTCAAAGAGCAGCGTGTGAGGGCGTAGGTCGATCTCGAGGGTTCGAGACGAGTCTGCGGGGACTACGGGCGTCGACGGGGATAAATGTTGTTGACAAGAAGGCATCGTCTCTTCTCTAGTTTGTGAGTGATTCGGCTGCCCTCGTTTGCTTGCTGCCTTATGCATTCTCTTATACTGTTGTGGACGTGACTCATGTTCTCCTCGGTTAGAGCGTGTGCCGTTGTTGTTCCTTCACGCATGCTGGGTGTCCCTAAAACGCGCATTATCTTCATTGCATCGTCGGTTTCGATTGGCGTCTTCGGCCACAGTGCCATTTTCCCTCTGGCACCGATGTCCGTGATTTGAGTTTCCCAACTGCATGGACATTTTTTCCATCATCTCATTTATCTTTGAGATTGATTATTCGATAGCTTCGAACCTCCTACGGTTGGATACCATAGTTGTGTGTGTAGATCGTAATTGTGGGCTCTGATACCAATTGATAAGAACCTCAAGAGAGGTAATTCTAGCAACCCAAGACAAAGGTCTTGAATTATCCTAGCAACCAGCCAAAAACGCTGTAGACAATATATTTCAAAAGAAATAACTTTTTTTTTCATAATACTCCAAAACATCCGTACCTCTATTTATAAGCTAAAGATAAATAATAAAACCGGTTGACTTAGTGACTAAGTAAATACCTAAATGATTGATAACTTAATTTAAGAAATATATAATAGAAAAGATAGTATATTGATCTCCCTTCCTTCATTATGTTGTCTTCCTTTTGTCACAGACCTCTTTTCAAATCTTTATCATATATGTTCTCATCATAGATACCATGTTAAAGTTGGGCCAATAACACCTTAAAAGGCCTTGTTAAGGTGATAATGTTGTCCAACTTATATTTGAGCTCTAGAATCTATTTCCAACCGATGTGGGATACTTAACACGCCCCCTCACGAGTAGGCTCGGTTTTGTCGGCTCTACTCGTGGACATAGTGCCATCTTTGGGCAAGCCGAAAATTTCATCGGCTGGGGCTCCATCATTGTGTTGGGCCTGCTCTGATACCAATTGATAAGAAACTATTGAGAGGTAATTCTAGCAACCCAAGACAAAGGTCTTGAATTATCCTAGCAACCAGCCAAAAACGCTGTAGACAATATATTTCAAAAGAAATAATTTTTTTTTTCATAATACTCCAAAACATCCGTACCTCTATTTATAAGCTAAAGATAAATAATAAAACCAGTTGACTTACTGACTAAGTAATTACCTAAATGATTGATAACTTAATTTAAGAAATATATAATAGAAAAGATAGTATATTGATCTCCCCTTCTTCATTATGTTGTCTTCCTTTTGTCACAGACCTCTTTCCAAATCTTTATCATATATGTTCTCATCACATCGTTTCTTTGAGGGAGTATTTGCATGCATTCGGAAGGTGTTCATGTATTTTTAGATGTTGTTCTCATTTGCACTCTTGTGGAGATTTGTGTGTTGTTGTCCATATCATTTTCTTTTCCATATATTATCTCAATGATATTATTGATCGATGTGAGTATTAGCTTTTCATAGTGACATTTCATTTTCTCTTATATGACTCATCGGTGGGATTGTCGTATGAATGCAAGTTCAAGTAGGTGATTTGTACATAAACAATGTGTTTGATGATTTGACCTTGCTCGGGACTAGCAAAGATTTGAGCGTAGGGGTGATTTGTGTCGTGTGTGTGTGTGTGTTTAGTCTTTGTTTTTATGTGTAGTTGATTATTCGTGTTAGTTGTTTTGAGTGTTATTTATTGTGTTTATGTTTAGTAGTGTGTGTTGAACTCACGGATGGTTGGAAGTTGTAATTTAGTCATGTTTTAGGTGGAAAGTCGAAGGAAGTCGAAAGAATTAAACGAGTCGAGAACGAAAAGACGAACTGGGCAGGACATTTGCCTTGTTGTCGGCCGACAACACAAAGTGTCGGCCGACATAATTGACCGCTACAAAAGCCGCTGGAAGGGACGCTTGCCGATCGCTATAATTGCAAGAATTTGGGACTGGAGGCGGGTAGCGACCGCTACTACATGCCCATCGGTCAACCGACATGTTTCATATTTTTTCAAAAAATGAAAGAGCAGTTGCGGGGCGAGGCGGTTTCGGGAGTTGGAGAGAAGCATTTTAGGCGATGAAAGAGTCAAGAAAAAGATATCTCTCGTCTTAGAACTCGACGTAGAGTGAGGGGCTTCGGTATTGACGACATCGACGTTCCAAGAATCGTAATCGTGTTCTACGACATTCGTAAACTTTGTAATTTAATCTTTCCCCTTTATTTGTATTTCGTTCTTAGTTTTATTACTTGTTAATTTTCTGCATAGTTTATAGAATAATCCTTACGGCTTCTATTTATAAATGCATTTTCATTTTCATAGATGTTTATGAAATTAATTTTCTGTTATTTACTTTGTTGTTATTTCTCGTTTTATTGTATTTGCTCGAATTATGAATTGAGGGTCGCGAAAAAGGAATTTCATAATAATTGAACTATGTCATTATAATTGACACATCTTTAGGACTCGTAACTTGATAGAGAGCGAGACCCTAAGTGGCTTAAACGCGTTAGAGTGAGTTTAGTAACCCGACTGGGAGCTTTACTTTCATGTGTCGAGTATTTTAAATTAGAGGATATTGTTATGAAATGGCCGGAAACGATTCGACATAAATTGTTCGAGTGTTTTCATTTTATGTCTTTTAATTTCTTATCATTTTAAATTATGGTATTTACTTTATTTGCAATATGAACTTAAGATTTAGTTTTAGATTAAATATGGAAAATAAAATCTTTAACGAAAAAAAACACAAAAACATCTCTCTTTCGTTTTCTTGGATTGATACCGAGTCAAGCTACAACTGACCTCGTATTTTTAACGAGAGACGAACGAAAAACGTCTAATCAAAATTGGAATATGAATCTTTAACGAAAACAAACACAAAAACATCTCTCTTCCGTTTCCTTGGATTGATACCCAGTCAAGCTACAACTCACCTCAGATTTTTTACAAGAGACGCACGAAAAACGTTTAATCAGTTACCCTAAGAACATGCAAAGCTACCCCCACGCTAGAAAAACACATTGTCCACAATGTAAAAAAAAAATCATCAATAAATCTCAAACAAGTAATATCTCAACATGTTCACACCTAAAAACCTAATAAAAAATAAAAACAAATAAAATATACAAGAGTAATCCAAGAAGAGAGAAGTGGATAAGAATCTACAAACAGTGATGTCAACTTCTTTCGTCTTCTAAGAATGGTCTCTTGCAAATCTGTGGGAAGGCCCCCACGCGGTGCTCAGTTTGGGAAGCGAGTGAGCATTACGGCTCGTGGACTAGTCTCCACGCGACGCTCATTTTACGTCTCTAGCTTGACTCATTTCCATGATCAATCAATCACCACAAGCACCTCTTGAGCTTGCATTGTCTCCTTGCTATGTCTGGCCCCTTCCTTGGAAATTTAATTTTTAGCAGATAACGCTCCTCCACCTTTTGGTCGCACACATGACCGAATTTGCTTTCCCAAAGTGAGCACACTAAGTTGTTTTTTGTATTCTTCCCTTTCGGTATCGAGGTACACATTTCACCAGGCTTTCGGGGTAAGGGACGTTGTTTCATTTTGCACATCTTGCTTTCAACCATAAATCATTGTTGTTCGATCTCTTTCTCAAAGACTTTGATTTGATAACACTTTTTTTTTTCAGAAAATAGATAATCATACTTCGCAAAAACTTTGTAAAAGTGGTCTAGCATTGAACTTAGAATTGTAATGGGAGGTCGGTAGGGGTTCTCGGCTCGATGCAACATTTTCGGTGTGATATCCTCCAACACCATACTATTCACCTTCTCCTCCTTTTTCTTTGAAATTGGTGCGATTCCATCAAACCTCTCAGGAATTTCTTCTTCCATGTTCTCCACGGTTTTTGGAATCGATGTTGACACAACACAAACAGACATGGGCATCTCAAGTAAGTAGGGTTCATCTCAACTTGTCGAGAAATCAAGTTGTCTTGATTTTTCCTATCTTCCTCGTCGTTCTCCTCCGAGCGTGGTACCTCAAGGGACACATATTTTACATTGATATTTTCTTCTTCTAGCTCTACCTCGTTATTCTTTTCCAACGATGATTCACTAAGGTACATATGCTCCACCTTAGACTCGACCTCATTCGATTCTACTTTGTCTTCTTCGTATCCACTTTGGGGATTTCTTTCCTCGTGTACCCACTTGCACATTGGGCTTGATAACACATATGTCCTCTCCCACAAAGCAATTGACCTTGCTTCTGTTTCAACATTTTCGGCCAATGCAACTTCATTCGCTTTGATTGCAGCCTTATTTGATTTCATGGCTTGTTGTTGCTATGGGCTTGTAAGCATATGAACTATCTCCCCTAGAGCAATTGAATAATCTTCTACTTCAACATTTTTTGCCATTGTCGCTTCATTTGCTTTTATCCCCGCTTCATTTGCTTTCATGAGTTGTTGAGTCGTCTGCATAAAATCTTGAAAAATGTCATCCAAAGATGGTTTGTATGGCGGCTCTGGTTGCATTGAATATTGTGGAGTGTACACCATGTTCTGAGGAGGCCATTGTTGTTGAGCCCATTGTTGCTGAGGCGGATCAAAATAATAACTCGGATGAGACTATCACTGCGGATTGTATGCCTGAGACTGAGAACCAAACTTTGTCGTTGTGTCATATTGGGAAGGCTCATAGTATGCCCTTGTCTGATCAGGGCACGTGAACTCCCACATAATTATGGTGTGTATTCATCCTTGTTTACACAACACTTGACAAAACATTACACGCACCAGTGTATAATAATAAAAAAAATAAAAAGAAATTGTTGCAAACACCTAAACACTATTACTAGTGCCTAAAGTGCTCCCCGACAACGGTGCCAAATTGATAAGTCGTTTTAGTAGCGTCAAAATCAATTAAATTTATTCGAACTGGTTGTCGAAAGAACTCATCCGAGTCGGTCTCGAGGAACACTACTATCGACACGTATTTTTGTTTACTTGTTTGCAACGAGGAAGAAAATAGAAATAGCATAATGCATGGATTGTTTTTTTGTTTTTTGTTGAGAACTAAGAGTTGACTAATTAAACGAAAAGCGAATACTAGTAACAAAAGATTTTTGAAATAATAAGGGAGGATCTAGGATGTCGGTATCCACAATTCGTTATCTTGAGTTAGAAATTCGAATTCACAAAATCATGCTAATACGCCCGTTTTCGATTGACATCAACTTGATATAGAAACTCAAACTCAGACCCTAGTCACAGAATCGCTTAACCCCAATCCTAGATAAATTAATTAGCTACTCATAATGTTAATTGGAAAACAATTTGATTTAGCATTTGTAAAGTTCATAACACGATTTGAAAAATTAAAAAGAACAATTAAACTAACAAGCATAAGAATTGAAGAACAAGCGATTAGAAGAAAAGAGAAATATACTACGATCAATAATTGATTTGCATATTTAACAAAAATCATTTCCCGAAATTAGGGGGAGATAAGAATATAAAAGTTATAAATGCCAAGAAATTTCATTGAATGAAAATGATCTTCAATTCTAGATCCACGCACTAATTAATTGAACTCGAACTTCATGAAAATAAGTGACTTGCAATATTCAGCAAATAATCTGCCAAAATCATTTACATATTAATGAATGTGTAACAAAATCACATATATTTGTGATAAAATGAACTATGAGAGTTCAAATAACAAAAAGATCAACTCAAATGTTGATTCTAATATACGCCTGAAGCGTAGTATATATATATATATAAAATAAATTCATGGAAGAACAAAGAAATTTAGTCACCCTCAAAATCTTCTGAAGAGAGTTAAATGAAAATGCTATTGAAAAAACATGTGCACATGATAATAGAAAACCGTGGGATTTCGGAACAACCAAATTAAATATTTTCTGAAATGATAAAAAATTTGGTTGATATATTGAATTGTCATCAACATGGAAAAATAAAAAGTCGTCAACGACATACTAACCTCAAAAAGTTGCTCTTGAAAATTTGGATCCAAAACTTAAATCAATGATAGTGCGCTGACAACACTCAAAAAATAGAAACGAGCAATTGAGGTTGAGCACGACTCGCTGAATAAAAAATATATTTTGACTCTATAGTACACACCTCAAAATATTATCCCAGAAGGATATACGTGGTTGTTCGTAGAAAAACGAATAAAGATGTGGTGACATATTAAAACGAGATTAGTTGCTCAAGAGTGTTTCGCAGAAACTCGATGTTAATCAAATATTTTTAAGGATGACATTAAGTTCCGCTAATTAATATTTCTGGCAGCAACAACGATAAATATAGATATCCATCGAATGTATGATTTGACCATGTAGAAGTTATTAGAAAGATACATACATGAAAATCGTGGATGAATTTTAAAATTCCTGAAATGAAAGGAAATTAAAATCAAAACATGTACAATATCATATTACATATGTCATTATGGATAAAAATGATATTGAAAACAAGGTCCCAAACACCAATGATTGCACTCTTTTTCCCTCTACTAAGTTTTTCCCACATGGTTTTCTTAGTTAAAGATTTTTAACGAGACAATCACCACAATATATATGTGAATGTCGAGTATTTTTTCCTACAAGGTTTTATAATAAAGTTTTTTAACGAGGCATGTACATCACTCGATATTTATTAATGAGGACATCAGAATGTTCAATATGAGTATGTTTTCGAGATAAACTTAGATATTGATCCTGAAGTTCAAAGAAAAATACAATCTTCTAGATGATTGTAAATTGAAGTTCACATTATTGTTCATTTGTCAAAAAATGTATATTGAACACTAGAAGCATCTAATATACTCCAGAAGAGTTACCTGCCGGTTATAACAATTGCGAATGTTCTAGTCAATATAGATGTCTAGTAAAGGCATATCCCAGAAGGATGAAAAATATACAATAATACAAATGTGTGAAACTCGATAATTCGAAAGTTGGGTCCTGAAGACCAAAATTTATATTTGAATAACTAAATTTTTCCTACTGTGAAACTTGCATGACAGTAGGTGTAGGGCTAATAAGTCCTTGACCATAAGAAACAGCCATATGTCTTTCATCCTGAATGACATAGCTGTAACACTGATCAATATCAGGAAATGGCCTCATCACCAAAATCTGTCCTCTGATAGTCAAGAAGTTCTCATTCAATCCCACGAGAAACTTGATGATCTTATTTTGAGAGTGTAACTCATAGGCTCCTGAACCACAATGACATGGAGATAATACACAAAACTGCTCAAATTCAGACCACAAATCATCCAGTTGATTATAATAAGCTGTAATTGAAAGAGATCCTTGCTGCAGTGAGTAAATTTTCTGCTGAAGCTCAAATATTCTAGGTTTTATTGCCCTGAGCAAACCTAGAAGCTAGCACTCTCCACATTTGAGCTGGACTGCGTGCATAAATGATGCAAGGCGCTATATCTTTCTGACATGAATTAACAATCCAAAACTGAATCAGTATATTACACCTCCTCCACTGCTTATAGTTTGGATCACCAACAATCAGATCTGGAACTGTTCCTTCAACAAATTCCATTTTGTTTTTGGACCCTAAGGCCAACTCCATCGACCTCCTCCATGAATGATAATTGTTTTCATCCAACAACGGAGAATCCAACACAGTACTAGAAGACTCACTAGGATGCATATAATACAATCATTCAGCCTCATCGACAGTAGACGAAGAAAACATAGTGAAGAGAGAGATCGAGCAAAGATGAAAAACAAGCAAATCCGAGAGAAAACACAGATGAAAAAGTGCAGACAAACAAATCTAAGCACCAACGAAGCTCAGACACCAGATTCAAGCTCACAATAAAAAAATCCTCAAATTCGCATCCACGACAAACATCGCACTCCATAAAATCAAACAATCGAGTGAGTTGAATCTAACCTCGTGTGACTTAGCTCTGATACCATGGGCGGACCCAAGATTCTCATTCAGGGTGGGCCAAAAAAATAGCTCCAGTGAGTCGTGTAAATACACGGGCTTGGTCGGCGTGGTCGCCCAACCCATGGGTCGTGTAAATACACGGGCTTGGTCGGCGTGGTCGCCCAACCCATGGCCCCGCTTGACTGCTATTGTTCGGAGACAAAATAAAACGTGAACTTTTTTGAGTAGGGAGATTAAAAAATATGTTATTTTTTGAGTATTTTTTATCAAAAAGTAAAAACTTAAAAGACAAAAATGTATTTTTAAGACAAAAATGTATTTTTAATTAAATTAAAAGTAAAATTATATTTTAAAGTGACAAAATTAATTTTTTTTTGAACTTTGTAAACTATTGTGAAAGATAAAAATTTGTTACAAAGTTATTAGATAAATTAAATACAATAAAAAATATATATACATATTTTTCAAAAGCTATTTCGCTAAAAATTAATTTAAAAATGAAAATTAAACTATTTTAAATTATACAACAATTTAGAAAAAAAATTACTTATATTTATCTTTTAACTTGAGCAAAATAGTACAGTACAATATTATATACAAAGAGACACTTCGAGTGGTACGGTAATAGCATCTCCAACCGATACCAAAAACCTATATATTTTGGAGTAGGGGAGATGCTCCAACCGATACCAAAAACATAAAAACAAAAACATAAACCTATTATTGGTTTATGGGTGGGACCCACACAAAAAATACTTATATTTACGTTTATAAATTGATTATTTTTTTTTAGAAATTAATAAAAATGATTTATGAATTATTTTTTAGAATCTTATTTAATATTTTTAGTAATGTAATTTTTTTAATAATCATATCATTAATAATTAAAATAAATTTTAATAAAAATATTTTTAATAATGAAATAAAAATACATATCACAATATGAAATATAATTAAATAATTAAATTATATAATTAACATAAAAAATAAAAAAATAATAAACGAGATACTTAAAAAAGTACTACTAATTACAAAAACAAAAATAATTAATGATTAGTTTTTCATGTGTTTTAATGTAATTTTTTTAATAATTATTTAATATTTTATTTAGTATTATTTATATTTATTATGTTCGAAAATTTAAATTGAAAATAATATTAATTATATTTTTTAATGTAAAAAATTATGAGGTAAAATTGTAAATTTGTAAAGATAGTATAAATAATTATATAAATAGTATAAACAATTATATAAGAAGAATATTTAAAAAATATTATTTTAAGTTAGAGTATTAGTTTCTCGTTTGGAGTCAAATTAGTGTAAACGTAAACTTAAACTTATTTTGAGTTCGGTTGGGGTCAAATTAATGTAAACTTAAACTTATTTTGAGTTTAAGTTTAGTTTCTGAGATAACCTAAGCCCAACAATCGTTTGATTTTTAATTAAATATAGTAAAAAAGAGAAAGAAACACGTGTAGTGTGTAATAAGAATTAAAAAGTTGTATTATACAATTTCTACTGTGATAATAAGTAGTAGGCATTCGAATATTACTTTCTTTTTGTTTTGTTTTGTTTTTCAGGTTGGCCTCAGCATACCTTTATCTAAAGTTAAACCCATTACAAGTATAAAGCTCTTTATTATTTATTTTTCAGGGTGGGCCTTGGCCCACCCTGGTTCTAAGCTAGGTCCGTCATTGTCTGATACCGTGTAGAAAAATACGCCGGTAGCTCGCCGTCGAAGAAAATCAAATTACATGTGTATAGTGTGAAGTGGAGAAAGAAGAGGAAAATGAAAAAGGGAATGAAAAATGAGCGGGAAGAATTCTGAAATTATGATCGCATGCATTACTCAAACCAAGCATACATGAATGTCTTATACTAGTATACTAAACAAGTACTACAAAGACTAAAATACCCCTGCAGCTATTTATTCAAACAAATCACTTAACAACAATGATCAAAATAACCAAGTATCATCCTCCTGTTGTTTGATTCACAAATCCAGTGCATGACTTTCAACAAATAAATAAAAATAGTTCTAAAACTAAATTTAGTGGCGATGGAGAAGCTCGTTGTTGAACTCGGTGCAATGCTTTCGGCATGGGTGCTCTTCAATTCGATGTTTCCAATATGGCACGCGCCGACCTGCTATATATTATTTTTGGGCAAGTGTCGAGGTGTTTGTGGGTGTGTGGGTATTTAAATTAGTATACATGATGTGATCAAGTCGTAATTAAAAATTATGATTTGCTGCATGATTTCATTTACATAATTCAAGAAAACAATGTACATTCAGGGGCGGATCCACGAAGGGATCTCTGGGGGCTTCAGCCCCTAGTGGAATTTTAATTTTGTATTTTTTAGTATTAAATTTTATAAGTATCTAACTAAAAGTAATGAAAAATTACTTTAAGCCCCTCGTGTCTCATAGTACACAAAATTTGAGATTATGTAAGGGCTGAAACACAAGATTCGAGATTATCATTAATTAGTAAGATAAATTATTAGTATTAATTAAGTAGGGATTCATCTATAATTATATTAGATTTAATAAATTTAAGTCTAATCTTATGACTTCAAGCACGTTTTTTTCTGTAATACTTTTTTCTATAATACTTAGTAAGGATTTAGACCATTAAAATTTAACGCAATAAAATTTGATTTGAAATTTAAGCGTTAAGTATTATTTATGCGTTAAAATTTGATTTGAAATTTATGCGTTAAGTATTATTTATGGGTTAATTATTATTTATTTTATTACTCTATTTCCGTTTTAATTTATATATTAAATAAAATTTTATTTTATTTTTGATTTTATATTACATTGTTAAGTATTATTTATTTTATTACTTTATTTCCTTTTTTATTTATATATTAAATATATTTTTTTTATTTTATATTAGAATATTATTTTCTAATGAAAAATAACACGTAATTTTTTTTCTTTCAAATTTTAAACTCAATTTTTTTATTCATATTTAGTTACGTCAAATATCATTTTTTTAATATATATTAATATATATATATATATATTTATTTATTTATTTATTTATTTATTTATTTCAGCCCCTACAGGAAAAAAATTCTAGCTCTGGATGGATTACTAATCTAATATGGTTTGTACAACAACTTGTGTACTGTGAATTAACTATCCCTAGTTGAAAGTGCGAGGGGCGCAGCGGTATAATAGAGAAAATACGCAGCACTCCCTACGCAGCGCTGCAGCAGCTACAACAACTCAGGTGTTGCAGCAGCGCGTTGCAGAAAAAGAATATTCGTTCGTTTATTATATGATTTACTTTGTTTGAGTGGATTATATATAATACCAGAAATATATAAATGTATATTCTGATACGATATTAAAAGAGTGCAGCGGAATAATGAAAATCGTGAAAAAACAAACGAACGAACACACACACACATAAAATGAAAAGCAATAAACGAGACAACAAAATAAATCTTGTATGGGTATTTAAATTATACCCATACGAATGTGCCTTACGGAAAAAATGATTATTAAAGATCGAATGTCTTTACAAAATGTGATCTTGAATATACGATCGACTACCTTTCGGACATACACGTGTATTCCTTAGATATCGTATTCAAAGATCACGACCCAACCAACACTAAACAAACTACGGCTGAATATGTTCTGATACAACGCTTCGTAGTTGAAAGATTAGATCACTCTCGATGAAATGAGCATAATCGAATTACAAAATCTCACGAGAGACTTTTTACAAAAGGAAAAATATGTAATGGAAGAGGTGACGAAATGTGCTGAAGACTCCTTCAATTTATAAGCTCAAAACCGTAACCAACTCCCTTGAAAAGAGAGAGGTAAGTCGGTTCCTATATCCAAGGAAATCTGTTTTGACCGATGTTGCAACGCCTTGCGCAGACAGGACAACCATTGCACCACCTTGCATCAGCGTCTTCAACGAGTCTTGCTGCAACGCTGTGTCTTCAGTCTTCAACTAAATCCCTTGAAAACCGAGTTGTTAGGCAGTTGCTAGAAAATAGGGATTCTGGTTTGACCGCTGCTGCAACGTCTTGCACAGGGCCAAACTTCAGCTACTACTGCAACACCTTGCGTCAATATCTTCTGGAGGTCTTGCAGCAACAATTGCGTCTTGAGTCTTCAGCAAACATTCTCATGAGTGTCATCTTGCTGCAGCATGAGTAGCACTCAACGCAGCACCAAAGTCTTCAATGCTCGACGAGTGTTGGTTGCATATAAACGCATGAATCAACAAGATCACATGCTAAATAGATCACACATAATATATGTGATGCACAACAGTACACAATGTGAAGAAAGAGAAAAACGTGTAAGTATGCTGCTGCATCGCATTGCCTAGCGACTCGCTGCGGCAGTGCACTGTATAGCATATTACACTAACAAACTCCCCCATTTTATCTTTCTTCACAAAACATGAGGAAGAGCAAAAGAACAACTCCCCCTCAATGAAAACTCTCTTAACCTAGAAGTGTAAAATAATATTTTAGCATTATCACTAAGGAAGAACACACTCCCCCTTAGTGAATTACCTCTAAGTTAAAATATTTCCTAACAAAAAGAACGTACATGAAGCTTATCTATAAAAGACAATCACACCAATTTTTAACTTAAATAAAAATAATAAAAGAATAATTAAATTTATGAAACTTCTTTTGCAATGGATTCTCCTTTGCTGATGCATCATCTGCAGTGGCTCCCTCTTGCTGATGCATCATCTGCAATGACTCCCTTTGCTCATCCACTTGCGCATAACCTTCTTCTGCAATGGCTCTCCCTTGCTGATGCATCATCTGCAGTGGCTCCCCCTTGCTAATGCATCATATGCAATGGCTTCCTTTGCTCATACACTTTCTCTTCCTGAACTTCACTCCCCCTTTTTGTGATGAAAGGTACAGACCATACATCTTGTTTTTTAGAACAGCTGTAGGGCACAAATCTTGCGGCAACGCAGACGTAAATGTTGAAGTATCAGGGCATAATGCGGCAGCACACTGTGGCATCGTCGAGGCTTCTTGCGGCAATGTTTTTTTTTTTTTCCTTTTTTTCGGTGTGATGACTTCTAAGATAAACTATTCAATGAAGAACTAACAAAAATACAGGAGATGTGAAAAGTCTCCTGATGCGGCAACACGCTGCATATAAACAAGCTACATACTTCTTAATGAAATTACCGTGACCCAGAAAGTGAATGTATTGAATATCCTAGACACTGAGTACATTGAATCTAAACCCTTTGTATATATATTGTTTTTTTTTTTTTTTTTTTTTTTTTTTTTTTTTTTTTTGAAATTGGGTTCGTCTATGTTACCTCAGAGCTTTGGATATTGATGAGCCATATTTTTTGGCTCATTTTTAGTTCTTACGAGTCAAGTAATCGAGTCTTTATTTTTTCTTTTATTATTTTATTATGTCTGGGAGGACACATTTGGAGTAAGAGTGTTGCAGGGCATAGCAGGCGACACATTGGGCATAAAAGGAGTGAATTACGTGAAAGATGAAGAAGTCTTGACAATTGGGCAAAAGACAGCACAAGCTGGCGGTTTGGGCATAACACCTACTTTGGCCTGATCACCCACTGTGGGCAAAACACTCACTTTCGACTGATCACCGACAGTTGAGCAAGCAGCCACTATGGGCATACTGTTGGAAATCGATATCCCGGAATTAATAAATTTAAATAAATAAATTATCTAATTAATTCCGACCGAAATCCTTCGAATATCCGGATTGTCTAAATAGCGGAACCGACAACCCAATCGAAAAGTCCTTTCGCCGGAAACCACCGCGAACCACCATACGAACCGGGCTCGACCAAAGCACGCCACCGCGGGATAAACCCGCGGCTAGCCCTAGCCGAGCCCCGCATGGGGCTCGCGATCACGCACGGTGATCGCATGGGGATGCATCGTGCATCCCCGGGGCTGCTCGTAGCAGCCCCCGGCGGTGAGTCCGGCGACTCACCGCCACCGCCGATGGAGGAGGGGGCGCCTGCCGCGGCACCAGCCCGCGGCTGCCCCCAGCGATCGACCGAGCGTCGATCGCACGCCCCGGCACCAGCCGGGGCTTCTCCTTGCGCGCCCGGCGATCGATCCCTAGGGCATCGATCGCCACCCTCGGCGTCCAGCCGAGGGTTCCATGCCTCGTGCATGGGCACGATCCCCACGGGGATCCGAACCGCCGCGGTCCGGTGGTTCGACCACCACCGCCGGTTCATCCTCGTTTCCGGGGTTCGTCCTCAAATCTTGGTTCACGGTATTTTCACGATAATTAACGATAAAATCATAAAGAGGGTTTTACGATTTACCTCGTTCTCGTTGTTCGGAGAAACGTAGAACTCAATTTGACGACCTTGAGATCTTCCCACGTATTCCTTGCACTAGCCCGGACGTCGTGTGGGCGACGATCTACCGAACTCCATGGATCCTCCTCTCTACTTTCTCTCTCTAGAATTGTGATCTTCAAGTTATGAACTTATATGAGAGAATAGAGAAGACCATGTAGTGCTTTTATAGGCTACGTAGGGGATCTTAAGGAGGTGGAATATTGGGCTTCCAATATTAATGATTAAATTGAGCCCAAGCCCAAATCTATTAATCCATTAATATTAATTAATTTTATTTTCCACTATATAAAATTAATTGCACTCCCAATATTAAACCATATTATATCAAATAATATTTCTCCGGTAGTATTATTTATTCCGTGTATTTAAGATATAAATATCCATGAATAAAATTAATTTATTGCTAATTAATTTATTCATCTCTTATATCCGAGACTAGTACCATTCAACCTTAATTATTATGCGGAACGAATCCACCTGCAGGGTTTACATAATAATTCCTTATGAACTCATCTCGGGGATATTATCAACCCTTACGGGATACACTTTCCCGTCAAGTATTCACGGCATGCCATATATAAAATATAGTGACCCAACTTAACCGGTAATTAACCCAATAATTAAATCGGTTAATTCCTTTGGTAAATCAAAGTCACTTATATTAAATATACACACCCGCAATAGTATCGGGGATTAAGAATAAAATACTCAGAGATTTAAATCGATTATCGCCGGCAATTTTAATCGATAAATCTCAAGCAGATCCGCTCAATACACCAAGTGTACAAATGTGATAAAATAATCAAGACAGATTATTTTCTCTCTCACACAACGACTATACCGATGGATTGGTCCGTGTCCATCTAGGTCGTGAGCAACTGTTCGATTAAATACGAGTAACCGATAGTATGATCTTCTGTGTGACGGCGCACACCATACTAACTACAACGTATATAATCCAGGACTATAATTTGCATATATTTAATTATAAATAATTAAACGCAAATAATTGTTTATTTAATTAAATAGATTAATGGCAATGGATCGTGAGTTTCCTTTACTTAAATCTAGACATTAAGTACACAACTCCAACAATCTCCCACTTGTACTAAGGTCTAGTCATTTCCTCCAAACTCCCGACTTCCATACTCATCACGTGCTTAAGTTGTACTTCCAAGAAGTACTGTGTGAATGAGCACTCTAGGTTGCCGCTCTGAAGTTATCTTGGTGACTACAGCGTCGTCTCCCTCGACGATGACTCGTATCAGGTGGTACTTGCACTATGTGTTATCTTACACTTATGGACTAGTGATTTCTTACCATTTGCCATTGCACCGCTATTTACATAGCCTTTGGCAAATTAAGAATCACATCTAAGTCCCAGAGATTATCCTGGAGTTATACCAAAACTTCCGCTGCCTCTGAGGCCGCTATTTGGTTACCCATGGCAGAGTCCGAAAAGCATCGTGCTTATCACTCTTCCATGTTAAAACTCCTTCTCCTTCAATAGTGAAACACATAGCCTGATATCGACTTACACCGGTCCTCGTTCGATTAGAAATCTAAGAGAATGTAATCTAAAGGAAAAACTCGTCTGCTTCGTAGTCTAGAATAGTACTTCGAAAGTACTTTTACAGCAGTCGAATATTCCTATCCAGGATTACCTTGATATCCTCCCACTATGCTAACCGCATAGCCGATATCAGGTTCTCGTTTTCAACATTGCATTTATTAAGCTTTCCACACTCAAAGTGTAGGAAACTGCTTTCATTGCTTCTATCTCCTTTTGTGTTCCAAAACACATATCCTTAGATAGATGCATTCCGTCTCTGAAAGGTAACGAACCTTTCTCGGAATCTTGCATGTTAAAACGAACCATAATCATATATATGTAAAATGTCCAGGAGAAGTACAATGTTCTTTTCTTGAGATCCTAGATCTTAAGAACATGCTCTAACTTCTTCTTCATCTCATATATCGATTTTTCTAGACAACCATCATTTTATGTCTGACAACATCTTTACATTGTTACAAATGATAAAATGTCATCTACATAAAACCTCCGAGAAACACCACTTTGTTTTCATCACGTTTCCCATACACACGTTTCGTCTATGCTTTTGATGAATCCATAAAATGGACTATCTCATCAATTTGCAAGTACCACGAACTCAATGCTTTGTTTCAATCCATAAATGGAATCAACTAAGCTTGTACTCTAAATGATCTCGCCTCTTAGCAATAATCCTTATTGCTTTCCAAGAAGGCACATTTAGATCTAGTACGGCCTTCATGTAGATCTAGGGATCGATTTCATGTATACTAGGTCCAGAGTCCGAAGACTCTCCTAGTCTTATGAATATATCCGGTTGTCCCACAACCTCCCACTACAATGGCATTCCGGTGTATAAACAGTGATAACAGTAGGTGCAGTTAGTGGTGTACCGCTACTCGGTTCGGCTGGTTCTAAGTCTTAATCTTTCTCTCTCATTTCAAAGTATCATGTCACTTTGGGCTTGTGGTTCATCGTATAGTCTTTCTCTAAGAACCGGGCGTTAGAACTTATAACGTCCATCTGGTTCATAGTACTATTGAACACACGTCTTTTGTTCTTCTAGGATATTCTACAACTGCATTTGAATGCGCCGTTGTTTCCAGACATATCCATAGAACATAGGTAGTTCCGTATAACTCATCTTTTACTATCTCTATAAGAGTTCCATTTCTTACTATCCGACACACCAATCCTACACAACAGTGTATGGTGTAGTCATTTGGGATCAAATCCCAATCTCTGATTAGTATGCCATGTATTCCTCAGACATGTACTTGCCTCCGCGATCAAATCGCAGGCTACAAATGGATATGCCTTGATGGTTCTCCACAATTGCTTAGTGTCCATTGACTTGTCAAAACACTTGCTTTTGTGGCACATCAGGTATTCTAATCCATTTCTTGAGTAATCATCAAATGAAGTACTCGTACCTTATTGTCTGAGTAGACATAGGTCTGCATATATCAGAGTCAATCAATTCTTATACTTGTCCGGATCTTATATCTTATATCCATAAAGGATTGCTTAGTCGTATCATCTTCCAAATTAGATTCTTAGGTCGGAAGGTCCACTCCTTCAACTTAATTGATCTTACAATCAATTTTCGACCTTTGAACTTCTTATTTGAATAAATATGACTTAGCATAAGAATCCACAAGTATAACTGATTTAATAAAGAAATCTCTTATTAGTAAAACGAGTTTTATACTACGGTTCGTTGCATCGTGGTGGACTCAGGATTCATCATTTATATATTGCTAGCTAATGTACCAGAATAGATACTATCATTATTTCTTCTTATAACCATCAAATGATTAAAAGAAATAAAATATCCATTCATTAGAAATCCAGAACAAAGTTCTTTCTAATATGAAAGGTACATAAAAGCAATAACTCAAAATGAAATCCTATAAAATGTCCTCCACTGCAACTGCTGCCTCCTCCACAGCATTGCCCATGTAGACTACGATTTCTTCTTTTCTAAGTCGTCGGGTTTCCTGGAACCCTTGCATTTAAAATGCACATACCATCAGTGGTTCCATATCTACACACCAGGTCCGGTAGATAATACCACTGACTATGTTTTTACGACTAAAGAAAATTTCGTACTTTCCTTGAGAGGATAATCAGACTTCCAGTACCCAGACTGTTTGCATCGAGAACACTTGCCTATTGGCTTTCTCGTCCCATCTCGTGGTCCAAGAAACTTAGGACCACTGGGTTTCTTTGCTTGCTTTTCCTTTCCCCCGATTCATGCCTTTAGGTTCGAAACCTTTGGCATTGGCTACAAGAACTTGCGATTTCCGTCTCAAATCGTCTAAAAGGTCAATCATCTCAAAAACGTGTTTAAGCGTTTCCTCGAAGTGACTGGCCTTTATGAGTATCCTCATCGGTTCTTGTCTAGCCGCCTATGTCAATAGGCTCGGAAGGATAAAGCTCATTGAGTACAACCTTGTACTCTTCAACAGTTTGGGTAATGTCTAGATCTCTATTCCAATCATTATATTTAGGGACCAGTGAGTTTAAAAATCCTTAGTTATCACATAAAGTGGGTTTAAAGCCATCTCCTAATCTATGAGCACATATAACAACAAACAATCGATTCAATCTCCGATATTATCTCCCTTAAATAATATCATTAAACCACTAATCACATCTAAAATCCCATCAGATATGGCAAGCCACGATAGTGTGGACGTTTACCTATCCAAATGATTTAGCAATTAGATTTGCTTCGGTCGTACATCATCATTAGCGTTACTTCGATGGGAAGAATACTAAGAAGCGTACCTAAGTGTAAACCATTACTCAGTATCTAAGAAGATTGTTTGGGACACGCATATTCACCGCAAGCCACGATAGTGTGGACGTTTACGTTAACATACGCTCCTTTACTCCCTTCTATAACTGTCTACATCAATCGTTCCAAAATCCCATTCAATGTAGCAAGCCACGATAGTGTGGACGTTTACTACACCAAAAGACTTTTACAATTGACTCCCAGTTACTTGAATCATTCAATCTTGTAAATCAAGACGCGGAGAATCATAAGTGAAACTCGAAGTTTCTAACCAGTGATTCACCATGCGAACGACCCTATCTCTCATAAATGAGGGAGCCGAGCAGACAATCGATCTAGTCATCAAATGACACGAAAGTCTCTAATTTGTGTCCTCGACATGACCAAGTGGCTTTGGCTCCATTCCACTCCCCGGGGTGAGAATGAGTCGACTTGAAATCAGTTTTGGAAAGACAAATTAGGCATTGTTTGATAAACTTAATCAATGTTTCTCGTAAAAGGAATTACAAGAATTCTCCTCCAATGACTTGTCTATACGAACTTCAAAAGTCCATAAAAGTCACCAAGAGAACAGCAATGGAGACCATGGATATGTTTCCATACGCTCTCTCACTTAGCTTTTTATAACAAAGGGATACGCTATCTAATGCATAATTAAATACACATAAGCATGCATACATGAAATAAAGCACATAGAATATTATCACATAATCAAAATAATACTAGAATATTATTTTCCGACTATTATGGCTTTATCGCATCCCCGTACGCATCTTCTAGTCTTCAGTCTTCGTTCTTGAATGCTCCATGTGACGGGAATATTAATTCCAATATTTAAATCTATTTATTTTTAATAAATCCAAAAATTACTTAATTCGAAAATTAAGTCAATCGAATAAATCAAAAATAAAATTAAATATTATTAATATTTTTATTTATTTTATTTTCCCTTTCTACTTCATTAAATCTCTAGAATAATCTATCCAAGACCCACTTGGAATATTCTAGAAGACTTCCATAATGAAATAAGGAAATAAAATAATTTATTTTATTTTCCCTTTCTACTTCATTAAATCTCTAGAATAATCTATCCAAAACCCACTTGGAATATTCTAGAAGACTTCCATAATGAAATAAGGAAATAAAATAATTTATTTTATTTTCCCTTTCTACTTCATTAAATCTCTAGAATAATCTATCCAAGACCCACTTGGAATATTCTAGATGATTTCAATAATGAAATAAGGAAATAAAATAATTTAGGACTCTTAATCCTTCCAAATTAATTCCTTTCCTAATCCATTAAAAATTCCATAAAGGAATAATTAAATAGGAAAAATTAATTAAGGACTCTTCTACTTTCCAAAATTAATTAATTTCCATGTCCATGAAAATTCCCATAAAATAGGAATAATCAATTAGGAAATAAATTAATTTAATAATTAATTATTTTCCTTTCCAATTCTATTAAATCTCTAGAATCCTATTCCAAGTAGAACTTAGAATATTCTAGAAGACTTCCAAAATAGAATAAGGAAATAAATTAATTCCAATTAATTCTTTTCCTATTTCCATGAGAATTCCCAAAACTAGGAATACTCAAAATAGGAAAACCGAATCAATTAAGAAAGTTGGATCTTGGTAGGAATAGCATGGGTTGGGGATCCCCACGCCATCCCCACCATCGACCACCACCGCCGGGGACCACCACCGCCGCCGCCCCCAGCCCACGCGCCACCACCACCGGTGGCCGGCGTGGCCGGAAGCCCTAGCGGGCAGCCCCTTGTGGGGTCGATCGATCCTCATGGGGATCGATCATGGGGATGATCGACCCCCCCCCCCCCCCCCCCCCCCGGTCCTCCCTCTCTTCGTCTCCTCCGTCACACTTTTCCGGTCGTCGTTTCGTCATCGATCCAACGTAAATAAATCACAAATTTATTACTACGCTCTCCGGTATCGATTCTCAACATGAAATCGACCTCATATAATTTCCGGAAAAATTAAGAACAAGCATTCACCACACAAGAACAAATATTGACATCACTGAGAGTTTAATAATCAAGAGAAATATTATGACATTAATTATCAATAATTAAATCTAGCCATAATAATCGGAAACCCTGCAAGGTAGAACAATTTATCGAAAAATACCATGAACTAAAACCAACGCTCTGATACCAATTGTTGGAAATCGATATCCCGGAATTAATAAATTTAAATAAATAAATTATCTAATTAATTCCGACCGAAATCCTTCGAATATCCGGATTGTCTAAATAGCGGAACCGACAACCCAATCGAAAAGTCCTTTCGCCGGAAACCACCGCGAACCACCATACGAACCGGGCTCGACCAAAGCACGCCACCGCGGGATAAACCCGCGGCTAGCCCTAGCCGAGCCCCGCATGGGGCTCGCGATCACGCACGGTGATCGCATGGGGATGCATCGTGCATCCCCGGGGCTGCTCGTAGCAGCCCCCGGCGGTGAGTCCGGCGACTCACCGCCACCGCCGATGGAGGAGGGGGCGCCTGCCGCGGCACCAGCCCGCGGCTGCCCCCAGCGATCGACCGAGCGTCGATCGCACGCCCCGGCACCAGCCGGGGCTTCTCCTTGCGCGCCCGGCGATCGATCCCTAGGGCATCGATCGCCACCCTCGGCGTCCAGCCGAGGGTTCCATGCCTCGTGCATGGGCACGATCCCCACGGGGATCCGAACCGCCGCGGTCCGGTGGTTCGACCACCACCGCCGGTTCATCCTCGTTTCCGGGGTTCGTCCTCGGATCTTGGTTCACGGTATTTTCACGATAATTAACGATAAAATCATAAAGAGGGTTTTACGATTTACCTCGTTCTCGTTGTTCGGAGAAACGTAGAACTCAATTTGACGACCTTGAGATCTTCCCACGTATTCCTTACACTAGCCCAGACGTCGTGTGGGCGACGATCTACCGAACTCCATGGATCCTCCTCTCTACTTTCTCTCTCTAGAATTGTGATCTTCAAGTTATGAACTTATATGAGAGAATAGAGAAGACCATGTAGTGCTTTTATAGGCTACGTAGGGGATCTTAAGGAGGTGGAATATTGGGCTTCCAATATTAATGATTAAATTGAGCCCAAGCCCAAATCTATTAATCCATTAATATTAATTAATTCTATTTTCCACTATATAAAATTAATTGCACTCCCAATATTAAACCATATTATATCAAATAATATTTCTCCGGTAGTATTATTTATTCCGTGTATTTAAGATATAAATATCCATGAATAAAATTAATTTATTGCTAATTAATTTATTCATCTCTTATATCCGAGACTAGTACCATTCAACCTTAATTATTATGCGGAACGAATCCACCTGCAGGGTTTACATAATAATTCCTTATGAACTCATCTCGGGGATATTATCAACCCTTACGGGATACACTTTCCCGTCAAGTATTCACGGCATGCCATATATAAAATATAGTGACCCAACTTAACCGGTAATTAACCCAATAATTAAATCGGTTAATTCCTTTGGTAAATCAAAGTCACTTATATTAAATATACACACCCGCAATAGTATCGGGGATTAAGAATAAAATACTCAGAGATTTAAATCGATTATCGCCGGCAATCCTAATCGATAAATCTCAAGCAGATCCGCTCAATACACCAAGTGTACAAATGTGATAAAAATAATCAAGACAGATTATTTTCTCTCTCACACAACGACTATACCGATGGATTGGTCCGTGTCCATCTAGGTCGTGAGCAACTGTTCGATTAAATACGAGTAACCGATAGTATGATCTTCTGTGTGACGGCGCACACCATACTAACTACAACGTATATAATCCAGGACTATAATTTGCATATATTTAATTATAAATAATTAAACGCAAATAATTGTTTATTTAATTAAATAGATTAATGGCAATGGATCGTGAGTTTCCTTTACTTAAATCTAGACATTAAGTACACAAATCCAACACATACACCGCATGCATGAAGGGAACCAGTCCCTTGGACCAAAATCAAAGAATCAAAGCAACAGTGACTCAAACACTTGGGCCTACTTGGGCATGCAACCATTATGGACGAAGGCACTTTGCGGAGATTCCCAACTTCCAAAGTCTCACATATGATCCATGACTTAACCAAGGCAAAGAAAAGACCGAGGCGTAAAAGAGGCAAGAAAATCACTTTCCTGGTCAAGGGTGCAGGTTGAGCAAGCTGGTCTGACTGGAACATCTAGGTCTCGTTGAGCAAGTTGGGACAGAGTCAGAAAGTGGAGCAAGACCGATGCACGACCAAGTACCGCGCGCATGAACAACTACCTCTTAAAGAAGGCTATCGAAGATAAAGCAATTGGGCAAGAGCGACAATTGATCAGAGACGGACGTTGAGCAAGTAGTGTACGAAAGAGTCCTGGGAATCATGGAGTCCTCAAAGGCGACCAGATTCAGAGAAGTATCAAAGAAGGACTCTCATCCAACCTTAGAGTCATTGTCCAACACGTCTCTATCAAATCAGAGTCCTATATACACACGAGTCTGTCAAGACGTCAGCATGGGCAGGCAGCTGTCCAGAATCCTGAAAATCTAGGAGTCTTCAAGAGAATCCTTATCCAATCAAGATCAGCGATTTTTACTTGCTTCCCAAGACTCCTATCATCTATAAATATATGAGGACGTGAAGAGCCACGAAAAAAGAGCAACGAAAAAGAGAGCCGAACTCAGCAACACTCGACCCGAGTTCCACAAAACAACACACGAAATTCATGAGAGTTTATATGTATTTGTTTTGAGAGTCGAGTGAGGAGGAACACCGCCCTTTTGGGCAGCCCGTTTGGGGCGAAATTGTATATTATGTTTTTCTTAATTTATTTCCCTTGTGTTTCAATTATTTAATTTCGTTTTTGCTTTCTTTATTTATTTTAATTATGTATTGCTGAATTAACATCGTTTGGTCAAGTTCTGATCCTGATCAGGCTGCTGTGTAAAATACTGTGAGGCTTCTTGATGACAGCAACTAGCTTAGCTTTGTTCCCGATTCAACAGGGTAGTATATCGAGGATGTTAGGGACTTGGGCAATCCTACAATGACCAGTGGGAACCCCGACTTGCCTAACACACAAGTACGTGGATCAACGCGACCGGGAGACTGGGCGTCCGCGAAGTACAACATGTTGTTGGAGATGTGGTCGTATGACTTGGGTCTGTCCAGGCATGCTATTGGCCATTCTGGGTTTGCTTGGAGGATGAAAGCGGCTTGATCAACTTAGACTCATGCGGTCACATAGTGTCGAATTGGTCAATGTCAGGAGACCTATTGAGAGAGATCTAATAGGACTTTAAACATAAGAGCGAATGAGGGTCAGGGGTATTGGCGTGCGTGACATCATAGGGACGTTAATATTTTGGGCCTATAACCGGAAGATGAAGCTGTTAGCAAAATGATATATGTGTCAGTGAACAGTAAACACTTGACCAGTGTGATCAAGGTAACGACTTGCCCAAATGTTTTTAATTCATTTTTATTTTGTTTTTGTTTTATTTCAGTCAAGGTAGCAAGGAGATCACGGAACCGCTGTGACCACAACGAACACAAAACCCTTTTTAAATCGTGACAACCCCTTGGGCAAAGCCGGGGGAAAGTAACAATAAACTTCTCGTGGGATCGACCCTATACTTGCCACTAATACTTGTGTTGGTGAAAGGTCTAGGAAACTTACAAATTTATTTTGACCGGCGTTTGTTCCACGACAAACACGCGTCGTCGTCAAAATTGGCGCCGTTGCCGGGGAGTTTAAATTCCAGTTACTTTCTCCGTGCTATTTGACTTGTGATTTTTTGTTTTGCTTTAGATTGACCATACAGGGCAATTGAAGGCAGAACAGGGAGAGCAAGGCATACTGCACGTGCAACCCAACGTCATGCCCATGACGATAACTTAGGCGCTAGCCAAGAGGCAACCTGGTAGTATCTTTTCCCTTTTTTATTTTATTCAATAAATAAGCCTTGAGCAGTGATCTCCTCGAAAGGTAGTGTGTTTAGTGTTGCAGATAATGGGCAAGGAGCCAAAGCTGGAGGAGGAAGATGCGCGTTGAGCAAGAACAGAGACCTTGGGCAACTGCCATGACCAGAATAGACAGAATCGTATGGGCAAGCCCCCTGAGGTCAAACAATTAAAGATTTTGGGAAGGGCCTTGAATGAGACCAGGGTTATTGCCTGCACACAATGCCCACACTGGGCAAAGGTACCTTGCTGATCTCTCCTCTTGAATGCGTTCCTCCCATTGACATGTTTTTATTTGAGTCTGAAGACCTTGATTGATGGGGTCGACCTCCTTATTTGCACACTTTGCCCAAGGCAAAGTGTGTATGTGGGAAGGTGCGCCAACATCGTTTGGAGTCTGAGTATTGAGTCTGGGGAGATGCTTGCCCATCTTATTACTATTTGCACACTTTGCCGGAGGCAAAGTGTGTGAGTGGGGGAACGGCAAGAGCAACCCCATAGTCTGATCGAGTCGCATGCTTGATAAATACTTGACCAACTTGAACAGTTTTCAAAATTAATAGTCTATGCATGAAAAATATTAGGGACGATGGAATTGCATCTAGGTAAGCTGTGAGAATTTGAGCCTACATTTGTGTGATATATTTCTTTCTAGAGAGTAGCTGTTTAAAAATTTTGTGATGTTGAAGCTTGCCCATGTTCTGACCATTGTGTTGATTGAAATTGAGTTGAGGTAGTAGATGACTTAGGCATTTTATTTTGTTCTGTTATAATAAAAAGACCCTTGTTAGCCCCTTGAGCCGAGCCTATTTTCTTGATCACCTGGGGGAAAACTCCTAAAGCCCTGACCAAACTGCAAAAACGCCCAAGTCCAAAAAAGGACCAGGTCAGGGCAAAGTCTTCTAAAAAAAAAAAAAAGCAAAAAAAAAAAACAAAAAAAATAAATAAAAAAATACATCCATGAATAAAAGGGTGTGCTATGGCCCGTAATAAAAAGAGAAGAAATTAGGAGGAAAAAGTTGCTAAGTAAAATGCAGCCCTACCTAAGATCAATTCTGGGCAGTGCCCAAGATAGCCTATACAGTCAACCCTTGAAAGCCCTAATGATATTGCCCAACTTAATTGAAAATATTCACAGGATAGAACTTGGTCAAGCCCAAAGCAAAACTTCTTTTAAAACAGCATTGAGCGAAACACTACCCATACACTATGAGAGAGAAACACTTGAGAGAGCACCCAAAATCCTGTTGCAAACTCTTGACCGTTTTTTATGCATTACATTGACTATGATTTTGACTATCTCTTCACTTGATCAACTTCTGTATTTTGATAAGCATGCTTGAGTCTTCTGTTATTTTTTCTATCTCTACCTCCCTTTGATTTCTAATTGAGCAGGCAAGTCACACCGCACGCTTGAGGACAAGCGTAGTAAAGTGTGTGTGTGTGATGAGCCATATTTTTTGGCTCATTTTTAGTTCTTACGAGTCAAGTAATCGAGTCTTTATTTTTTCTTTTATTATTTTATTATGTCTGGGAGGACACATTTGGAGTAAGAGTGTTGCAGGGCATAGCAGGCGACACATTGGGCATAAAAGGAGTGAATTACGTGAAAGATGAAGAAGTCTTGACAATTGGGCAAAAGACAGCACAAGCTGGCGGTTTGGGCATAACACCTACTTTGGCCTGATCACCCACTGTGGGCAAAACACTCACTTTCGACTGATCACCGACAGTTGAGCAAGCAGCCACTATGGGCATACACCGCATGCATGAAGGGAACCAGTCCCTTGGACCAAAATCAAAGAATCAAAGCAACAGTGACTCAAACACTTGGGCCTACTTGGGCATGCAACCATTATGGACGAAGGCACTTTGCGGAGATTCCCAACTTCCAAAGTCTCACATATGATCCATGACTTAACCAAGGCAAAGAAAAGACCGAGGCGTAAAAGAGGCAAGAAAATCACTTTCCTGGTCAAGGGTGCAGGTTGAGCAAGCTGGTCTGACTGGAACATCTAGGTCTCGTTGAGCAAGTTGGGACAGAGTCAGAAAGTGGAGCAAGACCGATGCACGACCAAGTACCGCGCGCATGAACAACTACCTCTTAAAGAAGGCTATCGAAGATAAATCAATTGGGCAAGAGCGACAATTGATCAGAGACGGACGTTGAGCAAGTAGTGTACGAAAGAGTCCTGGGAATCATGGAGTCCTCAAAGGCGACCAGATTCAGAGAAGTATCAAAGAAGGACTCTCATCCAACCTTAGAGTCATTGTCCAACACGTCTCTATCAAATCAGAGTCCTATATACACACGAGTCTGTCAAGACGTCAGCATGGGCAGGCAGCTGTCCAGAATCCTGAAAATCTAGGAGTCTTCAAGAGAATCCTTATCCAATCAAGATCAGCGATTTTTACTTGCTTCCCAAGACTCCTATCATCTATAAATATATGAGGACGTGAAGAGCCACGAAAAAAGAGCAACGAAAAAGAGAGCCGAACTCAGCAACACACGACCCGAGTTCCACAAAACAACACACGAAATTCATGAGAGTTTATATGTATTTGTTTTGAGAGTCGAGTGAGGAGGAACACCGCCCTTTTGGGCAGCCCGTTTGGGGCGAAATTGTATATTATGTTTTTCTTAATTTATTTCCCTTTTGTTTCAATTATTTAATTTCGTTTTTGCTTTCTTTATTTATTTTAATTATGTATTGCTGAATTAACATCGTTTGGTCAAGTTCTGATCCTGATCAGGCTGCTGTGTAAAATACTGTGAGGCTTCTTGATGACAGCAACTAGCTTAGCTTTGTTCCCGATTCAACAGGGTAGTATATCGAGGATGTTAGGGACTTGGGCAATCCTACAATGACCAGTGGGAACCCCGACTTGCCTAACACACATGTACGTGGATCAACGCGACCAGGAGACTGGGCGTCCGCGAAGTACAACATGTTGTTGGAGATGTGGTCGTATGACTTGGGTCTGTCCAGGCATGCTATTGGCCATTCTGGGTTTGCTTGGAGGATGAAAGCGGCTTGATCAACTTAGACTCATGCGGTCACATAGTGTCGAATTGGTCAATGTCAGGAGACCTATTGAGAGAGATCTAATAGGACTTTAAACATAAGAGCGAATGAGGGTCAGGGGTATTGGCGTGCGTGACATCATAGGGACGTTAATATTTTGGGACTATAACCGGAAGATGAAGCTGTTAGCAAAATGATATATGTGTCAGTGAACAGTAAACACTTGACCAGTGTGATCAAGGTAACGACTTGCCCAAATGTTTTTAATTCATTTTTATTTTGTTTTTGTTTTATTTCAGTCAAGGTAGCAAGGAGATCACGGAACCGCTGTGACCACAGCGAACACAAAAAAATCCTTTTTAAACGTGACAACCCCTTGGGCAAAGCCGGGGGAAAGTAACAATAAACTCCTCGTGGGATCGACCCTATACTTGCCACTAATACTCGTTGTTGGTGAAAGGTCTAGGAAACTTACAAATTTATTTTGACCGGCGTTTGTTCCACGACAAACACTCGTCGTCGTCAGATATCCTCTCTGCCTTCGGAAGATTTTACATTCTTTATTAAGACATTCTGATACGGCAGTGTCGAAAGAAAAGTTGAAGCCTACATGTCAATGCGGCAGCGTGTTACGATCGTGCGTTCAAGGAATGCTTTGAGGTACTGCAGCAGTGTCCGAAAGTCCTACGTCAGAGATAGAGTGTACTGCGGCAGTAGCTGAAAGTCCATCGATAGTGTCTGAAAGTCCTGCGGCAGTGGCTGCAGGTGTTGCAGAAGCATCGAACGCGACATTATCAATTTTTGGAACCCATACTTGAGTCACTTTCTTCTTTATTTGACGCGAAGGAGGTCGGGCTATGTTGAATCGCTTGTTGGGATTCCACGGACCGACATTTGATACGAGGAAACGTCCATTTTCAATATCTTCCTCACGCTTCCAGCAATATGGTCGAATATGACCAGGAACAAGGCAATAGTGACACACATATCGTCTTCGTGGTTTGTTTCTGGGCTTGGGAAGATGTTGAGGATTGTTCACCTTACCAGTTGCTGCATGACCCTTCTTTGCATTTCTGCTCTTGCGTGTGGCAGCAGCGGCTGGCTTGCTTCCTGTTGCAGCAACGGCTTCCGAGCTTGCTCTTGCGGTGGATTCTTTTGCTGTTGGGAACTCAGGGACATCTTCCATGACCTTTACAAATGTGATTCCAGAAGATAGCTTCTTTGGAGGGAACACGGCATCGACGGTCTTTTGATACCCGAGGCCTTGCCTTTCAACATTTGATATGCTCATCACCGCATCCAACTTTGAGGTGTCGGTGTTAAGTTTCTCAAACGTGTTGTTGGCAACCTCCAGTTTCCCGTTAGCCCTATCCAAATCGATCTTTAGCCTATCAATCTCTAGATCCTTCCTTGTGAGTTCCACATCAAATTTCTTTAATCGTTCTTCGTATGCGCCTTTTTCGTTGATTAATCTCTCCGTCAACTTTGATTCCTTCTTGAATCTTTCTTCGGATGAGGCTTTATCAGATTTAAATCTCTCCACCATCATTGATTGCTTCTTGGATTCCATTCGGAGAATGTCCAATTGGTCCTTTAGTTCCATGAAAAGATCGATGGGGATTGAAACTTCTTCAGGTTCATAGTCATCAATGGAAGCAGTGAGACACATGAAATCCCTTGCCATGGCTGCAGGAGTTTTAGGGCTGGCATGTTGTAGCTGGTAGGCAGGGGTTGCAGCAGCATCATCATCTTCATCATCTGATAAGTATCGACCTTTGAAGCGAGCTGCAAGGGCTGTTTCAGTGTAAAATTCTTCAACCTTAGGGTCCTGCAATGCCATCATATTAACAAGATTTTCAGTTTTTCTATTTTTAGATGGGCATTCGGTAGCATAATGCCCAACTCCATGGCAGGCGTGGCACTCAATTTTGGACCAGTCCTTCTCTTGGCCCGAATTGAAAATTGAGTTTGGTCGTTGATGCACAAGTCTTCTTTCTTGGCCTATTGCAGCATTGGATAGATTCCTCCTTCGTCATGGATCGAAATTTCCTTTGAGAGATCGTACAAGAATAAGATCTAACTTCTTTGAGAGTCGATCAAACTTGTCATCACCATCATCGTATCCAAGTAGTTCATAGATATCATCGTCGGTGAGAGGATCTGGACTTTGCTCACGAGGTGTTGCTGCAGTGCCTGACTTTGTGAATGAATTGCCCCTTGGTTCAGTTGTGGAGAATGCAATAGACTTCTCACGGGCTTGTCCATGACTTTCACGATCTTGTATGTTCAGCTCATATGTTTTAAAAACAGCCATGAGTGTGACATAATCCTCCGAGGAGCCCAACGGTCCGTCTTCGATTGCGGTGACTTTAGCTTGAAACTTTGAATTCAAAGACCGCATCACCTTGCTGCATACAGCGTTATTGGAGATAGGTCCACCAAGATTAGCACACTCATTCACAATAGCCATGATATCGCCAAAGTACTGACTAGCAGACTCATCCTCATGCATTCACAAATTCTCAAAACGAGACATAAGCATGCGCAACTTCGTTTTCTTCACTGCGGTATCACCCTCACAGTGAAGTTGAAGTTGGTCCCAAATATCCTTGGCTGAACCACATTGTTTAACAATTTTATACATTTCACAATCAATGGATTCAAGGATCGCGCATCTAGCCCTATCATTGGCTGTTGCAGCATCGATCTCATTTTTTGACCATTTTTCAGGCGCTTTTTCAAGCTTGGACCCTTCCTCAGTGGACTGAGGTGGTTTCCATCCTCTAAGGACCGACAACCAAGAATTACGGTCAATGGATTTGATTCTCGCTTCAATACGAGTATTCCAAAAACCGTAGTTTGTACCATCGAGAACAACTTGTGATATAACGATGTACGAGGGGTCTGACATTGTGTGTGAGTAATCAGAGGACCGAAGCACTAATTGAGTCTAGTGTTGGCTCTGATACCACTTGAAAGTGCGAGGGGCGCAGCGGTATAATAGAGAAAATACGCAGCACTCCCTACGCAGCGCTGCAGCAGCTACAACAACTCAGGTGTTGCAGCAGCGCGTTGCAGAAAAAGAATATTCGTTCGTTTATTATATGATTTACTTTGTTTGAGTGGATTATATATAATACCAGAAATATATAAATGTATATTCTGATACGATATTAAAAGAGTGCAGCGGAATAATGAAAATCGTGAAAAAACAAACGAACGAACACACACACACATAAAATGAAAAGCAATAAACGAGACAACAAAATAAATCTTGTATGGGTATTTAAATTATACCCATACGAATGTGCCTTACGGAAAAAATGATTATTAAAGATCGAATGTCTTTACAAAATGTGATCTTGAATATACGATCGACTACCTTTCGGACATACACGTGTATTCCTTAGATATCGTATTCAAAGATCACGACCCAACCAACACTAAACAAACTACGGCTGAATATGTTCTGATACAACGCTTCGTAGTTGAAAGATTAGATCACTCTCGATGAAATGAGCATAATCTAATTACAAAATCTCACGAGAGACTTTTTACAAAAGGAAAAATATGTAATGGAAGAGGTGACGAAATGTGCTGAAGACTCCTTCAATTTATAGGCTCAAAACCGTAACCAACTCCCTTGAAAAGAGAGAGGTAAGTCGGTTCCTATATCCAAGGAAATCTGTTTTGACCGATGCTGCAACGCCTTGCGCAGACAGGACAACCATTGCACCACCTTGCATCAGCGTCTTCAACGAGTCTTGCTGCAACGCTGTGTCTTCAGTCTTCAACTAAATCCCTTGAAAACCGAGTTGTTAGGCAGTTGCTAGAAAATAGGGATTCTGGTTTGACCGCTGCTGCAACATCTTGCACAGGGCCAAACTTCAGCTACTACTGCAACACCTTGCGTCAATATCTTCTGGAGGTCTTGCAGCAACAATTGCGTCTTGAGTCTTCAGCAAACATTCTCATGAGTGTCATCTTGCTGCAGCATGAGTAGCACTCAACGCAGCACCAAAGTCTTCAATGCTCGACGAGTGTTGGTTGCATATAAACGCATGAATCAACAAGATCACATGCTAAATAGATCACACATAATATATGTGATGCACAACAGTACACAATGTGAAGAAAGAGAAAAACGTGTAAGTATGTTGCTGCATCGCATTGCCTAGCGACTCGCTGCGGCAGTGCACTGTATAGCATATTACACTAACACTAGTTTTCTAATTAAATGTGAAATATATAATATTTAGTAGGAAATATGTATCTTAATTTCTTTATAATTTATATATGTTTTCAGTATATAATTATTGTGATATGTATAATAACTTTGTGTACATTGAAAAAACTATCTTAGTATTGTAATTAAATGTGCAATAATTATTAACTAAGTATCTTACATTGAAATTACTATATCTTAGTATATATACTACTGTGATATGTAGAGTATAAAAATTTTGCTACTTTGAAAATACTATTTTACTATTGTAATTAAATGTGCAATATTTATTAACCAACAAATAACTAAAAACACAATCAAACTCAATCAACCAATTACCAAAATCACAGGAATATTCATAGGATTAATTTATGATATGTAATTGATTTAATTTATTTACTTTCCATATTTGTTGTAGTTGGTCTTCTATATAAGGCTATCCTTATAGCTGTACAACTCATTCAAGGGAAATATTTATTTACATGGTATCAGACTAAATACCGAAACCTAAATCCCTAATTCCTAATTCTCTCTTTCTTCTAATTCTTAATTCTCTTTCTTTCTCCCGTCGCTGTTCTGATGGTTAACCCCTCCACGGCGGATTCTGTTATTGTTGGAAATGGTGCAAATTTAAAATTTTCTGATGTTGGTTCTCGACAAATTAACTCTGCTCTCAAATTGTCCGACGTCTTGGTGGTTCCGGGGCTCACTAAAAATTTATTATCCGTTAGCAAATCAACCGCTGATTTGTTAGTTGATGTTGTGTTCACCGTTGATTGTTTTACAATTCAGAATCGAGTAACTCGGGAAGTTCTGGCTCGGGGAAAAATTAAGCATGGATTGTATGTGTTGGATGAAATTAAGATGGCACTGACTGCTTCTCATAAACCCAAGGCTTCTTTTGAACTATGACATTCTCGGCTTGGTCATATCTCTTTCGATGTTATTTCGTTTTTAAATAAAAGTGGTTTTCTTTCTGTGACTTCTATTTTACCCAAACCAGGTATTTGTGTTTCGTGTGAAAAAGCGAAGAGTACACGCTTACCTTTCAGTTTGGATGAGAAACGTTCCTCTTCTGTTTTGGACATTGTGCACTGTGATTTATGGGGACCTGCTCCGATTACCTCTGACTCTGGTTTTCGATATTATGTTATCTTCGTTGATGATTTTTCTCGGTTTACGTGGCTTTATCCCTTACGTCAAAAATCTGATTTTTATGATGTTATGTTACAATTTACTATTTTTGTTGAAAATCAGTTTTCTTGTCACATTAAAAATTTTCACAGCGACGGTGGAACAGTATTCACGAATAATCGCCTCAAACAATTTTTTCGGGACAAGGGTATTCGACACATTATGTCTTGTCCGTACACACCAGCTCAAAATGGTCGGGTTGAACGCAAACACAGGCACGTCACAGAAACTGGTCTCTCCATGTTATATCAGTCTCACTGTCCGTTAAAATTTTGGGTTGAAGCTTTCAGCAGCGCAGTTTACATCATTAATCGACTGCCATCTAAAGTTCTGAGTAATAAATATCCTTTCGAACTGCTCTTCTCCACGACGCCGAATTACAAGAATTTTCATCCGTTCGGATGTCGTGTTTTTCCGTGTCTCCGTGACTACACTACAAACAAGTTTGAACCTAGGAGCTCAGCTTGTGTTTTCTTGGGCTACATTAGCTCTCACAAAGGGTTTCGGTGTTACGATCTGGTCTCCTTCCGCACTTATATTTCCAGACATGCTAAATTTGATGAATTATTATTCCATTTGCTAACTCTGATCACAGGTCTAGTTCCTCTTCTCTCTCACTTTGTGAGTTTGATGAACCAGCAAGAGCCACGCCAAGAGCAACTACCATTCGGCCTATGCATCCTTCTCCTCCAGCTCCTTCGCATGAACAAATATCATCATCAGTCCCTTGTTCATTGTGTAATGATCACTTATCTACTACAGGCCCACATAACTCTACTCCACAAATTGCTCCACCTGCAGCTCTAATGCCACTTCCAGAACTTCCAGCCCCAACTCCGAATATTCCCGTCTCTGTTGCGCAAACGACCATTACTCATCACATGCAAACAAGGTCAAAATCAGGCATCTTCAAAACTTGCCATCTCGCCAACTATGCTCAAACATGCCTCTTTCAAGCACTCGTCGCAGTTAGCGAACCCCGTGGAATAAAATCTGCTTTGAAATTACCTCAATGGGTTGCTGCTATGCGTGAAGAACTCTCTGCCATTCATCATAATCAAACTTGAGATTTGGTTCCACGTCCTCCTCATACAAATGTTGTGGGGTCGAAATGGGTGTTTCGCACGAAATTCTTAGCTAGTGGAACTATTGATAAACACAAAGCGCGACTTGTGGCTCAAGGTTTTTCTCAAATTCCGGGGTTTGATTTTTATCACACCTTTAGCCCTGTTGTTCGAGCCTCCACTGTTCGGATAATTCTTTCCATTGTTGTTCTCAATAATTGGCCTCTTCGTCAGCTTGATATAAAAAATGTTTTTCTCAACGGCGTGTGATGAGCCATTTTATTTGCTCATCTTAGAGCACTTTTACACCCTTTATTGAGTCAGTTTGAGTCGTTAACGTGTCTGGGAGGGCACAATTAGGTGTTTGGGCAGAGTGTGTGTTGATGCAGGTAACAGGTGGCGCACTGGGCAAAAGAGGCAAGGAAATCCCCTTCTTTGGGCAAAGAAGTATTCTGGAGTGGGTAGTGGCAAGCAACAGTTTGACCTTCGTGGGCAAATGGGTAAATTCATGAAGCAGAAGACCCAGAATTCTTACCAAGTACCGTGCCTGGTCTGACCACCTGTGGAGGAGAAGAATTACCTGCAGACTTCGATTTGGGCAGAGAGCGGCTGTTGACAGGAGATTCGCTGCGGGCAAGCTGGCAGCATACCAGAATCCCTGGATTCGGGGGATCTGACTTATCCCCAAGTCATTGACCGCTGACTCCTATTCCTTAGGGAGGAGATACAGTCGCGGATTTGAAATTAAAAAAATCGAAGCCTTTAAAAGAACGGGACGCGACGGGCAGCAGGATATACCCACACACATTACGCATCGAGAAATCGAGAGAGCCGCCGGTCCCGAAGTTCGCCGTCGCCGCCGGAGGAGTTGCCGGAGAAGGAAGCGGAGCTGTTCGTCCGAGTTCCTTTTGTTTAATTGCAGTAGATCCGACCTTCGGGTCGAGAAACAATTTCTTTATGTTTTATTTTTAAGTTTTTAATTCCGTATTTCAATTCCTTCAAAAACGTTTTACGATTTGAAGCCATGATTAATATAGTTTGTTTTCCCTTATTTACTTTGTCTTTTATTTCCAGAATGAGTAGCTAAATTTATCGTGCATCTGGGCAGGGACGGATCGATGGTGATTTAGGGTTTTAGTTAGGCCGCGAGGTTGAAGGGGCTAAAGTAGCCGGTTGGGCGTTTGTTCCCGAGGCAAAGTTGATTGAGGTTTTATTTCTGGGGAGTTTGGGTAAACTAGGACGACCACTAGTGAACCTTTACAAACTGGGATACTGGTGATTGGCAAACCGCATAGATGTACCTTGTAGTATTGTTGCGGGCATAGCACTAGAACTTGCAGGAGATGCGGTCGTATGTTTCGAGCATGCTATTGGCCGAGCGGGTCTGTCTAGAGGGTAATGCGGGTTTGGGCAAACTAGATCCATGTTTGGTCGCATAGGTTATCGAATTGTTCAGATCCAGGGGTTTAGGCATAGTGATAGCTAGCCTTCTCTTTACACAGTAAGGATAGATGAGGGGTGGGGCAATTGCTGGGCGTGACGCAATATGACCACTTTTGTTTTTGCACCCTATAACTGCTGACAAACCGCTGGTAGAAATCCTTAGTGCCGATGACCGGTAGTTTGCCCTAATGATCCTGAGTGAAGTTGTCTGCCCGGATGCCTTGTTTATCATTGGATTCCAGTTTTTACTTTTAGCATTCTGTTAGATCTGAGTGTTTGCTTTGTTTGCTTTTGGTTTTATTTATTTGCATGTTATTTCTGTTTGCCGTAGTTAGATCAAAGTGTTTGAAACAATTGCAAAATCGCTGTGCCCACATCAACCCAAACCAAAACCTTTTTGTGACAACCCCTTGGGCAAAGCCGAGATCACCTACTGTAATTGCCTCCTTGTGGGACCGACCCCACGTACTTGCCATTATCTACGTTTTGTAGTTATAAGAGTACTGGCTAAATATAAATATCATTTTGACAGCGTGTTTGCTCCACGACAAGTATTCACGCTCGTCAAAATTGGCGCCGTTGCCGGGGAGGCAAATTTCCAACAGTAAGTCGTCTGTGCTAACAGTTTGACTTGTTTTGTTTATGCAGGATTCTGCTTCTGACAAAGAGATTGTAACCTGGTACGATCCTGAGATCGAAAAGACCGCAAAGCGAATCCGGAAAGAAACAAGGCTAGCCAAAGCGTTAGCACGTGCCGCCCAAGAAGCTGCCCATACACCAAGGGCAGAAAATCCGCGAAGGGCAAGGAGAGGTGAACCAATTACCCCACCAAGACCTTCACCGGAACCAACCACGATGTACGGTCCACACAACCGGACCCTCAGGGACATGATGTTCCCTGCCAATCTGAACCTCCGACAGCGTGTTTGCTCCACGACAAGTATTCGCGCTCGTCAAAATTGGCGCCGTTGCCGGGGAGGCAAATTTCCAACAGTAAGTCGTCTGTGCTAACAGTTTGACTTGTTTTGTTTATGCAGGATTCTGCTTCTGACAAAGAGATTGTAACCTGGTACGATCCTGAGATCGAAAAGACCGCAAAGCGAATCCGGAAAGAAACAAGGCTAGCCAAAGCGTTAGCACGTGCCGCCCAAGAAGCTGCCCATACACCAAGGGCAGAAAATCCGCGAAGGGCAAGGAGAGGTGAACCAATTACCCCACCAAGACCTTCACCGGAACCAACCACGATGTACGGTCCACACAACCGGACCCTCAGGGACATGATGTTCCCTGCCAATCTGAACCTCCGACCATCAAGCATCACTTTGCCCACCATCAACGAGAACTGGGAGATGAAGCACAACTTCATCCAAATACTGCCTAAGTTCAGCGATATGCCCATGGAAGACCCACAGAGGCATCTTCAAGACTTTGAGTTAGCCTGCGGAACTATAAGGGGAGGGCCCCCTTTGAGCGAATACATCCGTCTGCTGGCTTTTCCCTTTTCACTTGGGGATGGAGCGCGGGAGTGGCTCTACACTCTGCCCGAAGGACAAATCACCACTTGGGCACAGCTCCAACAGAAGTTCTTGGAAAAATACTTCCCTGCCGCCCGAATCCAACACATGCGAAGAAACATCAGTAGTATTAAGATGGGGACAGGCGAAGAGTTTCCCGCATACTGGGCACGGTTTAAGCAGATGTTGGCAAAGTGTCCTCAGCACCAGATCCCCGATCACGATTTGATCCAGTACTTTGTGTCTGGGCTAAGGATGCACGAGAGAACCCTCTTGCACGCTGCCAGTGGAGGGTCCATCCTGAATAAAAGTGCTGAGGAGGCATTTAAACTCTTCAAGGAGATGGCAGAGGAGTTCAGAGATGATGGAAGTGAGTTGCCCAGGACCAATTTGGGGACAACCACAGCTGCTGATTCAAAAATCGACAAACTGTGCAGCGCTATGGAGAAGTTTATGAATACTATGGCCACCGGGCCAAAGAGAGGTGTGAAAGCTTGCCAGATCTGTCAGGGCACAGAGCATGCCACTGATGAGTGTCCCACACTGTATGACGAGGAGGTAAAAGCAATGGGGCAGAGCAACGGTAACGGGCAAGGAAGGGGGAAACCATATTATGATAATAGGTATGGGAATAACAACAACTACAATGAGGGGTATAATGGTAACCAAAACTTCCAGCGCTACAATCAACAGGGGCAGTACCAACAGCAAGGCCCCGGGATGTACCACCAGCCTGCTCAGACCAAAGGGCCTACTTTGTCCGAAATGATGGAAACTTTGGTCAAAGAGAACATCAAGTTCCAGCAAGAGAATGCCAAAGCCCACAAAGAGAATGAGAAATTCAAGCAAGAGACTAGAGGGCAGTTCCAAAGTCTAGGAGCCCAAGTCTCACATCTCACTCAAGTGGTGGCAAAACTGGAACAGAAAGGAGGTACTTTGCCCCCAAAAGTCGAAGTGAACAATGCCCATGTTAATGCCGTCCAGCTCAGGAGTGGCAGACCACTTACCATAGTGGAAAAGTCTGCAGTAAAAGGCAAAGAGCCCGTGCTAGATGATCCCCCAGTCATTGAGGAAGACCCTGGGACAGATATTGAGCAAGAAGAGGTGATAGTCAGGGCAAAGAGAGATAAGTCCCCACCACCAAAAATCAAGCCACCCTTCCCGGGCAGACTGAGTAAAAACCGTGAGAGGGAAGAAACTCAAGAGATGTTCAAGATGTTTAAGAAGGTGGAAATCAATATGCCCCTTCTGACCATACTGAACGCTATGCCCAGATGTGCTAAATTCTTGAAGGAGCTTTGCACAAAGAAGGTCAAATATCAGGATGATGCGAAGTTTGAGGTAGGGGAGAATGTCTCTGCCGTGATTAAAAAGACTGGACCTACAAAGTGTGGAGACCCAGGCATGTTCTACATTCCGTGCATCATAGGGCATATGAAGATAGAAAAGGCAATGCTCGATCTTGGAGCATCAATCAACGTTATGCCCAAAACGATGTACGAAGACCTGGAAATAGGGCAGCTGAAGCCCACTCGAGTTGTGATCCAACTGGCTGATAGATCGAACGTCTATCCTGAGGGCATACTGGAAGATGTCCTGGTCAAAGTGGAAGAGTTGATATTCCCTGCTGACTTCTATGTGCTCGAGGGCAGATCAAGTAAAGCCCCAGTGATGATATTGGGCAGAACGTTCCTAAAAACAGCAAGGACCCACATCGACTGCGAAACCGGTAGGCTGACGTGCAAATTCGAGGGAGAGACGGTCACCTTTGACCTCTACAAATCCATGAAGCACCCAGCTGACACCGAAGAGATCCACTACATTGACCAAATTGAGAAGGCAGTGGAGGCAAAGGCGCTCCAATGTGGCAAGTATGATCATACTGAGATAGCCATTCAACAAGGGCTTACAGAGTTTGACATGGAGGACGAGCCGGAAGAATTGCAAGAGGCAATTGAGCAGTTAGATTCTCTGGAGAGTTTCAGAGGCAATCCGGGCAAACAGATAGAGATTGAAGAAATGATCATGGTACCTTCCCTTGAAAAGCCACCAATGCTGGAATTGAAGAAGCTGCCCAAGCACCTCAAGTACCTATATTTGGGAGATAACGACACTTTGCCCGTCATCATAAGTGCCTATTTGCAAGAGGCAGAAGAGGCAAAGTTGAGGTATGTGCTGGGGCAGTACAAACAGGCCATAGGGTGGACATTGGCTGACATCAGGGGTATAAGTCCAAGCATCTGCCAACACCACATTCTGCTGGAAGATGACTCTGTGCCCGTACGTGATCCTTAAAGGAAGCTCAATCCAGCAATGAAGGAAGTTGTGCTCAAAGAGATCAAGAAGCTTCTCAGTGTGGGCATAATCTACCCAGTGTCAGATAGCAAGTGGGTTAGCCCAGTGCATGTGGTGCCAAAGAAATCTGGAGTTCAAGTCATAGAGAACGAAAGAAACGAGCAGATTGCCACCCGACTACAAACTGGGTGGAGAGTTTGCATTGACTACCGCAAACTGAACAAGGTAACCCGCAAGGATCACTTCCCTTTGCCCTTCATTGATGAAATGTTGGAAAGATTGGCTGGGAAGAAGCACTTTTGCTTTCTGGATAGCTACTCAGGGTATATGCAGATATGGGTTGCTCAAGAGGATCAGGACAAAACCACCTTCACCTGTCCTTTTGGCACCTTTGCCTACAGGAGAATGCCCTTTGGCCTCTGCAATGCACCAGGAACTTTTCAAAGGTGCATGATGAGTATCTTCGCTGACCTGCTCGAAAATGGAATTGAAGTGTTCATGGACGATTTCACCGTGTATGGCAACTCCTTTGACTCCTGCTTGGAACACTTAGAGATGGTGCTCAAAAGGTGTGTGGAGAAGAGCCTCGTTCTGAACTACGAAAAATGTCATTTCATGGTCGAAGAGGGAATTGTCCTTGGGCATGTTATTTCAGCTAAGGGCATAGAGGTGGATAAAGCCAAGATCGAAGTCATCTCAAAACTGCCATACCCGAGGAATGTGAAGCAAGTCAGAGGGTTCTTAGGGCATGCTGGCTTTTACAGACGTTTTGTGAAGGACTTTGCCCAAATTGCTCGCCCTTTGACCAGACTGCTTCAGAATGATGTAGAGTGGGACTTTGATGAGGACTGCAAGGCTGCCTTCAACCATTTGAAGGAGAGATTGGTCACAGCGCCTATTATTCAACCACCAGAATGGGGCATGCCATTCGAGCTGATGTGTGATGCAAGTGGATATGCGGTAGGGGCTGTGTTAGGGCAAATGAAAGGGAAAGAAAGGCATGTGATTTACTATGCCTCGAAGACCCTTAATGGTGCCCAAAGTAACTATGCCACAACTGAGAAGGAGCTTTTGGCCATAGTCTTTGCCTTTGAGAAGTTTAGGTCTTATCTGCTGGGCAGTAAGACCATAGTGTATACAGACCACGCTGCACTGAAGTACCTAATGGCAAAGAAGGAGACTAAACCAAGGCTTATTCGATGGATCCTGTTACTTCAGGAGTTTGACATCGAAATTCGAGACAAGTCTGGCAATCAGAACCTCGTTGCAGATCACCTAAGTAGGATTCTCCAGAAAGAAGAGGATATGCCTATCACCGAGACGTTCCCTGATGAGCATCTGTATTCTATAACCGCTTTGGGCGAAGAGCCATGGTTTGCTGACCTTGTGAATTTCATGGTTACTGGTATTTTCAGGGACGGCATGACCTACTACGAGAAAAACAAAATGAAGCGTGAGGCAAGGAGCTACGTCTGGGATGAACCCTATTTGTGGAAAAGATGTGAAGACCAAGTCCTTAGAAGATGCATTCCTGAGTCCGAGCAGCAGGGCATAGTGGATCACTGCCACAAGCAACCCTGTGGAGGCTACTTTGGGCCAAGGCGTACAGCAAGAAAGATTCTGGATTGCGGATTCTACTGGAACACTTTGGTTCGAGACTGCTATGAGCTATGCAAGAGATGTGATGAGTGCCAGAAGGAAGGCAACTTGACCAAGCGCAATGAAATGCCCTCTGTGCCCATACTGCCAGTAGAAATCTTTGATGTCTGGGGCATAGACTTCATGGGGCCATTTCCAAATTCACAAGGTAAGGAATATATACTCCTAGCAGTTGATTATGTCTCAAAATGGGTTGAGGCAAAGGCAACTCCCACCAACGATTCGCGCATTGTAGTTGAGTTTCTCAAAGGAAATATTTTCACTCGGTTCGGTGTGCCCAGAGCACTAATAAGCGATCAGGGGACCCATTTTTGCAACTCTGTAATTGAAAGGATGTTGCGGAAATATGGAGTCACTCATCGAATCACTTGTGCCTATCACCCCCAGGCAAACGGCCAAGCAGAGCTCTCCAACAGGATTATCAAAGCTATTCTGAGGAAGACAGTTAGGCCAGAGGGGAAGGATTGGGCAGGCAAACTGGATGATGCACTGTGGGCATACCGCACTGCATTTAAGACTCAATTTGGTATTTCCCCTTACCGAATGATATTTGGGAAAGCTTGTCATTTGCCCGTGGAGATAGAGCACAAGGCACACTGGGCGGTGAATAAAGTCAACTTTGATTGGGATCTGGCTGGGAACGAGCGTAAACTTGACTTGGTCGAATTAGAGCAGCTTCGCATTGAGGCGTATGACCATGCTGCCCACTACAAAGAGCGGACCAAGAGGGCTCATGACAAACTGATTAAGAGGAAAAAGATTGAGGCTGGACAGTTAGTCTTACTGTACCAAACTAGAAATCAGTTCCGTTCGGGCAAACTGTCCTCCAAATGGGAAGGACCTTATTTTGTTCACCATGTCAGCCCAAATGGATCTGTGGAGTTAAAAAGCAAAAAAGATGATGACTACATTTTCAAAGTGAACGGCCATAGAGTGAAGCCCTACTTTGGGCAAGAGAATCTGGAAGGGCAGCTTGCCCTGATTGAGTGAACGAATAAAGCAATTGGGTCCTGCCCGGGACTATAAATAGGGCGCTGGCCAGGAGGCAACCTGGTATGTTTGTACAATTATGTTATTTCATTTTTTTTTTAGATTAGGAATAAACTACTAGCAACAAGGGACTTTGAATATGCCGTGAGAAAGGGTATTGTTTGTTTTGATTTTGCAGGAGGACTTTGGGCAGACTAAGCCTTTGGGCAAACAGGGACGCAAGTGGGCAGTTGCGGTTTTCAAGGGACTGGAGACCGTCCCATCAGGGACTCTGCAGTCCACCATCATCAAGCCTCATCCACCCGCGATTCCCGATAACTGCCAATAACTCCTCTATTTTCAAAATTCAAAAACAATTATATATTTCTTCTCTTTCCATATGGTTTCCACAAGAGCAAAAAATAAGTTACGAAAAATCCCCCACGGAACCCTAATTGATCTTACTATAGGTACCGCCGCATCAAGGTTGAAGAAGATGGTTTCCCCAAAGCAATCGAGCCCTGCGAAACCCAAATCACCCGCCGCTGAAGAAGCCATCCACGCCGTCCCGCTGGCCACCATCCCGCCGAGTCCAGCCACGACGGAAACTGACAACACCCCTATCGACGATTTGGCCAAGGAGATTGACGAATCCAAAACCACCGGCGAAAAGGAAGATCTGGAAACCCTAGCCACCGCCGCTCAGAAGGAGGAGGGCAAAACCGCCGTTGACAGCCCCCCGAAAAAGAAGCAGAAGAAGGCGGCGGACAAAGGCAAGAAGAAGGTTACTCCCACCCCCACTGCCGGATCCACCTCCGACGACAAGGAAAAGGAAGATTCGACGGCCGCCGGAAAAACTCCGGTGGAAGAAGAAGAAGAAGAGGAGGAGGTGATAAAAAGCCCAGCCCCCAAAAGCAGAACCCGTGCATCCACTAGGAAGAGGAAGGCAGTTGACACCACGGCGCGCGAAATCGCGGCCCCCAAAACGGTGTGCTTCGAATCTCTCAAACTGATGGGTGTGGAGAAGGAGGTTCGAGGCTACTTCAAGGCCATAGGGTGGGAGCCGTTTCTTGAGTGGTCTGGGCAAATCAATGAAGGCATCGTGAGAGAATTCTTTGGGTCTTTGGGTATCAAAGAGACCAAGGATGAGGGAGTTATAGGGATTCAGTTTGAGTTGTTTGATCGAGCTGTCTCTATTGGTGGTAATGAATTGGACTTGTGTTTGGATATGGCAGGTATCGCAGATCTGAAGTCAAAGGCCTACCAGGAGTCACTGAGGGCTTTGCCATAGTACACAAAGAAGGAGCTGCAGAAGATCTGGAAGCAGTTGGGCAAAGGAGGCGAGTTCGTGGGGCAAAGCACCAAGTCAATCCAGTTGAAGAGCCATGCACTCAGGGTTTGCCACAGGATCCTGGCCATCAACTTCTTTGGCAAGACGGACACCAGCAGTGCCGTTTCCCACCTGGAACTGGGCATAATGTGGTGCATGCATCAGAAGATCAGGCTGCATTTCAGTGCCTGCCTCTGTGCCCAAATGAAGTGGTTGCAAACTCACCCCCTCCAGCGCCTATCATTGGCCCATTTTCCGATGGTGTACGCGGCCAAGATGAACCTGATCAAGAAGGGCAAAGAGTTGGAGATGATGGTGGAGGGCAAGTTTGACATCCAGTGTTTCAAGCGCATGCAGGACATTGTGCCTTTGAGTGACGGCGGTGTGAAGTTTTTGGAGGAGAAACCAGTGAAGGTTGAAGTGAAGGATTCGGTTACTGAGGCTAAGGCCAAAGAGGAAGTTGCAGAGAGGCAAGGCGCGATCGAGGCGCGGTTGGATAAGATTGAGAAGGCATTCGGAGATGTGAAGGCGATGATGATCGCATACTTTGACTACTGTGGATTCAGGTACACACCTACTTCCACCTCCTAATTTGTTCCCTACATTGTTTTAGTAGTTGTTAGGTTTTTATTTTCTTTTTTCTGTTTTTTAAGGTCACCCCCGAGTCACTTTGGTTCGGGGGAGACTAGGTTGATCTTCCTGCTGACACACTTTGCCCAGGCAAAGTGTGTGAGGGGGCAGGTGCGCCAACTTTTTGAGTCATAGTCTGGTCGTGGTTAGCCCCTACTGATCTTATTACTTTTGCACACTTTGCCCAGGCAAAGTGTGTGAGGGGGGAAAGGGAAAGGGCAAACCCCTGTTTCTAATCGAGTCAGCATGATTATGTGTCACCTTGGGCAAACATACATACAGTAACTCAAACTTTATAGTTAAGATGCATGAAATAGGGATGATGGAACTGTTCTAGGCAAACTGTGAGAATTGAGCCTACATTGATAAATGATTTCTTTCTTTGAGTGATAAATGATTTCTTTCTTTGAGAGTCTGCTGTGATCTTTACAATGCTTTTCTTTGCCTGTTTGCTGAATTGAGTAGTTTGACTGAGTAGGGTTGTTAAATGATTAGGGCATTTTCTTGTTTCAGTTTGCTTGAATAAATAACACTGCCCCTTGCTAGCCCTTTGAGCCTGATTAATTTTCTTTGTGAACCCATTCTGGTATTATGCCCACATTACATAGGCAGCCAGAGAGAAGAGAGGGAGTTAGGGCATAGTGTTCAAAAAAAAAAAAAAGATGAAAAAAAAAGAAAAAAAAAAGAAAAAAAAAGGAAAAAAATCAGAAAAGAAAAAAAATGAATAAAAAAGTTGTTGTGCTAAAGCCCGTAAGAAAGGGGCAAAGTGGCAGAGAAAAGGCTAACATCAAAAAGCCCTCTGCCCACATAGATCCTACTCCCAGAAAAATCTACCCTTATAAGCCCAACATTACAACCCAATAAAAGCCCCTTTGATAACCACCTGCTTAGTTAAAACAAACTCAGATTAGCCATAAGGCAAATTTAGGCAAAGTGGAGTCACAGCAGAAAATGAGTGTCATTGAACCCATACACTGAAAAAGAGAGAAACACTGTGAGGGAGTGAACCCAAAGACCTAGAACAGACTCTTGACTTATTTTTATCTTTACTTGAATTTTGTGTTATCTGTATGTATTATGCCCTTTACTGATCATGCTAAAGTCCTTTGCTTTATTTCTACCTATTTATTTCATTTCTATTTTCACTTTGGTCTTGAGTCAGGCAAATCAGAGCCCACGCTTGGGGACAAGCGTATCCAAGTGTGTGCGGTTCTGATGAGCCATTTTATTTGCTCATCTTAGAGCACTTTTACACCCTTTATTGAGTCAGTTTGAGTCGTTAACGTGTCTGGGAGGGCACAATTAGGTGTTTGGGCAGAGTGTGTGTTGATGCAGGTAACAGGTGGCGCACTGGGCAAAAGAGGCAAGGAAATCCCCTTCTTTGGGCAAAGAAGTATTCTGGAGTGGGTAGTGGCAAGCAACTGTTTGACCTTCGTGGGCAAATGGGTAAAGTCATGAAGCAGAAGACCCAGAATTCTTACCAAGTACCGTGCCTGGTCCGACCACCTGTGGAGGAGAAGAATTACCTGCAGACTTCGATTTGGGCAGAGAGCGGCTGTTGACAGGAGATTCGCTGCGGGCAAGCTGGCAGCATACCAAAATCCCTGGATTCGGGGGATCTGACTTATCCCCAAGTCATTGACCGCTGACTCCTATTCCTTAGGGAGGAGAAACAGCCGCGGATTTGAAATTCAAAAAATCGAAGCCTTTAAAAGAACGGGACGCGACGGGCAGCAGGATATACCCACACACATTACGCATCGAGAAATCGAGAGAGCCGCCGGTCCCGAAGTTCGCCGTCGCCGCCGGAGGAGTTGCCGGAGAAGGAAGCGGAGCTGTTCGTCCGAGTTCCTTTTGTTTAATTGCAGTAGATCCGACCTTCGGGTCGAGAAACAATTTCTTTATGTTTTATTTTTAAGTTTTTAATTCCGTATTTCAATTCCTTCAACAACGTTTTACGATTTGAAGCCATGATTAATATAGTTTGTTTTCCCTTATTTACTTTGTCTTTTATTTCCAGAATGAGTAGCTAAATTTATCGTGCATCTGGGCAGGGACGGATCGATGGTGATTTAGGGTTTTAGTTAGGCCGCGAGGTTGAAGGGGCTAAAGTAGCCGGTTGGGCGTTTGTTCCCGAGGCAAAGTTGATTGAGGTTTTATTTCTGGGGAGTTTGGGTAAACTAGGACGACCACTAGTGAACCTTTACAAACTGGGATACTGGTGATTGGCAAACCGCATAGATGTACCTTGTAGTATTGTTGCGGGCATAGCACTAGAACTTGCAGGAGATGCGGTCGTATGTTTCGAGCATGCTATTGGCCGAGCGGGTCTGTCTAGAGGGTAATGCGGGTTTGGGCAAACTAGATCCATGTTTGGTCGCATAGGTTATCGAATTGTTCAGATCCAGGGGTTTAGGCATAGTGATAGCTAGCCTTCTCTTTACACAGTAAGGATAGATGAGGGGTGGGGCAATTGCTGGGCGTGACGCAATATGACCACTTTTGTTTTTGCACCCTATAACTGCTGACAAACCGCTGGTAGAAATCCTTAGTGCCGATGACCGGTAGTTTGCCCTAATGATCCTGAGTGAAGTTGTCTGCCCGGATGCCTTGTTTATCATTGGATTCCAGTTTTTACTTTTAGTATTCTGTTAGATCTGAGTGTTTGCTTTGTTTGCTTTTGGTTTTATTTATTTGCATGTTATTTCTGTTTGCCGTAGTTAGATCAAAGTGTTTGAAACAATTGCAAAATCGCTGTGCCCACAGCAACCCAAACCAAAACCTTTTTGTGACAACCCCTTGGGCAAAGCCGAGATCACCTACTGTAATTGCCTCCTTGTGGGACCGACCCCACGTACTTGCCATTATCTATGTTTTGTAGTTATAAGAGTACTGGCTAAATATAAATATCATTTTGACAGCGTGTTTGCTCCACGACAAGTATTCGCGCTCGTCAGCGTGTTATCCAAACCGGTTTTTATGGAACAACCGCCTGGTTTCATTGACGCTCGATTCCCAAATCATGTGTGCCGCTTGAAGAAGGCTTTATATGGTCTCAAACAAGCTCCACGTGCCTGGTTTCAAAGGCTTAGTGACTTCCTTCTCGGCCTCGGTTTCATTTGCAGTCGTTCAGATTCATCGTTATTCATTTTTATTCGGGGTTCTTCTATATTATATCTCCTTGTCTATGTTTATGATTTTATCCTTACAGGAAGCTCTCCAGATAACACACAGGCTTTCATCTCTCGCCTTAATCGGGAGTTTGCTATTAAAGACATGGGGCGTCTTAACTACTTTTTGGGTTTGGAGGTCTATTAAACATCTCACGGACTCTTTCTCAATCAAGCAAAGTACGTTCGTGACATTCTTCAGCGCGCCAATCTTGAGGATTCCAAACCCGTTTCGACTCCTTTGGTAACTCGATGCCAGCTCTCGACAAATGGCGTGGAATTTCATGATCCTTCTCTCTATCGTCGTTGGTTGGAGCCTTGCAATATCTCACTATTACACGACCTGATTTATCATTTACGGTCAACCTCGTTAGTCAACATCTTCAAAAGCCTACGATCGATCACTTTCAGGCCGTAAAAAGAATTCCACGCTACGTAAAGGGCACTCCTGCTTATGGACTCTCCTTTACTCGCCATTCTGACTCGACTCTTATTGCTTATTCTGATGCTGATTGGGCCCGATGCCTAGAGACCCGACGTTCTACGTATGGTTACTCCTTATTTCTTGGAAACAACCTTATATCTTGGAGTGCAAAGAAACAACCGACTATTTCTCGTTCTAGTTGTGAGTCTGAGTACCGTGCACTCGCAAATACGGCTTCTGAAATGGTTTGTATTCTTCAACTCCTAAAAGAACTGAAAATTCCGCTCTCGTCTTGTCCGACTCTTTTTTCAGGCAACACGGGTGCTATTTTCCTGAGCCAAAATCCAAGCTCTCTTCGTCGAGCCAAACACATTGACATTGACTTGCATTTTGTTCGTGAACTTGTCTCTGCTGGTCGTCTAGAGACTCGGTTCATCTCTTCGAATCTACAAATTGCAGACATCTTTACGAAAAGCATTGCCTCGACGTCTCGCTTGAGGGGGGATAATAACACAATCAAAGTCAATCAACCGTTACCAAAATCCAAAATCACATGAATATTCATAGGATTAATTTATAATATGTAATTGATTTAATTTATTTACTTTCCATATTTGTTGTAGCTGGTCTTCTATATAAGGCTATCCTTATAGCTATACAACTCATTCAAGGGAAATATTTATTTACAATATCTTAGTTTTTTTCCATTAATATTATGTATGTTTGTAAAACAAGTTTGTGTACTAGTATGTAATAACTATATAATTAAATGTTAATTAATGAAATAACTATAATAAATTATGAATTTGTAATATTTAAATAAATAACGTAATTAACTATACTATAATTATATATTATGAAAATTTATTTATTACGATAAACTAGTTTAGAAGTGGTAATAAATAGTTATAATAATAGGGTAGAAGGTTTTGAAATAGAGATTAATAATTTTGACTTGGGATCACTTTTACTAATTCAAAACATCTAAATTTCATTTCACTGAAGATGCTCTAACAAAAAAGTAACAATTGACTTTTCTTTATCTTATCTTTCAATTGAATGGTCTGAAACTCACAACTTAATTTAAAAAACAAAAACCAAAAAAACAACGTCCACATATATACAGTATATGTCTCCACAATTATTCTCAGAGTTTCATTATTGGAAAACCAAAACCATGGCAGCTTATGCATCCTTGGTTTCTTTGATGCGAGTCATTGATGATCTCGAACATCATCCTTCCCCTCCGATATCTCTCGACAAACAAATAGTCGACTCCATCACTCAACGCATCACATACTTTCAAGAATTTCTCCATTCCTACATTAGTCCTGTTGCCGACGATGATGAAGAAGTTGCAGATCCGTTGGAGATGCGTATTGCAGGCGCAGCTTTCGCAGCCGAAGATGCTATTGAGCATCATATTGTGGACTGTATCAACCAGAAAAAAAATAAAAAGGCAAACGATGATGAAGAAGTTGCTGATCCATTGGAGATGCGTATTGCATGCACATCTTTCTTTCTCAAGCGATGCTATGGTATCCTGAAAAAAAAAAAGGCAAAATCCCTCAAGCGATGCTATGGTATCCTGCAAAGTGTGATTGAAGATATGGATTCGATCAAAAGAGTTGTGGTCGATACACAGAAGATAAAGAAGGTGCCGCTGGTCCATGATCAAGTGGGCACGAAAAATGTCACTGATCGAAGTGAAACCTTTGTGGGGTCCGATGGTGTCTTGATCGAAATCATGGAAAAGCTCGTCGGAGGACAACTTAATTTCCAGGTCATCCCGATTGTGGGAATGGGCGGTATAGGTAAGACCTTTCTTGCCAAAACTATTTACGCTAAGCCACATATTAAAGACCGTTTTGATATCTGTGCTTGGGCTACGATTTCTCAACACTACGACCCTGGGGAAATCCTCCGTCAACTACTCTCCCAAGCTACTAAAACAAACAAGGAACACATGAGTGGGAAGAGTGTCGATCAATTGGGGTTGGATCTTTACAAGTACTTGTTCCCTAGAAGGTTTCTGATCGTGATGGATGATATGTGGAGTATGGATTCATGGAATAACATACAACACTACTTTCCTGACAAAAGTAATGGCAGTCGAGTACTCGTGACCACCAGGCTATCGCAATTGAGTTCGCAACTGACAACTGATTATAGTCTCAACATGTGTTTCCTAGATAAGGCTAGCAGTTGGGATCTGTTCTCTAAAACAGTCTTTGGTGAGAACAGTAGCTGCCCTCCTGAACTGGAAGAAATCGGAGAGAAGATTGTGGACAACTGTAGAGGTCTTCCTTTATCAATATCTGTCGTGGGAGGTCTTCTGAAAACTATGGACGGCACTAGTGCATCTTGGGAATCAATACGCGACAACTTCACATCGGTGGTGAACATGAGGAACGATAAACATTGTTTGAGATTGTTGAAGTTGAGCTATAATCATTTGCCTGTATACTTAAAACCGTGTTTCTTATACATGGGAGTGTTTAAGGAGGACAAAAGGATTCGTGTCTCTAGGCTTGTCCGGCAATGGGTTTCCGAAGGATTTCTTAAACCAACGAAAGGCGAAGCCTTGGAGATTACTGGTAGAGGTTTCTTAGAGGACCTCGTTGGTAGAAATCTCATTTTAATTGAAGAGTTGGGTTCTACAGGGAGCATAAAGTTTTGCAAAATTCACGATTTGGTTAGGGACATGTGCTTGAAAGAAGGTCAGAAAGAAGGGTTTTATCATGTCATGGGGAAATGTAACTATCCTTCTCCTCAACGTCGGGTTATTATACCTGATAACACTTTGAAAGAGTACAACGTACGTGGTGACTTGAGATTGAAGTCACACACTCGCTCGATTATTTGCGAATTCGGTAAGGTTCCATTATGCAAGAATCTGGTATTACTGAGGACATTTCACGTGCTTAACCGATTCCCTTTTGGGTATGATGAAATGAAAATCGGCTTTAATTCTGTTGTTTCTCGCTATGTCAACCTGCGATACCTTGCTTTCGATTCACTGATGCGGCCATTCCTTCCCTCTATTAGCCACCTTTGGAATTTGCGTACGCTTGTTGTTTCTTATTCTTACAAGGTTGAGCCCATGAACATCCTGGTCGTTGATTTCTGGGAAATGACTCAGCTTAGGCATATGAATTTCATCAACCATAATTATGCATGTCTCCCGGATCCTCCGAGCTGCGATGGGCGAGATGGTGTTGCAGTGGTCATCATGGAAAATCTACACACCCTTAAAGGAATAAGGAATTTCAAATTTAGAGAAGGGGTGGTTAAGAGAATTCCCAATATCAAAAAGTTGGATCTAAAGTATAATGATGATGATGATGATGATGATGATGATTGGGATGATGATGTGTATTTTTTGGGCAATATGAAATATCTGTGTGGATTGGAATCCCTATCCGTCAAATGTTTAACCCCAAGTAGGCCGTTTACTCCATTGCAGAAGATTACCTATCCACACTCCCTTAAGAAGTTGTGTCTTGGATTGGACATATATCATGGCGACATGATGGAAAAGATCGGTTCGTTGCCTCTTCTCGAGAAGCTCAGATTAATGGGGGGCTGCTTCGAGAAAGGGAAGTGGGAAATAGGCCAAGGACAATTCCCCTGCCTCAAGTACTTACAAATGTACTTGATCTGTCGGGGCCTCAAAAACTGGAGTGCGGTGGAAGAGGATTCCTCCATCCTTCCACGACTTGAACATCTTCATCTTGACACGTTGGAAAAGCTGAAGAAGATCCCTTTAGAGCTTGGAAACATTGATACGCTCAAGAGTATAAAGTTGGAATGGTGCGGAGAAGGAGCGGTGAAGTCTGCGAAAGAGATGTTCGACGAGCAAGTCGAGTTACAAGGCGGGGAGGATCAACTGAGTTTTCACGTTGAGGTTAAGGTTAGAGAGGAGCAACAACACCTCATGAGCTTAGCGAGTTCTAAATTTTCTGTCAGCATGTCGTGAACGGATAACTCTGTCGTTAAAGACTCGACTTTTCTACTTTTATTAATTGAGTTGTAATACTGCAGCACACAGAAGACTCAATTTCTCAACTTCGTGTTTTTTAATTAAGTTGATAAAATTATTGTAGTAAAAAAATACGGTATACGATTAAAGTTATAAAAATAAGTGGAAAAATAGATTTATAATTGTATTTTAAATGAAAAATAAATCAATATAGTTAAAAAAAATAGTCTTTTGAAATCATGTTTGCATACAAGTGAATGATAGTAGTATTTTTTCAATTTAATTTAGAACACCGAGTTGTTACACTGTTATGTTATTTAGTTATCACATTAGTTTAGTTTTATTGTAGTACATATTTTCACATTAAAATTATTATGGAAATTACACATTTTTTTTTATCTTTTTTTATAATTTCAAAAAAAAATCTAATTATCAATTTTTAAATTAGGCTTAATTTAATTTTTTATTCAAAATTGCATATTATGCATATTTTATTGTTTTATATGATATAAATAATATATTCAAACTTATTATAAATAATATTTTATGTGATAATGATGAAATCATTATTATGAATTTATAATTATGGTGTGAAAAATAATTCAAACTTATCAAGTAATATTAAAAAGCAACTAGTATCTTTCAGCCCGGGCGTTGCACCGGGAGTAAAACTCAAAGTTTTACCCGGAATTATTTTGAACTTGATTTTATTATATAAATGTTAAAATGATGGTATGAATATTTATGTTTATATTAATTAGTTTGAAAGAAACAATTTATTTATTTTCAATATTTTATTGAATTTGGATTGCTGGAGTTGAGCTATATTAACATTTGTTATATAGTTCAAAAACAAAGTTCTGAATCTTCAATTTGATTGAAGAAGAAAATTCTGGAAGGGATGAAGGCAATGTCTGAATATTTCACGTAAACCTGAATCTCCTCTGAATCCATGTCCGCCAATGCCACTGTCACGAATCTAGAAACGTCTCTCGCCGATTTGTACAGCTGCAAATGCAATCGATAAAATCGTCGAATCAATTTAATATCTACCAAGAAAAGAAAATTGAATAAACCATCGAGGATGAAGAATGTATTGCGGAAGAAAGAATAATTTTTTTATAAAATAAAATAAAATATGCAAATATATATTAACGGTTGGAATTTCCAAAATTAATATTTACAGCCATATTGACTACGGTTAATTAAATATTTTTTAATATTTTATTGGACAATAAAATTCAATTTGATCTATTTGGCAAAATTGAGAGAAATTGAAATTAATTAAGATTAAAAAAGATTGGCTACATGGGCTATTGGTCAATAAAATTAAATTTGATCTAGGTGGAAAAATTGAGAGTTTCTATTGACTAATCGGAGATTAGTTGATTCAGAATTTATATGTTAACTAAATATCTTTCCGCCCGTGTTCGACACATGAGATTAAAACGGAAGGTTTACCCGTTTTATTTTTAACTTAATTTAAGTATATATGTTTAAATAATTGAATAAATATTTATATTTGAATACATTAAGTTTTTAATAAATAAAAGAAATTTTTTTACAAACTTTTAATCTATTTAGATATCGGGAGTTGAACTATCTTATGCTCTCTCTCTCTCTCTCTCTCTCTCTCTCTATATATATATATATATATATATATATATATATATATATATATATATATATATGTAATATATATGAAAAAAATGTTACAAACTCTTCATCTATTTGACATAAGAATTGAATATTATTAAGCTTAAAAAAACGTTATTACTCCTTTCAGTCTTTTTTATTTGTCGTCATGAGCTTTTGAACAAATTTTAATAATAATTATAATTTCCTAATTTAACCCTATTTTGAACGTTTTAATGTTCATTTGAATCATATATGAATATTTATAAAATAACAATGTGAATATATATAAATATATTTTTAATTTAATTATGTAACAAAAGATTGAAAGATTCCAGATATCACCTATTTTTTTTTTCTTAGAAGAAGAAATTGAAACAAAACAATAATGACAATTGCAAGCGCATAATCAGATTTATATATAAAAATTGAACAAATCATAACTATAAAAAAAATGTGAAAAAAAAGGATGGATCGAAAAATAAATTTATACATGAATATCTTTTGAATAGATAATAATAAAACAATTTTTTTTTTAATTGAAACATATAAAATTTGTAAGTATCAACTTAATTTATATTCATGGTTGGAAAGAAAACAAATCACTGTTGTTAAATTTTAAGTATTATTAAAAAAAAGCTATACTTTTAGTTATTATAAATAATACCACATGTTTTTTACTTTTTAAATAAAGATATTATATTTTTTATTTTGTAAGAAAATAGTGTTTTAAAAAATTGTGTTTTAAGATATTTTTAATTATCTAAAGGATAATATTTGAATTATACAAATACTATTATACCCTTATGTTAAAAACTTAACAATTATATTTAATAAATTAATTTATATTAACAATTCTAAACAATAAATTTGAAAATTTAAATTAAGATTTATAAAATTAATATTTATTTTTAAAATTAAAAATAAAATTTATTTTAATTAAAATTTAAAATTAATATTGCGATTAAGATTTTGAAAATAAATATTACCATTTAAATTAATTTTGATTAATGAATTGGGCCATAAAATTTTAAAAATTAACTATGAATTTATTTTTAATAAGAATAAATAAATTAGTATTTTTTATTAAATAATCCAATGAAATATAGATTTTTTGTACTTCTCCTCAAGAAGTTGATAAGTTTCATATTTTCAATAATTATTGTTTATTTAAATAAAGAAATCGGAATTGTCGTAACATTATAATTTATATATTTTGCAAAATTAATTAAGAAATATAAATGAAAGAGAACCTTTATATACATTAAAAAATAATCTACTAAACATAATTTTCGATAGTTAAAAAATATAAATAAATATTCAGTCAATTATATTCCATAATATATAATAATTATTGATTAATTAAGTAGATTATTTAAGAGATGAAATGTGAATATATCAATTATATTCCATAATATATAATAATTATTGATTAATTAAGAAGATTATTTAAGAGATGAAATGTGAATATAACCTAAAATATGAGAAATGAATGAAGTGGATTGTGAATGAACAAAAATATAATATGAGAATGAATGAAGTGGATTGTGAATGGACAAAAATATAATATGAGAATGAATGAAGTGGATTGTGAATGGACAAAAATATGAGAATTTTAAAATTAATTAATTTTAATTAATAAATGTAAATTATAAAGAATATTTGTAATTAATACGGGAGCGAAAGGATTTGAAAGAATTGAAATTTTTTTATAACAATTTTTTAGAATCGTGAAAAAGGATTTGAAAGAATTGAGATTTTTTTATAACAATTTTTTAGAATCGTCGAAAATTAACAATTGTTTAATAATATAAAATTATAAATATACATCATCCTAATAATTCATGATTTTGCAATTAAAAACATTTTCACATAAAGACATTCAGCAACACTCTTTAGTCTTTATAATAAAATTAGTCACAATATAATTTAATAAAAAAAATGCATTATTTATAACATTACCTTAAATAAATAAAAAAATTGTAATTCACATTTGAAACCACCTAAACACCATAAGTACCGCACCGACCAAGCCCTCGTATATAATTCAAACTATAAACTATTAACACATGAATATACGACATACAAACACTATAGATATATATAAAAAAACAAAAAGATAAAAATAAACATTAATATAAAATTGACTTAATATTAAAATTTTACATTGGAGGCAGTCATAGCAGTCATAAAATTTTACAAAAAGACAGACCTGCAAAAAACCTAACAACTTATGATGTTGAACTTTAATATTACACGACACAAAAAAACACAATCTCATGAATTATTAGTTACATAAGAAATAAAAAAAATCATGAAGAGTGAAAGTGAATAAGAATCTGATCCGAGTACAGAAGACGAAGAAAAAATGTTTCGTATCAAGGATTTGAAATTCAATTCTCCTCCATTTGGTTCATGCCATGAATTAAATGAATAGTTGAAAAGAGAATAAAAATTTGTAGAGGCTAGATGCTTGAGTTTTTATATCTTCCGAAATTAATCAGGTTATCAAAATAGTTAAGCAGCACGAACAGAAACCATATTTTTTACCTGCTTCATCAACGTGGTCATTTCATTCTTTCTATTATCTCTGCCACATATGCCTTGCCCTTACCGTTCTCAGCCTCCTGAAAATGTTGGCGCGGAAAATACTTACTATGTGATAAAATTGTTGCGTTGAAAATGAAAATCAAGAGAAGTGAAACGAAAATAATAGTGTAGAATAGTTCTTAAACATGAAATCAGTGGAATTAGGAACCTCTTTCATATTCGGTCCACTTGATCATCCTATCATAAGTATCTACACAAACAAATAAATAAACATATATAGCAAATTAGCAATTTCATACATAATAATCAAATAAAAAATAGCGTCAGTCTCTTTAATATTCATACCAATAACGCGGCGTTTGGGTTTCGGTTATGGATTTGGATTTGATTTTTCTTTTTAAACCATCGCCTCCAAGAAGTTGTAAATGAACTCAACATCAGCACAATTTTAAGCCGGTCGTCATAACATTTTTCACATCATCCAATATCATTAGCATCGACACGATTTCAATCCATGAAAAACGCAAAAAAACAAAGAAGCCGAATCACTAACATAGTATTTAAGAACGACTTACCCGGGTTTATCTTGGATAGGCACCGAAAAAAGGGGGTCGATAATCATGCTCAAGTATCCCCGATTTAAGTACCCAAACGATTTAAGTACATGGTATAAAAATTACATACCTGAAAGAAAATATACGAACGAAAAAAAAATCAACTCTATTGATATTAACTTGGGATCCTTGCACATGTTTATGATGCACATGCTAATGTATTCAACTTTCCACATCAAGCAAGAACTCTGCAGATAACCAACACAATTCTTAAAGAAAATATAATAATCAATTTACTACTAAGTAAATAGCCTCGGGTAAAACATAGAGCATGCATTTGACCTAAAGAACATAAAAAGTAAGTTATATCTGCAAAATAATATGTATACAAAGTACCCCATCATTTATCTCGAAAGGATCATGTAAGTCCAACCATGGTGAAAAACCTAAAAGAAGAAAAAAAACATATAAAGGCACATGATGGCCGATTTTTATATAATTCTTGGACTATTATAACAGGTAAAATTTCAAAAACAGAAAATACCACAATCAGATACCGGGAGGATATAAACACGGTAACCAAGTCGTGGGTACAACCAACTTCCAATGTTTATGTCAATCTCAGAAGCAGAAAAATCATTCCATTGTTTAATGTGCCCCTGTGAAGTACAATGAATAAATAAATAAGCTTCATATGATAACAAAAACATTGAAGCAAATCGAAAGGATATCTAAAAAAATATCCACACACAAAGAGAAAAAAAAAAGCTTAAAAACAAAGTAATATCACATGGTGGTCACAGCAGAATATTAAAAATCCAATCATTGTGCAAGAATTTTGAATTCATGGTTGGACACCCTATCGGTTTTATTGCATGTTGTAATTCTGAGGGCAAAATTGCACAGGTAACGTATGATGCTGCTCAGTGCTCACGGAAGCACAACTCTCAATTCTTTTATATCGGCTTTGTACGAATAACAAAAAAATGTCATATAGATCAGTCAAATTTATTACTCATAACTTAAGTTAATCAGAATTAAGAAAATGAACAGCAAATAGAATACCTCAACTCCAAAGCCTTTCTTATATACATTTGTAAAGAGCTCCGACGGATCAGGCAAGGGGATCTCCTGCAAAGGCAATTAGATTTTCGTTTTACGATAACTTATGTATCAAATCAAAGCTCACATAAGTCAACTTGTTATAGTCTTCTAGATTCATTTCAATGCATAACATCAGAAATGTCAAATTAGTTCTAACCATGGCTTTCGCAATGGCTTCGTCCACCTCTTTTCTCAGTTCATTCTCAGTGTTTTAAGATTTAAAAGATAAAAAAACATATTCAAGCAGATAGAAATGTTATAGATTCATACCTGTAATGCTAGTTTATCGTCCGTATTCCAATCGACGTCATTGCCTATCCTCGGAGACATTCCCATCCTGGACATTACCATTACATGGAGTGATCTTTAAAAAAAGTGAAACGGGCAAAATTATTCATTAACATCAAATGATTGAATGAAGATGAGATATTTTAATTAGTCCAAAAGAGTCATGATCCTTATCCAATTCCTTGATCCAAGCTGAAAACTGCTGGTAAGCAGATGCAATCTGCTCAGTCCATGAAGCAGCACGGACTCGATCACAGTGTCTTCTACCTCGCCTTTCGAGACCTTAGCTCGGGTCCCACACGGATGTTCTGATATCAGAAAATTATGAAATGAATTGCGAACTATTAGAATATTGCGTTCATAAGAGAAAACAGACTTATCAGTATACAAAGTACTCAGCAATATCAATCTACTCGATTAGTCATCAATCTCTCAATATTATGGTGATAATTTTTGTTTAGCATAAGACAATAATGGTTCCCATGCAATGATCACGAACCCCGCAGGGACGGGTCTTAAGTCTGTTGTGACAATGACAATTAATTAAGCTGTGATATGATTCATTTCACAACAATGGCTGCTAAATGCGAACTCAAGATTAGTTATGAGTACAGATAATTCAAGATATTCAGTAATATTATTGGGTGTTTAGTGATTATATAAATACCAGCCACCAAATCAGAGACAACGGTGTATACATCAGTTCCCCACAGCTGCCCACCTCTTACCTGCAGAAGGAGCATTTAAAGAATTAAAACAACAATACAGAATGAAATATCTAGCAACAGATCCAAGAATCTAATTCCAAGGAAATATATAGAGAGAGTTTCAAGATAATCAGATTCATTTTGTCAGTATAATATTCAGATGCATAACAAACGGGTGCAGAAATTAATACTCACACTGTCACAAGTAAGTGGAAGTGAGTGAAACTCTGGAAACTGGTTAGGAGTTTCAATTATGTCCACGTAAGTATAATCAAAATTCACATATCCAGCTTCTATGGCAGCAACTGTAGGCTGAAAAATAAAATAGAGATTACGACTCCACATATCAAGCTGAGAATGGTGAGCATAATACGATTGTTGATATAGCTCATATACTATAATTTTTAACACAAAAGTGAGTTTACCTTCAAACCTGCATACCCAACAATTCCAGTGACCACAGTAACCGCATCGGGATGCCGAGCAACCTGGAAATAAAAAAGTATCATCAGTTCATTACCAAGGCAAGGAAACTGAGATAACATATAGGTATTTTACTAAATAAAATAAAATAAAAAATATCGAACGTATGAAAACCTCAATGATTCCCTGCTCTCCAGGAATGATTTCAGGCATGTATTCGACATCAGCCAAAGCTTCTCTAAGCTAATCAATTAATGATCACTCGTCTCTAATAGAATCTAACTGATGTTTAAATTTCCTCACCTGCGTGATTATGCAAATCAGAACATTACAATCTATAGAGTGAGTTGCAAGAGTCTTTTCATTTTTCTTTTAAAAAAAGTGTAAATAAAAAATCGAAAGCATCACCTATGTGGAATCATAAGCAGAAAAATAGGAATAGGATAATTTAGACAAATTAAAATCTGTAAAAAGCATAGAGGTTTATCAATTTAATTTAGACAAATTAAAATCTGTAAAAAAAAAGGGAAATTCAATAAAATAATAATGGGAGGAAAATAAGAATAAGATAATTCTGGAAAAAGCTCGATTAGAACAGTACTTACGGGCTTAGAGTTTGTATCGGGCCGAAGAGAATTCGGCAACCCTCCTCCTCGTACCTCAAAACTCTAAACGGTCTTTCAAGAAATAAAAACAGAGACTAAATAAAAACGTCGAATTCAGAGAGACGAAAACACAAACCTCCGAGTTGGCTTTCGAGTACATAATCTCCTCAACTTTTAAGACAACAATGGGAAGCTTCTTTCGCCACTCCCTGTTCTTCCTTGTAGATGAACAATGAACCTCATTCACAACCCTAAACCCCCAAAATCAAACAAACATTTTTTATGACAATAAGGTCGTCTCCCCCAAAACCCACAAATCCACACACACAAACACACAGTGAAGGGGTGGAGAAGAAATTATTTTCTTAATAATATATAAATCCGAGAAGAAGATCGACTTGACTCAGTGGACTAACGATCTTAAGATCGTTCGAAATATTGAAAAAAAAAGTATATAGAGCATCGACACAGAAAATGGAAAAAACGAAAACGAAAACAATACAATCGAACAGAGAACGAAAATCAAAGAATTTTACATACCTTAGATTTGGAATGGAAGGACAATGATTCTGTCAATCTATGATGAAAGGAAGATACAGAGATTCATCGACGTAGATTCGATTATATCTAAATCTGCAAATAAAAAGTTGTAAAAGACAGGATTTAATCGAAGGGAAAATATTATACAGAACCCTATTTCGGAAGCCACAGAGATGAAGATTGAAGGACGGAGAATTTGAAGAGGGGAGGTATATCGCTGTTTCAATTATAATTTTTAATTTTGATTTTGAAATAGAAAAGAGAAGAAATGATTTGAGATGGGTGTGAACGCAAATGAAATTGAAAGAAATTAAGCATTTCTATTGGACAATTAGTTTTCAATTTGACCTACGTGGCAAAATTGGCTGTTCCTATTGGCTAATTGGTTTTTAGGTTGTTTCAGATTTATATATTATTAAGATGTATGATGGATACTAATCTAATATGGTTTGTTGTACAACAACTTGTGTACTGTGAAATAACTATCCCTAGTTTTCTAATTAAATGTGAAATATATAATATTAATAGGAAAAAAATATTGTATATGTATCTTAGTTTCTTTATAATTTATACTATATGTTTTCAGTATATAATTATTGTGATATGTAAACAACTTTGTGTACATTGAAATAACTATCTTAGTGTTGTAATTAAATGTGCAATAACATATACAATACTAAGATAGTTTTAATTACATATAAATTACTATATCTTAGTATATACTAATGTGATATGTACAGTATAACAATTTTGCTACTTTGAAAATACTAGTATTTTAGTATTGTAATTAACTGTGCAATATTTAGTAACCAACAAATAACTATCTTAATATATGTAGGGCTGGGCGCGGGCCGGGCCGGTCCCAAAATTTTTAGGGACCGGCCCAAAACCCGATTTTTCGGTCCGGGCCGGTCCGGGTTTTTTTTAAGTGAAGGACCGGCTTGGGACCGGGCCCGACGGTCCGAGCCGGGTTTTCGGGCTTTTCGGGCCCGGTTTTTTAATTTTAAAAATATATTTTTTATTATTAAAATTAATTTTTTATTAATATTTTTTATAAAAAAAATAAAATTTTAATTTTTAAATGATATTATTATATAAAATATTTATAATTAAAATTTTTTAAATTGAATTATTAATTAAAAAATTAAAAAATTATATAAAATATATATAATATTTATTAAAATTTTATATAAAAATAAAAAAACGGGCCGGTCCGGGCTTTCGGTCCCAATTTTTTTTGGGACCGGCCCGGACCGACTTTTTAATTTTCGGTCCGGGCCCTTGGCGGGCCGGTCCCAAAAAAAATTGGGACCGGCCCGTGACGGGCTTTTTTCGGGTTTTCGGTCCGGGCTTTCGGGTTTTCGGGCCGAAACGCCCAGCCCTAAATATATGTCTGTTTGTAAAACAAGTTTGTGTACTATATAAAATTAAATGTTAATTAATGAAATAACTATAATAGATTATGAATTTGTAATATTTAAATAAATAAAACGTAATTAACTATACTATAATTATATATTATGAAAAATTATTTATTACGATAAACTAGTTTAGAAGTGGTAATAATTAGTTATAATAATAGGGTAGAATGTTTTGAAGTAGAGATCAATAATTTTGACTTGGGATTACTTACTAACTCAAAACTTGTAAATTTCATTTCCTGGAGATGCTCTAAGACTATGTACTCGGGTGTCAAATTTGACACTTCTTTCCTGCCATGTCAGCTTGACACTCTCAATTAACACTCTCTTTTCAGTAGTAGCTTCAGTTATGTTATTCATAGTGTCAATTATTTTCTCTTTCTTCTACATCACCATATCATATACCCCACAATATTTTTCATATATATAATTATTAAATTTAAAATTATTATTATATAATTAATTTATCAAAGAAAATTATTTAAATTTATCAAAAAATAATTTTGAAAAATCCACAATATTTTAAAACATTAAATAATAATATTTTTTTCAATTTTGAAATTGAAATAGGTAATGCTAATTAAAATGAAACAAATAGTAAAAAACGAGTGAACTTTTTTTTTTGTTCAAATTATACAAACTTATTTTTGTTCAAATTATACAAACTTATACTCTATTTAAAGAGGACAAAAAATTAAAAATAATAAATATTTTTATTTTATTTTTATTTTGAATACTATTTGTTTAAAAGAAAAATAAAAATGAATGAGAAAAATAAAAAGTAGAAATGACACATGTCATTTGGTTATTTATTCAATTATATGGAGTGGGGCCACACAAAGAGGGGAATGAAATTTGATCCCGGATCAAAATTTAGTTCTCGGCCCACAAGGTGTCAAATTTGACACTTTTAATACCCTTTGATAGAGCACTCGACATACTATTGACAAACCCTTTGATAGAGTACTTGTTTGATCCACTGCTGCACATAATCTAACAAAAAAGTAACAATTGACTATTCTTTATCTTATCTTTCAATTGAATGGTCTGAAACTCACAACTTAATTTAAAAAACAAAAACAAAAAAACAACGTCTACATCATCCTTCTCAGAGTTTCATTATTGGAAAACCAAAACCATGGCAGCTTATGCATCCTTGGTTTCTTTGATGCGAGTCATTGATGATCTCGAACATCATCCTTCCCCTCCGATTTCTCTCGACAAACAAATAGTCGACTCCATCACTCAACACATCACATACTTTCAAGAATTTCTCCATTCCTACATTAGTAATAGTAGTCCTGTTGCCGACGATGATGAAGAAGTTGCTGATCCATTGGAGATGCGAATTGCAGGTGCAGCTTTTGCAGCCGAAGATGCTATTGAGTATCATATTGTGGACTGTATCAAAAAGAAAAAGAAGAAAAAAAAGGCAAACGATGATGAAAGGGCCAAGTCCCTCAACCGATGCTATGGTATCTTGCAAAGTGTGATTGAAGATATGGATTCCATCAAAAAAGTTGTGGTCGATACACAGAAGATAAAGAAGTTGCCGATGGTCCATGATCAAGTGGGCACGACAAATGTCACTGCATCCGTTCCTGATCGAAGTGAAACCTTTGTGGGGTCCGATGGCATCTTGAACGAAATCATGGAAAAGCTTGCGCTCGTAACACTCTTTTAATTAACGTCATAAGACGGTCGTGGGCTTGCGCTCGTTTAACCAAATCAACGATCAACCATCTCACGTATTAAAAATATCAACCATCTTTCAATTGAATGGTCCGAAATTCACAACTTGATTTAAAAAGACAAAAAGTAAAAAACAACGTCCACAGATATACCACCAAAATCAGGTACTGCAGAGTTTGATTATACGAAAACCATGGCAGCTTATGCATCCTTGATTTCTCTGATGCAAGTCAAGGTTATCGTTCATAAAGAGCAACAACACCTCATGAGCTTAGCGGCTTCTAACTTTTATGTCAGCGTGTTGTCCTAAACGGATATATAGTTTTTTATTTGATATTGTTGCACCACATTTTTTCTTCAGTCTCCTCACCCAAGGATTGGTGGGTACCGGTTTGATGTCCCTGGCATTGAAAATGTAAGTTCAGCGAATTTTCTTTTCTCAAAAATAATAGCTTTAGTTAATTACAAAACCACCCTTCAGGTTAAGTAAAATTCTTGTCATCCATTTAAATCCAACAGGTTGATGTGACTGAAGTTATCGAGGGCCACTCCTCTTATCTATGGAGAACCCAGCTGATCATAGAACAGCTCGACTTGGAAACTCGTTTGTGAGAAACGAGCGTGTACATTCGGGTAAGAATTCTTGTGTCTCTACTAAAAGTCAAAATGCATCATAAGAAGGTTGAAACTTGTGAACTACAAATTAGAGAGAGATACTTATTGTTGGGATAATTCGCGTCCGAATTCCCTTCCTGAAAAGCACACGAACAACACAAGAACAGAAATTACGGAATAAAAGAGAGACACGAGATTTATAGTGGTTCACCCGTTAACGAGGGCTACGTCCACTTTCTTGCCGCTGCAATAATTCACTAGAACGATTATAGGACTTGATTACACGACCTTGTAATGCTATAATACGACTCTAGACTTTCTGGAGGTGTTAACCCTATTTTACACGCATAGGGTTCTTATATAGGGGAAGAAAAACGAATTTGGGTGAAAAAATCCCGCTTCTGTGTAAAAGCCCCCCAAATGTCGGCCGACGCCGAAAACAGTGTAATCCAATGTCGGCCGACATTGGACTGGCGACCGCCAGACACAAAACGGCGCTCGCCGAAATCGTTCTGCGATCGCCGGAGACCAATCGGCGCACGCCGAAAGGCCCCAAAGTTGGGCAGTCCGTCTGACCTCTTTCTCCCGGTTTCGGCGCCCGCCGAAACCCATTTGGCGCCCGCCAAACATGGCCCGCGATCGCCGGAACCCCTCCGGCGACCGCCGTTTCTCCCGTTCGTCGTTTCTCGTCTTCTCGGCGTGAATCGGCCTCCACACTCAACAATCTCCCACTTGGAGCTGATTCACGACCCCTATCTTCTCTTCCCATTGCAGCGGCGTCCCCGGTCCTCATCCCAGAAGACCAACCGAGGTTGAACACAACCTCAACTTCTCGCACGGCACCACCTTCGTAAACATGTCGGCCGGATTCTTACTCCCAAGAATCTTCTCCAACACCAAGACGCCTTCCTCCAAGGCCGATCGAATGAAGTGATATCTCAGCTGGATATGCTTCGTTCGAGCATGGTACACGGGATTCTTCGCCAAGTGAATGGCGCTCTGACTGTCGGAATACAAGATACTCCCCGAGTGATCTTGCCTTAGCTCTAGCAGGAATGCCTGTAGCCACATCATCTCCTTCGCGGCTTCCGTCACAGCAACGTACTCCGCCTCACAACTCGATAGTGCTACTATCTTCTGCAACCTCGACACCCAGCTAATCGCGGTACCCCCGAAAGTGTACACGTACCCAGTAGTGCTCTTCCTACTATCCACGTCACCCCCGTTATCTGCGTCCACGAACCCGAGTAACCCCAAATCTGACTTTCGGAACCTCAAAACAAAACCGGAAGTCCCTCTCAAGTATCGAAAGATCCACTTGACGGCTTCCCAATGTTGCTTCCCCGGATTACTCATAAACCGGCTGACCACTCCCACTGCATGGGCAATGTCAGGCCTCGTGCACACCATGGCATACATAAGGCTCCCAATCGCAGAGGCGTAAGGGACCTTATCCATATGCTCCATCTCCTTCTCGCTCGTCGGCGAGTCCTCCTTTGACAAACGGAAGTGACTAGCCAAAGGAGTGCTCACGGGTTTCGCATCCTCCATGCTAAACCTCGATAATACCTTCTTCAGGTACTCCTCTTGAGACAACTCAAGACCATCCTTGCTCCTCGTAATTCTCATCCCCAGGATTTGTTTGGCAGCACCCAAATCCTTCATAGAGAACTCCCTCGATAGACTCTTCTTGAGCTTGTCGATCTCCGCCAAGCTCGCCCCGACTATCAGCATATCATCTACATAAAGGAGCAATATTATGTAGGTACCTCCGAGTTTCTTGAAATAGCAGCAGTGGTCCGCCTCGCACCGCGTGAACTCGACTCGCTTCATGAACATGTCGAACTTCTTGTACCACTGCCTCGGAGCTTGCTTCAACCCATACAAGCTCTTTTGAAGCTTACACACTAGCTTCTCCTTTCCTCGGACTTCGAAACCCTCCGGTTGCTTCATGTAGATTTCTTCATCTAGATCTCCGTGAAGAAATGCGGTCTTTACATCCATTTGCTGAAGATGTAAGTTCTCCTTCGCCACCAAGCTAAGCACCACCCGGATGGTTACCATTTTGACTACCGGAGCGAAGATCTCCGTGTAGTCGATCCCTTCCTTTTGCTGGAATCCTTTCACCACTAATCTTGCCTTGTACCGAACGCTCCCATCGTGTTCTTCCTTTGCCCGGAAGACCCATTTATTGTGCAAGGCCTTCTTCTCCTTCGGAAGCTCGGCTAGTTCCCAAGTCTGATTCGACATCAATGAGCTCATCTCCTCTTTCATGGCAGACTCCCACTTGATCGAATCCCTCGCTTGTATAGCCTCGGTGTAGCTCTCCGGCTCACCCCTATCAGTCAACAAGATATAGTTAAGGGAAGGTGAAAATTTATGCGGAGGTCTTCTTACCCTAGTCGACCTCCACGGCTTCGGTGTGACTGGATCGATGTTGGGATGAGCATTCTCATCTTGCTCATCCTCGCTGCTCGTGTTGTCCTCTTCGATCTTCTCAGTCTCCACGACCTCCACCGGAATCTCCTCCGTGTCTCTCACGGGATCTATGCTCTCTTCAACCACCTCGTCTTTACCCTTGTACAAGACCGCCTCGTTGAAGATCACATTTCTGCTTCGGATCACCTTATGATTTTCGGCATCCCAAAATCGGTACCCGAACTCCGTGCCGCCATATCCAAGGAAGAAGCACTTCTTGGATTTAGGATCAAGCTTGCTACGAGCAGCTTCGTCGATATGGACATACGCCAGACACCCGAACACCCTCAAGTAGGACAGATTCAGCTTCTTCCCACTCCAAACCTCCTCAGGAATCCGATATTCCAAAGGAACCGACGGTGCTCTGTTGATTAAATGAGCTGCCATGTCGATGGCATATGCCCAAAACATTTTAGGCATCCCCGAATGTAACCGCATACTCCGGGCCTTCTCATTTAGCGTCCTGTTCATTCGCTCCGCTATTCCGTTCTGTTGTGGGGTCCCCGGAATAGTCTTCACCATCTTGATCCCACTCTCGACACAAAATTGTTTGAAGTCGGCGTCAACGTACTCACCACCGTTGTCGGACCTCAAACACTTCACCTTGAGATTTGTTTCATTCTCAACCTCGGCTTTCCATTTCTTGAAAACAGAGAACACGTCACTCTTATTTTTCATGAAGTACACTCATACCTTCCTTGTGGAGTCATCGATGAAGGTAACATAATAGAGTGATCCTCCGAGTGAGGCGACGGGAGCTGGACCCCAAACATCCGTGTGTACTAGTTCCAGCTTCTCCGCCTTGGGCTCCCTTCCATCTTTGGAAAAACTCACTTGTTTCTGCTTTCCAAGAATGCAGCTCTCGCACACGTGAGACTCAATCGCCTTGAGTTCGGGCAGCAGCCCGTTCTTTGCCATGATCTTCATCCCTTTCTCACTCATGTGCCCCAGCCTGCAATGCCATAGCTCGGTCTTCTTGGTGTTATCAACAACACCAGCCGAGTCCCTCACGCTCGTCGTCATGTAAAGTGTGCCCGTCTTATGACCTCGAGCTATAGTCATGGCGTTCCTCGAAACTTTCCACGACCCATCTCCAAATGACACCCGGTGACCATCACTATCAAGCTGGCCCACCGAAATTAGGTTCCTCTTCAACCCCGGCACATGTCTGACCTTGGAAATCTTCCAAGTTTGCCCATTTGACATCTTTAGGTTGATATCTCCCATCCCGACTACATCGAGTGGCTCGTCATCTGCAAGAAATACCTTTCCATAGTCACCCGAGACGTAATTCAACATTACCTCTCGCTGTGCAGTAGTATGGAAAGAAGCCCCTGAGTCCAGCACCCAGGAATCGATCGGTGAGTCGACCGAACAGAGAAGGACGTCCCCATCGTCGTCATCCTCTTGTGTCACCGCATTGGCGGTTCCCTTCTTCTTGTTGTCACTCTTCCCCCGAGAGCGATAATCCCTCTTGAAGTGCCCAGTCTTCCCACAATTCCAACACTCATTATCCTCGGACTTCGAGCTATCTCTTCCACTCCTAGACTTGGATCTCCCTCTGTTCCTGTTAGCATTCCTACCCGAGTTTCTCCCCCGGTTCTCCACACTCAAGGCCGAACTAGAAGACTTTCCCTTGAAATCCTTTCTCCGGATTTCCTCGGCTAGGATCTTATCTCTAACTTCGGAGAACTGCAGATTCTCCTTCCCCATAGAGTTGCTAACAGCTGCCCGCATGGGCTCCCAACTATCCGGCAGAGACGCAAGTAGGATCAAAGCGTAAATTTCATCATCGAAATTCACCCCGACTCCTTTCAATTTATCCAAGATGGAATTCAGCTCGTTGATGTGGTTGGCTGCGTTTGCATTGTCCGACATCTTCAGGTTGAACAACTGCTTCATGAGATACACCTTGTTGTTCGCTGAAGGTTGCTCGTACATGTTTGATAGGGCAGCCATCAAATCCTTGGTTGTGGTAATTGAGCGCACGTTGAATGACACGTTTGAAGCCAAGGACAAACGTATCAATCCCAACACCTGCCTGTCGAGGCTTTCCCATTCCTCGTCATCCTTGATCTTCTCCGGTCTACCCTTCAAAGGAATTCCGAGCTTCTTCCCGTAAAGGTAGTCCTCGATCTGCATCTTCCAGTGCCCATAGTTATTCCCGTCAAATTTCGTAACCCCGAACGAGGTGGTGGTGTCCGTCATCGCTTTTCCCCGATCGCTATAACCCTAGCGCTCTGATACCAGTTGTTGGGATAATTCGCGTCCGAATTCCCTTCCTGAAAAGCACACGAACAACACAAGAACAGAAATTACGGAATAAAAGAGAGACACGAGATTTATAGTGGTTCACCCGTTAACGAGGGCTACGTCCACTTTCTTGCCGCTGCAATAATTCACTAGAACGATTATAGGACTTGATTACACGACCTTGTAATGCTATAATACGACTCTAGACTTTCTGGAGGTGTTAACCCTATTTTACACGCATAGGGTTCTTATATAGGGGAAGAAAAACGAATTTGGGTGAAAAAATCCCGCTTCTGTGTAAAAGCCCCCCAAATGTCGGCCGACGCCGAAAACAGTGTAATCCAATGTCGGCCGACATTGGACTGGCGACCGCCAGACACAAAACGGCGCTCGCCGAAATCGTTCTGCGATCGCCGGAGACCAATCGGCGCCCGCCGAAAGGCCCCAAAGTTGGGCAGTCCGTCTGACCTCTTTCTCCCGGTTTCGGCGCCCGCCGAAACCCATTTGGCGCCCGCCAAACATGGCCCGCGATCGCCGGAACCCCTCCGGCGACCGCCGTTTCTCCCGTTCGTCGTTTCTCGTCTTCTCGGCGTGAATCGGCCTCCACACTCAACAATCTCCCACTTGGAGCTGATTCACGACCCCTATCTTCTCTTCCCATTGCAGCGGCGTCCCCGGTCCTCATCCCAGAAGACCAACCGAGGTTGAACACAACCTCAACTTCTCGCACGGCACCACCTTCGTAAACATGTCGGCCGGATTCTTACTCCCAAGAATCTTCTCCAACACCAAGACGCCTTCCTCCAAGGCCGATCGAATGAAGTGATATCTCAGCTGGATATGCTTCGTTCGAGCATGGTACACGGGATTCTTCGCCAAGTGAATGGCGCTCTGACTGTCGGAATACAAGATACTCCCCGAGTGATCTTGCCTTAGCTCTAGCAGGAATGCCTGTAGCCACATCATCTCCTTCGCGGCTTCCGTCACAGCAACGTACTCCGCCTCACAACTCGATAGTGCTACTATCTTCTGCAACCTCGACACCCAGCTAATCGCGGTACCCCCGAAAGTGTACACGTACCCAGTAGTGCTCTTCCTACTATCCACGTCACCCCCGTTATCTGCGTCCACGAACCCGAGTAACCCCAAATCTGACTTTCGGAACCTCAAAACAAAACCGGAAGTCCCTCTCAAGTATCGAAAGATCCACTTGACGGCTTCCCAATGTTGCTTCCCCGGATTACTCATAAACCGGCTGACCACTCCCACTGCATGGGCAATGTCAGGCCTCGTGCACACCATGGCATACATAAGGCTCCCAATCGCAGAGGCGTAAGGGACCTTATCCATATGCTCCATCTCCTTCTCGCTCGTCGGCGAGTCCTCCTTTGACAAACGGAAGTGACTAGCCAAAGGAGTGCTCACGGGTTTCGCATCCTCCATGCTAAACCTCGATAATACCTTCTTCAGGTACTCCTCTTGAGACAACTCAAGACCATCCTTGCTCCTCGTAATTCTCATCCCCAGGATTTGTTTGGCAGCACCCAAATCCTTCATAGAGAACTCCCTCGATAGACTCTTCTTGAGCTTGTCGATCTCCGCCAAGCTCGCCCCGACTATCAGCATATCATCTACATAAAGGAGCAATATTATGTAGGTACCTCCGAGTTTCTTGAAATAGCAGCAGTGGTCCGCCTCGCACCGCGTGAACTCGACTCGCTTCATGAACATGTCGAACTTCTTGTACCACTGCCTCGGAGCTTGCTTCAACCCATACAAGCTCTTTTGAAGCTTACACACTAGCTTCTCCTTTCCTCGGACTTCGAAACCCTCCGGTTGCTTCATGTAGATTTCTTCATCTAGATCTCCGTGAAGAAATGCGGTCTTTACATCCATTTGCTGAAGATGTAAGTTCTCCTTCGCCACCAAGCTAAGCACCACCCGGATGGTTACCATTTTGACTACCGGAGCGAAGATCTCCGTGTAGTCGATCCCTTCCTTTTGCTGGAATCCTTTCACCACTAATCTTGCCTTGTACCGAACGCTCCCATCGTGTTCTTCCTTTGCCCGGAAGACCCATTTATTGTGCAAGGCCTTCTTCTCCTTCGGAAGCTCGGCTAGTTCCCAAGTCTGATTCGACATCAATGAGCTCATCTCCTCTTTCATGGCAGACTCCCACTTGATCGAATCCCTCGCTTGTATAGCCTCGGTGTAGCTCTCCGGCTCACCCCTATCAGTCAACAAGATATAGTTAAGGGAAGGTGAAAATTTATGCGGAGGTCTTCTTACCCTAGTCGACCTCCACGGCTTCGGTGTGACTGGATCGATGTTGGGATGAGCATTCTCATCTTGCTCATCCTCGCTGCTCGTGTTGTCCTCTTCGATCTTCTCAGTCTCCACGACCTCCACCGGAATCTCCTCCGTGTCTCTCACGGGATCTATGCTCTCTTCAACCACCTCGTCTTTACCCTTGTACAAGACCGCCTCGTTGAAGATCACATTTCTGCTTCGGATCACCTTATGATTTTCGGCATCCCAAAATCGGTACCCGAACTCCGTGCCGCCATATCCAAGGAAGAAGCACTTCTTGGATTTAGGATCAAGCTTGCTACGAGCAGCTTCGTCGATATGGACATACGCCAGACACCCGAACACCCTCAAGTAGGACAGATTCAGCTTCTTCCCACTCCAAACCTCATCAGGAATCCGATATTCCAAAGGAACCGACGGTGCTCTGTTGATTAAATGAGCTGCCATGTCGATGGCATATGCCCAAAACATTTTAGGCATCCCCGAATGTAACCGCATACTCCGGGCCTTCTCATTTAGCGTCCTGTTCATTCGCTCCGCTATTATACGTGCAGGGGTAAAATTAGGCGTAACCCTCGATAAACGAGTGAACCAAGTGGTTTAATTTATTGCATATTTTTTCAATTGTAAGATTGTTTTGGAATTGAATTTCGGAGATAAAAACACCACCTAACAAATAGTACGGAGTACTACATAGTAACATAAATTAAAATATGATTATCGTTCTTAATAAGTTACTGTAATAGATAGAAAAGAGCAGAGTAAGAAAAAATGATCCGACTAACCTATAAGTAAGCCGAACTTAATAATCTACCAGATCTCTCCATTTCAATAGAAAGCGAATCTTTTGATTCTTTTGGGACGTCTTTTCTCTCTTGTGCATCAAGGTTTTCCATAGACACTCGGTGACTTCCTCATCATCTTTGAGGATTACACTGACATTAACTGCAATAATGTATCTTGGACGAAAAATACGAAGCAAAGCATTTAAATACTGCGTAGGGGAAATGGTATAGAGTTTACCGACATAGATACTCAAGTGTTCCACTACAACTGGGTGGTCATTGAAATCCCATTCAATCTGTTTTATCTTCAAATAGAAACTATCAGAAACTCTCAGAAAGATTTGAGATTGACTTAATGCCTTGAAAATCGTACACACAGTAGCGGAAATTTAAATGTGAGGACTTCCACTCCGAAGAAGTTGTCGTGAGATATAGAACAGCTCTCTCAAGTTAGCTGTTAGTTTTTTTCGAAGCTCAGGTTTTAGTCGAAAGTTTCATCGAAGGTGTGGATTATGTTGAAGTACTGTTTAATATATCTTCATTGCCTTTTGTTGTAATCTCTAAAAAATCTTCGTGAATCATTTACAAAACAATGGAAAACATTTCAAAATTGACATCAAACGCAATACTTTAAATTCGTTCAAAACAACAATGTTAACACCATGTCGGCCTTTGACAAATCAACCTTAAAAAGTTAAGAAGGAAGTAACAGCTGTTAAAAAGTTAATAAGAACTATACACATCTAGCAAATTCGACTAACCTATAAGCAAAGCCGAACTTAATAATCTACGAAATCTAGCTCTCCATTTCAATCGAAAGTGAATCCTTCGATTCAATGAATGTTCTGGCAAACAATTCCACTGGACATGATGCCATACTATTCTCTTCCTGTCAGAGGCTTCGATGCTCACTTCCTCTAGATGTTGATCTCATCCGCATTCCGTTTTTTCTCTCTCGTGGGTCAGGGTTTTCCATAATAACTCAGCGACTTCCTCATCATCGTTGTGATTTAGAAGATATGCACATAAATGTATCTCGGACGAAAAATACGAAGCAAAGCATTGAATTAATGTGCAAGGCCAGTAAGGGAATCGGTACAGAGTTTAACGATATCGAGATTCAAGTGTTCCACCACAACCGGGTGGTCGTTGAAATCCCATTCAATCTGATTTATCTTGAATTTCAAAGTCTCAGCTGATAGAGTCAGTGAGATTTGAGATTGACTTAATGCCTTGACCATCTCAAACAACTTAACGATCCTCGGTTGTGAGATAAAATGTAGCAGATGGCAAATAACTGCTGGAAAACTCAAAATAGAGTATGTTTGGGACCTCGACAACAACCCTGTTGATCGGACTCGGTGATTGAATAATTAGGCGCTTCATCGAACAACTAGATAGCTTGATTTCTTCAAATCCATATCAAGTTTTAAGCGTCAACTCTTCAAGACGGGGGAAGTTGCACGAGAAGTCGTGAAATGATCTCTGTAATTAAGCAGTTTCACGTGTGATAGAAACAAAGACTTGAGATTAGGGAAGTAGTAGTTGCGATACCAATTCGAACAGCTAACGATGATGCGGATGCTTTCAATGGAAGTCGCTGTATTTTCTCCATAGAAATAAGTATAGTCGAAGCGGTGAGATGACAATTCTTATTTGGAATATTATTGATGGTTTTGAACCCCTCACACATTTAACCAAGCATACATGAAAAATGAGCGGGAAGAATTCTGAAATTATGATCGCATTACTCAAACCAAGCATACATACATGAATATTGTCGTATATACTAAACAAGTACTACAAAGACTAAAATACCCTTGCAACTATTTATTCAAACAAAACACTTAACAACAATGATCAAAATAACCAAGTATCATCCTCCTGTTGTTTGATTCACAAATCCAGTGCATGACTTTCAACAAATAAATAAAAATAGTTCTAAAACTAAATTTAGTGGCGATGGAGAAGCTCGTTGTTGAACTCGGTGCAATACTTTGGCGCCGACTTGCTATTATTTTTGGGCAAGTGTCGAGGTGTTTGTGGGAGCGTGGGTATTTAAAATAGTATACTAAAAATTATAATTTGCTGCAAGATTTCATTTACATAATTCAAGAAAGCAATGTATGACGGATTACTAATCTAATATGGTTTGTACAACAACTTGTGTACTGTGAAATAACTATCCCTAGTTTTCTAATTAAATGTGAAATATATAATATTAAGTAGGAAAAAAATATTGTATGTATCTTAGCTTCTTTATAATTTATAGTATATGTTTTAGTATATAATTGTTGTGATATGTATAACAACTTTGTGTACATTGAAATAACTATCTTAGTATATACTACTGTGATATGTACAGTATAACAATTTTGCTACTTTGAAAATACTATTTAGTATTGTAATTAAATGTGCAATATTTAGTAACTAACAAATAACTATCTTAGTTTTTTTTCCATTAATATATGTCTGTTTGTAAAACAAGTTTGTGTACTATACTACTATGTAATAACTATAAAATTAAATGTTAATTAATGAAATATAATACAATTTACAAACAAAATATTAATTTAATTATATTTATTGATACTTAGATTTTGACCGGGCGGTTCCGGGTTGTTCCTTTTTGAACCCGCGGCCCGCACAGCCTAGCCCGAGGGGCGCACGATCCAGGTTACGGGTTCTTGGTTATTTCAACCCATCGACCCGACCCGCACTAACCCGGCCCGTGTGCACCTCTAGGTACAATTCACAAGAGAAAAAAATGAGTATCAAAGTCAGTTTAAATACTTAAATATAATTTGATATGTATCTTGTAGTGTGCCTAAAAAATAAACTAATATAAAATATGTAATTCATGTTCTTAACTATTGTCGAATTCAGTGAATTATATTCAAGTAGAAAGAAACAACTTTTTAACGCACAAAAAATGTCCAAAAAAACAAATGAAAATGACTCAAAATTTGAAATATAACATTAATTTAATAAACTCACAGTCAGCAGCTTCAGTCGAAGAACTCACAGTTAGTAGCTCTTTTAGAATTAGACAAAAGATGATGGAGATGGACCCACCGAGGTAGATTAATATCGGTTTCCGAACGCTCTGCGTAATTCATATTTTGATATCAAATAAAAATCTTATATACACATGAAATTATGGTAAGGAAAGCAATTGCATACAATATGTCTAGCCAAGAGAAGCATGACGAGGAAGCAAAAGTCCATTAGTATCGTTTGCCACCACTGCGAAATCGAAGGATGATCATCATATTATAAAGAACATATAAGTAAATTCCAAACAATGTTTAGTGTGCGGTTTTAGCGTTCTATTACTATGTGTTAATTTTTTGAAGATCGAACCTGCTTGTCTGTAACGATAATTCAGATATTCAGGAACATTAAAAGTTTTCTAATATGATTAGTATCTAGAAGTGGAACATCGTACTGCCTCGCCTACATTTCCCTGCCCTTCATCTCAGTAATTGTGTTACCCTTTTCCCTATCTATGTCTTCATCTAACGGAGTCCACTTTGAGTTACCTTCCTGTGTATACCTGTATTTGGGGCTGATGCTTCCTTTTCTCTTTTGCCTCGTATGATATACACAGATAGAAGGAAAAACAGTGAAGGCCCAAATCTGGGACACTGCAGGCCAGGAAAGGTATCGAGCAATCACGAGTGCCTACTACAGAGGAGCTGTCGGGGCCCTCCTCGTTTACGACATAACCAAGAGATACATATCAAATTATTTAAACTATTATTTACAATGTATTAATTACCAAATTATAAGGTGTTATAACCAGTCGTATTTACAATGGAAGTGCGACAACTATTATGTGATATATTACATTATTTGATTCAAATTATGTGAATTTAATTAGTACCGTTTGAAACTTATCAATTATGAATTAATTTAGAATATTAATTGTTTTAATATGTTTGTGCAGCTATATAGCTGGTTGAATTAATATGTAGTCGAATGAATCGAGCGTTGGTTCACAAATTTGTATGTATGTATTCGAAACAAATCTACGCGCATAAATTTCTTTTTTCTTTTTTTTTTCCATGTAGAATTTTGATCGACTTTTTGTGTCACAATTTCGACAAATATATTATAGATTAATTATAGGTGTCAAGGCATATTAAAAACAAACATTATGTACAGTTCACGTGTTTAAATTTGTCAGCTTACACATTTCTCTCAAAATTCCTAATAAATTTATAAAAACCCACCGAGATACCTCCTTAAACCACAACTGATCGAAGACGAATAACGACAAACCACAGTCGACTCTTCCGATCGAGGATAGTCGCTAGAATCATCTCCGCCAGTCGCCACCGTCCAAAGAGGGCTGTTGCTATTTCTCTTCCCCTATGTCCATCGACCTCCGAGACGAGAAGCCGGTCTAGGTCGTAGCTCTACCATATCCACCATCTGTCACATGGCCGCTTAATCCTAAATAAATAAAAGAGAATTGCAAGAAGGTCCCTGGACTTTGAGCCCCTCAAGATTTGGAAGTTGCTAGTTCAACCCTCTAAGGTCGTAGACGTACTTTGGATTTTCACGTTCACGTCCCATTAAATCGTATTTACAATATAAGTTTAAATATAATTTGAACTTAAATCAAATACTATATTATTATAGATCAATAAACTCCTTTTAACTACATTTAAATTGGCTAATCTATTATGGAATCGAACAATTTGTTTATTATTTCTTGAGAATTAAGGATACTTCACAAATAAATTGATGCAGGGAAGCTATTACACTAATGCAGGCGGAAACGTAAGCACACAATATTAAAACTCGTTGATTCTAAGAATACTCGAGAATTAAATCAAATTACTGTATATAGGAACAAAAACTCAAATATTTAGTACATTTCATAAATGATTTGAAATTTTTGCTGAAAATTTTAATTACATTATTACATTTTCATATGGTATATTTCAAGATTTTTATAGACATTTGTATACACCTACTAGCTAATTTTATTAAGTACATTCTTCCTTATACTTAATTTGCAATCCACCTTATATAAATGATTTGATATTTTTGTCATAAAATTAATTTACATTACTACCCTTTGAGGTGCTATTATTAAGAAGATTTGTGCCTCATTTGCTAATCCACAACACAAAAATGGCTCATTCGATAGCTAAAAACTTATTACTTATAATTTCCATCATTTTAGTTTTTGTTGCAATCAAACAAGCAGCTGCAGAGAAAGTTTGTAGGTGGGCGCTCGGCTATACCATCACTATAAACAATGGTATCACCGGGAACAACAAGGAACCCCTAACTGTTCGTTGTCAATCTAAGGACAATGACTTTGGTACTCGTACGCTTGCCCCTGATACCTTTTTCGACTGGTTCTTTTGCGAACAATTTTTCGGGAAAACGTTGTACTTCTGTCATTTCACGTGGGGTCCGAGGAAAAAAACTTTCAACGTTTTTACTCATAAATTGTAAAAAATTAAAACTTTCTTATTATATTTTATTAATTTTTATATAAAATTAATGCATTTTTAATGAAATAACTATAATAGATTATAAATTTGTAATATTTAAATAAATAACGTAATTAACTATAGGGCTAAATATTCCGGCTGTCGAATAGGAATATTCCAAGGAATATTTCATTTTTAGGAATATTTAAATAAATAAACAAGTAAATTACTAATTTAATCTCAAGTCAACATCATAGTCAACAATAATAATAAAATGAAAATAAAAATAAAAAATAAAATACAATAGAGATTGTATTGTATGTATAAACAGAATCAAATAAGAGGCCTTCGGAAAAATGCCCCTCTCAATAGTAAGTAAGGGTTATTTAACCCTTACAAAAATAAAATCGGATATCTACCCCTCCCTCTATTAAAATAAATGTAAAAGAAATTAAAATACAAAATATTTACACATTAACCCCTAAAAATATTTACACAATAACCCCACTTTCATTTCTTCTTCTCCCCCATTTTTGCTCTCCCGTAACCTAAATCGCCCAAAAAAAAAGCTCCGACATTCTCAATTTTCCACCAACAATTCGACGTAAAAAGGTTAGCATTCACTTCTACATGTCTTGTGTGTGTGTTGTTGTCAATATCGAGTTTTAATTTTGCGTTTTCAAAGCTTTTCGAAACAAGAAAAAAAATGAAAATCGCAGACTGACGCAGGTGCGCAGGCCTCAGCCTGCGCACGGCGTCAAAATTGACGCAGGCTTCGGCCTGCGCACCTGCGTCAGTCTTCAGCCTGCGCACCTGCGTCAGCCTTCAGCCTGCGCACCTGCGTCAGTCTTCAGCCTGCGCACAGCTTCACTCTGTGCGCAGGCAGTGGCCTGCGCACTTACCAGTCCAGTTTTGGAAATCTGATTCTTCCCGTTTTATTGTAATTACAGGCATGGATAAGAGCATGGATAAGATATCAATCACAATACATTATAGTGGAGAGTGGAAGCTCTTCGAGGGATATTGGAGATGGATAATGAGCGATTTGAAGCACTCGAAAACAATATTGATTGATAGGAGCATTTCGTTTAATGCACTTATTGAGAAAGTGTGTGGAAAAATCGTCATCGATCCATCATGTAATGAAGTTGCGATCTCTCGATTCCCAAAGGAAAAGTGTCCTCCTAAATATATTAATGATGAAGAAAGTTGGGCCACGACTTTATGGCTTCATAGAAACGAAGATGAAATGGAGTTGTTTGTGACCTACAGTCCCTCTGTACCGAGAAGTCCTGCCCGTGAAAGTCCTGCCCGTGAAAGTCCTGCCCGTGAAAGTCCTGCACGTCAAAGTCCAATTCGCCCAGAAAAACTTCCAACTCGACGAACTTCAGGTGAAACATCTGAATATTACAGTCAAGTAATAGTGCCATTTACTTATGATCCGTCTGTATCTATTTGGGATAGCATTGATTTATGCAATAATTATGATGGTTATGATTATGATGGTGGTGCGGGCGGTGATTATGATGATGGTGGTGGTGGTGTCGAAGTCGATGATAACGACGATGATGTTGTTGATGACGATGGTAATGATGGTGGTGACGACGGTTATAATGAGGGCGGTAGTTCTTATTATAATAATCCTGTTGTGGACGAGCCTGTTGTTCCTGCTTTTAGACTTTGTGATCGAGACGGAGGTGGTCGGTATGATGGTTCCGATTTGGTAGTTGGTCAGACTTTCAAGAACAAAGACGATTTCAGCTATGTTGTCGGTCGGGTAGCATTGCAGGGCAAGTTTGAATTCGTTGTGCACAAATCTGATCACAATCGAAAGGTGGTGAAATGTGTTGAAAAAAATTGCAAATGGAAAATTCGTGCAACGAGGAAGAAGGCGACCGATGAGTTTGTGATTAAAACCTACACCAATATCCACACTTGTTCATTGATTGATAGAAGCGGTGTGCACAGGCAGGCCTCTAGCAGTCTTATCGGCAATCGACTCCAGGACCAGTTCTTGAACGCAAAGAAACCTCTGACACCGGCTGCAATTCAGCAGTTTATGCGTACTGAGGAAAATATTACTGTCAGTTACGACAAAGCATGGAGAGCGCAGCAGAAAGCCCTGGAAAATGTTTGCGGATCCTATGAAGATAATTTCTCGAAGCTTCCTTCGTATTGTTACATGCTTGAAAAAAGGAATCCAGGTACGTTCACCCGTATTCAGACAGATGTCAATGGTGAATTTCAGTACTTCTTCATGGCTATCGGAGCGTGTATTCGGGGATTTCAGTACATGAAGGACGTTATCGTCATTGATGCATCGTTCATGACCAATAGATACAAGGGAACGCTTCTTATTGCTTCTGCTACTGACAGTGAGCATCACAGTTACCCACTTGCTTGGGGTGTGGGTGATGCAGAGGACACCAGTTGCTGGACTTGGTTCCTCGAGTGCTTGAAGTTTTTGATTCCAGATAGATCTGATCTGGTAATCGTGTCTGACAGAGGTCAGCCAATTATAAATGCTGTAGCTGCTGTTTACCCTAATGCGGAACATGGACACTGTTATTGGCACATCATGCAAAACATCAAGTCCAAGTACAACAAAAGAAAAGACTTGGTTGGTCATTTTAAGAAGGCTGCGTGCTCGTACACTTTATCCGAGTTCAATCTCAATTTTTCAGAGCTTAGAGCAGCGAGCGAAAAATGTGCGAAGTGGTTAGAAGACATCACGTTTGAGAAATGGTCAAGAGTCCACCACCGTGTGAATAGATACGAGGTGATGACGTCTAACGCTGTGGAAGTGATAAATTCTGTGATGAAAGACGCTAAAGACCTCCCCATATGTTCCTTGATCAAGTTTATTGTGGATAAGATGGTTGAATGGTTTTGCAAACATCGTGAAGAAGCTTGGGCGTTCAACGGTGTATTGACACCGAGAAGGGAAACAACGTTGCGTGAGCGTTATGACCGTGCTCCTAAATGGGTTACCAGAAAAATAAGTACTTGGCTGTACACTGTGGAGTCGACTAGATGGTGTGGGGTTGTGGATTTGGAGGCAATGACGTGTGAATGTGGTGTGTTTCAGATTGACATGATGCTGTGTGAGCATGCCATAGCCGCAGCGTGCGCCAAGGACCCGAGTCGGGCAGGACAATATGCTTATGAGCTGACTTCTCCTTATTTCACCCGTGAGTATTTCATGCAAGCATATAAGGAGAACATTATACCTGTTCCTTCAGAAGATCAATGGACGGATATTCCCGAACATGTCCAAAGCATGATAGTGCTGCCACCACCGGTGAAACGAGCTCCAGGGCGGCCGAGAATGGACCGTTTCACGAGCCGAATTGAGAGGTTTTCGAAGAAAAAATATCGTTGTGGCAAATGTCAAGGAGAGGGTCACAATGCACAGACTTGTCCGATTCCGCCAGAGTAGACACTGTTTAACTTTTATGTAGTTGTGTGTGTTTTCATATATATTTTTTTGTAAATTGACTTGTGAAACATTTACTATGCAGATTGTGAAGTGAAGAGGAGGAAGTTGTAGAAGGCCGGTGTAGCGAAGAAGAAGACGCTTTGGATTTATTTTTCTGTTTTGAGACTATTATGTATCGAGACTTCGTATTTGAGACCTTATATTTGTGTTGTACTTTATTTTTCATGTTGGAAGTGCTCAATTTGTGTGAAAATGTGGTCTGAACAGGTTTGGAATTACCAAAAAACGGCCAAAGTCATGTTCTGGCTTCTGTTGTGCGCAGGCTGGCGCAGGCTTCAGCCTGCGCACCATTTGTTGCCGTGCGCAGGTCTCAGCCTGCGCCACATTTGTTGCTGTGCGCAGGCTTCAGCCTGCGTCAGTTTGTAATCAGGCTGCAGGCCAAAGCCTGCTTCAGATTGTGTCTCGATGGGGTTTTCGCTATTTTTCGACTACCTCGTGGATAATCGATGTAATTTGAACCGTTGGATCATCTTAAGATGTAGTTTTACGTGTCCCGTGCAATTTTCGTGTAAAAATAATCTCCGGACGTGCTCGATCTGATAGTGTCGAGAAAATCGACAAATTCTCGACGTTATCGATTTGAGCACTTCCGGACATAATTTTTTAACGAAAATTGGACGGGACGCGTAAAATTGCATTTTAAGATCATCCAACGGTTCAAATTTACTAAATCACAGTTTAATGTTTTGTCATACCTTGAATATCATAAACTCAACTCAAACTATAACATTTATAATTAAACCTTAGAAGTAATAAGTGACCAAAACACTAAATACTTATACCCGTGGATAATTGATGTGATTTGAACCGTTGGATGATCTTAAAATGTTGTTTTACGCGTCCCGCCCAATTTTCGTGAAAAAATAATGTCCGGAAGTGCTCGGATCGATAACGTCGAGAATTTGTCGATTTTCTCGACACTATCAGATCGAGCAATTCCGGATAATATTTTTTTGCAAAGTTTGCACGGAACATGTAAAACTACATTTTAAGATGATCCAACGGTTCAAATTACATCGATTATCAACGAAATAACGAAAACCGCATCGAGACGCACCTGTCACTGGCGCAGGCTGGCGCAGGTCTCAGCCTGCGCACCATTTGTTGCTGTGCGCAGGCTTCAGCCTGCGTCAGTTTGTAATCAGGCTGCAGGCCAAAGCCTGCTTCAGATTGTGTCTCGATGGGGTTTTCGCTATTTTTCGACTACCTCGTGAATAATCGATGTAATTTGAACCGTTGGATCATCTTAAGATGTAGTTTTACGTGTCCCGTGCAATTTTCGTGAAAAAATAATCTCCGGACGTGCTCGATCTGATAGTGTCGAGAAAATCGACAAATTCTCGACGTTATCGATCCGAGCACTTCCGGACATTATTTTTTCACGAAAATTGGGCGGGACGCGTAAAACAACATTTTAAGATCATCCAACGGTTCAAATCACATCAATTATCCACGGGTATAAGTATTTAGTGTTTTGGTCACTTATTACTTCTAAGGTTTAATTATAAATGTTATAGTTTGAGTTGAGTTTATGATATTCAAGGTACGACAAAACATTAAACTGTGATTTAGTTAATTTGAACCGTTGGATGATCTTAAAATGCAATTTTACGTGTCCCGTCCAATTTTCGTGAAAAAATAATGTCCGGAAGTGCTCGGATCGATAACGTCGAGATTTTGTCGATTTTCTCGACACTATCAGATCGAGCACGTCCGGAGATTATTTTTTCACGAAAATTGCACGGGACACGTAAAACTACATCTTAAGATGATCCAACGGTTCAAATTACATCGATTATTCACGAGGTAGTCGAAAAATAGCGAAAACCCCATCGAGACACAATCTGAAGCAGGCTTTGGCCTGCAGCCTGATTACAAACTGACGCAGGCTGAAGCCTGCGCACAGCAACAAATGGTGCGCAGGCTGAGACCTGCGCACGGCAACAAATGGTGCGCAGGCTGAGACCTGCGCACGACAACAAATGGTGCGCAGGCTGAGGCCTGCGCCAGCCTGCGCACAACAGAAGGCAGACATGACTTTGGCTGTTTTTTTTGTAATTCCAACCTGTTCAGACCACATTTACACACAATTCCAGCACTTCCAACATGAAAAATAAAGTACAACACAAATACAAAGTTTAAAAGTCTCAAATACGAATTCTAATCGCCTAAAACCGGGCAGTCAACCCCTTCGTGACCCTCTGTGGAATAGATTTCGCATCTGGGAGGAGGACCATCGTAAACAGCACTCAAGTCCCAAACCTGGCACGCACATCTCCATCTGAACTCATCTACTTTGTTCTTAATTTTCCAGTCGTCCCTGTAAACTTGTTCAGTGATAATGGCTGTCATCTGAATCAGCGCGTAATTAGCGGATCGACCTGGAAACTCTTGTTTGTAACAATCATTCGGCCTCGCGAAGGCAATTTCCCAAACTGAACGGGCGCTCGGCAGTCCAGCTTGGACGCACATTTCGTGCATCCAATACTGCAGTGGAAGTAATGCAGCCCTTCTCTGATTTTTTACAATGTCTATGTGAGCATTTATCTGCGTCTCATACAGCTTAATAATTGCCCTCTCAAGGTCCAATCGCACTGTCATCCACTGCATTCCAACATTCGCAATGAGGAGAACCTGAAAACAAATAATAGGTCATACTTATTCTAGTTCAAAGTTAAGAGTGAAAATTGACTTGTAAATGAACTTACAAATTTGAGGCCAGCCCACGACTTCGGTTTCCATCCATGCGCACCTTTGGCCATGCATTCAATGCATGATTGCAACTCATCCAACGGGACAGGTTCGTAATACTGAGGATTATAATCCCCAGCTTCCCACACGTATTGCAAAGTTTGCTGTAAATTAAGGTTAAAATTTTAGTATAAATATCTAAATGTACATTAAATTTTAAATTTAAATTTTTCAGTACTTACAAAGAATGAGCAAGGCACGATAGTGTAATTGTTCTTCATTCGGTCACATGTCATTCTTGATATGTACTCGAAGTCGTTGTGATAAATTCCAAGAACTGCATTAATGTGCTGCAAAAAAAAAAAAAAAAAGATTGGCCACGTAAATAATTAGTCTGTAACTATGCAACATAATATTTTTGACAATACTTACGTAAATATCCATATCGGAGTCTCCTACACTCATCCCCTCGAACCAATCCCGATCCACCGGCCATTCCAAACCAACATCGCGCCTGCATAATGTGGATTAATAAGACGCTACTGGTAGAAAACATTGTCAAACTTAAAAGGATAGAGAACTAACAGCGTTTTGTCATTCCTGTCCGCCAAATAATCTCTAAACCTGTCCACCGCTGGCCTTCTAGGTATCCCCTTCCTGGGGAGCGCGTTGTACGGTGATCTCACGAAGTGTGAAGGACGACGAATACGTACGTCTCGCATTCTTGTCCTGTCCACGCTCGACGACGAAGCTTCGTTCACTACATTCGACTGGAATCGCGGAGGTTGGAATGAAGTTTGAAAATCCTCAACCTCGCGCGAGAGTGGCACAGGAGAAGGATAATACTCGATCATCGCTTGCGGTTGTGGTTGTGGACTATCCCAAGTTGGAGCAGAGTAATACTCCATTGGAGGAAACTGAACAAACAAACAAAATGAGTTCAAATAATAGGTCATACTAATTTTTGAAATATATTAATAGTAATATATTTTTAAAAATTCATATTTTAAAAAAATACACAAAGAAACAAACAAAACAAAGGAACTAATATAATTTTTTCAAAAAATATTAATAGTAATATAATTTTTTCTTGTTCAAAACAACAAAAAACAAACAAACAAACTACGGAACCTCGTTCTGCCTATCTCCTAAGTTGCAATGCTCCCTAAAGCTCGCCTGGAGTGAGGTGATCTGATCACCGTGCCCTCTCAGCACAACACCATACTCAGTCAACTGCACACCGTACCCGTCGAGCTGCGTACCGTACCGGGTCAACTGATCCCCATACCCGTCGAGCTGCGTACCGTACCGGGTCATCATCGCATTCTGCTCGGCGATCTGAGTAGTCTGCACGGCGATCTGTCTACTCTGAGCAGATATCAACTCCCTCTGGGCCCTCATCTCTGCCATCATCTCAGTGTTCATCTGCTGCAAACCTCCCCACCACGAAGGTAGACCTGCAGCCTGATCTGACGACTGACCTGCAGCCTGAAAGTGCGACTGACCTGCATCCTGAAAAGACTCAGGAAATGCGGAGTACGTCGTGTGGTGTGCAGGTGAGATGTGGTGTGCAGGTGAGAGTGTCCTCTGTCGTCGAGGTGGGGATGGGGATGGAGCTGGAGCTGGAGGTGCAGCAATGAACGACACGTAGTCGTCGCAGAAGATGTCGTCGTCGTTCAACCGTAGAGCGTCTGCGCGTCTGGCAAAATATCTCCGCTCGAACCAGCACAGGGTGCCATGAAAATACGAAGACCGCAACTCGACAACGTCCGGCTTCAAGCGCGGATACACAACCTGCATGTTTGTTTTTAAAATTCTATAAGTTTTAATAATTTAAATTCATACAATAAAATTGTTCAAACATTTACCTGCACATCGTTCACCAAGAACTTCTTGAAATCTTCGTTCTTGGGTGAGTTATTACTCAGAGACCATCGCAGCATCCTGGGGTACGAATGCCTGTAGTCTCTCCTCCGGGTTGCGTCCAATTGTACATCCGCACCCTCCAAAGCCTCAAGCATCCAAAACTAAAACCAAAACAAGTTTATATTATTAAACAACACTAAAACAACTATCGACTGCCATCACAGGGCGATAATCCTCCTGAAAAACACAGGAAAAAACAAAACTTTGTCAAAACTGGAATCTGCAGGTGCGCAGGTGCGCAGGCCTCAACCTGCACACGGGTTGACGCAGGTCTCGGCCTGCGCACGGCCTGCGCACGGCTTCAGTTCTGACGCAGGCCTCGGCCTGCGCACGGCCTGCGCACGGCTTCAGTTCTGACGCCGGCCTTGACCTGCGCACGGCTTCCAAACTGACGCCGTGCGCAGGCCGTGCGCAGGCCACGGCCTGCGCACCTCACTCAAGAACACAGAACACAGAATGCAGAATTTTCAAAAAGCTACGACAGTTTAAACACTAAAACAACTATTCAAGTTTATATTATTAAACACTAAAACAACTATTCAATTATCAACAAAACTAGTTTAAAACATACCGCATAAAAATGAATGAACCCATAGGCATTCCATGCGCGCGTTCGGCCGGGCCCCTCGATTTCCCCTATCCTATTGAAGCAATCATCTACGATAGCGTCCCACGCCTTTATCCCCCATGGATAGTTCTGGCATGCATCGAGATTACTGCAAAGCTGTAATAAACACAAAAATTAAAAAAAGAAATAAATTATTTCAATAAACAATAAAAAGAAAATTTAATTCGCGTATTACCTTGAAAAACTCACCAGGGACATTTAATTGTCTGTTAGGTATGTCTAACAGATTTGTAACCAACCAAACAAATGTTAGGTTGATTATCCACGGGTACCTCTCCGGATTATTCTTGCTCAAAAGTTTTTTGATTTTTTGAAACAGCAAGTCGTTCGGAACCTGTTCAAAAATGAAAAAATAATTAAAACACTACACACACAATATATATTTTTTGACAACGAAGTATTGTTATAAAAATAGAACCTGTTTTTTGGACTCCTCATAGTCTGGAAATGCTATTTCTTTCAGGTCTTCATCCTTCTCCTTGTCCTCATCGGTGCGAAGGTCCTGAAAGTGCAACCCGGTGATCATACTGAACTCCACGGGGCTGAGGCGAACTACCATGTTGTTCACCTCGAAGAACCTACATCGGACCTTCTTCGGGTCAGGCCAACTGCACACTCGAGCCATCAACTGATGGATGGCCGCATTTGGCACGTTCCCTTCCCCGTCCAATAGTAAGAAGTTCCCCAACTGAGGGTAATCATCCACGACATGTGGGAAGGCCCTCAACAGTGGTTCGGCTATCTCGGGAATGTCCTTGTACCCGTGGCGCGTGGTTAACTTCCCAGGCCTGATCACATCGCCGTATTTGCGTGGGGGTAACTCACCGATATCGACTGCCATCACAGGGCGATAATCCTCCTGAAAAACACAGAAAAAAACAAAACTTTGTCAAAACTGGAATCTGCAGGTGCGCAGGTGCGCAGGCCTCAACCTGCACACGGTTTGACGCAGGCCTCGGCCTGCGCACGGCCTGCGCACGGCTTCAGTGCTGACGCAGGCCTCGGCCTGCGCACGGCCTGCGCACGGCTTCAGTTCTGACGCCGGCCTTGACCTGCGCACGGCTTCAAACCTGAAGCCGTGCGCAGGCCGTGCGCAGGCCACGGCCTGCGCACCTCACTCAAGAACACAGAACAGAATTTCCGAATTTTCAAAACACGTAATCTCGACCCAAAATTAAAGCTACGACGGTTAATTGAATTGCATTCGAGCCAGGGAAGTAGAGTGGTACCTGATAATTCATTCGGGCCTGTGTTTCCGGCAAGCCGAGGAAACGATCGTCGTCGCGGTCGTGCATCGACTTCGAACGGCCTTCATCCGCCGAGTTGCTCTGAGCAGTTGGGGACGGGGATGGCCGACGAGGCCTTTTCCCTGCCCTGTTCGCGGAAGTTGACGCGGTCGACATTGCCGGAATTCTGCATTTTCAATTTTTTTTCAAAACTTGAAATTGGACTGAGAGAGAGAGAGGTGCGGGTACTTATATTGGGAGAGGTACTTACCTGAAAAGTGAGAGGGGCGAGACGCTCTTGCCGGAGTTCGTTTAGTCGTCGGTCGGAGTTCGGTTATTTCGCCGGAGTCGCCGTGAGTTTTTGTGAGGGGCAGCGGGGGTTCTGTGAATGAGAAAAGAAGAGGGGTAGCGGGGATTAGGGTTTGAAAATAGGGGGAGGACTGATTTGCAATTTTTGAAACTTGATAGGTTAAATTGTAAATGTTTTAAACTTAATATTCATTTTTGATTTATTTTTATTATATTTTTATTTAAAAATAAATGAAAAAGGAGGAGGGGGGCATTTTTCCGATTTCTGATATTGGGAGGGTTACCCCTCCCAATTCCCTCATCAAATAATCAACATCTTATCCTCTTCACACCGTGGGTGACGGCGATATGATCGGGATGAGAGCCAATGAGGGTAAATCGAGCATGCTAGGAGACAAAATATCGCGCTTCTGAAGCGACGAATTATTAGAAAAACAAAGTTTGGGGTGTTGATAATAAGACATCAGCCCATGTTTTATAATCTTACGCCGCTCGTATAGATTTGGGCCGGCGGCATGCTGCTCAAGGAGGAGCTGGTGAGCATCTGCACCACCAGGTTGAAGTTTGAGGAGTCCGATTAACGAAAGTGGTGGATTGGTGGGGTCGTCAGATCTGGAGGAGGAGCATTGGTGGGGTCGAGCGGCGGCGATCCACCGCCTTTAGCTGTGATAATCGGAGACGTAATCTCTTGGCGCTGCTCTGATGCCGCTATCGCTCCGCCGCTTTGAGAATGACAAATTTCAGATCTGGATTTGGATTTTTGAAATAATGAAATTCATATAAATTGATAAAAATATTGATAATAAAAATACAGAATTTATAAATTTTGATAAATTAAATAAAAAAATAAGATAAATTATTTATGCAATGTTCATTTACAAATTTGTCCTCAATGATTAAATGTTTCACTAGGCACACGCTCTAAAATGGAAGGTGAAATCCACTTTCTCAGAATATTCCACGGAATATTCCGATCCGGCAGCCGGCAGGTTGCAAATTGTAATATTGCTTATCCTGTGGTACTGATCGGTAAAAGTTTTCCGACTAGATTGCAAAGTGTAAAAACCCCATATTCTTGGGTGGCAAAATGTATTTAGCCCTTAACTATACTATAATTATATATTATGAAAATTTATTTATTACGATAAACTAGTTTAGAAGTGGTAATAATTAGTTATAATAATTTGCACGTCTCCCGGATCCTCCGAGCTGCGATGGGCGAGATGGTGTTGCGGTGGTCATCATGGAAAATCTACACACCCTTAAAGGAATAAGGAATTTCAAATTTACAAATGGGGTGGTTAAGAGAATTCCCAATATCAAAAAATTGGATCTGAAGTATAGTTATTATTATGATGATGGTGATGATGGTGGTGGTGATGGGGATGGTGATGATGATGGTGATGGTGATGGTGATGGTGGTGGTGATGATGAAGATAATAATGATGTGTATTTTTTGGGCAATATGAAATATCTGTGTGGATTGGAATCTTTTTCCGTCCCCAGGAGCATAGTCGAGTGGTAAGGCCTATGATGATGTGGGTGTAATTCCCCGGCGACGCAGGGTTCGAATCTCGGGTGGGACAAATTTTCATTGAAATATTATGAAGGTTTGTCCTGGGGTTCGACCTGTTGGCTCTCTCGCACAGGTGTCTGTTACTCGGGCACATTCCTCGATTTACATCCTACCCGATCGAGGGACCTCCGATCGGGTGGGGGTGGAGTTTCTCGTCTCTCCTCCTTATAAAAATAAAATAAAAAAATAATAATAAGGTAGTTACTCGGGCACATTCCTCGATTTACATCCTATCCGATCGAGGGACCTCCGATCGGGTGGGGTGGAGTTTCTCGTTTCTCCTCCTTATAAAAAAAAATAATAATAATAAGGTAGAATGTAATACCCGTGACTTAAATAGAAAATAAAATCTTTTAGTTTAACAATTTAAATAACTATGCGGAAAATCTTGAATTTAATTTTCTTGATATAAAATAAATTTAATTCATATATAAATATATAGATGTATAAATAATAATAATAATAATAATAATAATAATAATAATAATAATAATAATAATAAATAAAGTAAATGAAATCCTATTTACACTAGTGCCATACCGAATGAATCATTTAAATTCAACTAAATTAATAATTATAAATTATTTAATATTTAAATTTTAAGCAAATTAAATCTATACATATATAATTTCAGAATCCACTAATGCCACGTGGACCAATAGAAAAACAATAATAATATTGTGTTCACACTATAAATTATAAATAAAAATAATATAAATTATAAATAATAATATTATTAAGCATATTTAAATTATTATATATAAATTTTAAATAATAATTTAAAATTATATATTTTTGGTAATAATAATTAATTATCATCTTAAATATATAATTTTTTTTCTTTTTTCAAAATTATTTTTTATTCCATTAATATTAATTTAATTTCAATTAATCATATCTCATAAAAATCAATTTCTTCCTATTATCTAATACATTTTCAATCTCTTCCTATTCTCTAATTAAAAAAATTGATGAAACTTTTTAAGTATATTATTTTCTCTTGCTGGCTTCATATGTCCTTTTTTATTTTTCTAAACATTGAATCGATTTACATGTATAGGTTCTTCTATTCATTCATTTTTTTTTCCTCGATTTTTTTAATTTTATATATTAATTATGATTTCTTCGCAGATTCCAGTATCAAATTGTCGAGTTATTTATTATGTTCGACTAGATTTTTTTTTAGTTTATCCCTAATTCAGTTATTGTTAAATTTTGCAGGTTAACATACGTTATATTTTAATATAACTGCATTTCCCCATCTCATCTCCTTCATGTTCACCAATTAAATTTAATTTTTTTATATTTTTATTTATTTTTCAACTTTATAATTTTTATTTTCCATTTATTTGGATTTTTCCTCAGCGATTTTAGGTATTTGTTGAATGCGTTTGACACTAGAGGAATGCAGAGACGAGAATCTCATCTTCCACCAGATCAGAGGCTCCTCGATCGGGTAAGATTAGACGAGAAACTCCTCTTCCACCAGATCAGAGGCTCCTTGATCTGGTAGGATGTAAATCGAGGGATGCGCCCGAGTAGCCGACACATGTGGGAGAGAGATCGGATAGGATGAGACGAGGAACTCCTCTTCCACCAGATCAGAGGCTCCTCGATCGGGTATGATATAAATCGAGGGATGCGCCCGAGTAGCAGACACATGTGGAGAGAGATCGGGTAGGATGAGACGAGAAACTCCTCTTCCACCAGACCAGAGGCTCCTCAATCGGGTAGGATGTAAATCGAAGGATGCGCCCGAGTAGCAGACACATGTGAGAGAGAGCCAATAGGTCTCATCCAAGGACTAACTTCATAATATTTCAATGAAAATTTGTCATATCCGAGATTCGAACTCTGCGTCGTCGGGGAATTACACCAACATCACCACAAACCTTACCACTCGGCTATGCCCCAAGATTCTTACATACTATAAATTACATCAAACATGCGTAGTCTTTGAAAATAATAAAATTTTCATAATTGAGATAACGGTTAATAATGAGATTAATATGAATTTACAAATTTAAGTGAGAGTTCGATTATTAAATAAAATTGTTAGTCCATTAATAATTTTTTAGTCGAAATACGTTGTAGACTAAGAGGGTGTTTGGCTGAGCTTATAAGCTCTTTAAAACAGCTTATAAGTTGTTTAAGAGCTTATAAGCTCTTAAAATTTGTTTGGTAAATTATTTAAAAAAGGTCTTAAAAAAGTTACAAATAATATAAGCTGTTTAAAAAAAAGTAAGGGGGGAGATACTTTTTTTTAAACAGCTTATAAGCTCTTGTAACTTAAATAATAAAAGACCAAAATACCCCTAAAATTATTAACTTTTATATATACACAAAAATTCCAAATTTATTATTTAGTTTATATAATTATTTTTAATTATTTTTTTCATATATAACAATTTATTTTTGATAATTTTATTTATATAAGATCTTAAATTGTCAAACAAATTAACATCTTATAAGTTTATATATCTATTTTATCCAAACGGTTTAACAACTTATTTATTAAATAAGACGTAACAGCTTATCAGCACTAAAAACAACTTATAATACCCAACATCTTATAAGCTCTTTTAAATAAGTTCACCCAAACGTGCTCTAAATAAAATTTTAGATTATTTCAAACAAATAAATCACGTGCATCGCACGGGCAGTGGTACTAGTATATTTAATCGCTTAATTAAATATTTGATAAAAGTAAATACTAGTATTTCTTATTATAATGTACACTAAGTTTAATTAAATTAATAAGAATTATTGACTAAGTAAACGAAATTAACATTAATGATTGAGTCAAAATTTCATAAAACTAAATATCCTAATTAATTGGGGTTGACTACGGACTAAAGACTAATACTAACGTAACGTCTACTCTTGGAGTATTTATTTATTCGACTCTTAACACATCGGGAGGGGGGAATCCTGAGTTTCCATACGCAAATATTCTTGAAAAGCTTTCGATAAAATTAAGTTTCGATCGACAACAACCGTTGCCCCTCCATTCCCTGTTCCGCCTAGCGCCGACTCGAAATCATCGGCCAGATCGCGCCGCCGCCGCACCCAGCCTCTTGCGGTCCAGCACCACCGCAGCCATTGCGTCCAGTCCGCACCGGAAAAGACGAAGATCGAAGTCTTGAGAGTGTATCACAGCGAATCCGCCGCGTCATCTTCCCGTGTTCCGGTGCCGCTGAATCACTTTTGATCCATCAACTGAAGAAGCATATTGAAAGGGTTAAAAGAGAGCGAGCTTACGATTGAGGCTTGACTTGCGACTTAGGAAAGACCTTTGAACTTAGGATTTACGACTAGTAACACGCACGCTACAAGAGGTAGGAGTTTCTTACCTCTCTTTTATGATTTATGTTATCGTTATGTGTATATATTTGTGCATGTGAATTGAATTGAATTGTTTATGTGTCAATGTGCGTATAATTTGAATAATGATACAATGGTATGCGACATTGTGTGTATATTTGTGTCCTACGTGAATGTTTATGAAATTATGTGTGTATGCGAATATTTATAATATTAATTGTGTTGTCTATATGCTTAATTATGATTATACATGAATTATTATGAAATGCATATGAAAAATTACGTTCAAGAGGAGAACGTTATGAAATTACGAAATTATGGACTTGTGACCCTAAAGGGTCAGTGTCAGGAGGAGGCACCGAGGTATACTCGCATGGGTCAAATTTTATAAAACCTGTGACCCAGAAGGGTGTCAGGAGGAGGCATCGTGGTTGACAGTGTTTTATAATATGTCCGTTAGACTTCGGTCTTCGGATAGAGGCTCACTGACGACGGTCTTTGAGAGGAGGCCATGACGACGGTCATGGAGTAATAGATGAAAATTATATATGAGGTTACGTTCAGGAGGAGGACGTTAACTTTCATTAAATCCGTGTGACTTCGGTGTTCGGATAGAGGCTCATTGACGACGGTCTTTGGGAGGAGGCATGGCGACGGACATGGGTATAAAGATTAATAAATTAAAATGTAAAGTAAAATTTAATTAAAGTGATGCATATGTGAATTGATATATAGATGAATTATGTGAATTTATATGTATGGATATATGCTTCGTAATTATAATGTGATCATAACACTAAGGTAAGTTGCTTCTATTGAGTCCGTTGAGCTCACTCCAAATTCAACATGTTTTTACCCCAGGTGAACGAGATGATCGGACGAGACGTGAAACATGGAGATGAAATGATTTGATACAAATTTAAATATTTCTTTTATATTTTCCCTGAAATTTTAATTAAGTAATTTTCCTACTTTTACGTTTAATAGTATTTGAGTAGCGCCCTTGGGACGAAAAATTGTTTTATTTTCAAATTAAAATATTATTTTTAAGGTAATAAAAACCGGGGCATTACATAGAAGGTTTTGAAGTAGAGATTAATAATTTTGACTTAGGATCACTTACTAATTCAAAACATCTAAATTTCATTTAACTGAAGATGCTCTAACAAAAAAGTAACAATTGACTTTTCTTTATCTTATCTTTCAATTGAATGGTCTGAAACTCACATCTTAATTTAAAAAACAAAAACAAAAAAACAACGTCTACATATATATGTCTCCACAATTATTCTCAGAGTTTCATTATTGGAAAACCAAAACCATGGCAGCTTATGCATCCTTGATTTCTCTGATGCAAGTCCTTCATGATCTCGAACATCATCCTTCCCCTCCGATTTCTCTCGACAAACAAATAGTCGACTCCATCACTCAACGCATCACATACTTTCAAGAATTTCTCCATTCCTACATTAGTAATAGTCCTGTTGCCGATGATGATGAAGAAGTCGCAGATCCATTGGAGATGCGAATTGCAGGTGCAGCTTTTGCAGCTGAAGATGCTATTGAGTATCATATTGTGGACTGTATCAAAAAGAAAAGGAATAAAAAAAAGGCAAACGATCATAAAAAGGCCAAATCCCTCAACCGATGCTATGGTATCCTGCAAAGTGTGATTGAAGAGATGGATTCCATCAAAAAAGTTGCGGTCGATACACAGAAGAAGAAGAAGGTGGCGCTGGTCCATGATCAAGTGGGCACGACAAATGTCACTGCATCCGTTGCTGATCGAAGTGAAACCTTGGTGGGGTCCGATGGCGTCTTGATCGAAATCATGGAAAAGCTTATCGACGGAGGCCAACTTGATTTCCAGGTCATCCCGATCGTGGGAATGGGCGGTATAGGTAAGACCTTTCTTGCCAAAACTATTTACTCAAAACCACTTATTAAGGAGCATTTTGATATCTGTACTTGGGCTACGATTTCTCAACACTATGACACAAAACAAATCCTCTGTGAGCTTCTCAACACCAACAAGGAACAACAGAGTGTAGATGAATTGGGATTACAGCTCCATCAATATTTATTTGGTAGAAGGTTTTTTATTGTGATGGATGATATGTGGAGTATCGATTCGTGGGATCAGATACAACGCTTCTTTCCTAACAACGGTAACGGCAGTCGAGTGCTGGTGACGACCAGGCTATCCCAATTGAGTTCGCAACTAACAACTAATTATAGTCTCAACATGAGTTTCCTTGATAAGGCTAGCAGTTGGGATCTGTTCTCCAAGACAGTTTTCGGTGAGAAGAGTAGCTGCCCTCCTGAACTGGAGGAAATCGGAGAGAAGATTGTGGACAACTGCAGAGGTCTTCCTTTATCAATATCTGTGGTGGGAGGTCTTCTGAAAACTATGGAAGGCACTCGTGCATCTTGGGAATCAATACGAGACAACTTCACCTCGGTGGTGAATATGAGGGACGACAAACATTGTTTGAGATTGTTGAAGCTGAGCTATAATCATTTGCCTGTATACTTGAAGCCGTGTTTCTTATACATGGGAGTGTTTGAGGAGGACGAAGAGATTTGTGTCTCTACACTTGTCCGACAATGGGTTTCCGAAGGATTTCTTAAACCAACGAAAGGCGAAGCCTTGGAGTTTACCGGTAGAGGTTTCTTACAGGACCTCGTCGGTAGAAATCTCATTTTAGTTGATGAGTTGGGTTCTACAGGGAGCATAAAGTATTGCAAAATTCACGATTTGGTTAGGGACATGTGCTTGAAAGAAGGTCAGAAAGAAGGGTTTTATCATGTCATGGGGAAATGTAATCCTCCTTCTCCTCAGGGCATGAATGCCCAACGCCGGGTTATTATACCCGATAACACTTTGAAAGAGAACAACGTACGTGGTGAGTTGAGATTGATGTCACACACTCGCTCGATTATTTGCGAATATGGTAGTAGGGTTCCATTATGCAAGAATCTGGTATTACTGAGGAAATTACAGGTGTATGATGAAATGGACTTTAATTCTGTTGTGTCTCGCTATGTCAACCTGCGACACCTTGCTATTGCTATCACAGCTTCATGGATGCCGCGATTCCTTCCCTCCATTAGTCACCTTTGGAATTTGCGTACACTTGTTGTTTCTTATTCTTACGATGTTGTGGTCGTTGATTTCTGGGAAATGACTCAGCTTAGGCATATGAATTTCATTGAGGATTCTGCGCGTCTCCCTGATCCTCCGAGCTGCGATGGGCAAGATGGTGTTGCCGTGGTCATCATGGAAAATCTACACACCCTTAAAGGAATAACAAATTTCAAATTTAGAAAAGAGGTGGTTAAGAGAATTCCCAATATCAAAAAATTGGATCTGGAGTATTGTTATAATGATCTTGATTCGGATGATGATGATGTGTATTTTTTGGGCAATATGAAATATCTGTGTGGATTGAAATCCCTATCCGTCAAATGTTTTTCCGCAAGGAGTGTGTTTATTCATTTGCAGAAGATTACCTATCCACACTCTCTTAAGAAGTTGAGTCTTAGGTTGGACTTTAAGCATGAATGGGACGACATGCTGGAAAAGATCGGTTCGTTGCCTCTTCTCGAGAAGCTCATATTAATGGGGGGGTGCTTCGAGAAAGGGGAGTGGAAAATAGGCCAAGGACAATTCCCCTGCCTCAAGTACTTAAAAGTGGGCTACTGTGAGGGGCTCGAAAACTGGAGTGCGGTGGAAGAGGATTCCTCCATCCTTCCACGACTTGAACATCTTTATCTTTACGCGTTGAGAAAGCTGAAGAAGATCCCTTTGGAGCTTGGAAACATAGATACGCTCAAGAGTATAAAGTTGGAATGGTGCGGAGAAGGAGCGGTGAAGTCTGCGAAAGAGATGTTCGACGAGCAAGTCGAGTTGCAAGGAGGGGAGGATCAACTGAGTTTTCACGTTGAGGTTAAGGTTAGAAAGGAACAACAACACCTCATGAGCTTAGCGGCTTCTAAATTTTATGTCAGCGTGTGGTCCTAAACGGATAGTTCTCTCAAGTTTTACTTGCTACTTTTTTAATTGATTTTGTAATATGGCAGCACACGAAAGACTCGAATTCTCAACTTTTATATTATTTTAATTAAGGTGATAAAATTGTATTCTAAACAAAAATATATATATAATTAAAATTATAAAAATAAGTTAAAAATTAGAGTTATAATTGTATTTTAAAATAAAATATTAAGTAATTTTTTAAGTGCAAAAATATAAGTCAACGTAGTTGATTTTATAATGAATATTAATAATATGAATATAAATTAAAAAAAATTATTAATTAAATACGGTTTTAAATTTATATTTTAAGGTCATTTTTCAACATTTTTTGACCAATAAGGCTTTTGAGAAATTACGCGTGTCAATTAGGCCGCCTAAAATGTGTAAAGACATCGTTACCCTTCCATATATACAAATTTAAACACACGGGGCTTCTCATTTCTCTCTCGCACACCTCGACTCCCAAAGTCGCGAGCTCCGCGTCGAGTACAACTTCCCCCGAAAAGTCGCCGGTGTCCCCATCAATTAGTTTCACCACCGCGACCTTGAAGCCGCGACTACGGCCCGCACTACGTCAAGGTGAGTAAGATCTGCACCCTCGAGCTTTTCTCGGCGAAGCGGATCGACGCGCTCAGGCCGATTTGGGAAGACGAGGTCACCGCCATGGTCGAATCGATCTACAAGGACTCGATTAAGCCTGGTAATCGATTGATTTTGAGCTCGTGTTCTTACCTCCTTATTGATTGCATCGAGGGTTTGATTAATGTTGAAATCGATTTAGGGATTCGATGGTAAAATCGAACACCCCCGATTTCTGGTTGATGGCGAAGCTCGTTACGATACCCTCGTCCGCGAGTCCGTGTACAGGTCCTGGTCCGACGTGAACAGTCCCTGGCGGTTCATCAAGTCGAGGTAGTATTTATTGTCGGATTGTGTTTTGGGCGATCGGATGTCGAGCACGGTCGTGTTGGTCGCGTTCGCCGTCGGACGTGAACAGTCTCTGTCGATGGGGAGGAAGAAGATGTTGGCCTCGTCGGGCTGGGAGGCGGCGAATCGATTGTCGGGGCTCTCGAGGTGGTCGACTGTGTGGCCTTCGATCGAGTAGATGTCCTTCACCTTCCGGGCCAGGGGAACGAAGACGCGGTCGTAGAGGATAATGATATTGATAAGCTACTCGAGGAGACATCCAATCTGACTGCTATAGAAAGTCTACAGATATCAAATGAGGATGTATCATCTTCTACATTGAATCCCGGTTACAAGTCTAAACTTTTGTGAAAGTGCGTTGGCAGCGGTATTTAAGAAGAAAATACGCTGCCTGCTGTAAGGCAGTGCGATGCGGCAGCACGAAGCCTTAAAATAGAATTCGTTCGTTTATTCGTGATTTATTTGATTTACGTATTTTAGTTCGTTTATTAGAATATCAGATTAATATAAATATATGTGATATATGTATATTGGCAGCGGAAGAATTAAAAATAAATTAAACGAACAAACACACACACTCACACGAAAGCAAAAGGAAAGAACACAAGGAATTAATCTTTGTATGGGTATTTAATTAAATTTAAATTACCCATACGAATGTGACTTACGGCAAAAATATATTATTAAAGAAACGAGTCTTTAAATGAGTAATCTCGGATTTACAATCGATTAAACTCAAGGCAGTGCGAAGGCATTCCTTAACGTTTATCGAATCCGGAGATTAATGAACAATCAACACAAAACAAAAGCTATTGTAATAAACCTATTCTAAGCTATTTATAATCAGCGTAGCTACAAAATCACTCTCACAAGCGAGAGGATGAACGGCACGAAGAACTTCACAAGCGAAGTCTTCGGCACAACAAGCTAGATGATCGATCTAGGTGAAAATGTGTTTATGCATAGATAAAATTCTTGAATAATGAGCTGAGGACTTCTGGTACTTATAGGTGAAGTCTCTCAACCGAATTCCCTAGTAAAACTAGGTTTGAAGTGGTTGAGAGAAAGTAGCAACCGCCTTTGACCAGCTCCTGGCATTGCCGCACAGTGAGCTATTCTGCAGGCAGGGCGAACCTTCTTCAATTGATTGGAACGCTTTGCCTCTTGCCAATGCCTTCCATTCTTCCTTGTTTTCAGGTTCTCTATGCTTAACGTTCGTACTTAAGTCCTCTGCCCTTGTTCGTCGTGCGGCATGCCGAAGCTCTTCGTCCTGCGGCATGGCGAGTCTTCGTCCTGCTGCAAGGTCTTGTTCAGTTTATTCAAAGTCTCTATCTCCAGGTTGCCTTCTTGAGTCCTTAGCACTTGGTCGTCTTGCGGCATTGCGAGTCTTCGTCATGCCGCAAGGTCTAGTTCAGTAATCCAAAGTATTGATTGTTCGTACAAGCACGAATCAAGTGATACATCATGCTAAAATATATCACACATAAAATGAGTGACAACAACAATATAAAAGTGTGAAGAAAGGAGAAAAACATGTAAATATGATCAAAGCATTGTTATGCCCAGTAACTCTGCGGCATTGCTCTGCCTAACATATTTACACTAAAATTTTGGATAATTTTGATTCGTGGTTGGATACAATTTGATTGTTTTCTGCAATCATTGGATGGGGTGTCTCCCTTGTAATGTAGATCATTATTCATTGTTGGAGTCGTTTGTCTCGAAATTGTAAGTGTTGACTTATGGCCTTCTCGCAACATTATATATGAGGTTACAAAGCAGAAGTGAAAGTTTTGTAGTATTACAGGTTTTGTAGTATTACATATCCAATAATTCACAATTACTTAATAATTATGATGTCTCAAATAACCTTTTTTTATTTAAAAATGTAAAAATAGGTTCAAATGCAATTATTGGTGTAATGTTTTACTTTTTCTACATACTCATTTAATAAAAGAAAATAATACACGCATAATTCATAAAATTACTCAAATATCTTTTAATTGAATAAAAACTGAGTTAATTATTAAAGGAGTTTCGGGAATCGAAAATGTAAAATATTGCCCACCAGATAATTAATTTAATTTCCGGACAACATTTTCAATCTCCGAACAACATATTCAATCTTTGGCTTACATATTCAGTTTGTTAAAATTGTTTATTGAGGTTACTTGTGAGTTGTCTCTGATGGTTTTCGATGCCGATCCAATCGCTCGATTACCTTGTTCGCGTGTGCGGAAGCGTGTAAAACAATAGAACACGAACAACATGAAGATCTAGGCACACATTATATGTATAGACACGTTTATATATATACATCCAATATATATATATATATATATATATATATATATATATATAGAGAGAGAGAGAGAGAGAGAGATTAACGAGATCACTTACAACCGGTGTAGCGTGCCTCGTTGATGTTGATGAAGGTGGTGTTGAGTCGATTGAACCACCTTCATGGATCAGTCACTAGATGCTCTCCTTGTGAATGACCTCGTCACTCCTTTAGATCGTCCGGATGTGGAAGCCGCACAAATGGCCCGGCCTCTACGTGTTGCACACGAACCCGGATAATGAACACCTTGCTTGCTTGAGAATGAATCTCCAAGATCACCTCTTTTCTCTCTATTTGAGTGGAATTTCGTGGCTGATGTTCAAGTGTATGATGAAAATCTGATTTTCATCTATCTAAGTCAATCATTATGCATCCCATTACACCCCTTTGTAACCTACAACATAATGGGCATCATAATGCACCATAATCATGCAAAGGGGTTACAAAGGAGGTGAAAGGTCATGCCACATACACATGTCACTATGCATTGTATGTGGTCCCCACTTGCTTGTGTGGCATGCCATGTCACACTATATGACATGCATCCATGCAAGCCATGCATCCCATGCATGTTAATTAATTCCACGTAAATATTGATTCTAAATCAATATATTTATCAAGCAACGTACATCATCTTTGAGTCCGTGTGTGACCCTGTAGGTATGATTTAATTGATCAATATTATATTGTTCCCAACAATTAATATTATCAAATAATCATTTAACATCCATAGACGACCTTATGACTTTATCGATTGCACACGTAGGATCGAAGGACATATCCCAACAATCTCCCACTTGGCCTTCAGAGCCAGTGTGCTGCCAACTTCCTGTTGTCACTTTTATGTCTAAGTTTGAACTTGAGGCAAGACTCGAGTCATCCTCAATCGGTTCAAACCTTTCTTGGACTTTGAGACAGACTGTAAAACCAGATTTATCACTATGATACGAATCTGGACGTGGCCACGTATTTTCCACAGTCTCGACTCTCCAAGTGGCCGTTAAGACATGTATCCCATTATAAAATGGAGGACAATCCCATCTTGTCAATCCAAGCTCTCCCACTTGCTTCCTGATATACCCAATAACAAGTTTTATAACCTCCTTTTACGAAAGGCGTTTACTTGTATCAAAGTACACCATTTCACAATGGAATCACTCTGGACTACTCAGGTCAGAGGAAATTGCTCGACAGTCAATGAAATAGTATTATGACTCGAAATCTTAAATACTATTCCAGTCGGGTCTGTTCGATCATTAGCTCCCAGCTAATATCTATGTAATTGTACTTGATGTCCCACATCACTAGCTCATGAAGCGGCGCTATAGTACACATTACAATCTAGTTCTTTGTATTATCGGTTTGTCCGTACTCGATTATACGAACCAGGAACAGCTATATGATTCAAGTATATCAGTTCAACCATTGGGACTTCATTATGTGGTAAGTCGACCTCATAACCCAATTGATATAACTTAATCATTTGGACAATTCATATAAATTAAACCATATTTATATGAAGAATTATGTATTATACATATGAGTGAATGTTTACCAAATCTCCAAAAGTATCTAATACAGTAATAGAAATCACAACCCATCTCTAAGATGTCTGATATCTATTGCAGTCGTGAAAGCCTCAAGCTTAAACTGCTGAAGAGGTTTAGAAAGCGGGTTTGCAACCTTACCAAAAGTTGCAACTTTATTATCTCGATGTCTCCACAAAACTATCTCCCAGATAATGTGGAACTTCCTGAGCACTAGTTTTAGACTTGCGGTGCTTCCTAGCTCATTGGCTTGCGCGATAACTCTACTATAAATAGAGAACTATCGGATGGGCTGAGCTAGTTACGCCACCTAGTTCATTCAAGAACTTTCGAATCTTAACTGCCAACATTATTGCATCCAATGCAATACTGTGCTCAGCTTCTGTAGTTTAATCAGCTATATTGCATTGCATGGAACTATTCCAGCAAATTTCACCTCTAACCAGACAAAAGATATAACCAGATTAAAATCGGAAATTATCTTAGTCTGTTTTGAAGTTAGCATTCAAACAGCTTTGTTAATATCAACTCTTTTTGTCTTCCAAAGACAACAAAATATTCTTTTGTCCATCTAAGGTACATAAGAATATTCTTGGTCGCAGTCTAACGCGCCTCACCTGGATTTCCTTGAAACTGACTCGTCATGCTCAAAGCATACGATACGTCCGGTCGTGTACATATTATGGCGTACATTATAGACCCTATTGCCGAAGCATAAGGAATGTTTTCCATCCTCTTTTGCTCATCAAGTCCCGTAGGGCCTTGCATCTTGCTAAGAGATGTGCCATGACTCATTGGAATGAGACCCTTTTTGGCGTCTTTCATTCTGAACTTATCAAGTACCTTATCAATATAGGTCACTTGACTAAGTCCAAACATCATTTTCGATCTGTTCCGACAGATCTTGATGCCCAATATGTACTGTGCTTCTCCAAGATCCTTTATTGAAAACAATTTCCAAGCCATTCTTTAATAGAATTAAGCATAGAAACATTGTTTCCAATAAGGAGTATGTCATCGACATACAACACAATGTATACAACGTAACTCCCACTGTTTGTCTTGTAAAACAAGACTCTTCCGAGTTCCTCTGAAATCCAAAACCCAGTATGGATTCATTGAACTGAAGATTGCTACTCCGATATGCTTTGCTTTATTCCATAAATGGAATTATAAGATTGCATAATTTCTCAGCCTTATTAGGATCGATAAAACTCTTTGGCTGTGTCAAAACACATTCTCTTCTAGAATCCAATTCAAGAAGTTAGTTTTAACATCCAATATTACCATAACTCATAAACAAGATGAGTAGCAATGGCTAAGATAATCTGAATGATTTAATCAAAGGAACTGGTGAAAGTTTTTCCATAATCCACCTCGTGAATAAAACTTTTACCATCAACCTTGCTTTGAAAACCCTAGGTTTTCCATCTGTCTGTTTAGATCTTAAAGATCTATTAGCATTCATTGGGTCTAACCCCGTGACGCTACCGTCGTGGAGTAGCGCAAAATAATATTTATAAGCCTAAACTATTTACTAGCACAAGTACTAGTGGCAAGTATAGGGTCGATCCCACGAGGAGGCGATTTAGCTTATAGTTTTCCCGGCTTTGAATGCTCAATTGGGTTGTCACGTTTGAAAAGGTTTTGTTTTGGAGAGCAGTTGGGCACTGCCGAACCGTGGTCACCGTGTTTACTTGACTGAAAAATAACAAATAATTTAAACAGAAATAAAACTAGCATGCAACCTAATTAAATGATTGAGCAATTAACTGACTCGACTAAGCTGATAAGATGAAATAAATAAAGACTAAAGTATCCAGGCATCGACTCCCCTGACTTTCCCCTTGACCTATGTGCTGCCGATCATCGGTACGTATATCATTTTGCTAACAGTTTTGTCTTCCAGTTATAGATCCCAAGTATTAACATCCCTATGATGTCACGCATATTAATACCCCGAACCATTATTCGCTCTTATGTTTAAGTCCTGCCAGATCTCTCTCGACAGGTCTCCTGACGTTGACCAATTCGACACTATGTGACCGCATGAGTCTAAGTTGGTCAAGTCGCCTTCATCCTCCAAGCAAACCCGGAATGGCCAATAGCATGCCTGGACAGACCCAAGTCATACGACCACATCTCCAGCAACATGTTGTACTTCGCGGACGCCCAGTCTCCCGGTCGCGTTGATCCACGTACTCCTGTGTTAGGCAAGTCGGGGTTCCCACTGGTCACTGTAGGATTGCCCAAGTCCCTAACATGCTTAAGTTACTACCCTGTTGAATCGGGAACAAAACTCAGCTAGTTGCTGTCATCAATAAGCCTCCCGGCACGATCACGTCTCAGGGTTGGTCAGGTTCTGCCTTTTGCCCAAATACGAACTGTTTAGCTACTTGACATAATTAGAACAGAAAATAAAACGAAGAGATTACGACGAACTATATTATGCATTAAAACGGGAAATTGTTCAAAGGGAAATGAAATCAAAGTACGAAATCAAAAACATTAAAACATAAAGGAAATTGTTTTTAGCCCGAGGGCTTAACAGAAAATAATCGCCGGCGAGTCTGGTTGCTCACGCGGCCGCCTTCTTCTTCGCTGGACAGGTTAGGGCTTGCTCCGTGTTCTTCGCTGCTCATACGTCGTACTTCTTCTTCATCAGTCACTCTCTTATATAGACGGGCTTTAATTGATGGGAGACGTGTGGGGGAATACCTCCAGGGTTGGACGAGAGTCCTCCTTTTCTTTATCTCTGAATCTAGTCATCTTTGAAGAGTCCAAGATTTTCAGGATTCTGGGTACACCGAATGCCCAACGTTCCGCCTCCGTCAATGTTAGCACTTGCCCATGTACTTCCTTCTCTGACTGACTGAGGTAGCGGACCATGTGCGGTACTTGGTCGAGCTCAAGTCTTGCTCCACCTGCTGACGTCCTGGTTGCTTGCTCAACTCTGCTGGACCCTTTTCGTCAGTCTGGCTTGCTCAACTAGTGCTCTTGACCATGGAAGGTGATTTCCTTGCCTCTTTCACACAGTGCGCTCCTCTTTTCACTCCTTTACCTGCCCACCTGCAAAACTTGCCCAAGTACCCAAACGTGCCCTCCCAGACACAAATAAAGTAAAAACAAACTAAGGACTCGATTTACTTGACTCTAAAAACCTAAAAATGAGCCAAAAAATATGGCTCATCACACGCACACACTTTACTTCGCTTGTCCTCAAGCGTGTACGGTGACTTGCCTGCTCAAGCAGAAAACAAACAGGGGGTAGAGAAAGAAGGAAAACAGAAGACTCAAGGACAGCATGCTTATCAAAATACAGAGAGTTGATCAAGTGAACAGATAGTCAAAATCATAGTCAATGGAATGCATAAAAAACGGTCAAGAGTTTGCAACAGGATTTTGGGATTCTCACTAAGTGTTTCTCTCTATGTAGTGGATGGGTAGTGTTTCGCTCGATGCTGTTTTTCAAAAGAAGTTCTGCTTTGGGCTTGACCAAGTTCTATCCTGTGACATTTTCAATTGAGTTGGGCAATATCATTAGGGCTTTCTAGGGTGACTGTATAGGCTAGCTTGGGCAATGCCCAGAATTGATCTTAGGCAGGACATGCATTTTACTTAGCAAATTTCCTCCTAATTTCTTCTCTCTTACGGGCCTTAGCACACCCTTTTATTCATGGATCTATTTTTTTCTTTTCTTTGTTTTTCTCTTTGTTTTTCCTTTTTTTTTCTCTTTTTTTTTTCTTTTTTTTCTGAGAAGACTTTGCCCTGACTTGCTCTTTTTATGAACTTGAGCATATATGCAGGTTGGGTCAGGGCAGTAAGGGTTTTCCCCCAGGTGATCAAGAAATAATGGCTCGGCTCAAGGGGCTAACAAGGGTCTTCTTTTTATTTGCAGTACAGAAAGAAAATGCCTAAATCATTTACTACTCAACTCAATTTTCAAATAATCACAATGGTCAGAACTTGGGCAAGCTTCAGCATCACAAACTTTTTAAACAGCTACTCTCATGAAAGAAATATATCACACAGATGTAGGCTCAAATCCTCACAGCTTACCTAGTTGCAATTCCATCGTCCCTAATATTTCTCATGCATAGACTATTAATTTTGAAAACTGTTCAAATTGATCAAGGTATTTATCAAGCATGCGACTCGATCAAACTATGGGGTTGCTCTTGACCTTCCCCCACTCACACACTTTGCCTCTGGCAAAGTGTGCAAATAGTAATAAGTTGGGCAAGCATCCCCCCTGACTCCGACTCTAACGATGTTGGCGCACCTTCCCACATACACACTTTGCCTTGGGTAAAGTGTGCAAATAAAGAGGTCGACCCCATCAGACATGAGCCGGGCAGACTCAAGACCAAATAAAAAAAAATAAAAAAAACCTAAACTACTAAAACAAAGGGAGGGTACATTTAAGTTTTGGGTTCAGGTGGGTACCTGAATCCAACATGGACGAAGTATGCCATGAGGGCAGCGTGCAGCTCGTCCTGCCTCTCTCCAATCCGGTCCTGCTTCTCCTCGAGGACATCCAATTGCTCAAGGATCTCCTCCTTCTGCAACTCGACCCTCTCACTTGGTCGACTCACAGGCTCGGTCTTCACTTTCGCCTTGGCTGCCGTCGCCAAGGCCTTCACTTCCTCTGGGTTTGTGAACACCCAATCCTCTCCTACAACTCTGATATCAGCCATCCTATTCAAACACGCATGGTCAAACTTTTCCTCGGGCATCATCTCCATCAACTCAAAATCAAGTTTCAACTCCATCCTCTGGGCATAAATTCCTGGAAAGTGGGCAAGGGACAACCTCTGTGCTGGCTTGCTCAAGATGTTCTTCAGTTGTGCGCACAGGAAAGCTCCAAAGTTGACCTTGATCTTCTTGGTCATGCACCACAGTAGATCAAGCTCGGTCAGGGAGATAGTATTGCTGTTGTCATTTTTTCCATAAAAATTATATGCCAGTATACGGTGGCAGATACGCAACGCATTGTCCTTGAGCTGGTGATTTTTGGCCTCCTGTGACTTGAACACTTTCTCCTTGCTCAAGGCCCTCCAGATCTCATTTCTCTCCTTCTGCGTGCGCTCTGGTGGCGTGGTCAACCTGTCCTGGTACTCCTTTGAAAACTTGTCCTTGAAACTGGCCGCTCCCATGGCCATGTTGATCTCGAAGATGCTCGCCTCATTATACGATCCCATCAATTTGAAAGAAATGCCCAACGGCCCGCCATCCTTGCTCGTTCTCACCTCTAACTCTTCATAGAACTCCTTGACCAACTTCTCAGAGACTTACCCTGGCCAGGTCAAGAAGTCCTCCCATCCTATAGCTGCAAAATAACCCTTAACTTGATCAAGAATATTCAAATCCTTAAGGGTTTCGAAACATACCGTCTTGGGCACTACCACTGCCCTTTTCTGGATGTTTGAGGATGGGGGTACTGACTGCTTGCCCTTGCCACGGGTGACTCGGGTCGTCGCCGGAGTTTTGAACTTCTCAGATGGGGTGACCGGGACAGAGTGCTCCGATTCTTCTTTCACTTCGGTTTCTTCTTCGCCGTCTTTTTCTTCTTCTTCGTCGCCGGCGGTTGACATGTCGTCGGCCTTCTCGTCAGATGACGACTCCATGGTGGCGGCCGGCGAAGCTTCGCGGGGCTTCTTGAACTTACCTTTCTCCTCCGCCGTAAACTTCCTCTTTTTCACGACGTCCTCACTCGGCTCAGCGCTGTGGCTCGCCGGGTTTGACTCCTCTGATGGCTTTGGGGTCGTGTCGAGGTCAGAAAGTTTCGGGGCTTCAATTTCCGCCGTCAGTTGGTCTACCAGTATGGTGTTGATGGGGGCCGGGCTTGCCTCGCGCGTCGGGCTCTGTTTGGCCGGCGAAGGGGTGGTTTCTTTCTCCGTGGTTGGTGGTGGTGGTGGTGTTTTTTCCTTCGCGGGCACAGATGCGGCGGCGGCGGCTTTCGACGACTTTCCTCCGGCCATCTTCTTCGACGGTTGTGATTGGGGGCTTGTGAGATCGATTTTGGTACCGTGAGGGATCTTGTTTAACTTAGTGTTTTTGGGACGGGTAGATACCATAATTTTCGGAGTTAGGGTTATGGGGGTAGTGGTGGTAGTGGGGAAGTTGAGGAGTTGTGTGTTCGGTTTTTGAAATAGAGGGGGGGGTGGTGGTACAGATGGTTTGAAATTTGAAATCAATTAGGACTCTGCAAATTTCAGAGTCGATGGGACTCTTTGCGGATTCCCGAAAATTCCGCAATCATCACAGCTGGCCTCCCCCTTTCGTTGCTCAACTACCGTAATTGCTCACTCAATTTTCCTGTTTCCTGCAAACAAAAACAGACCAAAACCCTTTCCTGCCCAAGGCTACTCCTTGGCGTGGTGAATTTATTAACACAAAATGAAATAAGGGAAAACATAATATACATACCGAGTTCGCCTTCGGTATTTGCCTCTATTTATTGTCATGGGCCTGACTTATTTTTCCTGCTTCACTTGGTCAAGCGGCGGGCTCAGGGGGGATCATCCCCTTGAGGTCCTCATTCCCATAGTAAGCCTTGACTCTCTGCCCATTTACTTTAAAGGTATGATCGTCACCTGGCTTAAATAGCTCAACCGATCCATTTGGGCAAATAGCATGGACTATGAATGGTCCTGCCCATTTGGTGGATAGCTTTTTAGCCTTGAATTTGAACTTGGTTTGGTAAACCAGAACCAGTTGACCAGGCTCGATCTTCTTTTTCTTGATGATTTTGTCGTGGGCTCTCTTTGTCCGTTCCTTGTAATTGACCGCGTTATCATACGCTTCAATCCTTATCTCCTCCAGCTCAGTTAGGTCAAGCTTACGTCCTTCGCTGGCCGCATCCCAGTCGAAATTGACCTTGTTCACTGCCCAATGCGCCTTGTGTTCGATTTCCACGGGCAAGTGGCATGACTTGCCAAACACCATGCGGTAGGGAGAGATCCCTGAGGGTGTTTTGTAGGCGGTTCTGTAGGCCCAAAGTGCATCATCGAGCTTGTCACTCCAATCCTTACCTTCTGGCTTGACCGTCTTCCTCAAGATGGTTTTAATGATGCGATTGGATAGCTCGGCTTGCCCATTGGCCTGGGGGTGATAGGCTGTGGAGATCCTGTGGTGCACTCCATACTTCCTGAGCAACCTTTCAATTATATAATTGCAAAAGTGTGTACCTTGGTCGCTGATCAATGCGCGGGGTACACCAAATCTGCTGAATATGTCGCCCTTGAGGAAGGTGGCTACCACTCTCGAATCATTTGTTGCTGTAGCCTTAGCCTCGACCCATTTGGATACATAGTCAACTGCCAAGAGTATGTACTCCTTCCCTCTGGAGTTGGGCAATGGTCCCATGAAGTCGATGCCCCATACATCGAAGACTTCTACGGGCATGATGGGCATCATGGGCATCTCCTCCCTCTTGGTCACGTTCCCCTCTCTCTGGCACTTGTCACAGCTCCTGCACCACTCAAAACAATCCCTCAAAAGAGTTGTCCAATAAAAACCACAGTCAAGTACCTTCCTTGCTGTACGTCGGTGGCCGAAGTGTCCTCCGCATGCTTGCTCATGGCAGTGCTTCAGAATATCTGCTTGCTCAACTTCAGGAATGCAACGCCTCAGCACTTGGTCTTCTCCCCTTTTCCACATGTAGGGATCATCCCAAATGTACTTCTTGCTTTCCCGCTTGAGCTTGTTCTTTCCGTAGAGGGTCATGTCTTCTCGTATATCTCCTGTGACTATGTAGTTGGCCAAGTCTGCGTACCATGGCTCTTCTGACTTGGTTGAAATCTGATACAAGTACTCGTCTGGAAAAGTCTCTGTGATGGGCATGCCTTCTTCTCGCTGGATTATCCTGCTCAAGTGGTCAGCCACTAAATTTTGGTTACCTGATTTGTCTCTGATTTCGATGTCGAACTCTTGCAGCAACAAGATCCATCTAATCAGTCGTGGCTTGGTCTCCTTTTTGGCCATCAAGTACTTCAGCGCGGCATGGTCAGTGTAAACTATGGTTTTGCTCCCGAGCAAGTAGGATCTGAACTTCTCGAATGCAAACACCACAGCCAGTAGTTCTTTCTCTGTGGTCGCGTAGTTGCATTGGGCAGGGTTCAAAGTCTTGGATGCATAGTAGATTACATGTCGTTCCTTGCCCTTCATCTGCCCAAGTACAGCTCCAACAGCATACCCGCTTGCGTCGCACATAAGTTCAAATGGCATTCCCCATTCTGGTGGCTGAATGATGGGGGCAGTGACTAACCTTTCCTTGAGGTGGTTGAAGGCAGCTTGACAGTCATCATCAAAGTTCCAGTCAACCTCATTTTGCAACAGCCTGGTTAGAGGTTGGGCAATCTTTGCAAAGTCTCTCACGAACCTCCTGTAGAACCCAGCGTGCCCAAGGAAGCCTCTAACTTGCTTGACATTCCTAGGATAAGGCAGCTTCGATATGGTCTCTATTTTGGCTCGGTCAACTTCGATTCCCTTGGCAGAGACTACGTGCCCAAGGACTATCCCTTCCTCCACCATAAAGTGACATTTCTCGTAGTTAAGTACCAAACTTTTCTCCACACATCTACTGAGGGCTAACTCCAGGTTGTTCAAGCACGTCTCGAACGAGCTGCCATATACAGTAAAGTCATCCATGAAGACTTCTATTCCTTGCTCGAGCAGATCAGCAAAGATGCTCATCATGCATCTCTGGAAGGTCCCTGGGGCGTTGCATAGACCAAATGGCATGCGTCGATATGCAAAAGTACCGTATGGGCAAGTGAACGTAGTCTTGTCCTGGTCTTCCGGGGCCACCCAAATTTGCATGTAGCCCGAGTATCCGTCAAGGAAACAGAAATGGGTTTTCCCAGCCAGCCTCTCGAGCATCTCGTCAATGAAGGGTAGGGGGAAGTGGTCTTTCTTTGTTACCTTGTTCAACTTCCTGTAGTCTATGCACACCCTCCATCCAGTTTGCAGTCGAGTGGCTATCTGCTCCTTTTTCTCGTTCTCGATCACTTGAATTCCTGACTTCTTGGGCACCACATGAACTGGACTTACCCATTTGCTGTCTGAAACAGGGTAGATAATGCCCAAGTTGAGCAGCTTGAGTATCTCCTTGAGCACTACTTCCTTCATAGCAGGGTTCAGTTTTCTCTGTGGATCGCGCACTGGATTTGACTCTTCCTCGAGCAATATGTGGTGTTGGCATATGGTGGGGCTGATTCCTCGTATATCTGCTAAGGTCCATCCAATGGCTTGCTTGTACTGGTCAAGGATGTTCCTTAGCCTACTTTCTTCCTCCTTTTTCAGTTTCGAACTGATGATCACGGGCAATGTATCATTTTGCCCAAGGAACATGTACTTGAGATGTGCAGGGAGTTTCTTCAATTCTAACTCTGGTGGTTTCTCCAGAGATGGTACCATGATCGTGACTTCATGGGGTGGTAACTTGCTCATGCCCATGGGATGATTCTCCAGAGCTCCCAGTTGCTCAACTATCTGTTGAACTTCAAGTTGCTCATCCTCTGCATCTTCTCTGGTCAATCCCCTTTGTATCACCAGATCTACTTTGTCAGAAACTCCATATCCTAGAGCTTGCTCCTCGATCAATTCATCAATCTGATCAACATAATGCACTTGCTCGGTGTCTTCTGGGTGCTTCATTGACTTGAACAAGTCGAATGTGACCGTTTCTCCTTCAAACTTGCAGGTTAGCTTTCCAGTCTCGCAGTCAATGTGTGTCCTTGCTGTTTTTAAGAATGGTCTGCCCAAGATCATTACTGGCTGCTTGCTTGATCTCCCCATGTCCAGGACATAGAAATCGGCAGGAAAGATGAGTTCCTCCACCTTGACCAATACATCTTCCAGAATTCCCTCGGGGTACACATTTGATCTGTCTGCCAACTGGATTACAACCCTTGTTGGTTTCATCGGCCCTATACCCAAGTCTTCGTACATTGACTTAGGCATAACATTGATCGACGCTCCCAAGTCGAGCATGGCTTTTTCTATGTTCATGTTGCCGATTATGCAGGGAATATAGAACATTCCAGGGTCTGCACACTTCCTTGGTACATTCCTCTGGAGCACCGCTGAAACATTCTCTCCTACTTCGAACTTGGCATCATCTTGGTATTTCACTTTTTTGGTACACAGCTCCTTGAGAAATTTGGCGCACCTGAGCATGGATTTCAGGATGGTCAACAGAGGCATGTTGATTTCCACCTTCTTGAACATCTGGAACATCTCATTAGTGTCCTCCTTCTCTTTCTTCTTGCTCAATCTGCCTGGGAAAGGAGGGTAGATTTTTGGTGGTGTCACTGCTTGAGCAGGTACTGATGTTTCCTTCTGTTTGGGTGGTGTCAGCTCAAGCTCTTCCTCTGACTCTTCTTCCTCGTTGACCTCTTCAACAATTCCTTCCACTCGAGATGGTGGAGTGGGCTTCTTGGGTGCTTCAGCTAGGACCTTTCCATTTTTGAGATGGATAGCATTTAGTTGGGCGTTGTTTAGTTCAATTTGGGGAGGTAGACCGTTGGTCTTCTTTTTCATCTCAGTCATTGCCTGGGTCAAGTGCGCCAGTTGGGCATTGATGTTCTGGAATTGACCGCGCGACTCAAGCATTTGAGCATTGATATTCTGCAGTTGACCTCGAGTCTCAACCTTGTACTTCTCGTTGTCCTGTTTGTACCGGTCATTCTCCTGCTGGGCTTTGATGTTTTCATTGACCAAGGTCTGCATCATGTCTGCCAAAGTTGGGCCATTGTTCTGGTTCTGCTGGTTGTTGCCCTGGTTTTGGTAGTTATTCCTCTGATGATGGTTCTGGCCGTGATATTGCTGGCCTTGATTGCCTTGGTTTCCTCCGCCTTGGTAGTTGTTGTTTCCGTACCGGTTGTTCGAGTTGTACGTGTTCCCATTGGGCCTTTGTCCGTTCCCATTGTTCTGCATTATAACCTTGACCTCTTCGTCAAAAAGCTCAGGGCACTCGTCAGTGGCATGGTTACTTTCCTTGCAGATTTGGCACGCCTTGACTCCTCTCTTTAGCCCTGGGTTTTGGTTGAGCACCAGTTGCTCAACTATGTTGCACAATTTGTCCAGCTTGACTTCAGTTGCAGATGGTACGGGCAAGTTGTTCCTGGGTAGGTCACTGCCATCCTCCCTTGTTTCTTCGGCCATTTCCTTGAAGATTTTGAATGCTTCGTCGGCCCTCTTGTTTAGAATGGATCCTCCACAAGCTGCGTTGACCCATGTCCTCTCCGTCTCCCTTAGTCCAGAGATGAAGTACTGGACCAAGTCATGGTCAAGGATCTGATGCTGTGGGCACTTGGCCAACATCTGCTTGAACCTGACCCAGTAGTCATGGAAGTTCTCTCCTCCTCCCATCTTGATGCTGTTGATCTTCTTCCTCATCTGCTGGATGCGTGCAGCTGGGAAGTACTTCTCAAGGAACTTCTGCTGAAGCTGACTCCAGGTGGTCACTTCTCCAGCGGGTAGAGTGTATAGCCACTCTCGGGCACCTTCGGCCAGTGAGAAAGGGAAGGCTAGGAGTCTGATGTATTCCCCTAGCCCTTCACTTGCTCGGATGGTGCCACATGCCAATTCAAAGTCTTGGAGATGTCTCTGGGGATCCTCCAATGGCATGTCACTGAACTTGGGTAAGATCTGGATGAAGCCGTGCCTCATCTCCCAAGTATTGTTTTCAACCGTGGGCAAGGTGATACCCAGCGGTTTTAGATTCAAGTTCTCTGGGAACATCGTGTCCCTCAACGTCTTGGCTCTCTCTTCTCCCATCCTTGATCGCGTAGGTGACCTGGATGTGTTCGGTGAATCTTCTCTCGATGTGTCCGAGATTGACTCTCCTGTCTCAGTTATGGTCAACTGAGTTACTTGAGCGGCACGTGCTAATGCTTGCTTTTGCTTTGTTGCTTTTCGATTCTTCCTCGCGGTTCGCTCGATTTCAGGATCAAATAGTAGTGGCCCTGTATCTTTGCTTCCCGATGATTTAGAGTCCTGCATACAAAAATAGGTCAAGCGTTAGCACGGAAAACTATTGGCTTGGAATATTGCCTCCCCGGCAACGGCGCCAATTTTGACGCTACCGTCGTGGAGTAGCGCAAAATAATATTTATAAGCCTAAACTATTTACTAGCACAAGTACTAGTGGCAAGTATAGGGTCGATCCCACGAGGAGGCGATTTAGCTTATAGTTTTCCCGGCTTTGAATGCTCAATTGGGTTGTCACGTTTGAAAAGGTTTTGTTTTGGAGAGCAGTTGGGCACTGCCGAACCGTGGTCACCGTGTTTACTTGACTGAAAAATAACAAATAATTTAAACAGAAATAAAACTAGCATGCAACCTAATTAAATGATTGAGCAATTAACTGACTCGACTAAGCTGATAAGATGAAATAAATAAAGACTAAAGTATCCAGGCATCGACTCCCCTGACTTTCCCCTTGACCTATGTGCTGCCGATCATCGGTACGTATATCATTTTGCTAACAGTTTTGTCTTCCAGTTATAGATCCCAAGTATTAACATCCCTATGATGTCACGCATATTAATACCCCGAACCATTATTCGCTCTTATGTTTAAGTCCTGCCAGATCTCTCTCGACAGGTCTCCTGACGTTGACCAATTCGACACTATGTGACCGCATGAGTCTAAGTTGGTCAAGTCGCCTTCATCCTCCAAGCAAACCCGGAATGGCCAATAGCATGCCTGGACAGACCCAAGTCATACGACCACATCTCCAGCAACATGTTGTACTTCGCGGACGCCCAGTCTCCCGGTCGCGTTGATCCACGTACTCCTGTGTTAGGCAAGTCGGGGTTCCCACTGGTCACTGTAGGATTGCCCAAGTCCCTAACATGCTTAAGTTACTACCCTGTTGAATCGGGAACAAAACTCAGCTAGTTGCTGTCATCAATAAGCCTCCCGGCACGATCACGTCTCAGGGTTGGTCAGGTTCTGCCTTTTGCCCAGATACGAACTGTTTAGCTACTTGACATAATTAGAACAGAAAATAAAACGAAGAGATTACGACGAACTATATTATGCATTAAAACGGGAAATTGTTCAAAGGGAAATGAAATCAAAGTACGAAATCAAAAACATTAAAACATAAAGGAAATTGTTTTTAGCCCGAGGGCTTAACAGAAAATAATCGCCGGCGAGTCTGGTTGCTCACGCGGCCGCCTTCTTCTTCGCTGGACAGGTTAGGGCTTGCTCCGTGTTCTTCGCTGCTCATACGTCGTACTTCTTCTTCATCAGTCACTCTCTTATATAGACGGGCTTTAATTGATGGGAGACGTGTGGGGGAATACCTCCAGGGTTGGACGAGAGTCCTCCTTTTCTTTATCTCTGAATCTGGTCATCTTTGAAGAGTCCAAGATTTTCAGGATTCTGGGTACACCGAATGCCCAACGTTCCGCCTCCGTCAATGTTAGCACTTGCCCATGTACTTCCTTCTCTGACTGACTGAGGTAGCGGACCATGTGCGGTACTTGGTCGAGCTCAAGTCTTGCTCCACCTGCTGACGTCCTGGTTGCTTGCTCAACTCTGCTGGACCCTTTTCGTCAGTCTGGCTTGCTCAACTAGTGCTCTTGACCATGGAAGGTGATTTCCTTGCCTCTTTCACACAGTGCGCTCCTCTTTTCACTCCTTTACCTGCCCACCTGCAAAACTTGCCCAAGTACCCAAACGTGCCCTCCCAGACACAAATAAAGTAAAAACAAACTAAGGACTCGATTTACTTGACTCTAAAAACCTAAAAATGAGCCAAAAAATATGGCTCATCACCCCGTGATGCAAATATATCAAGTTCCAAACTTGATTATCAGATATTGATATCATCTCAGATTTCATGGCATCATGCCAATTTTCAGTAGCTGGACTCGTCATAGCTTGAATATAGGTCGAAGGTTCATCGCTTTCCAAAAGCATGAATTCATATCTCTCGTTGATCACAATATCTAAGTATTTGAATAATAGAGATCTATGCATTTTTTGACCTACGAGGGCTGGTATGGTTTCCAAAACCATAAGAATACTCTCAACCCAGTCTTGAAATTCATCATTAGATGTTCCACTTGAACCTCGTTCAAGACAACCGAGCTCCCACTGACTTTCTAGGAAAGACTACTATTTTAAAGAAAATCACTATCTCGAGCAACAAAATAATGTTCTCAGATAGATCGTAGAAGTTGTACCCTCGAGTTTCTTATGAATACCATAAAGAAACTTTTATCCCATTTGAGTTCAAGCTCTATAGAGATAAATCTCGTCAGAGAAGCTTTTAGAACCTCAAATTTTGATGAAAACAGTTTAGGGACCCTCCCTTTCCATACCTAGTATGGTGTCTTATCAACAGCTTTTGACAGCGTCCTATTCAGTGTATAAGTTGAAGTAAAGAATTGTGTGTTCCCAAAAGAGACCGGTAGTTCATTTAGACCTCTAATCGAATGGTCGAACTATATCTAATATAGTTTGTTTTCTCTTTTCCGAAACATAACCTTCATGTGCTTGTGAACTGATAGGTTCCACATACATCAGTATAGATCATCCCTAATTAATCACTCACATGTTCTCCTTTCTCCAAGAAAGATGACATTGTTATCTTGTCCATGATATATCATTTACATGTATCAAATGACTCCAAGTCAAATGATTCTAGAATGCATTCTAACAGAAGCTTCGTTACATGTTTAGATTTTGATTTGATCTAATCAACAATGTTTCAGTTATGTCTCATTGAGACTTATTCGATTTGGCCTTTGGTGTTTAATGTTATATATGATTTGTCAAGTTAAAGTATACATAATCAATATAATAATCGTACCAAAACAAAGAATAATTCACAATTAAAATAGTTGCCAAACTATTTAATAGTGAAATCTAATCCATCAGTATCCAATACTGAACCAATATTCATTGTTTATTGAAGGTACAAAATTACATGGTTATAATACTAAAACAAGGCCCTAAGGCAAAATAACATCATATGATCATACGGCTAATGCAGCGCCCTTCGCTCTATTTCTTGCCCGTAGATCGACATCTCTACTCACCAAACTTATACTTCTATGTAGTTCCTCCACATACAAATGTGAGAACCACATTTGGCATCCAATACCCAATAAGTTAGATTTGTGAAGTTTAATGTCTATAACATTAATATCTGAAGATGAAGCAACCCCGTTCTTCACATCTTCTTTGAACTTTGGGCAAATTCAATTATTACCAATAATTGAGTCTCATTCAAATTTCCCATTCAAAATTATCCCAATATCAAAACGTGATAAATCGTAAGTGAAAACTAGAAGTTTTCTAACCAGCGATAATATCATGCAATTGAAGCCCTATCTCTCATAAAATATGAGGGAGCCAACCAGACAATCGACTAACGCCATCCCATGGCTCGAAAGTCTCTAATTTGTGTCATTTATGAACTAAGTGTTTTGGATTAAATCACTCCCCGAGGTGAAAATAATCCTAACTTTAGAATCCATCATATGAAAGACAAATTAGGCATTTGTTTTGAATTTGAATAAAATATGAACTTCTACATATTTGCAAGTAGTGTCCAACACCTTTGCAGTAGACGCATTCAGATTCCCTAGGAACCCTAGTAGCCTTCTTGCCCATGCTCTTTTGATTACCTCGTCCTTTATAACAAGAATATCCCTCTTAGGGTCCATTTTTAATTGACGACTCATCATCTTAGAAAAATTTAGGAGACCACTTAAAGCAAATAATCCAATCATTTGCTGTACATGTGGTCCTTATAGATTTTTCTTATTCAGCCTAGCTGAAGCGATGACCCTGGTCATTCAGAACTGCTCAATCTTAGCATATTCCCCGAACATGCTATTGAGTTGTTCAATGATATCTTAGGATGTGGTTATCTAACACATTTTCCTTGTCTTCGTGTTTGAGGACCATCCTCAAATTACGTTGTGAATCAAGAAAATTTGTTCAATTTTTCATAATCAAGAATTGAACCAAACTTGAATTGAGTTGACATGATAAACTATAAAAGAAAGATAACTAAAGTATGTAAACATCCACAAAGCGGTAAACAAATAAGGTTGTCTAACAATTGTACTTATTTATTTCATTTTGTTCAATTGATATCCAATATCATTGTCCCTTAGAACAAAACGATCCCGAGATCCTCATCTTGCAAATCTTTAAGCCGACTGAGTCCGCACTTAAGTATTTCAAGATAGGTAGACATACCCATGTCAATGATATCTAATATCACTCTCGGTCGATGAGAATCTCATTCTCATCTCATGTCTCGATAGCCACGCCTGCAGTGGATCTATCGATGAGAAAACCAAACTCACGTGTAAAGGTCTAATCTTTACTCCCACTTATCCCAAGATAACAAGTAGTACCCCGCTGAGGCGGACCTACCAACTTATGATCGAGGGCTTCATGAGTGTGTTGTTTTTGGACAAGACATTATACTCATTATTTTGGGAACTTGCATGCATAGGTGTTTATATGTAAGTTTAACATTTATAACATAAAACATCCTATAACTAGCAAAGCAATTAAATACGTAATCGAAAGGCCCCTAGAACCTCACAACTCTCAAATGAAAAGATTAAAAGCAACAAAATAGGCCTTGAACATCTTCTGGACTGGTCCTCGGCCGCCGTTTCAGTTCCGTGCCCTCCGATTTAGGTCAACCTTAGTCCGTACCCCAAAAACCACGAACGGCGCCCGCCATTTTACAAACGGCGGTCGCCGAACACCACCGGCGGTCGCCGTTTCCAAAACGGCGGTCGCCATAAGGGTATAAAACGGGGCTGACCCAAAACAGCCTTTCGGCGCCCGCCGGAGCACAAACGGCGCCCGCCGTTTTGCTCCAGCAGCCCGGATTTCGCCCGTTTCGCTTCGTTTTGCTTCGTTTCTTCTCGTTTTCGCCGGAGAGCCGATATCCAACGTCGATCCATGGATTCAATCCATTGCTTACACATTGAACAATACATTTTTGAATAGAAAAAACCTATCTATTACAAAAGATTCCAAGGGACGCAGCCCTCCAAAACTATGGTCAATCGTACGAAAAAAACGACAATTCCATTCACCCGACCACTAACGGTGGCCGGCCTTATATCTAAACACATAATCACATAATCACATAAAACAATTAAGCCAATTATGTTGATTTAAACATATTGTGTCTAACACAAAAGTGTGCACGAGCCCTAAGCTCTGATACCAATTGATGGTTTTCGATGCCGATCCAATCGCTCGATTACCTTGTTCGTGTGTGCGGAAGCGTGTAAAACAATAGAACACGAACAACATGAAGATCTAGGCACACATTATATGTATAGACACGTTTATATATATACATCCAATATATATATATATATATATGTATATATATATATAGAGAGAGAGAGAGAGAGAGAGAGAGATTAACGAGATCACTTACAACCGGTGTAGCGTGCCTCGTTGATGTTGATGAAGGTGGTGTTGAGTCGATTGAACCACCTTCATGGATCAGTCACTAGATGCTCTCCTTGTGAATGACCTCGTCACTCCTTTAGATCGTCCGGATGTGGAAGCCGCACAAATGGCCCGGCCTCTACGTGTTGCACACGAACCCGGATAATGAACACCTTGCTTGCTTGAGAATGAATCTCCAAGATCACCTCTTTTCTCTCTATTTGAGTGGAATTTCGTGGCTGATGTTCAAGTGTATGATGAAAATCTGATTTTCATCTATCTAAGTCAATCATTATGCATCCCATTACACCCCTTTGTAACCTACAACATAATGGGCATCATAATGCACCATAATCATGCAAAGGGGTTACAAAGGAGGTGAAAGGTCATGCCACATACACATGCCACTATGCATTGTATGTGGTCCCCACTTGCTTGTGTGGCATGCCATGTCACACTAAATATTGACATGCATCCATGCATGTTAATTAATTCCACGTAAATATTGATTCTAAATCAATATATTTATCAAGCAACGTACATCATCTTTGAGTCCGTGTGTGACCCTGTAGGTATGATTTAATTGATCAATATTATATTGTTCCCAACAATTAATATTATCAAATAATCATTTAACATCCATAGACGACCTTATGACTTTATCGATTGTACACGTAGGATCGAAGGACATATCCCAACAGTCTCACGTTGAATTTGTGTGAAATGTGAACTATATACTATATATTATAAGTATAGAGATCTGCTCCACCTAGTACCAATTGAATTTAAGTTGAAATTACCTCTCTACGTGTTCGGGGTCTCCTTTTCCGTCTTTGTACGTTAATCTAATCGTTGAACCGCACTTATTACACATCTCTTATTTCAACATGGTTATCTATTTTTTACCAAATAAATTATTATTCAACCAACTGAAAAGATATTTGAGGTATTTTATAAATTATAATTATAGAATTTCATATTATTAATTAAACAAGTGTATAAAAAAATTAAACACTATCTCAATAAATTCATTTTTAAATTTATTTCAAAATTAATATACATGATTAGGGCAATATAATAATTATGTTTTTTAAAATATGCATTTACTTACAATTCCATGAATAATAAAGCCTTAAATATTACTAATAAAAGTAAAAAAAAAATTATAATACAAATATATGAAGTAAAATTTATGATATTGATGAAGTTCTAATTCATAAATCATTTTATTTTAACTTAAAACTCCTAAAAATAATAATGTTAGTACACACTTTTGTGTACATTAGAAAAATTCCAAAAAAAAAATATTTTAAAAGTTGAAACATTAAAATAAATTAACTCAAATTTGAATTATTTTCATCTCGCCAAACTGAATTTATTGCGATTTTAAAAGTTTTAAATGCCTATAATTCTATTAGCATTGAGCTGCCTAACAATCTAGCTACCTAAGCCTTCTTTAATAAAATCTAAATTTCTTTCTGTTAGACGTGAGCTTACAAATTAAGATCATGAAACACTTGAAATATTAGAACTCTATTGAAAGTCACGAGTTGAACTACTCCTATATTTCCTCTAAAATATAAGTAGTAATTAATTTGATGTGGCATATTAATTAAGAGACTTAAAACATTATAATTAATGATTACTATAAGTTTGGAGACAATTAGCAATATTGGACGACAATTTATACCGTACAATTAGGTGTTGTACACTTGGTGTCAATTATAATGATAATTTTATTGTTGTTTAATGAAGATTAGTGATAAATGTATTATGAATGATGATTTGTTTGTTACATAATACTATTTTATGATTAATGATCATGCATATTTATTATTTATGTGTGTATTTTGCAAGTTATGCATGTATTTTTTTAATGATGATAATTTATTTTTATAATAAATATTTTAATGAATTTTTATGTTTAATTGGGTTGTATGTACGATACATTGTAGACATATGTGCACGATAGACGACGGATTGATATTGGACACACATCTTCGTCAACGCGTGTGACAAAGTCCAATAACTTGTGCATGTAAGCAATTGTACATTGCAAAAACAACAATAAGATAATACCATAAATAAAAGTCAACGCAATTTATAACTTAGTCAACGATTAGAAATCATTAAATATAATGAAATTAGGGACTTTTTCAAAAAAGGTAAATATCTTAGTCCTAATTATACATTAAGAACAATTTTTACCCTATTCATAAAAAAATTTGATTTACCCAATCTATCCTTTTAATTCTTTAATATGTAATATATTTCATTATACACTATTTTTGTAATATACCTTAATAATTGAAGATATTAAATATACACTTTCCATAATAGTTTCCGTGCAAAACACTACCAAAACAAAAGGAAGCTGATACGGTTACACTCGGTGTATTGACTTTTCAATACACTTCCAATTAATTTTTGACATTTGTAATTTATTTGTTTAGTTATTTTTCATTTTTAGTTTTTAGTTTTTCGCATGTGGTCAAAGGTAATGGAGAGCAGTTAAAGATTTAGTCCTTTTCTTGTGCCGAAATAGTTTTAAATTTTGAAAAAAATTGTTTTTAAATAATTTAATTAAATATATATAAATATAATCTTAAAAATTTATTATTTTTTTTCGAAAAGAGTACTTTTTATTTTAAAAACATTTATTTTTCAACAATTTATTTAAATATATAGAGTAAATATAATTTTTTTTGCGTAAAAAGTTCATTATTTTGAAAATTTTTGTTTTTAAAAATAATTTAAATAAATATATATAGTGTATATAATTTTAAAAACTTTATTGTTTTGCGTAAAAAAAATTTAAAAAAAAAATTGTTTTTAAATAATTTAATTAAATATATATAATAAATATATAATCTTAAAAACTGTATTTGTTTTGCGGAAAGAGTAATTTTTTATTTTGAAAACATTTGTTTTTAAATAAAGTAAATATAATTTTTTTAGGTAAAAAGTTTATTATTTTGAAAAAAAAAATTGAATAATTTAAATAAATATGTATAGTGTATATAATCTTAAAAACTTTATTTTTTTCTATAATTTTTTTTTACTTCTTTTACAAATTTTAAAAATTAAAATACCTTATTTAGTAAAAATAAAAAATAATAATAATTAATTTTTATAAATAAAATTACTGTACATGAAATATTATCAATTACTAGTATCTTTCAGCCCGGGCGTTGCACCGGGAGTAAAACTCAAAGTTTTACCCGGGTTATTTTGATCTTAATTTATATATATATATATATATATATATATATATGTTTAAACAATTGTATAAATATTTATGTTTGTATGCATTAGTTTTTAATAAATAAAAGAATTTTTTTACAAAATTTTAATTTATTTGAATATTGAGAGGTGTAAATTTATGTTATGAGAGTTTTATAGTTCAAAATTTTGTTCAATATCCCTATCAAATGTAGATAAAAAAAACAAATAATAAATTATATTTATGTTCACTACAAAATTCTAAAAACTTCCTTATACACAACATTTGCTCATTAATTGTCATAGCATACAATATCATAATTGGAAATTGACTTGGAAATTGACGACGTTGAAAACGAAATTAAATATACACTGTATTGCTAATTTTCAAAGTATTTTTAAATAATTGATTTGTTTAGTTTTTAACTATCTTTCTAACTCAATTTTTTTTATAATATTACACAAAATTAATAAAAAAATATTTTGAATATATTTAAATATTTCAAATATGAATTTATTAGGAAATAAATTTATATTTATTGATTGGAGAATTTAAAATTTAAAATTTATTCAAAAGTAGTTAAAATATAATAAAAAAATCTTATGAACGGGATTTCTATTTGATATATGAACTGAAATATATCTCAACATATATATTGTACAATAAATATTATCATAAGTTGAGTGAAATAATTATCGAAACCTGTTGAACCTCAAACAAAAAATCGAACTCGTCTTCCGCTTGACTAAGAGTTCTGAATTGAAAAAATGATACACATACAATATTTCATTCCAAACAAATTTGTTCTTTCACAAATACCGAATGACCAATACAAACTCGAAAACTCTGCTGGAAATACTATAATGAGCAAGGGAATTCAAGAAAAGAAAATAAGCATCAGATACACCATCCATACTTTTCAGGTAAAATCAGAGGTATTTCAACATTAATAATGTTCATATCAAATAAAGGGTTAGAATGCAAGAGCTCTTCTGATATCACAATGAGTTTGTTCAATATAACTTCAAATTTAGATAAAAATATAAAAATTATGCACTGGGAGTACCACTCAAAGCTTTACACGGATTATTTTAAACTTGGTTTTATTATATATGTTAAAACAATTGTATAAATATTTATGTTTATAGTTTGAAATAAACAATTTAGATGATTTTTTAATATTTTTATTGAATTCGGATTGTTGGAAATGATCTATATTAACATTTATTATATAGTTCATAATTTCACAATGATTGTGTTCAATATAACTAACAAACTTAGATAAAAATATAATATGTGTGAATTTTTCTATTAATATTATATTATCGATTAATTGAATTGTTTGTATTTCTACTATATCAATTTTCAATAACACTGTTTTATTAATTTATTTAGATTTATAATGATATAGAAAATAAAAAAAAATACTTTTAAGCATTTTCTAATTATAAATTTTGACAATATAATTATTAATTATTAGTTTTAATTCTTATTAATATAGAGAAATAAATAGACATATAAATAGACCATAAAACCTTTTTTTAATAAAATGATAATAATATTAACTCTTTCTTAATAATAATTGTATGAAAAAAAATCATTTTAATATTTAAAAACTCTATTTGAAATATATTATTAACAATATTTCAATATAATTGTGAAATTTATTACACTTTCAATATTTACTAAATATAAATTATTCGGACCAAAAAAATAAAAATAACAAATTATTTTTTCATTGCACGTAAAAAAAGATTAATAATGTATAATAATCTTATAATAAATGTTATTAAAATTTCATTATATATATATATATATATATATATATATATATATATATATATATATATATATATATATATATATATATATGTGTGTGTGTGTGTGTTCATTTTTAACACACGTGTATAATTTAATTATAATAAATAAATTGTAGTATATGTTTTGGGCAATTATTAATAATAATAACAAAACAATATAAAAAATTATTCTTTTTCTAAATAAGTTTTTCCGAATTTATCCCTTAGTAGTATGAATAGAAATACAAAATTGAAAAATATGTTTAAAAATTATTTTTCAATAATATATTTTTATATTTTTATTGTTCTAATCATATAACCCTTATGAATATTTATATAAAAAAAATTGAATAATTGTTTTGAGAAAAACTAAAAAAAATATGTTTTAATTTTTTTTTTCAATAATATATTTTTATATTTTTATTGTTCTAAATTCTAATCATATAACGCTTTCAAATATTTATATAAAAAAATTGAATAATTGTTTTGAGTGTATTTTTACTATTCAATTTTTCAATATTTTTATTAATCTCTTAAAACATAAAAATTTATATAAATAGAATGATTATATAGGCTCAATTTTTCAATATTTTTATTAATCTCTTAAAGCATAAAAAATTTATATAGATAAAATGATTATATAGTTAATAAAATTATATTGTTGAATAATTGTTTTTATTTTGTTTCTATTATCTGTCTACTCAATTTTTCTATATTTTTATTGATCTCTTAAAATATATAGGAGTGTCATTTATATACTGTATAAAATAGTAAATTTATTATTTAATTAATAAAATTGAAATGGTAAATAATTATATTTTCAGATTTATAACTTTTAGTATATTATTTTTGTTGATCATAATTATAATAATCAATTATGAAATATGAAACAACATAAGATCTATAAGATTTAGTATTGTTATTTTATAAATAAATTAGCTTTAATATTGTAAAAAAATAAATCAGACAAAAAATAACCGAATGTTTTATAAATAAACAACTTTTTATAATTGAATGTTTGAAAAACATAAATTTTAATTTACATTTTCAAAAATATATATTAGAAAAATAGAGTAAAAAAATATCATGTTTCCATATTACCGTAGGTGCACCAATTCCATCTTGCCGCACTTCGATCACATTAATGTGAGAATCAATTCGTTTCTTGAAAATGCATGAGTCTGCAAAAATCAGTTAAGCATATAAAATTGATGATTTAAAATAATAGAAAACTGAAAGAACCATAGCAAAGTTCCAACAATAGCAAAGTACCAAGTTTGACGATGCAAGATATTCTTACAACCATAAATGAAAACTGAAAGAACCAAATGAAATTCATACTATGTCCACTTATCGCTCTCCACTGATATCCATTGTGTCAACACTCAGCAAAGTACATGGTATGGTGGAAAGGTTACATCAAACTGCATTCCTATTGAGATGAAAGATACTACAGTGTTGATCAAATAAAAAAAATCATTATCATTGAATATAAATTGATTCATGAATCAGCAAAAATTAAAATAAAGAAATTATCAGAGAACTGATTATGATAAATCAGCAAAGGGGAAGAAAACCTAGATCGAAACCCTAATTCTCTAACAGAAACAAATGAGAATAGTAGGAGAACTCTATCCTACTATCAAAGACATCATGAGTTAATTAGAAAAATGACTTCATTTAAAAAAACTGTGATACTCAAAAGGTTATAGACAAAAAAGCATAAAACATTACTAAATATAATGGAAAGACTATCGGGAGTAACTAAACAAAATTAACATCAAGTCACTAAATTACAACAGATGAAATTACTAAAACAAAAAAACAGAAAGTCGGTCAGTACACAACTTTCAAAAATGGTATATATATATAGATGCATTTGTGGGATGAGGAAAATAAATGCATTGAAAAAATTTGAGCATGGAACTTTCAGGCCAACTATTAAACGTATGTTATGTAGGAGGTACCTTTACAGATAAAGAAGTTGATTTTCCAGAACGGTTAATTTAATATTTAAAATTTCAAGGAAAGATACCTATCAAATTCAAACACCGCAGATATTTACACAACCCATAAGTGCAGCTAGGAGATGAAATTGTATATACAACAGGTTATTAATTTAGACAATTAGCCTAAGTCGAGTTTTTTTAATTACAAAAGTTATTACTTTAGAGTATCAATAAAGAAAACTATTCATTCATTAAATATACAAAAAGTGAAGTAGCTTGTGCTCACACAAAAAACAAAATATTATGACATGTTTCTGCATTAAGTCGAATATTATGAAATCACCTCGACAGATTTAACAAAAGGCAGAGGTGCTTACTTCCCATGAACACTTGCTATCCCCAGGGTCCAGTTCACATTTTTTATCTGTGAAAATCACATAAATCATATGTGAGATTTCTCATATTAGTAAACTTGTATATAAGCAATACATAAAAATGATGAAATTGATACATACATAAAAAAACAAATTGTCTCGTAGCCGCTGGCTCGATGAAGAAAATAAATAAAATTAAACCCTAACACGTAATTTCAGAAATCGACATTTATGAAACATATATCTAAGATCTAGATTAGGTTTTACCCTGTTTATTTTTAACTTAATTTAAGTATATATGTTTAAATAAATATATAAATATTTTTATTTGTATACATTAGTTTTTAATGAATAAAATAAATTTTTTTACAAACTTTTAATCTATGGAGTTTTAAATTTATTTTATGCCCTTATATGATAAAAAGAGTTTTATAGTTTAAAACCAATGACTTTGTTCAATATCTCTATTGAACATAGATAAAAAAAAATATTAATATTATTTATATTACAAATTTCTGAAAATCTCTTTATACACAACTTTTGTAGTCTTATTTGTCAGGTTACCACTCTCACTACAGATAAAAAATTTCAATCTTGCTCGATTAGTGACTCTTGAAACTGCAACATACAATTGTCCATGTGTATACACCGACTAATGGCAAAGGTGATTTATAAAAAAATAAATACTGCTAACAGTTTTATTGCTTATTTTTTAAAATCTCTTGTAACATAACAATTAAAATCCTACTCTTGAAACTGCAACATACACCTCCTCGTGTGTATACCGGTTGTTTCTCCATTTTCGATAAAAATTGTCCCTGACTTTTATTAATGTTCAATGTATTTTTGAAAGATTAAATTAAAAATAAAATATTTATAATTAATTATTAATAACAATAATAAAATAACATAACCTTACGCTAAATTTTATCGAGGTCAAAATTTTAAATCAAATATTATCATTCTTGTATGTTAAAATTTGCTTATCAGTTTGTTTTATTAATTTATTTTTATTTATACTGATATACAAAATTTAAAAAAAATTATAAAGATTTTCAATAATAATTTGCATTGTTTTAATTGAATTTGTTTTAATTGAATTTTGAACTATACAACGTATATCAAATAGAAAGAATAATAGTTGTAAGTTAATAAAATCATAATTTTGAATGGTTGTTTTGTTTGTATTTCAACAATTATCTATATATGTAAGTGTTTTATTAATTTATTGATAATCATTACAAAAAAACAAAAAAGATATCTTCAAGTATTTTGCAATAATAACTTCTAATATTTTCTTTGATTTTTTGAAACATAACATGTCTTAAGTATAAAGATTATTGATTGGTTTTATAATTAATAAAATTAAATTCTTAAATACAGTACTTGAATTGATTTAAGTAGAATGAATAAAAAACTTACATTGATTATTGCAAAACAAAATTAATGTTCAAAAAATCTAAAATACATCAAATAAAAAGTCACATCATATAATTTGTTATGGAAAAAAGAGAACCAAAACATATTTACATTATGGGATCAACATGAGCAATAACATACATATTATGAATGTTGGGGTTTGGGGACTATTATACGGCAGAGCTCATTGGCTGTGAACTTCACCTAATTAGATCAATGAACACTCACTAAAATAGTCCATAACATACTTGAACAACATTATAAGACAAAAGACAACATAAAAGTTTTTTTTTTATTACCATTTTTCATAGACTTTAAGAAATAAATAAATTTGTAGTACAAAATATCAGATACATAGAGAGCCCACCTTTGGCTTCAATGGCTTTTTCCAGTATACACTTGATACCCGAAAGCAGCAACGGTGGAAAGGGAGAATGGAAAGGCAGAAAATTTACATGAGTTTATCTTAGATAGGCACACAAAAGAAAGGCGAACGATAATCAATTGAGAGTATCCCCTATTAAAGTACTCACACGCGAGTTAAGTATTTGAGATGAAAATTACATACCTGAATTAATAAAAAAAAAATTAAGGGGATTAAAATTAATAATCAATTTAGAATAGAAAAAATCAAACAAACATTAGCAGGATGAAATATGAAATGAAACCTCGGAGATTTGAAAAATAAAGAAATAAATTATATACATAAATCAAATATTTAAGTTCGGAAAACATACAAAAACTCAATTAAGAATATTCCCTAGCATTTTCTTTCAACAATTCTCGAATCTCTATTCAGGAAACCAACTGACGATAAGTGTCAAAGGACTGTTGTTTTATCAGTTTGGTAAACCAAAAATGAGAAGAAAAAAAATGTTCTCAATTTTGTAATGGTCTCCTGCAATTAAACTGTAGAGCATCTCGCCGATTATCCCAGATGACAAAATAAAATCACAAACACACAATTTAGGCATGCAAGATTTAAAATGTTTTAAATTAACAATCCATTACAAACTATCAAGAGCTCACTCTTTGTATTTTAGAAAACAATAAAATCTAAAACACTGAAAATCATAATTGACAACTGAAATTACAAAAGTTGATACCCTGATGCTCTTTTGTTATTTCAGTAAACAAAAGGCCACAATAGCAATAGGAAATGATAAATTTAAAGTAGAAAAAAAATGGGAAAGGAACGTTTCACCTTGCTTTGTTAAAATTCCGCTGTTATAGTCGGACTGATTCTCACCGTCCGATATCGAACACTCAAGAAAGACTCGATCGATCTATATATGTTTTGGCTCAGGAATTCTATAATTAAATTCCCTGTCGAAGAGCAAAGGGATAATTGTTTGAGCCATGAGGATTCGTGCGAAGAGGATGCGATTGCAGAGGAGTGGAGAAACCACCACAAAATACTTCGATTTCTGTAAACACGATGCTGGAATTGAAATCACCGAGAGAATCGAGGAAGATGTGTGCCCGAAAGATTATAGTATTTGGTTGCTGAAATCAGAATAAGTAGATTTAGTATATACGAACATATATACTGAGAAAAAATACAACTAATATTAGAATCTGGGATATGCAAAAAAGTCATGTAAATAGACCACAAATAAATAAAAAATCTTAAGAACAATACATGAGGAAAAACGACTCAATATTATAATTAGTATAAAATAAATAATGGAACCAAAACCTGGCAATAAGGGAGAAACGCAGTACTTCTTGTATTGGAAAGCTTGTAAAAAGCATCACTCGCCTTATCTGAAAGGGCACAGTACATGACATAAAATTGCCTCTGATGACTTTTCAGCTTCGTTTGGGGAAATCTTACTCATTCCGGGCTTCAGCGAACTCGAGAAGCGACATGTTGAACTGTTGAAGACTCCTTAGAGTGGCGACCGACGGAGGAGTTGGATTTTCAACGGAATGAAAGATCTACAGAAAAAGATACAACAAATTAATCGAAAATTAGAATAAGGAGAGAAAATTTGGATTTGTTGTAGTGGAGATTAAGGAGCAGCTCCTCCATACTGTGGTTGAGGAGGTGGGTTCTTGTATTGGTGAGCTTGTAAAAAGCATCACTCGCCTTATCTGAAAAGGCACAGTACATGACATAAAATTGCCCTCTGATGACTTTTACTCACTACATTTATACATATACATGGCCTTATCTGAAAAGGCACAGTACATGACATAAAATTGCCCTCTGATGACTTTTACTCACTACATTTATACATATACATGGCACCGGAGGAGCCAAAAAGCGTCATAGGAGGCACATACAAAGCTTGACTAAGAAAGATTATGAAATACCTAAGGTGATATCGCAAGTCAAGTTCATGCAAATGTGAAAAGACCTGCATGAAAATGGTTGGAATATTGTGTATATTAGCCTAAAGAGAACTCAAATCATAACATCAAACCATCTATTTAAAATAATATATACTAATGGCAGTGTAAAGATTAACGCGCCTACTATATTTACATCAGTTAGCAGTTCTACAGCAAAATAATTACAGTAAAATTTCAGGGAAATATATTTTAAACTTGTAGCAATAATATAACATTAAGAAGATTAACCTTCCATCCAGGTAAGTTCACAGGAATATACCATTAAAAGCAGCTGCCCCAGACCGCGCTACGGCATATCCGATCAGAACCGCAGTCGGGCTGGCGAAAAGCGCTAGAAAAGTAGAATTAGATGCAGAAAAGTCAGCAAGAGCACCAGCTTTGCCTGAAGCCGTTCCTAACCAATCAACAGCAAGCTTAAACAATATTGGCACTTGGACATTTACCACCTACACCACCACAACAAAACAGGAAATAAATTTGGGATAACAAATATAGATACAACTTTGAAATGAAAACTGTAATTCAATTTCTGAAAACAGTTATATATACAACAGGGAGAATGACATCTTCACCAACACTACATTACATTACCCTGTATATTCGCGATGAAAATTACCAACATTACATTACAGGATCTTATTCTTACCCAACCGAATGAGAATGGTAGATTATTTCCTGTTCCTAGGGACACAGTAGCTACTGGTGGTGGATCTGATAATTTTAGATCTGAAACCACCCCAAGAATCCAGCCAGCAGTACCACCTCCACCAACAACCTACACACCTTAATTAATTACAACAACTACACGTACGAAAATACAACTAATTATTAGAAGAATCCACTAACAATTATTCGTAACTTCTTTGCAAGTTCAGTAGAAAATTCATCACCACTGTTCTTGGGCCTTTCTAGATTGAGAAAAATCCTACGGAGCACGCTATCCGGCCCTTCTTCCCCCAAGTCAAAAACCTGAAGAAATTAACAACAACAACATATCACAGTACTCGCGCAGAGGGTAGACTTGATCTTCATGGCTAATTAATACTAATGTTAAGTAACCTGTTTTTCGTTTAGTATGGAGCGATACGTGATGAGAAGGTCTCTGCCCCATTGACCTCCGCTCCTGGAATTGATAAACACCAAAACCGGGCAGTCGGACACTTCAGTATGCGGCTCGTCCGCCTTCACCTCCGGAAGAAGCACGTGGCTGGGGATGTAAAACTGGTTCACAATATCAAGACTCGAACTTGCCTCCACCAAACTCATTATACAACAAAATAAAAAAAAAAGCATACAAATCAATAACAAAACATGAAATCAACTAAATTAATTATCTCAACAACAACAAAAATAAATACTCCAATGAAAGAATAGATCAAGAAGGAATGGAAGAATTCGGACCTGCGGGATATACAAATATTAATAATAATTACTATTATTATAATAATGAGTAAAAACTAAGTTGTCGATAGATCATAGATCTGGGAGTGTATATGAAATAACAACTCAAATTCAAGACATTTCAACCACACGTGAAATAATGGAAAATTAATCGATATTCAAACACAAAAAAATGGAGAAATAAGTTGCATAAATTTGTAGCTGAATTCACCCTATTCACGTGGCCATTGGAATGAGCAGATGAACTTTCTTTGAAAGACTGTTTTTTGGCTACTTGCTTCACTCTATTACTGCTGATAATAACATTATCTTCCTTCTTTGATGATCCAAAACAGGGGAAACACCCACCCATATCACAAACTCAAAAAAAAAAGACCTTCTGAGAAAAAAAAATAACAATAAATAAATAAAACTCTTTTTATATATCTATGCAAATTTCAAGATTTTCAGCGTCGATTGGGGAAATCTTACTAATTCCGGGCTTCAGCAAACTCGAGAAGCGGCTGGTTGAAGACTCCTTAGAGTGGCGACGGACGGAGGAGTTGGATTTTCAACGGAATGAAAGATCTACAGAAAAAGATACAACAAATTAATCGAAAATTAGAATAAGGATGAGAAAAATTGGATTTGTTGTAGTGGAGATTAAGGAGCAGCTCCTCCATACTGTGGCTGAGGAGGTGGGTTATGTCTCCGCCATGAGCTTCTCGCACAGATGCGAGCCTGTGAAACCTCCGGTGCCGATCATGCATATCGTGATGGGCTTGATCGGATTGCCGTCCAGATCTAGCTTTACATCGATGAGAATCAACCTGCAAAAAAAAAGACAATCATCGTGTGATCAATTTGTTGAATTCTGAAAGTGAGAGAGGAACGGTAAATCCAACGGTAGAAAAGAGGAGGGGAACATTGATTCTGAATCTGCCAAGTAACAAAATGAAACATGCCCAAAAAGAAATCTGCCGAATTAGAACATACATATATATATGAATCTGGTTAATTTTCAAAAAAAAAATTGATAAGAGCCCTAATTATGATAGAGCAGCGAAGGAAAAAAAACCTCGATCGATTATGATAGAGCAGCGAAGGAAAAAAAACCTCGATCGAAACCTAATTCTGATAGAGAAGGGGATGCAGATCGAAGGAATGATAGAGAAGGGGATGAAAATCGGAAAAGAGTAGTTTCAGAATTTGGAATTTGGAAAGGAGACGCGAGAGAAGCGGAAAAAAGAATGGAATCGTGTGAGGATTGACCGGACATTTATTGTTTCAATTACTAAATTTAATTTTGATTAAAATAAAAAAGAGAATAAAATATTGAGAATGGGTGTGAACGCAAGTAAAATTGAGAATTCTTATTGGACAATTAGTTTTCAATTTCACCTACGTGGCAAAATTGGCTGTTCCTATTGGCTAATTGGTTTGTAGGTTGTTTCAGGATTTATATATTATTAAGATAATATACACAATCTATATTTCATTATTATTTATTTAAGAAAAAATAAATGCATTTATTTTTCAAAGAATAAATCTATTTTTTTATTTAGGTCAATTGTACAAATTTAAATACTCACACACTCATGTTTCGATTTTGAACTGTGAACCTTACGATACTCAATTCAAGTGAGCTAACAACCTTCGACAAATAGATCATTTTACTAAAAATATCACATGCATGGCATGTGCGTCTTTTAATGTAGTTTACAATAAAGTATTTTAAAATTTGAAATGAACGTCAAATTATTTTTTTGTTTTCATTTGTGATTTCATTTTTCAATATCTATAAATTAGATTTTAATCAACTAATTACTATAATTTAATTTAATATTATTCAATTAAAAAAATATAAATGTATTTATTTTTTAAATAGATCAATGTTTTGAAAACTTCACATATTTTGCATGTGTGTGTATTAGATAAGTGTATTGGATTGTGATTTCATAAGATTTTTTTTCGCATTTGTATATGTTAGAGGGTCACATATTTCACATGTATGTCTATTAAAGGGGTGTATTGAATTATGATTTCATAAGATTTTTTCATCATCTATATATTAGAGTGGTATGTTGGATTATGATTTCAAAAGATATTTTTTGAAACTTTAAAAGTTCTTAAATTTAAAAAGTCTATAGACTGAGACTCTATGCAAATTTTGACTGGTTTTTTTAATTGATTTGTATATATGAATTTTCATTAATTTGAGAGAACTGTAAACAAATATTATTAATTTAAGTGAACTTCCATACACTCTGACTTATTGATTCAAATTAATATGAGTATATAAAAAAAATCATATTATTTAGAAAATACAAAAACTATTATTATTTATTATTATTATTCTCATTTTTATTATTTTATACTTGACTTCATTTTTTAAATATATTAACGATACTCGTTTTTCATGTATCAACTTTGTTATTTGTTAAATTACAATTTTTTCTATTTCATATCGAGATTTTCTACTAAATATTAAACAATATACAATTTTAAATAAATAGTTATAACCAATTTTTTAATTAAATTAAATATTAATACTAATAATATTAATTTATAATATTTTGATTTATTGTTAAACAAGTATTTATATATTAATAATCACAAAAATAATTTATTATAAATATCATCTATAAATAATTATTTTAAAAATATATATAATTAATCTAATTTTTTCAAATAAAATTTTAATTATTTGTCTAAAAACTATTTTAAAAATGTGGAATGTAAACTTTTGCAATAATTATCTGCACTACATTAATAGAAAAAAAAATTAAAAAAGAAATCGATAGAAATATATTAAAATAAAAATAATTATTATTACAAAGTGAACGCATGTCATATTTTTTGATGGAAATGTATAAAAGATTTATTACCAATAATATTATTACAACCCGCCAAATGTCATGTTTTAATTGGAAGTGTATCACACATTGGTTACACTTTGTGTATATATAGCCTTTTCCAAAACAAAACTACGGTAAATCCTAATCTTATACTCATCTTATACTGAAACGTAAAAATCACCGGCGATCTGAGATTTCTCTTACTGTGTCCACGCCGTATTTTGTCTTCCGAAACATCAGAGCTTTGACATTTGAAGGTAAGTTCTCTCAATTCGTTATCATTGAATTTACACGGCTTGTTCTTTAGATTGAATACAAGATTTAGGGTTTTTCGATTTCTGGTCTGATTCAACCCAAAATAGTAGTTTTTAGGTTCGTATTGACATGGTCTACCTGTCGAAATTATTGAATGTTTTACTTATGGTTCTTGGATTGGTGTTTTAATTCGAATCAAATCTTCAATTTTTCTTGTATTTTATAGACATCGCCTCTGATTAAACATTGGGATGGAGGATTTGATGTTTGTGATGCCTGTGATTAGACATCGCCTCTGATTATAGATTTGGGGTTCATCAGTTTTTTTTCTACTCCAATTAGTAGTTTTTAGGTTGGAATTGACATTGTGTACCTGTCTAAATTATTGCATGTGTAATTTATGCTACTTTGATCGGTGTTTTAATTCGATTCAAGGTTGTTAATTTTAGTGAAGAATTTATAGTGTGTACCAGAGTGTTATCAACAAGACTGTGTCTTTAACGTGATTGTTGTTGAGATTTGGTTTATCGAAAGAACATATATCCGTATAAAATATATACAGTAAATGTCAGATCTTGTAATCAACAAGAGTGAATTCTCAGATAATTACACTATTTGAGAATCTCCCCATAGTTTAATTACACTATTTGAGTTTGCTCTTTTCTTTTTTATGAATCCGTCTACATTGTTTCTTAATAAAAGAGTCTAAGACAAATTGTCTTCAATGACAACTTTCAGGTCCGTATTACAGCTTCATGGGCCTTAGCAAACATGTGACTCTCTTAGCCATTGCATGGATGCACTTCATGCTGAAAGAGGTTCTACTGGTGGGACAGTGTCTAAATCGGAATATCTATCGAAGTAATTATTATTTTTTCTGTTCTCAGATCTTAATTTTATATAAATATTACAGAATCTAGGAAAAGCTCTGAACTTATATCATTGCTAGTTAACAGTGCCTTGCGGCTGGCAAGGGATAATGACAAGGTAGGCATGCAAAATTCTTAATTTGTTCTCTAAATCTTGCTAAATTTTGGAACACTTAAAAAATATTGGTGGCCTTCTTTTTTAAGTAGAGTGGTATTGAGCTATCACTTTTACTATTTCCTTGATAAGCTTCTTGAGAAGATAAGTGATTTGTGAGTCTTCCTTTGGCAATGAAAGTACTTTTAGGTTGCCTTGTGTTTGTTCCATGAACTCTCAACTGGGAAAAAATCTCAACTTGCTTATAAACTATCTTACATGCCATACAGGTAAAAGCAAATGTTGTTAGAGCTCTGGGAAACCTTTCGAGATGTATCGAGTTTACATTTCAATCGCTTATGCATGATCCAGTGGATCATATACATCTGAATACTAGAAAAGGACCAGAGAGTCATGCGGAGGAAAGGTCAGACTCATTCTCTTCAGCATCATCGAGGAGTTTTGATTGGCTTGAACAGATGGTGCAAACATTTCTTTCTTGTGTGACAACCGGGAACGTGAAGGTATTGTGGAATGTTACAATGAATATTATTATGGAGTATTTGTTATTTAAAGCATTATTGACGGAATCAGTTTTTCGTAAAATTGAAATTATTGACAGGTTCAGCGAAAACTTAACTACCTGTGATTGGTTTCATCTATGGAGACTATAAGGAGTAACTATACACTACTACAGATCTAATGTCACAGTGTGCGTGGTAATTCGGTAAAACATGCAGTAAATTAGTAGTGTATCTGAATAATTTAATAGTATATTTTCAAAAAATCAACTACTTGTGATTGTTTCAATCTATTGAGACCATTTAATTTATAAGGATTAACTATACTAACTAAAAACTGTTCATGGACATCACAAATATTAGTTCCAACTATGATTCATCTATATGAATCGGGAATTTAAAGCCACTACACAATTGCTTTTTCCATATCGCTCATCAGAGAGACGGAGAGGAGGCGAGACAGATGAAAAAAGGATTTACCTGAGGGTTACGGAGGGAACACTACCCGAATCAAGAACAATATCAAATTCCCGAACTGAGAGAAATACTAACTGCGATAACAGTAGAAATATCTCACGGCTAGTTAGTAAAAAATTTGAAAAAAAATCAAATCTCATACATAAACTACTTACCGAAAAAAGATTCGTGATTGATATGATAAATCTCCAGCTACAACTTTTAATAAGGTATGTAATAAAATCATATAATATTTATTTAGGATATAAGATATGTAAAAGAAAGGTTAAAAATGACTTTTCAAATTTCAATACACTACCTTAATTGTGATTCTATTAAAGATTATGGTATTAATTTATATAAATGTCAGAAATTTATTACCTTTTTTACCAGAAAGCTAAACTATGTTTTTTTTTTCAAAATCTAAAAACCGTTTTAATTTTTTCTCTAATTTATCCAAAAATAAATCACAATCGAATTAACAAACTTTAGTACTAAATTTTTTTATAGACCAATAAATCACAATCGAATTAACAAATTTTGATATTGATTTTTTTTTTATACTTTTGTTATATCAAAAATATCAATATATCAAAATATGTTTAAAAAAATCTACAATTGAATTATAATATATTTCTTTTTATATTTCTTTTTAGGTATTTTTAGGAAAAAGGTAAATATAATTTATGAAATATAACTTCTACTCTACAAAATAGACTTTACAATTTAATGTTATAATTTTATATTATTTTAATTATTTTGAGTAGTTTGATAGTTGTATTTATAAAAAAAAAGTAATATTTAAAATTTAAAATATCTTTTTTACCTTTAATTTACTTACCCATGTGAGTTCGATTAAAAGATTAAAAATAGAAACCTACTCTTATATATAATTAGGAAAAATTATAACTCTTATTTATATAAAATTAATTTGAATTACCTCATTTCAAAAATGACCCTTCTTTTTATGCATAACAAAATATAAATACATATACCAAAATAATGAATTATTTCGATTATGTTCGATATGTTCACATATCGAAATATCAAGAAATTCATATTGATATTGTACTAAAAATTATACTAAAATTTTCATCATATACATTTTTAAATTCAATATTTTTGGTAATTTTTGATATTATATTTTATGATACTCGAGTCTTTGCAATTAATTAGCTCCAAAAGAATCACTCCGAATCCACACACGTCCGAATTTAGATCACTTGGTCTGTGTCTGTGTTGATTGCATTCATAGAGTACAAATTCCAAATGAGACTAATTTGATGAAAAAAACATTCAAGCATATATTGAAATAAAAATCTTGATTACTTTGGCCTAGTGATACAGCGGAAGTTAATAATTAAAACCTCGATAATTTTGAGAATACTCGAAAATTAATAAAATCAAAATATCGTTGGTTTTTAAAAATAGCGAAACTTGATAAAACTCAATAATACTTTGAGAGAGATAAACTTTTTATTTTATATAAAAACAATTATTTTATTGAATGAGAAAAACGACATATAAATAAGTACTCAAACCTAATAGAATAAATTAAAAATTAATAATAAAATAACTCGGACAATAAGAAACAATCTTTGTCTGATTTAAATATATATCCGCATCACCTAGACATTATCATTTGCATTATTGTCGTGGATTATCTCCACCAGATGGGTCAGGATCTGATCCTCCTCCGCACTCCACCTGCCCTTAAGCTTCAGAAAATATTCATCCTTTGAAGTATCGTGGAAGTGTTTTCCCGAGTACCCGCCGGTTGAGAATAGTATATATGTGGCTAGGACTTTGAAGTATATATGGGCTATGGCTCCTATAGTGATTCTTGAAGACACTATAGGTGAATGAGAAAAACGACATATAAATTATTTTGTGATTGATTACTTAATTTAATTTAATGTATTTTATTTATTTATTATAAAACGATTTATAGTATATACTTATTTAAAGTGTTTATTTTTCAATTCAACCATTTGGCAAAGTGGTAGTTTAGTTGTTTTAGTTTTTATTAAACAGGAGTTCGATTCTTAGGGTTTGCAATTTAATTTTTGGACTTTAACCTGTTGCAACCGGTCAAAAGACCAATTTTGATAATTTTATAAGATAAAGGACTATTTACTGGAAATGACACGCAGACAGGACTAAATGTAATATTTTCCCTTATAAAATATTATTCATGTGTCGAATGACACCCCTAAAGAGTTCTTATTCGACACAACTATTTATAATGTCATGTGTGACTCTTCAACTAGAATAAATGACCTCTCATTTCTAGATATATAACCTTTCATTTTTAGATACATTACCTTTCATATTCTTCTAAGGAGATACATTCAAGTTTACTACATTCATAATTTCAACATCACACTCGGGTAGTGTTTGGCTGCGATATTCGATTTTCCACGAGGTGACGAAGCGATCCATGATTAAAGAGTCCCATTTACGGGCGTAAGGTTTTATGTATGTTTCTACTTGTGAAGGAATTGTGTGTGAGGCGACGAAGATGGTGGATGAGGTCTTATTAACTGTTATTTATTTATTTTTTTGATTTCGGTATGGGCTCCTGGGGTTGTACTTCTTTGGTTACGTTTCTATGTGGGCATGTGTTATTATTTCCATTGTTTTAGTGTACTCAATTCATGGATTCACAATGAATTTGAGAGGAGAAACTACGACGACGACACTGCGGAGGAATCATAAATCGTCGGAGGTAGTGCATTTTACGTTCAGTTTTGCAATTGTAATATACGCAGTGTATTGTTAATGTTTTTGATACCATGTGGAAAGTAAATATTTAATACGTTAATGTTTTTTTTATTGTATTTTTCTAAATGGTAAATTTATATTTAATCTATACATATATAATTTCAGGATCTACTATATATATTCATATAAAATAGGAAATCAATAATAATGTTGTGTTCACACTATAAATTATAAATTATAAATTATAAATTATAAATTATAAATTATAAATTCTAAATAGTAATATTATTAAACATATTTAAATTATTATATATATATTTAAAATAGTAATTTGAAATTATATATTTTAGTAATAATAATTAATCATTATCTTAAATATATACAATTTTATTTCTTTTCTCAAAATTCCTTTTTATTCCATTAATATTAATTTAATTCCAATTAATCGTATCTCATAAAAATCGATCTCCTCCTATTCCCTAATCCGTTAAAAAAATTGATCAAACTTTTCTGGTATATTATTTTCTCTTGCTATAATCTGGCGGCTTCGTATGTCATTTTTTATTTTTCTGAACATTGAATAGTACGTTTGTCTATTCATTCATTTTTTTTCCTAGATTTTTTTAATTTTATGTATTGATTATAATTTTTCGCAGATTCCATAATCAAATTGTCGAGATATTAATTATGTTCGACTAGATTTTTTTTTAATTTTTAATTTATCCCTAATTCAGTTATGTTAAATTTATTTTGTAGGTTATAACGTTATATTAATATAATTGCATTTCTGCCATCTCATTTCCTTCATGTTCACCAAGTAAATTCAACTTTTTTATATATTTATTTATTTTCCAGTTTTATAATTTTTATTTTCCATTTATTTTGATTTTTCCCCAGCGGTTTTAGGTATTTGTTGGATGAGTTTGACACTCGAGAAATGTAGAGACGAAAAACTCATCTTCCACTAGATCAGAGCCTCCTCGATCGTGTAGGATGTAAATCGAAGGATTTGCCCGAGTAGCAGACACATATGGGAGAGACACAATAGGTCTCATCCAATAACTAACTTCATAATATTTCAATAAAAATTTGTCATATCCTATATTCGAACTCTGCGTGGTCGAGGAATTACATCAACATCACCACAGTCCTTATCACTCGGCTATGCCCCAAGAAGCTTACATACTATAAATTACATCAAACAGGCGTAGTCTTTGAAAATAATAAAATTTTCACAATTGAGATAACGGTTAATAAAATAATGAGATTAATACGAATTTACAAATTTAAGTGAGAATTATTATTAAATAAAATAATTTGTTAGTCCATTAATAATTTTTTGGCCGAAAGACGTTGGAAATTAAATAAAATTTTAGATTATTTCAAACAAATATATCACATGCATCGCATGGGCAGTGGTACTAATTTTATACAATTACTCCGTATTTACTAATTGTTGTTCTAATACATAGAGTAATCATACCGAGATTATGTTTTTTTAATTACATGCGGGCGATGATATTAATTTTAATGTTGCAGTCTTGCAGCCAACCCAACTTCTCTTCCAGCTACTCTTCTACCTACCTCAAGCTCCAATGGATCTTTTATAGGATACATTGTTTCAGCCATAGTCGAAGGTATATACGTGGAAAATTAAATCACTTGGATGATCCCCGTGTCATTATAATATCTATTAACTCGGACTCTTTTTTCATATACCACAATTGAGTTTGACGGTGCAAGTGAGGTTGCACATAATGTCATAGATGATTTTGTACCCCGCATCATTCAAGTTGACACGATCCCGCACCGTGCGATGCATGGAAGCATTTTTCGCAATCACCATGAGTGGCTATGATGCTTACAGTTTAATTTAACAGACCACCTTCTATATTTATGACGTTTGAATTATAAAAAAATAGTTGGATTATAAAAATAATTATTCAACAATTTAATTTATAAATTTCATGGGTTATATGATTTAAGAGATCAATAAACACGTTGAAAAATTGAGTAAGGAGATCTCATCCCGTCTCGATCTCAACCCGAACCCAAACGAGATTGAGACATGCGAGACAACTTTTTAAACGTCGATCCCGTCCGAATATAAATTATCAAGACGGGGTGAGATTCCCCCTAATCCCATAACATCCCGTCCAATGCCCACCCTTACAAATTAGAGTGAGAGTTCGATTATAAAATAAAATAAAATTTTCATATGCATCAATTTTCAAAAAAATAAATTAAAAAATACCACGTGCATCGCACGGGCAGTGGTACTAGTACCTTCAATTAAGAGATACCACATAATGTGTAAATAATAAAATATTACATAGTTTTGAGAATCTGTGCGGATTGGAATTCCTCCGTCAAATGTTTTTTCGAAAGTAGGCCGTTTACTCCATTGCAGAATATTACCTATCCACACTCCCTTAAGAAGTTGAGTCTTATGTTGGACTTTGAGCATGAATGGGACGACATGCTGGAAAAGATTGGTTCGTTGCCTCTTCTCGAGAATCTCAGATTAATGGAGGGGTGCTTCAAAAAAGGGAAATGGGAAATAGGCCAAGGACAATTCCCCTGCCTCAAGTACTTACAAATGAGCTACTGTTGGGGTCTCGAAAACTGGAGTGCCGTGGAAGAGGATTCCTCCATCCTTCCACGACTTGAACATCTTCATCTTGGAAGATTAGAAAAGCTGGAGAAGATACCTTTAGAGCTTGGAAACATTGATACGCTCAAGAGTAAATATGAAGATCAAGATTGTGAAGGCTTCAGAAAATGCATTCTTGGAAGTCATGAATAAAAGACATGCTCTTCAAATGCTTGTTACAATGCCTCTGAAGAGATCTTTCACAGTAAGTTTTTCTCACTTCCTCAATTCAAATATGTGCCACTTCAATTCATATACAAATCTATATCTATATGTATAAAACAAGAATAGAAATTTAAATAATCAAAACATTCAATTTTTTAATAATTACATACGCCATCTGTTTTATTGTGATAGAACTTTGTCCTTTATAAAAATATTTATTTCATGCACTTAAATCCTATTTATTTTAAAATTGACAGCTTTATCATTAACTTTAAAAATAGCTTATTTTAATAGATGCCCTGCTGGACTATTTTGTCTAAACCTCTTATCTTTTCAATTGAATGGTCCGAAATTCACAGCTTGATTTAAAAAACAAAAACAAAAAAACAAACATCCACAGATGTTACTACAACAAAATCAGGTCTTGCATCATATTCTGAGAGTTTCATTATTCGAAAACCATGGCAGCCTATGGATCCTTGATTTCTCTGATGCAAGTCATTCATGATCTCGAACATCATCCTTCCCCTCCAATTTCTCTCGACAAACAAATAGTCGACTCCCTCACTCAACGCATCACATACTTTCAAGAATTTCTCTATTCCTACAGTAGTAATAGTCCTGTTGTCGACGATGATGAAGAAGTTGCTGATCCGTTGGAGATGCGAATTGCAGGTGCAGCTTTCGCAGCCGAAGATGCTATTGAGTATCATATTGTGGACTGTATCAACCACAAAAAGAAGAAAAAAAAGGCAAACGATGATGAAAAGGCCAAGTCCCTCAACCGATGCTATGGTATCCTGCAAAGTGTGATTGAAGAGATGGATTCCATCAAAAAAGTTGTGGTCGATACACAGAAGAAGAAGAAGGTGCCGCTGGTCCATGATCAAGTGGGAACGACAAATGTCACTGCATCTGTTGCTGATCGAAGTGAAACCTTTGTCGGGTCCGATGGCGTCTTGATCGAAATCATGGAAAAGCTCGACGGAGGCCAACTTGATTTCCAAGTCATCCCGATCGTGGGAATGGGCGGTATAGGTAAGACCTTTCTTGCCAAAACTATTTACACTAAACCACTTATTAAGGAGCGTTTTGATATCTGTGCTTGGGTTACGATTTCTGAAAACTACGACACCCGAGAAATACTCTGTGAGCTTCTTTTTCAAGCTACTAACACCAACAAGGAACAACAGAGTGGGAAGAGTGTAGATGAATTGGGATTGGAGCTCTGTAAATATTTGTTTGGAAGAAGGTTTTTGATTGTGATGGATGATATGTGGAGTATCGATTCGTGGGATCAGATACAACGCTTCTTTCCTAACAACTATAACGGCAGTCGAGTGCTGGTGACGACCAGGCTATCCCAATTGAGTTCACAACTGACAACTGATTATAGTCTCAACATGAGTTTCCTTGATAAGGCTAGCAGTTGGGATCTGTTCTCTAAAACAGTCTTTGGTGAGAACAGTAGCTGCCCTCTTGAACTGGAGGAAATCGGAGAGAAGATTGTGGACAACTGCAGAGGTCTTCCTTTATCAATATCTGTTGTGGGAGGTCATCTGAAAACTATGGACGGCACTCGTGCATCTTGGGAATCAATACGAGACAACTTCACCTCGGTGGTGAACATGAGGAACGACAAACATTGTTTGAGATTGTTGAAGCTGAGCTATAATCATTTGCCTGTATACTTAAAACCGTGTTTTTTATACATGGGAGTGTTTGAGGAGGACCAACGGATTTGTGTCTCTACGCTTGTCCGGCAATGGGCTTCCGAAGGATTTCTTAAACCAACGAAAGGTGAAGCCTTGGAGATTACCGCTAAAGGTTTCTTACAGGACCTCATCAGTAGAAATCTGATTCTAATTGATAAGTTGGGTTCTACAGGGAGCATAAAGTATTGCAAAATTCACGATTTGGTTAGGGACATGTGCTTGAAAGAAGGTCAAAAAGAAGGGTTTTATCATGTCATGGGGAAATGTAATCCTCCTTCTCCTCATGGCATGAATGCCCAACGTCGGGTTATTATACACGATAACACTTTGGAAGAGAACAAAGTACGTGGTGACTTGAGATTGATGTCACAAACTCGCTCGATTATTTCCGAACACGGTAAGGTTCCATTATGCAAGAATTTGGTATTACTGAGGACATTACAAATGCGTAACACGTTAAGGTTCCATTATGTGTATCATAAAATGAATTTTGGAATAGACTTGAATTCTGTTGTGTCTCGCTATGTCAACCTGCGACACCTTGCTATCACAGCTTCATGGATGCCGCGATTCCTCCCCTCTATTAGTCACCTTTGGAATTTGCGTACGCTTGTTGTTTCTTATTTTTCCGATTCCTTCCCTCTATTGGTCGTTGATTTCTGGGAATTGACTCAGCTTAGGCATATGCATTTCATCCATAAGTCTGCGTGTCTCCCGGATCCTCCGAGCTGCGATGGGCGAGATGGTGTTGCGGTGGTCATCATGGAAAATCTACACACCCTTAAAGGAATAAGGAATTTCAAATTTACAAATGGGGTGATCAAGAGAATTCCCAATATCAAAAAATTGGATCTGAAGTATGATGCTGATGATGATGATTCGGATGATGATGTGTATTTTTTGGGCAATATGAAATATCTGTGTGGATTGGAATCCCTATCCGTCAATTTTTCATCCGCAAGTAGGCGGTTGTTTACTCCATTGCAGAAGATTACTTATCCACACTCCCTTATGAAGTTGACTCTGTACTTGGACTTTAAGTATGAAATGGACGACATGCCGGAAAAGATCGGTTCGTTGCCTCTTCTCGAGAAGCTCAGACTAATTTGGGGGTGCTTCGAGAAAGGGAAGTGGGAAATAGGCCAAGAACAATTCCCCTGCCTCAAGTACTTAACAATGCACAACTGTCGGGGGATCGAAAACTTGACTGCGGTGGAAGAGGATTCCTCCATCCTTCCACGACTTGAGCATCTTCATCTTGACACGTTGAAAGAGCTGAAGAAGATCCCTTTTGAGCTTGGAAACATTGATACGCTCAAGAGTATAAAGTTGTTCGAGTGCGGAGAAGGAGCGGTGAAGTCTGCGAAAGAGATGTTTGATGAGCAAGTCGAGTTACAAGGCGGCGAGGATCAACTAAGCTTTCACGTCCAGGTTATCGTTGGAAAAAAGCAACAACACCTCATGAGCTTAGCGGCTTCTAACTTTTATGTCAGCGTGTCGCCGTACGAGGAAATTGCACACAATACGATTCCAACAAATTGAATTGTTAAAAATACGATCCGATGTATTTTTCATTTATTTTTTAAATAAAAGTTATTAAAATTTAAAGTTGTATTTAATAATAAATAAATAAAATTACAAAATTTTCTATAAATTTTAACTATTTACAAATAGATCCCTCAATCAATTAACTCTTTATCTTATTCACTTACCTCTCTTTTTTCTTTCTATTTGGCGGAAGCACAGGAAAATAAAATAAATATACAGTCTCTTGGTTCTCCCCGGAATCCTACGAACGCAGTCGGAACCACAAACACGATGAGTACTAACAGAGCAGCGAAGAGGAGACGGGAAAAAGCCGCGGCGGAGGAGCTTCGGTCGAAGGCCGCGAATGACAAGCCAAGCGGAGGGATGCCGGAATCGGAGACCAACGACATGTTTCAGGAATGAAAATAGCTTGCTCGTACTGTAAATTAGTGTTTATAATGTGTTTAATCCACGTATGTTTCGATATGAACCGAAAATGTTTAAAAATGTGTCGATTTTGTATGTGGATGTTTAAATCGGAGAAGAGGGGCCTGCTCTTGGTCTTTTGAGTGTTATGGACGCCTATTTCTCAAAAAAACATTAGTTTTTTTGGATGCGGCGTTTAGGGCGTTTCTTAGCCCAAAAGCAGTATAATACACTATATTGTTTTTTTTTTTTTTTTTTTTGCTTCTACTATTTTTTTGATTCTTGAATTTCTTGCTGTTCTAAGAAACCTATGACATTTCCGTACAAGTATGTATTTTTAAGTGTTTGGTTGATAAATGAGTCTAAAAAATGTGGTTGTAAGTGGAGCTTTGGAGCCTGCTAAATTTTTTTTGCTAATAGATGTTTTGTCTTTCGATTTTGGAGCCAATTTTTTTTAAACGATAACTAACGGTGTGAAAGGATGGAAGCCGAAACTGTGTCGACCATCAAATTTGTAAGTTTTTAAATTTTATGGACCGTTTAATTAATATTTTAAACTAATATTTCCTACCAATTTATTAATTTTGTAAATTTTGACGGTTGCAAATGTTGGCTCGCATTATGTTGCTCTGCTTATTGATCTGAATAAAGAGATAATCAACGTTTATGACTCGTTGAAACACAAGTACCAAATGAAATTAAATTGAGCTGAGCCAGTGCTTTGCTTCCGCTCATGTATTGGGTTCCTCAAATGGTATTGCAAGCTGGACTACCGGTAACAAAAGGCATGTGAAAATGTCGTTTTAAGTCCCTGAGTAACTGCTACCAACAAATAGATAACAACAATTACGGTGCATTTGCCCTGACAACGGTTATGGATTTGATAAAATGCAATAAAAACACATAAACGAGAGAATGGCATAGGCGCATTTAGAAAAATGTTAGCTAGCGCACTTTTTTTGTATAGTGACTATTGGAGTGGAAATCGATCTCAATAAACTCTCGTATTTTGTATTGAACACTTTTTATGTATCTGTATTAAATGTCATTGCAGTATCCAACAATTTATTTTTCTTGTGCTATGTAATTTTCAATTTTCAAAAACTATAAAGATACAACGGTCTATATTCGATCTAATGATTTAGATTAACTAGAAACGCCTCAAATGTCTTAATAATAATAATAAAAAAAATAGTAAAGCATTTGATGAGATTATAACAACAAACGTCTCAAATGTCTAAATGCGAACGCAAATACACGTCTAGAGTCGATTGCACATATTTGCGTCATTTGAGGCATGTGTAGGCACAAACTCCCCAAATGATACAAACTCCCAAATTGAGTCATTTGCGGCTTTTCAGTCTACAAACGCCTCAAATGACTAGATTGATGTGAAAACGACTTTGGGCGTGTATTTCGGTCCGCAATTTGACGAATTCGAACTGGTGGATGTTCCTGAAATATTGTTGGACAGCCAGGGTCAAATTTTTGAAAAAATAAGAGGCACGTAAGTGCTTGATCATAGTAACCCCTAAACCCGTTGTTTCTGCGATTGAGCACTTTTGAGCTCTTTTTTTTTCAAAATTTCACCCGATATGCAAATTCACATTTCAAGTACATCCAACGATTCAAAATGGTCTAATTGGGGACGTAAACAGAATGTGCAGTGTAAATGAGTTGTTCCAACTTAAAATAACTAGAAACTCTAAAACCTAGTAACCTAACATTTACCTTAATGTTTAGAGTTTCTAGTTGTTTTAAGTTGGAACGACTACATTTCTTATTTGTGTCCGTAATTATATAATTCCGAACCGTTGAATGATCTTGTAATGTGATTTTGCATGTATGTTGAAATTTTGGGAAAAAACGAGGCTCGAAAGTGCTCGATCGGAGAAACAACGAGTTTAGAGGTTACTACGATCGAGCACTTTCGGGCCTTTTTTTTTCAACAACATACCGAATATGCAAAATCACATTTTTTGAACATCCAACGGTTCAAAATTGTTACACTGCGGACGTAAATATGACGTGTAGTGTAAATCGACTTTGAACATGTACTTGCTCCCACATTTAGACATTTGAGGCGTTTCTTGTTAGAATCGCCTCAAATGCCTTAGTATTTTTTTTTTGTTACTAAGTCATTTGAGGCGTTTCTAGCTACAAACGCCTCGAATGACTCAAAACTTTTAAAAAATCGTTTTTTTATGTTTTTTGATTATACGGTGGCATTTAACCAATTTTAACTATTAAATATGATACTTAATCAATTTTAACACTTAAACCAACACGAAATCATAATATTTAAACAGTAGATGAGAGTTCTTAATACAAATTCATAAGAAGTGCTTTCGAAATAAAATAAAAATGACTCTTAAATGTTACTGAATTTGTTCTTCATGACGAACCGAACATGTTTGTGCATAGTATCCATCCCCGTGGAATTTGCGACATCGGTATGCTTTCTTTGATAAAGTCTCTATTCGGCTCATTGTCAATGAATATATTTAACGAAATATCTCTATCAACTGTAATTTCTGTCCATTGCTTCATATCGTTTATCGACCATTTCCAAGTTCCATCTATACACTCCCATTCTCCGCATAATTTAGAGAGACGAATATATTTATGTCTATGTAAATAGAATTTAACTAAAAGAGTAAGAAACTCACATTTTTCCACCGAAAAATGCCATTTTTACTGAAAAATATACTTTTCACATAATAAGGCTTTTGGGGAGTTTGAGGCGTTTTGGGCTGGCAAACGCCACAAACGTGGTGCTGCGTAAAAAAACAATTTTTATAAACGGATTTGAGCATTTTTCACCCGAATTCATCCACAATATTACATTGAAAACAATGGAAAGTACTGTAGGAACAAATACTAACCTTCAAACGTAAATTTTACGGTTGAAAACGTTCGATTTTGCAGCAAATCGAGCTTCTGGTTCTAAGGTTTTTTGAGAGAAATCCCAAAAGAGTGAGAAGAGAGAATGAAGGTTTGTTTTGCAATTTGAGAAGAGAGAATGAGGGTTTGTTGTGCAATTTTTATTTGGGTGCTTTATATAAATATTGTTTTTTTATGTGGGAATACAACTTTTTAAACACAAACATAAAAACTACATTTATTTTGTCACACTTATAAACACTACATTTATTTTAGACAATTTGCAAAGGAAATGTCTAACTTACCCTTACTTTTATTTTCACTCTTTTAATAATACAAAAAACCATTTAAAAACCTTAAAAATCAAAACAAAAAAACTGTGGGGCCCACTACATCAAAAATCAGATTTTTGTTTGGTTGGTGAGATTTATTGCATGCATGAATGCACATATCTTCCCCCCTACTCAAACCCTCAAACCCTAAACCCATTTCAAAAAACCAAATCTTAATTCTCTCTCTCAAAAAAATCCTCCCCCTACAACAATCGACGTCTAAATATACTTGAGAAGGGCAGACGAGTTCGCCGGCCGAAAGGTACGTCGAAACGCGTCGATTCTGGTTTTTTTTTTCGATTTTCTGCAAAAAATCATAGCTACACGGTAGCTACACGGTGGGTTTCCTTGACCGTGTAGCCACCGTGTAGTTATGAAGATTACCCGGTTGCTCGGTTACACGGGCTCGCACTACACGGGTATTACCCGGTCACCGTGCTCTCGGTAACACGGTAAGGCCACTACACGGTCACGTGACCGTGTAGTGACCGTGTACAGACCCCGTTTTTTCATTTTTTTTTTAAAATTGTCTAATAATGGCTTTGTTTATGCGTTTGGATGGATATTTTGGGTTCCCTAACTGAATTCAACTGTTTTGTAATTGTAGATGTCGAATAATCAACGAATCACGGTACGTTACGGTGGTCGTTGGGATCGAGAGGGCTACGTTGACGGAGTAGATATGTGCCTCTTCTTTCGTAGGGAAGAAATTACACTCGACGCTCTCGTGAGCCGGATTCGTGCGGTTTTGCGCCCTCCGCCCAGTGTCGATTACATGTTGTATTGTTATACCCGAGGCTATGACATGCGAAGCGTGCGAGCTCCTATGCTTTGTGACGAAGATGTGTCCCGCATGTTAGACGAGCAAAGGGCCGAGTGCTTTGTGTTCGTCGTCGAAGTAGAGGGACAACGAGCTGCGCCGGAAGTGAATATCGGAGGAGAAAACCGCGATCGGGGCGTACCGTCAGAGAACGAGAATGAGGAGGTACATACTTCCGAGGACGAAGAAGAAGCCCGTCAGTCCGATCTCTTGGTATCGTTGACCACGGAGTGGACCGAATGGATTAGACAGTCGGGCGTGGTTAAAAAGATCATGTCGCGCCGTAATATGTCCTCGAGTTCTCATGCGGGAGGTGGCGAGCAAACCGAAGCTTCTCAGAATGCACAGAATAATCCACTGCGCAATTGGATCATTCCACTACCGACGTTTGACCCCGCTGTTCCGTTGCGTTCTGTCGAACACCAACCGATTTACGGTCAGATGGCAGTCGGAGCCACGTTCCGAAAGAAACAGGATCTGAAGGTGATGGTGGGGATGTATCACATGGAGAATAACGTAGAGTGCAAAAGTGATCGCTCGAACACTGAACGGGTGACGTTCGTTTGCAAGCTGGGGCGTGAAAAATGTGCTGGAAATCGATATCCCGGGGTATCAAAAATGCGGAACCGATAACCCCGAACGAAATCCCGTCGCCGGAAACCGATCACGGATACCGACTCATCCGCAGGAGTCCGACCTTTGGAGACTACGCGCCCGAAGACACGCAGCCCGCCCCCAGTCGAAGTCTCCCGCGAGTCGGAAATCACCAACGCGAACCACACGCGAAGAACCGGGCTCGACGAGAGCATCGCCGCGGGATGAACCCGCGGGTAAACCCTAGCCGAACCCCGACGCGGGGTTCGCGATCGCTTGATCGCGTGGGGCTGCCCAGCAGCCCCCGGCGGTGAGTCCGGCGACTCACCGCCACCGCCGAGGAGGGCGGTGCGCCCAGCGCACCAGCCGCGGCCCAGCCGCGGCTCGCCCGGCGATCGACCACGCGGTCGATCGCATGCCCCGGCTCCAGCCGGGGCGTCCTCGTGTGGGCCCCGCGATCGACGCCCCTAGGGCTCGATCGCACCCCTCGGCTCCCAGCCGAGGGTCCTTCGAACGTTCGCCGGGGATCTCGAATCCCCGTCCCCGAAGTTCGTCGTTTTCCCGGATCGTGTGTTCATGCATGTATCACAATTAAATCACATAAATTCACACGAAGGAGTTTATGATTGTACCTTTGATTTGTTGTGCGGAGAAACGAAATCAAGTTGAAGACCTTTTGGATCTTCCCACGTATTCCTTGCACTTCGTTCGAACGTCGGGTGGGCGACGATCTATCGAACTCTTATGGATCTCCTTCAACTCTCTAGAATATCAAGTATGATAATCTTGTCTTATGATTTATGAAGGTCATGTAGTGCTTTTATAGGCTACGTAGGGGATCTAAAGGAGGTGGAATATTGGGCTTCCAATATTGAAGATTAAATTGAGCCCACTGCCCAAGTCCATTAATCCTTATCAATATTAATTAATTTATTTTCCACTATATAAATTAATTGCACTCCCAATATTAAACCATATTATATCAAATAATATTTCTCCGGTAGTATTATTTATTCCGTGTATTTAAGATTTAAATATCAATGAATAAAATTAATTTATTGCTAATTAATTTATTCATCTCTTTAATCCGAGACTAGTACCATTCAACCTTAACTATTGTGCGGAACGAATCCACTCACGAGGTTTACACAATAATTCCTTATGAACTCATCTCGGGGATATTATCAACCCTTACGGGATACACTGTCCGGTCAATTATTCACGGCATGTCATATATAAAATATAGTGACCCAACTTAACCGGAAATTAACCCAATAATTAAATCGGTTAACTCCTTTGGTAAATCAAAGTTACTTATATTAAATATACACACCCGCAATAATATCGGGGATTAAGAATAAAATACACTGAGACTCGAATCGATTATCGCCGGCAATCCTAATCGATGAATCTCAACGATCCGCTCAATACACCAAGTGTACAAGTGTGATAAAATAATTAAGATAAATTATTTTCTCTCTCACACAACGACTATACCGATGGATTGGTCCGTGTCCATCTAGGTCGTGAGCAACTGTTTGATTAAATACGAGTAACCGATAGTATGATCTTCTGTGCGCCCATGCTTGCACCATACTAACTACAACGTATAAAATCCAGGACTATAGTTTGCATATATTTAATTAAACGCAAAACAATTGTTTGTTAGTTTAATAGATTAAATGCTATGATCGGGAGTTTACCGTTACTTAAATCTAGACATTAAGTACACCACTCCAACAATCTCCCACTTGTACTAAGGTCTAGTCATTTCCTCCAAACTCCCGGTTCCCATACTCATCACGTGCTTAAGGTGTACTTCTGAGAAGTACTATGTGAATGAGTACTTTAGGTTGCCGCTCTGAAGTTATCTTGGTGACTACTACGTCGTCTCCCTTGACGATGACTCGTATCAGGTGGTACTTGCACTATGTGTTGTCATCACTTTTAGACTTATGACTTCTTCCAGTTTATCATGCACCGCTATAAAATAGCCTTCGATAAACTTAAGAGTCATATCCAAGTCTTAGAGGTTATCCCGGAACCTAACCAAAACTTCCGCTGCCTCTGAGGCTGCTATTCGGTTATGAGAGAGCCTGAGAAGCGTCCTGCTTATCACTCTTTACATATTAAAGGTTCCACCTTTTCCAAAAGTGAACACATAGCCTGATATCGACTTACACTGGTCCTTCTCTGATTTGAAAATCTGAGAAACTGTAATCTAAGAAGATTTCGTCTTGCTTAGTAATCCAGTACATCCAAGTACTCTTACAGCATTCGAATATCTCTTATCCAGATTACTTTGATATCCTTTCACTACGCTAACCGCATAGTTGATATCAGGTTCTTGTTTTCTAACATTGCATTTAAGCTTTCCACACAAGGTGTAGGAAACTGCTTAGTATCATCTATCTCCTTAATGTGTTCGAAACATATGACCTTAGATAGATATACATATTCTGTCTCTGAAGGGCAACGACCTTTCTCAGAATTATGCATGTTAAAACAAACCATAATCGTATAAGATATCCAGGAGAAGTACAATGTTCTTATCCCTAGATCATAAGATCTCAAGAACATGCTCTAACTTCTACATAATCTTATATCCCGATTCATTTAGACAACCATTATTTTATGCCTGATAACATCTTTACATTGTTGCCAATGATAAAATGCTATTTACATAAAATTCCGAGAAACACCACCTTGTTTCCATTACGTCTCCAATACACCCATCGTCTCTGCCTTTTGATGAATCCATTAAATGGATTATCTCATCAATTTGCAAGTTCCACGATTCATAGCTTTGTAACCATCCATAAATGGATTTACTAAGCTCGTACTCTAAATGATCTAGCCTCTTAACAATAATCCTTATTGTTTTTCCAAGCAGGCTCATTTAGATCTAGTACTGCCTTTATGCAGAGCTAGGGATCGATTTCATGTTTACTAGATCCAGAGTCCGAACTCCTCTAGTCTTATGAATATCTCCGGTTGTTCAACAACCTCCCACTGCAATGGCGTCCCGGTGTATAACAGTAATAACAATAGGTGCAGTGTGTGGTGTACTTCTACTCGGTTTGGCTGGTTCCCAGTCTTTTGTCCTTTCCCTCATTCCAAGGTATTAATTCAGTTCAGGCTTTGTGGTTCATCTAATAGTCTTCCTCTATGAACCGAACGAAAGTTCTTCTGGCTCATAGTACTATAGAACACACAATACTTCGTTCACCTAGGATATCCTACAATCACACGGAATGTGTTATTGTTTCCAGCAATATCCATAGAACATAGGTAGTTCCGAACAACTCGTTCTCTCTTACTTTTAGATTTCCATTTCTTATTTTCAACGCACCATCTCTACACGTAAGTGTATGGTGCGGCCCTTTGGGATTGAATCCCAATCTTTGATTATGCTATGTGTTATTTAGATAGGCAATGGCCTCCGCGACCGAGTCGCAGGCTTCTAATGGATATACTTTAATGGTTCCCCATAATAGCTTTGCGTCCATTGACTAGTCAAAACACTTTGCTTTTATGGCACATTTAAGTACTCTAATCCATCATTGAGTATTCTTGAAAGAACTACTCGTGCCTTTCTAATTCACACATGTGTCTGCATATCTAATCATTTCCAATACTAGGTCTGAATTCTATCCTTTATGAAGAAAGGTTTGCTTAGATGTATTATCCTCCAAATTCAATTCTCAGGTCGGAAGGTCCATTCCTTCAACTATAATTGATCAAATCAATTTCGACCTTTTGAATCTTATTTGAAAATACTACTAAGTACAAGAATTCACAAGTATAATGATTTAATAAAGAAATATATCTAATCAAGTAAAACAAGTTATAGAACGGTTCGTTGCATCGTGGTAGACTTAGGATCTATCATTCATATATTGCTATCTAATGTACCAGAATAGATAATGCCATCATTTCTTATCAAAATCATCCAATGATTAAAGAAATAAAATATCCATTCATAAAATAGAAATCCAGAACAAAACGTTCTTTCTAAAATAAAGGGTACATAATGCAATAATCTTGAAATGAAATCCTATTTAACTACTAAAGCAGATAAATGTCTTCCACCGCAACAGCTGCCTCCTCTACAGCTTTTGCCCGTGTAGACTCGAACTCTCCTTCTCTAAGTCGCCGGGTTTTCTGGAACCCCTGCATTCAAAAATGCACATACCGTCAGTGGTTCCATATCTACACACCAGAATTCTGGTAGATAATACCGCTGACTATGTTTTTACGACTAAAGAAAAATTCGTACCTCTGAGAGGACATTCAGACTTCCAGTGTCCAGACTTGTTGCATCGGAAGCACTTGCCCCTTGGCTTTGCAGCCCCCACTCGTGGTACAGTCCTCTTGACACCACTGGGTTTCCCGGCTTGCTTCCTTCTCTTGCCCCTACCTCCACCAGGCTTAAAGCCTTTGGACTTGGTAGCTACAAGCGCTTGAGACTTGCCCTTCTTGTAGATCCCCTCTGCCGCCTTCAGTTCAGTCAGGAGTTGCGCAAGAGTATAAGATAGTTTACCCATATTATAGCTCATACGAAACTGCTCAAAACTAGGGGTCAGAGACTGGAGTATGATGTCGACTTGCGTCTCCCCATCAATAGAAGCTCCTAGGATCTCAAGCTCATTCAACAGACTCATCATCTTAAGAACGTGCTCCCCAACGGGCGTTCCTTCAGACTGAGTAGTTGTCATGAGGACTCTCATGGCTTCTTGCCTTGCCGCACGATCTTGCTCCCCAAACATCTCCTTGAGGTTAAACATCATATCATAGGCAGTGTCCATTGACTCATGTTGGGTTTGGAGCACATTTGACATGGAAGCCAAAATATAACACCTAGCCATTTCATCAGCCTTTTTCCACTTCCGATATTCCAGTTTTTCCTCATCAGTTGAGGCAGCCGTGGGCTCAGCAGGGCATACTTCATGGAGTACAAACTTGTACTCCTCCGAAGTCAGGACAATGTCTAAATTTCTCTTCCAATCAATATAGTTGGGGCCAGTGAGCTTATGCTCCTTGAGTATCATAGAAAGTGGGTTCATAGCTATTCTCTAAACCTATAAGCACATTTAAACAAACAATTAATTTAATATCCGATATTATCTCCCTTTAATAATATCATTAAATCACTAATTACATCTAAAATCCCATCAGATAAGGCAAGCCACGATAGTGTGGACGTTTACCCATCCAAATGATTTAGCAATTAGATTTGCTTTGGTCGTACATCACTATAGCGTTACTTCGATGGGAAGAATACTATAGAGCGTACCTAAGTGTAAACCATTACTCAGTATCTAAGAAGATTGTTTGGGACTCGCATATCACCGCAAGCCACGATAGTGTGGACGTTTACGTTAACACACGATCCTTCACTTTCTTCTATAACTGTCTACATCAATCGTTCCAAAATCCCATTCAATGCAGCAAGCCACGATAGTGTGGACGTTTACTACACCAAAAGATTTTTACAATTGACATCCAATTACTTGAAGCATTCGATTTCGTAAATCAAGACGCGGGGAATCATAAGTGAAACTCGAAGTTTCTAACCAGTGATTCACCATGCGAACAACCCTATCTCTCATTAGATGAGGGAGCCGAGCAGACAATCGACCCACCTTAAAAGGATGGTACGAATGTCTCTAATTTGTGTCATCCACATGACCAAGTGGCTCTGGCTCCATTCCACTCCCCGGGGTGAGAATGAGTCGACTTGAAGTCAGTTTCAGAAAGACAAATTAGGCATTGTTTGATAAACTTAATCAATGTTTCTTGTAAAAGGAATTACAAGAATTCTCCTACAATGACACATCTATACGAACTTCAAAAGTCCATAAGAGTCACCAAGAGAACAGTAATGGAGACCATGGGAATGTTTCCATCCCCTCTCCCACTTAGCTTTTTATAACAAAGGGATACGCTATCTAATGCATAATTAAACACATAAGCATGCATACAAGTAATAAAGCACATAGCACATAGTCAAAATAATGCTAGAAAAATTATTTTCCGACTATCATGGCTTTATTCCATCTCCGTATGCTTCTTCTAGTCTTCAGTCTTCGTTCTTGAATGCTCCATGTGACGAGAATATTAATCCCAATATTTAAATCTATTTATTTTTAATAAATCCAAAAGATACTCAATTCGAAAATTAAGTCAATCGAATAAATAAAAAATAAAATTAAATATTATTAATATTTTTATTTATTTATTTTCCCATCTAATTCTATTAAATCTCTAGAATAACCTATCCAAGTAAAACTTGAAATATTCTAGAAGACTTCTATAATAGAATAAGGAAATAAAATAAATTAGGACTCTTCTACTTTCCAAGATTAATTAATTTCCATTACTATGAAAATTCCCATAAAATAGGAATAATCAATTAGGAAATAAATTAATCCTAAATTAACTATTATTCCTTTCCAATTCTATTAAATCTCTAGGATCCTATTCCAAGTAGAACTCGGAATACTCTAGAAGACTTCCATAATAGAATAAGGAATAAAATTAATTCCAATTAATTCTTTTCCTAATCCATGAGAATTCCCAAAAATAGGAAAAACTCAAATAGGAAAACCGAATCAATTAGGAAAGTGAATCTTTGGTAGGAGTAGCACGAGATCACGAGGACCCCGCGCCCCCCCACCTTGATCGCCGGCCGGGAAGGAGCGCCGCCGCCACCTCAGCCCACGCGCCACCACCACCGGTTGCCGGCGTGGCCAAGGATCCCCGCGGGCAGCCCCCTCGCCCCCTTCGATCATCATCATCATGGGATCGATCTCATGATCGATCCCGAGCCCTCTTCGTCTTCTTCGTCACACGCGTTCTCCGGCGGTCATCTCGGCATCGATCCAACGTAAATAAATTACAAGAAATAAATTTACAATTCCGGTATCGATTCTATACATGAAATCGACCCTATACACTTTCCGGAAAACATAGAACAATAATAATAAATCTAAATTCGGTCAACCCCCGAATTTTTACTATTACAAGCATTCATCCACACAAAACGAATCTCGACATGTCCGAGAGTTTAATAAACGAACAATCATGGTAAATTAAATAGCAATTAATTAAACGAATAATTAACAATTAATTAAACCATGATAGTCGGAATCCCTGCAAGGTAGAACACAATTGAATACATACATGAACACGAAACCAAACGCTCTGATACCAATTGCTGGAAATCGATATCCCGGGGTATCAAAAATGCGGAACCGATAACCCCGAACGAAATCCCGTCGCCGGAAACCGATCACGGATACCGACTCATCCGCAGGAGTCCGACCTTTGGAGACTACGCGCCCGAAGACACGCAGCCCGCCCCCAGTCGAAGTCTCCCGCGAGTCGGAAATCACCAACGCGAACCACACGCGAAGAACCGGGCTCGACGAGAGCATCGCCGCGGGATGAACCCGCGGGTAAACCCTAGCCGAACCCCGACGCGGGGTTCGCGATCGCTTGATCGCGTGGGGCTGCCCAGCAGCCCCCGGCGGTGAGTCCGGCGACTCACCGCCACCGCCGAGGAGGGCGGTGCGCCCAGCGCACCAGCCGCGGCCCAGCCGCGGCTCGCCCGGCGATCGACCACGCGGTCGATCGCATGCCCCGGCTCCAGCCGGGGCGTCCTCGTGTGGGCCCCGCGATCGACGCCCCTAGGGCTCGATCGCACCCCTCGGCTCCCAGCCGAGGGTCCTTCGAACGTTCGCCGGGGATCTCGAATCCCCGTCCCCGAAGTTCGTCGTTTTCCCGGATCGTGTGTTCATGCATGTATCACAATTAAATCACATAAATTCACACGAAGGAGTTTATGATTGTACCTTTGATTTGTTGTGCGGAGAAACGAAATCAAGTTGAAGACCTTTTGGATCTTCCCACGTATTCCTTGCACTTCGTTCGAACGTCGGGTGGGCGACGATCTATCGAACTCTTATGGATCTCCTTCAACTCTCTAGAATATCAAGTATGATAATCTTGTCTTATAATTTATGAAGGTCATGTAGTGCTTTTATAGGCTACGTAGGGGATCTAAAGGAGGTGGAATATTGGGCTTCCAATATTGAAGATTAAATTGAGCCCACTGCCCAAGTCCATTAATCCTTATCAATATTAATTAATTTATTTTCCACTATATAAATTAATTGCACTCCCAATATTAAACCATATTATATCAAATAATATTTCTCCGGTAGTATTATTTATTCCGTGTATTTAAGATTTAAATATCCATGAATAAAATTAATTTATTGCTAATTAATTTATTCATCTCTTTAATCCGAGACTAGTACCATTCAACCTTAACTATTGTGCGGAACGAATCCACTCATGAGGTTTACACAATAATTCCTTATGAACTCATCTCGGGGATATTATCAACCCTTACGGGATACACTGTCCGGTCAATTATTCACGGCATGTCATATATAAAATATAGTGACCCAACTTAACCGGAAATTAACCCAATAATTAAATCGGTTAACTCCTTTGGTAAATCAAAGTTACTTATATTAAATATACACACCCGCAATAATATCGGGGATTAAGAATAAAATACACTGAGACTCGAATCGATTATCGCCGGCAATCCTAATCGATGAATCTCAACGATCCGCTCAATACACCAAGTGTACAAGTGTGATAAAATAATTAAGATAAATTATTTTCTCTCTCACACAACGACTATACCGATGGATTGGTCCGTGTCCATCTAGGTCGTGAGCAACTGTTTGATTAAATACGAGTAACCGATAGTATGATCTTCTGTGCGCCCATGCTTGCACCATACTAACTACAACGTATAAAATCCAGGACTATAGTTTGCATATATTTAATTAAACGCAAAACAATTGTTTGTTAGTTTAATAGATTAAATGCTATGATCGGGAGTTTACCGTTACTTAAATCTAGACATTAAGTACACCACTCCAACAAAATGCTCGTTCAGATTGTGTTCCACGGGTTCCGATAACACCTTTTGGAGGATTACGAAGCTGAACTTGGATCATACGTGCCGTAACAATTTGGGGAGGACTGCGGATCGACAGGTGTCGTGCAGGGTTGCGGCTACTTTCTTTGCACGTCAGTTAGTCGGCAATCGGGAACTGAAGCCGAAAGATATGGTTGAGGATTTGAGGAGATTGTACGGAGTTCACATCAGCTACAACTTCGCCCTGCGGGCGAGGAACCTGGCGCTTGAAATAGTGTACGGCGACTATCAGGGATCGTATCAGAGGCTCCCGTCATATCTGTACATGCTGAGAGAGCATAATCCCGGGACTCAGTACCAGATTCAGACGACCGACCAGGGCGTGTTTTGCCGCATGTTTGTTGCGCTCGGGCAGTGCATTCGTGCCTTTGAGAAGGGCACTCTGAGGCCTGTGATAGTACTCGACGCCACCCATTTGAAAGGGAAAAACACCGGTGTGTTGTTTGTCGCCTGCACAAAAGACGGGAATGAGAATATTTTCCCGCTTGCGTTTGGTATCGGTCCGATAGAGAATGACGAGGAGTGGTTGTGGTTTCTCCAGCACGTCAGAGTTTGCTACGATACAGACGACGAGGATCTCCTCATTGTGTCCGACCAGCATAAGAGCATCGCGAATGCTATTCGGAGTGTCTATCCCCACGCGACCCGTGCGTTGTGCTATCACCACCTCTCGAAGAATCTAGCACCGTACGGCCAGAAGGTGGTCGAAGCTGTATACTGTGCTGCCTATAGTTATCAGGTGGATGAGTTCGAAAGGCATTTTGCGAATGTGGAGACTCTTAGTAGACAGGGTACTTATAGGCGCCTTACTGATATCGGGGTTGAGCACTGGGCGAGGTCACATTGTGCCGCACGACGATACGGTTTCATGACATCGAATGCGGCCGAAGTTTTCAACAGTGCTATCATATGGCCACGGAGATTACCAGTCTGTGCGATGCTCGAGGCGATTCGTGCGATGATTGAGAGATGGTTTGACGAGAAACGAAGGACAGCTAATGTGAGACAGAATGACCATGAGCTCACCGAACAGGCATTACTCAAGTTGACTAGTCAGGATGAGTTGAGCCGTTATTTTACCGTTGTGGAGGTCAGTGCGAATACCCTATACAGAGTTCAGGAGGATGGCAGGTCTTATCTTGTGGATATCGCGAATCGCACGTGTGATTGTCGGGAGTTCGACTTAGACCTAATACCGTGTCGTCATGCTTGTGCCGCTATAAGGTATGATATCATTTTACCTTTAAAATTAATTTTTAACATTTGATTCCACTAACTTGTTTGTTGTTATTATGTAGACGGGCCAGATTTTCATTGTACGATTTCGTGAGCCCCTATTTCAAGATGAGCAGTCATGTCGAGATGTACGCGACGCCTGTGGTGCCGTTGCCACATTATGATGATTGGGTGGTCCCGCCGGATGTGGCTTCATCCGTAGTTCTTCCTCCGGTAGCGGTTAGACAGGCTGGACGTCCGAGGATGTCTCGTGCTCGTTCCGCAGTTGAGAGCTCTACACCACGTAGGAAGGTTTGTACAATTAATATCATTACACCACGTAGGATGTCGTGTCCAGACTTGGACCTAATATCGTGTCGTCGTGTGCAGGTGTGTTCGAGATGTAAGGGCGTAGGTCACAACATGCGGAAGTGCACGGTTTTTATCCCACCCGAGACTGTTGATTTAAATGTCCCTGCAGAAGAGACGGGAACGCAAGAGTCGAGCCGAAGAAGACAGAAGAAGAAGTGCAGCATCTGCAGAAACGAGGGACACACGAGAACAAAATGTCCAATGAGCACGGAGTCAGAGATCTAAATTGGGTTTGGTTGATTTATCGGTGTTTTACAAATATATGAGACTTGGATTGTTTTATTTTCGTCTATTCTCGTTGGATTTTGGATATTTGGTGTCTTTTAGGTTATTGTGCTTGTTTCAGACTATTGTGCTTGTTTTTGGAGTTTTTTTATCTTGTGAATGTGAAATATGTGAAAAAACAGGTTGGAAATAGGTTTTCGGGAGAAGGGCGGGTCGATTTTATAAGTTATTCTTAAGGTAAATATATAACATTTTGCTAAATAAGTTCAGTGTAGAGTTCTAGTTCAACTGGTAACGCCCCATTTGAAAAATTGCGTTTAAAGCAACAGGTCAGGGGTTCGAATCTTGAGAGCCCCTTTTTTTGTTTTTTTTTTTTACCGGTAACACGACTTATACCGGTAACACGGCTTATACCGGTAACACGGTTATCCGGTATCAGCCGTGTTACCGGATTTTTTTTTTTAATAAATCGAGCTACACGGTCACTGTTACCGTGACCGTGTAGCCGGTACACGTGACCGTGTAGTCGGTTCCACCGTGTAGCAGAGTGCAGACCCCGTTTTTTCACCTATTTTCGCCTAAATCAGTCAAAACAAACACCTATTTCACCAAAATCAATCAAAACACACATATTTCACCGAAATCAATCAAAACACACATATTTCACCGAAATCAATCAAAACACACATAAATCAAGTCAAATAAAAACCAAATCAATCCGAAAAGATACCAAATCAATCCAAAAACGTACAAAATACAAAGCAATGAGATTTTTTGGCCTACATATCTACGAGTTGAAGGAAATCTGGCATGACTTGGATCCTCGCTCAAACAATGAGATTCTTTGGTGCGCATCAAGCTTTTCCTTGTCAGAGGAACTATAACGGGGGAATCCGTCTATGTCCATCCTCTCAAGTACTTGAGCATTCCTCAAAATATATCTCACCATGTCAAAACCGCTATCATCATACAAACCGAATTTTTCAATTCTAACAGTCCTTAGATGAAATAAGATGCACGAAGGCACTCGTTCCGGCTCTCTATAGGGCATCAAGGTCGAGCGAATCTGATGAAAAAAACAAGGATGCAAATAAAAAAAATATATATAGAGTTGCAGAATATGTAAAAAGATAAATTGCAAAAGCTAACTCCACTCACAATAAGATCTTCAAGATTATCAGCAACTTCGAGGAACTTAGCAATAAAATGCCACTGAGCGTTCATATTAAGTACGAGTTTGGTTAAATTAACAAACTTTGGCATTGAACTCGTTCCTACAATGTCAACCAGCTGCAAAAAAATCATATTTAAAACCACAAACAGGGTATAATTAAACAGGGTATAATTAGTATGAAAAAAAATTAGAACAATTAAAAAATCAAAACGCACCTTCTCTTGTCCATAGCTTGTGATGTTTAGGTACCTTACATGGCAAAGAGAACTAAGAAATGCTCTCGAACAGTCATGCTCGATGCAATCGATGTGACAATCATGCCAATGTCCATTCAACTTAATATCCGCTTCAATTAAGGAGGACATGGTCTTCATCGAACTTTTGGCATACTCCAAATAACAACCACTCACCTTAAGATATACGAGGGCGGGAAGATTTATTATCAACATCTCATCATAGTATAGTTCGCGACTCGAGGAGAAATCAATGTTCAGCTTTTTTATTGTGGGTGAAGATACAATAAAGCAGCCCAAGTTCGTTTCTTCCTCCCTAAAGAAATCATCGATGATCAGCTCCTCAATCACAGGACAACCAGAAAGCAAGTGAGGGAGGGAATCCTTATCCTCATAATCGACATTACTGAGATCAAGCTTCTTGAGGCAAGGCATAAACACCTCCCCACTAGAGGGGATCACTCCACAGTTATTGAGCTTCAAGTCGACGAGAGTCTTGCACATGAAGAGAATTCCTGGCAAACCGCACGCGATATACTCCTTGTAGTCTATATCACCAAAATCAAGGTACATATTTCGGACGCTGCGCTTGAGGGCGTGGATAATCAATGTCTCCAGTCGATACGAGCTGCCCTCCACATTGGAGAGGCTAAAAGTATTCAGGGGTTTCGCTTCGTGCATCGATACAACCCTGTCTATGATATCCAAATGCGTAGAGCGGCGAAACTCTAAATTTGGGACGAGGGCCCACAAAAACCTCCATCGTCTCGCGAGGACGCTGGTGCGCACGGAGAGGTTCGTCGGCAGGAAAGAGAGGACATGATGCAGAATCTCATCTGGTAATCCGCTTAGCATATCCATATCTATTTTTCTCCACTTGAAGCCCTCCTGCAAAAATGAAGTTAAATAAATAAATATTACATTCAATTAAATAAAAAAAAACTCAAAATCAAAAAAAAAAAAAAAAAAACTGTTCTGACCGGCTACACGGTACCGTGTAGCCGGTTAACCGGGTACACGGTACCGTGTTCTGACCGGGTACACGGTACCGTGTACCCGATTAACCTGGTACACGGGACCGAGTAAATCACACCATGTAACCGGGATTTTTAGGTCAATAATCGGCTACACGGTAGGTAGCTACACGGTGACCGAGAAAATCACCACCGTGTAGCGCTACCGTGTAGCTTGGAACAGCGGGTTTGCCCAGATTTTTCAGACATTTTAACGAGCATTTCAACACTGAATTTCGATTCTAAATCAACTAAAACACAATTGGGAACTCTAATACACTCAAATCTTAGCAATTAACGCATCAAATAGAACACATTAATAAAAAAAAAAATCAAATTTTCGAAATTGAAAAATTAGGTTTCGGCACTTACCGGAGCTTGAATCGGCCATTGTTGCTCTTCTTGTTGTTCGTTGTTGTCTGCCATTGCGATTCGCCGGAATTGAAGTGGCCGGAGTTTTTCTTGATTCTCAAAAATCGGCTGCGGTGGAGGTGCCTTCGAAGAGAGAGAAAGAAAATGAATTTTTGTTTTTGTTTTTACATTTTATTGTATTTTGAAAAAGGGTTTAGGTTAAATCTATAGAATATTAGTAAGGTTAATATATAAAACTCTGCTAAATGATTTCGTTGAGGAGTTCTAGTTCAACTGGTGAACTGCCTTTGAATAATTCATTGAAAGTATAAGGTTTGGGGTTCGAATCCTATAAGTCCCATTTTATTTTTTTACACGGTAACCGGTTACCCGGTAGCCGTGTAGCCGGTATAGGCCGTGTTACCGAGTAAGCTTTTTTCAAAAAATCGAGCAATTGCCTTCTACCGTGTAGGACCTTCTGCCGTGTAGCCCACCGTGTAGCCTACCGTGTAGTGTACAAAATATTTGATTTTTCTTGAATTTGAAGCATTTCTCGAGCATTTTTGTTGTTACGTTCAGCATGAAACATCATTTAAAACACTAGATACATCCAATAAACATCATAAAACAACCAATATAGGACTACAAAGATGAGATGCTTAGAATGTTGACCGTTTTTCGAACATTCTACTAATATTGTCACAATCTTATCTACATAGGTAATAAATTGTTCATGCGTAATCACTTAATTCGTCAAATTCAATAGTTGTTTATGTTATCTGAATCATTTTGATTATTAAAATGATGTTTTATACTACAAGAACAAGTTAACAATCGAAAAATGCCTTAAAATAAACGAGAATCAAATTTTATTTACACTACACGGTCAACACCGTGTAGCCCACCGTGTACCCGGGTACTACCGTGTTACCGAGTAACTGACCGAGCAGTTCTTGGCTACACGGTCAGTTACGGCTACACGGTAGAACCCGGTACACGTGACCGTGTAACCGGTAGCCACCGTGTACCAAGGAAAAGTTCTGTGGAACACGAGGCTCAGCCCGCATTTCTCCTTAAGGAACCCGCGGTTGACTTCCGTTGACCTGAGGGTTGAATTCCGTTGACCGACCCCAAATTGAGTTGACTAAGACCAAAATTAGTTGACTTCCGTTGACCGACCCCCAAATTGAGTTGACCGAGACCAAAATTAGTTGACTTTCGTTGACCGACCCCCAAATTGAGTTGACCGAAGGTAAAAAAAAGGCCGACCCCGTTTTTTCAGCCGCTTTTCACTTAATTCAATCGAAATATTTCACCAAAATCAATCAAAACACATTTATTTCACCAAAATCAATCAAAACACACATAAAATAGTTTATTTTTTTTACAAATTTTATTAAATTAATAAGTTAATATATTATAAATAATTTTAAAAAATTTTGACGGGATTTATTTAGTTAATATCAAAGCTAAACCTGCAAATCAATCTCAACACAAATACCAATCAATGCAAACACATGCACACGAAAAAGTCTAAAATCATCCAAAATACAAATCACTGGTCTCGATGACTCAAACTGAAAATTTTTCGAGCTACATATCGACGATACTTCATCAAGTACGCGTCGTCGATTTCTTTACCGCGGTGATTGAGGTGCTTGTTCACGAGACGATCCAAGTACATGCACACGTACGGGCCGCAGTTGTTGTTGTCGACTTGCATAAACTGCTCCAACGGGGCTTCGACCTGCATAGAAGTCTTCTTGTGGGTTCGATGAAACAAGTTTGGGCCCTCCCAAAATCCTGCAGCTACCAGAAGACGAGGCAACAACTCCAACACCGGCATTAGTACATTAGACTTGGCATTTATTTCCGGACAACGCCACCACAACGAGTCGTACAACTGTATAGTCCAGAGATTCAGGTCAATCTTTATCACGACCCAATGGTCCCCGGTATTACAGACCGTTATCACCTACAAAAATAAAACGTTATTTACAATTAAATTAAAATATTAAATTGAATTTAAAAAATGAAAATATAATAGATACTAAATTTTAAAGTTTATTTTATAAGGTATTAAATGTAATTTTATAAACTATACTTCCCTTTTTCCAATATATTTAAATAATTAAACATTAACTTGTAAACTTAAATTTGTGAGTTGTAACATATAATATCATAAACCATTATACAGTTTCTTCTAAAAACTTCTTAAAATTATCTACCAAGCAAATCTTTTATTTTTTGCCAATTACACTAATTAATTCTTTAAATTAATTAAAAACTAGAGAAATAAAGTTGATTTTTTTAATAATGATTATTACAGATTTTTGTATAATTCTATATATATATTAAAAAGGTAAATTTTGGAAATTAATTTTTATTTATAATTAAAATAAAATAGTGCTCTTAATTATACAAAAAACATTTAAAAGTGCTCTAAATTCAAAATTTTCTTGTTCGATAAAATGTTACCCTTGAATTTAAAAAAAAAATGTACGGTTCTTTAAATTACCTCTCGTGCGTGTTCACAACTCTCGTGCCTACCGTCTCCCGTGATGTATTTCAGCATGAAGTCCGGCGGTGCCCAGGTCTCATATTTCTTCTCCAAGTTCGTTCTCCTTGCATGTGCACGTGGGATCGCAATCCTAGCGTACTGGGTCTTCATAGCGCCCTGTTAATTTAAAATAAATTTAAACGATTAGTATTAGGAAAATAATAAAAAAAAACTTGTATTTGATAGGATGATTGGATCTTACGAAGAACTCGGTACACAAGAGTATAGTCTTCCTTGGAGTGACTTCATCTTTTAAACCCTTGCCGGACTTTATCTTGTCGCGCAGGTACGTAATGTACATGTCAATCTCCTGAAAAATATACATATCACAGTTAAGCACAATTTAATAAACATTATAAATTTCAAAGTTTAACTACAAATTAACTTACCATGTCCGCGTACCAATGATGTAGTGACTCAATCCGCTCGAAGTACTTCTGGTCCAGATACACTTCGTTGAAAGGGATATAAACACTCATTCCATGCCCCTCACGACGGAACATCGAATAGAGCGCCCTAACCTTCTCGCTGCCTCTCCGAGCGAACTGCGCGACGTACGGGCTCCGAAGAGCTGCCGAGGGCCTCCTCACACGGGGTCCGAGACTACTCTCGGCGACATCATCCTCCTCCTCCTCCTCCTCCTCATCCCCAAGTTCTTTCTCCTCTTCCGACAATGCAATCTCTTTTACGTGTTCATTTTCCACGGGAGTTGTAATCTTGAACAACTAGACTTGAGACGCAGCCGGAAAAAAAGTCTCTGCATCAACGATCTCCTGCGGTATATCAGCCCCCCTCGGTACAATAAAACCAGGATCATACTCTGGCCGATAAGCAGTAGTCGGAGTGAAGATGCCGTGGGTGGGAATCGTTGGGAAGGCACCGAAGACACCCTCAAAATCACGCAGCGCCCTCGGTGGCGAAGAATGACCGCTATCTGCCCAGACAGCCTGAGTCTGTGCCGGTGTGCGATAGCTATCGCCAACGGTCGTCTGCTCGTACTGGGGCTGCTGCTCGTACAGGGGCTGCTGCTCGACCTGAGGCTGCTGCTCGACGTGGGTCGACTCGGCATGGAAAGACTCGGCATGGGTCGGCTCGTCATGTGGCGACCTGCGATAACCAGCAAAACTGTGTCGCCTGTCCCCAGACGAAACCCTGATATCAACATCAACCAACTCTTCGGGCTCCGAGTCCTGATAGCGAGGAGGCGCGCTGATAGAATGCCGAGCAGCCGGAAAACCGCCCTGAGATGCATCAGAAGGACAAGGGCGACTCCGAGAGTATCGCCTGCGACCGAAAAACCCCCGAAACTGCTCCATCAGACTGTCGTTGCCCTCCTTCTGTATCCTCCTCATCCGGGCAGTCAATCGGCCCATAAATCCAGTCTCAGACTCATCGTTGAGGATCTTGTGGAGCCGTCGATCAATGCGTCGATCGGTACTGTCATCTGAAGCCTCAGGTGCCTCAGGTGCCTCAGCTGCAGGAGAGGGCTCTCGTCGGGCTCGATGAGATGCACGCTGAGATGCATGCCGCTCGGCAGATGAATCGGATGTCCTGTCGTCACGCGTGCGTCGACTAGTCTGAGGGACATCGCCCGTAATCTTGTCCATTGCCTTGGACACGCGTCCGGCCACGCGCTCTATCAAGCTCTTCTTCTTCTTCGTCACCGGTTCTGCAGCCTGTGCTCCGATCGGAGCATGTCCAATCCTAGCAGGAGCATCATACCTCACTTCGTCTGCTCCTCTGTTAAGGAACGAAGTGTAGTACACACTCCTCGCCTCCTTGCGTGTCGGCTCTAGAGTCGAGAGGACCACAAGCTGAAAACAAATGAAAATTAATTTATTAAGCATTAATTAAAGGAAATAAATAATTTAAAACATTAATTTCACAAAATTTACCTCATCGTCCTCGAAGAAATGAGTGAAATCGAGGGTGCATCCAATCGATTTCCAGTTCAAAAACCGAGGCCTCTTTCTTTTCTCCATCCGCACTCCGCAGACACTGCCCAGGCTCGGTATGGCCTCGTACGACCAAAGCTGAAAGGCCCAAATTGGACCGTAAATGTGGTATGCCCTCTTGTCAACCTGACCGGGCTTCATCGCAGCTATGCTGATGTAGTGCGACATGATCTGCCAGGTGTAGGATCCCCAGGGAAACGACTCCCATCCATCAACGTCCTCGACAAAAGACCAAGCCCAACTCTCGACCGTGATGTCGTCTCGGCACAACAAAAAGAAATAATAAACCAGCAAGTTGGCCGCCTTCAGGTAGTCGGACGGGTCGTGGCCCATACTCAGAGACCTGAATCTCGTACGAAGCACAGAAATCAGCGTAGGCTGTCTGAAGTGTCTGTGGTAAATAGACTGCTCAGAAATCGAGTGGCTGGCCCTGTCTGAAGGATCAAATGCGTGAGCACCAAATCGAAGTCCGGTGATCAGGGCATACTCCTGTGCTCGAAAGCGAATAGTCTGACCCCCGACGAAAAACCAATGCTCGAACGGAGGTATCGTCGCACCCACGATCTCCCGAGCTAGGAGGTGATGCATGGCCACGTTTGATCTTCCGGATCTCTGAATCCAGAGAAAAAACCCAAAACAACTGTCCCTAAATGTGCGAATAGTCGCATGGGTAGGGTCAATGGACGTCAGCGTGGCTTTAATTTCTTCTAGTACGCCATCTTTATCGTACAAATTTAGGTTCTTCGTCGTGTGAATGAACTGTGGCCTCCTCCAGTTGAATCCCTCCTGCAAAAACAAAGTCAAATAAATAAATATTACATTTTTAATCAAATAAAAAAAAAAAAAAAAAATTTCTGTTCTGACCGGCTACACGGTACCGTGTAGCCGGTTAACCGGGTACACGGTACCGTGTACCCGATTAACCGGGTACACGGGACCGAGTAATTCACACCATGTAACCGGGATTTTGAGGTCAGTAATCGGCTACACGGTAGGTAGCTACACGGTGACCGAGAAAATCACCACCGTGTAGCGCTACCGTGTAGCCTGGAACAGCGGCCCAAAACCAGATTTTTCAGACATTTAAACGAGCAATTCAACACTGAATTTCGATTCTAAATCAACTAAAACACAATAGGGAACTCTAATACACTCAAATACTAGCAATTAACGCATCAAATTCAACACATTATTGAAAAAAAGTCGAATTTTCGAAATTGAAAAAAACTAGGTTTCGGCACTTACCGGAGGTTGAATCGGCCATTGTGGCTCGTCTTGTTGTTCGTTGTTGTCGTTGTTGCCTGACATTGTGTTTCGAATGGCCGGATTTCTCTTTGATTCTCAAAATCGGCGGCGGTTTAGGAAGAAGGTGGGGGGACCGATTTCAAGATTCGGGGAGAGAGAGAGAGAATATTAGGGTGGGGACCGATTTTTTAATATGTTTTATTTTGTTTTGTTTTGTTTTGGAAAAGGTAAGGGTAAAGAGGACAATTCCTTTTCAATTTGTCTAAAATAAATGTAAACTTATGGGAGGGGACAAAATAAATAGAGTTTTTATAAATCTGTTCAAAAATCGGGAGGCCTCTTTTTTTATTAGTTTTTTATTTATTAAATTGAAGTAAATAGTATTTATAGAAATAAAGTTTCTTGAATATTGTCACTACTGTAATCAACCTGCCTTATTGTCAAACTTCCTCGTGGCATCCTACCTTATGAAAAGACGTTGCTGAAGAACTTAGACAAATCTCAGAACGTGAAGAAAACTGGACAACTCTCTCGCACAAAAACATTTTCGGTCAAAACGTCCATGAAGGTTGAAACTCGTCAAAGGAGAAAGTATGTTTGTCACTACTGTAATCAACCTGGACACATTCGACCATTTTGCTACAGGATGAAAGAAGACATGAACAGAGAACCTATGACCTTGAAGAAAAAGTCTGAAGTGACTAAGGAAATGAAGAAACCCATTTCTTCAAATCCGAAAGCTAAGACAAATCCGAAAGCTGTGACTGAGAGGAACGGTCAAAATTCTAATGAGAAGAAGAAGTGGGTGCCTAGATCCCAAAAGTGCAAAGCTGAACTTAATTCTAAAACCAGCTATTGGAAACCAAGAGAACTGATTTTCTGCCATGTCGCACTTAACGCATCTGAGACTGGAACCAAAGGAATTTGGTATTTTGATAGTGGCTGTTCCCGCCATATGACTGGCACGAAAAAGTTCCTGAAAAATTACGAGCCTATGACTGGAGCTCCCGTAGTGTTTGGAGGGGGAGCAAAAGGCGTCGTAAAGGGAAAGGGGACTCTACAAATCAAAGGACTACCTCCTATCAGAAATGTAGTCCATGTAAAAGGACTTGTTGCTAACCTGATTTCCATCAGTCAACTGTGTGATGAAGGACTGAACGTGAGTTTTGATAAGGAATCATGCAGAGTTTTTGATGGTGAAGGAAAGTGTATAATGGAAGGTCCACGAGCCAAAAATAATTGCTATACAACTGAGTATAGTTGTTTTTCTGTGACCGTTCCTGATGAAGTTGATTTGTGGCATCAACGACTTGGCCACACCAGCACTCGAAATTTGAGCAAATTGGTTAAGGGGGAGATAGTTCGAGGAATCTCTCAACTCCCCAAAATTGAGAAAAGAGTGTGTGGTGACTGTCAGAAGGGTAAGCTGACGAGAACTCCTCATCCGGCACTGCCAATGCTCCTGAGTACTTCAGCTCCATTCGAACTGTTACATATGGACTTGATGGGTCCAATGGAGGTTAAAAGTATAGCAAAGAAAGAATATGTGTTGGTTGTAGTTGATGATTTTTCTCGCTACACGTGGACAAGATTTTTGGCTACCAAAGATGAAACTTTTGATGCCTTCAAAGGCATTGTGAAATGGATCAAAACGAATCATGAGGCTAAAGTAAAAAGGATCAGAAGTGATCATGGAACTGAATTTCAAAATGCTAGCTTCAATGAATTCTGTATGATGAAGGGAATTCATCATGAATACTCGGCCCCAAAAACGCCACAACAAAATGGGATTGCCGAACGAAAGAATCGAACGCTGCAAGAAATGGCACGTGTAATGCTTATCTCGAAAAATCTTGCACGAACTTTTTGGGCAGAAGCTGTCTCCACTGCTGGATATATTTTGAATCGGATAAGTATTCGATCTGGGACGACCGCAACTGCTTATGAACTGGTAAATGGCAAGAAACCTTCAGTTGCACACTTTCGTGTCTTTGGCTGTACTTGCTATATTTTGAAGGATCGTGATCCTCTAAAGAAATTTGAAGCCAAAGCTGATTGTGGCATTTTCGTTGGCTACAGCCAAAATAGTCATGCCTACCGTGCCTACAATCTTCGGACTAGGAAAGTCATCGAGACTGTGAACATCAACTTTGATGAACAAGACTTTCTTGGAAAAGATGCAGAGGCTGATTGGGTTAAGGAAGGAATTCTTGAAGTTCGAACTTTTCCTTCAACACCCACAACTGTGACTTCTGAAAATGTTACTCCTAATACTTCACCTGAAGTTGGAGGGTCTAGCAGCCGAAATGATGACACTTCGGAAACTGAGGATGACGATGATGATCAAGTTGAAAACCCAGCTGACGCTCCAAGAGAAGCACCTGGTCATATTCAAAAACGTCATCCACCGACCCAAATGATTGGGAACTTAAATGAGCGAACTACGCGCTCAAAGAAACCGACAAATTCTCCGAATGAACTCTACAACATCTGCACTTCTGCAATCTATAACGAAATCAGCATCTCTTGCTTTCTTTCTGAAAATGAGCCGAAAAATTACAAGGAAGCCATGCAAGATGATTTTTGGATCATGGCCATGCAAGAAGAGTTGAATGAGTTCACACGAAATAATGTTTGGTCCTTAGTTCCCCGAACTTCAAACATAAATGTTGTTGGAACTAAATGGATTTTCAAGAATAAAACAGATGAGCATAACCAAGTCGTCAGAAACAAAGCTCGTCTTGTTGCCCAAGGATATGCCCAAGTGGAAGGCATAGATTTTGATGAAACTTTTGCTCCGGTTGCACGAATTGAGTCCATCAGACTCCTGATTGCTATTGCATGCCATCTAGGCATCAAACTTCGACAGATGGACGTCAAAGCTGCTTTCTTAAACGGTGTTCTGGAAGAAGAAGTATACGTTGCCCAACCAAAGGGTTTTGAGGATCCGAAAAAGCCAAACCATGTCTACAAGCTTCACAAAGCTCTATATGGCTTGAAACAAGCGCCTCGCGCCTGGTACGGATGTCTCACGGATTTTCTTCTAAAATTCGGCTTTGAGCGTGGATCGGTTGACAAAACTTTGTTCATCAAGCGTGAAGGCAAACACATGATTGTTGCCCAAATTTACGTTGACGACATTGTCTTCGGAGCTACTTGTTCTAAACTCGTGACTGCCTTCACAGAAGCTATGTCCTCTACATTTCAGATGAGCCTTGAAGGGGAGTTGCATCAATTTCTTGGCCTTCAGATTTCTCAACGACCAAATGGGATATTTGTATCTCAAAGTAAGTATGCTAAAAACATGGTTGAGAGGTTTGAAATGCATCATGCCAAGCCAGCTAACACTCCCATGGCGACTACCGAACGTCTGTCTACGTCAACGAAAAGCCGGAGTGTAAACCAAACTCTTTATCGTTCCATGATTGGGAGTTTACTTTATTTAACTGCCACTCGTCCTGACATTATGTTTAGTGTTTGTATGTGTGCCAGGTACCAAGCTGATCCAAAGGAGGACCATCTAAGAGCTGTGAAACGGATTCTCCGCTACATCTCTGGAACTTCTCAGCTAGGTCTGTGGTATGCGCGCGACACTTCATCCAACCTTGTCGGATTTTCTGATGCCGACTGGGCGACGGACACGGACGAACGAAAAAGTACCTCCGGCAGCTGTTGCTTCCTTGGAAATAATCTCGTGTCTTGGCATAGTAGAAAGCAAAATTGTATTGCCCTGTCAACTGCCGAGTCGGAGTATGTTGCAGCTGGAAGTTGCTGCACTCAACTACTTTGGTTGAAACAAATGTTGAATGACTATCTCCTTGAGAGTGCTCCATTAGTGCTGTATTTTGATAACCAGAGTGCTGACAAAGACGTTGTAGTGCGTCAAAAATCAAATCAAATAACCGAACTAATTGCCGTAGCAACTTGCTCGAGTCGATCTCACGAGGAACACTACTATTGGCTTAGTATATGTGTTTATGTGTTCGCAAAAGAAAAAGAAGAGAAGTATATAGCATAATGCAATTTGGTTGATTTGTTTTTAAACTAAGTTCTAATTTATCAAAGTAAAAGCACATAAAATAAAGCAAGCAATAATAATAATAATGAATTTCAAATAAAAGAAAAGGACTAGAGGTCGGGATCCTCAATTCTCAACTTCGAAATTGAATTCTATTTTGCAAAAGTCACACAAGAACGTCCGTTACCGGTTGGTTCGAATGTGGTTCGATTAAACCCAAGCACGTAATTGCTCCTAAGCCTCAAACGTGGTTGAAATTCAATTGGGCATTTAATCGAACACCTTTCGTGCAAAACCAAAATTCAAATCCTAGATGAGAATCAATTCACCCTAACTCTAGTAGATGATTTAGCTACTCATGCAATTAATCATGGAAAAACAATAAAGGAGAGAAGAATTCATATTTAGGATTTTATTGAAAAAAGATGAACAACTAAACAAGAGAGCAATTATATTCTAACAAACAAAATAAAAAGAAAAACTTACTGAGTTATTGAATAATAAAAGAGATGAACAATCAATCTTCAATCTCGATCAAATCCGAGTGAATAAGTACGATGAAAAGAAACTAAGAAAAACAATCGTCTATGATCTCCAAGCACGTAGCCTAAAAGTGTAGTGAAAGTTGTGTTTAAAAGCAACCCTAAAACATGTATTTAAAGGTCAAAAATCCGCGGTCAAACTTAGTCAAAGTCGGTCAGGTCGCGCGCGGTTCAGCCCGTGCGCGCGGTGTATTTGTGCAGGGGGGCTGGAATTTTCTGCCTTCCGCCCGCTCGCACGGCAGGGCGCCGCGCGCGCGGTGAAGGTGGATCTGTAAAAAAACTCTTTTCGTCAAACAGGATCAACTGGGCCATGTAGAAGACTTCAAGGGCTATCCGTATAGGTAAATATGGTCGCCGTAGGTGGTCGGAGGTGAGAGAGCCAAGCTCTCCAAGTTCGCTGCACATTGACTCCGGGGCAGCTTCGTACTGGGCTGTAAACTCAATAATTACGGCTGTATGTCGAGAAATTATGACAGTGAAATAGCCGAGCCTCGTAGACCTCTTCAAGAGCTTTCCGACAAGGTATAGATCATGTCTTTAGGTGGTCCGAGCTGGGAGAACCGAACTCTCCAAGTTTGCAGCGCACTCACGGTCGTTTGTCGGCCAAGTCACTTTTATCGTTTTTCAACTCGTTTTTGCTCGTTTCTCCTGCCAAACAAAACATAACAATAATAAGACATATTCAACCCAAATGCGACATACTCAAACAAGAAGCACACACAAACGAGCTAAACGACACTCAAAACAACTATAAAAACCTAACAAAAACAAATAAATCAACTCCCCCACACTTAGCATTTTGCTTGTCCTCAAGCAAACAATCATGAACGCAACTAATAAACAATACCAATTACTTACTCCATTTCTCAAAACTAAAAATAAACCCTCGATGCGTACGGAAAAAGTAACATGAATAAATTTCGACCCACAATGAAATAGAAGCAATAAAAATCACACAAGAATCATCACATGTCACCACTCCAAATTCCCTCACTAGGATTCACTCTTTCTTCTTTTTCTCTCGAGAATCGGTTTCACTCAAAGCGTACACAAGTGAAAGATAAAGAATCAAAGAAAAAAAAAACTCGTGCACTCAAGAATGACAAGCATATATGGAACAAAGACGAGCTTCAAATAACATCAAATGCGCCTAAGAACACCAACTAAACACATGCTCAAGTTGTACTCTCCACTAATCAAAGTCTACCATCTTAAGAATCATGAGCGATCGATAAATCGGGTGTAACGGGGCTCGGCTTAAGGTATTCGGGATTATTTTGGAAAAAGTGGACTAATCTTGTTCGAATACGCACTTCCATCACACCAAACATCCGTCTAATTCCACAACAACCCCTACCACTCCAAACACTACAAACGAACATATCAAAGCCACACAAATCATCCGAGCAATTAATTAATAACATTATTCGACTCTTTTCTATTTTTTTTTTTTTTGGGAGACTAAACTTGTCTCATTTTTGTTTTTTTCTCTTTTTTTTTTTTTGGAGACTAATATCATGTCTCAACTTATTACAAATACACAACGAATCAACACCTTATATCCCCAAGTACACACCTCCCTACTCCCCTCCACGGAATATAGGACAAGAAGGAAAAGGCTAAACGTAGTCTCAAAGGGGCTACTAGGGTGTCCCACGACGGGCTCGGGGTCAAAAGTACGAAAAGCGGCTAAAGTGGCTATCCTAGTCGAATAAAACCCAATCATTTCCGAAATCAAGTAATTTATGATGCTAAGTCTCAAGTGACAACCTAAGCATGTTTTAGCTACTAGTCCATACGGGTGCATAAGATGTAGAACAAAGAAAATGAGAAGCTCAAGAAATCAACGAGAAGTGTCGCACAAAGAAGAACGATAAAAAGGCTCAAATTCTCACAAGGGTATATGGAACATGAAACGGTAACATGCAATTATCTCAAGGTCACTTTACGACATCTAAACACGAAGTCAAAAGTTATTCACATATACCGACCTCTAGCACCAAAAATCTATCGCACCTCAAGAAACGAAATAAAGCAACTAGCATGCATGGGGAAACCACATCAACTACACGTTCTCATGATAATCATATCTCAAATGGGGAGGGGTGATCGACACTACAAGACAAACCAACAAGCATAACATAAGCGACGTTTGAAGACTACTATAACCCCAACAAACCTCGCGAAACAACGGGTTACCCTAAAACATGCAAAGCTACCCCCCCACACTTGAAATATACATTGTCCTCAATGTAAAACACATAAACAAGAAAATCTCAGGCAAGGAAGTACAAAACATGTCCAAACGAAAAAGAACAAACTAAAGAAACATAATATATAGAACAAGCTTAAAAAGAGGAAGGGTAAGAAGGTGCAAACAGTGATGTCGACTCCTTCAGTCTTCTCGATCCAGCTCGTATGAAATCGTGGGAAGGCCCCCACGTGGCGCTCATTTTGGTACCCGAAAGAGCAGCACGGTCCGTGGATTAGCCTCCACGCGGCGCTTGTTTAACGTCCCAAGCTTGACTCATCTTTCAACAATGAGGAGCCTCAATGAGGCTCATCATCTCATGTGTCATCTCTTCTATGTATACGTATTTCCATTGTTTTGATAAACCTTTACGCTCTAATTGTTGTGGGAGTGGCTTATTTTTGTTTTTAAACTCCAAGAGCGCCACCGCACCTGGATCATGCGGCTTGGGTGGGTGATGATCACATATCATATTTGACTCCTCAACAACCATAAGATAATTCATGTCAAGTGAGGGAGGAGGGTGTCCGGAATCCTTATCCACCAAATCACTCGGAGAGGAATGAGGTGATTCGGTCATACATTCATGCTCAGGAAACATATCCTCAACCTCCTTGCCCCCGTCTCTCGTTTCATCGATATTTGAGCTTTGAGACTCAAGAGCGATATCTAGCATCAATGACTCCTCTTGCAAATTCACCCCCTCGTGATTGTCGACTACTGTATTGATACTCAATATCTCTTCCTCTAGTTCTATAGGGGGTGAAAAGGACAACTTGTATGGGTTTTCATCTCGATGCGACACTTTTGGTGTAATCACCTCCAACACCATACTCTCAATCGTCTCTTCCTCATCATCTTCCTCCAAATTCAGGTCATTGTCGTACATATGCTCCACTTTGGTCTCGACCTCATTCGGTGCAACTTCATCATAGTCGTAGTCACTTTGGAGATTCTCTTCCTCGTGTACCCACTCGCTTTGATTGCACATCTTATCGATCATATCTCCTATGACCTTAGACCTCGCTTCCGTTTCGATACTCTCTGCCAATCTAACTTCATTCGCCTTTATTGATGCTTCGTTTGCTTTCATGACTCGTTCGGCCATCTGCATGAAATCCTGGAAAGTGTCCTCCAAAGATGGCTTATATGACGACTTTGGTTTCATCGAATACGGTGGAGGGTATGCCAAATTTTCTTGAGCATTACTGGTCATCGTCACTTCATTCGCTTTGATCGACGCTTCATTTGATTTCATTATCTGGTTGGCCGTTTGCATGAAATCTTGAAAAACGTCATCCAGCGACGGCTTGTATGGAGGCTTAGGTTGCATAGAATAATGTGGAGGGTACTCCATGTTCTGAGGAGGCCATTGTTGTTGAGGCCATTGTTGTGGATCCCATTGTTGTTGAGGTGGATCAGCATAATAACTCTGATGAGAATGCCACTCCGGATTGTATGCTTGAGACTGAGAGCCAAAATGTGTTGTCGTGTCATATTGGGAAGGCTCGTAGTAAGTGCTCGTCTGAGGCCATGTGTTCTCCCACGTATAGTTATTAAATGTATTCATCACTGCTAACAAAAACACTTGACAAAAACATTAAACGCATCGGTGGTTGAAATAATAATCATAAATAAAAAGAAAAAAGAAAAAAAAATATTGCAAACACTCAAACACTAATACTTGTGCCTAAAGTGTTCCCCGGCAACGGCGCCAATTTGACAAAGACGTTGTAGTGCGTCAAAAATCAAATAAAATAACCGAACTAATTGCCGTAGCAACTTGCTCGAGTCGATCTCACGAGGAACACTACTATTGGCTTAGTATATGTGTTTATGTGTTCGCAAAAGAAAAAGAAGAGAAGTATATAGCATAATGCAATTTGGTTGATTTGTTTTTAAACTAAGTTCTAATTTATCAAAGTAAAAGCACATCAAATAAAGCAAGCAATAATAATAATAATGAATTTCAAATAAAAGAAAAGGACTAGAGGTCGGGATCCTCAATTCTCAACTTCGAAATTGAATTCTATTTTGCAAAAGTCACACAAGAACGTCCGTTACCGGTTGGTTCGAATGTGGTTCGATTAAACCCAAGCACGTAATTGCTCCTAAGCCTCAAACGTGGTTGAAATTCAATTGGGCATTTAATCGAACACCTTTCGTGCAAAACCAAAATTCAAATCCTAGATGAGAATCAATTCACCCTAACTCTAGTAGATGATTTAGCTACTCATGCAATTAATCATGGAAAAACAATAAAGGAGAGAAGAATTCATATTTAGGATTTTATTGAAAAAAGATGAACAACTAAACAAGAGAGCAATTATATTCTAACAAACAAAATAAAAAGAAAAACTTACTGAGTTATTGAATAATAAAAGAGATGAACAATCAATCTTCAATCTCGATCAAATCCGAGTGAATAAGTACGATGAAAAGAAACTAAGAAAAACAATCGTCTATGATCTCCAAGCACGTAGCCTAAAAGTGTAGTGAAAGTTGTGTTTAAAAGCAACCCTAAAACATGTATTTAAAGGTCAAAAATCCGCGGTCAAACTTAGTCAAAGTCGGTCAGGTCGCGCGCGGTTCAGCCCGTGCGCGCGGTGTATTTGTGCAGGGGGGCTGGAATTTTCTGCCTTCCGCCCGCTCGCACGGCAGGGCGCCGCGCGCGCGGTGAAGGTGGATCTGTAAAAAAACTCTTTTCGTCAAACAGGATCAACTGGGCCATGTAGAAGACTTCAAGGGCTATCCGTATAGGTAAATATGGTCGCCGTAGGTGGTCGGAGGTGAGAGAGCCAAGCTCTCCAAGTTCGCTGCACATTGACTCCGGGGCAGCTTCGTACTGGGCTGTAAACTCAATAATTACGGCTGTATGTCGAGAAATTATGACAGTGAAATAGCCGAGCCTCGTAGACCTCTTCAAGAGCTTTCCGACAAGGTATAGATCATGTCTTTAGGTGGTCCGAGCTGGGAGAACCGAACTCTCCAAGTTTGCAGCGCACTCACGGTCGTTTGTCGGCCAAGTCACTTTTATCGTTTTTCAACTCGTTTTTGCTCGTTTCTCCTGCCAAACAAAACATAACAATAATAAGACATATTCAACCCAAATGCGACATACTCAAACAAGAAGCACACACAAACGAGCTAAACGACACTCAAAACAACTATAAAAACCTAACAAAAACAAATAAATCAAGTGCTATCAAAATCAGCGAAAATCCTGTCCAGCACTCAAGAACTAAACACATCGACATTCGACATCATTTCATTAGAGATTTGGTTGATCGTGATATAGTCAGTCTACAGCATATTTCAACGGAAAAACAGCTCGCTGACATCTTTACCAAACCTCTTGACTTAGAGAGATTTAAGAAACTAAGAAATTCTCTCTGCATGTGTTCTCTCTAAGAGTTCACGGAAAATTTTTGAAGTCTGAAAGAGTAGTTTCTTTACTTCTGAATACGCACTCGGAATCGTCGTGGATTAGTCTAGTCAGACAAACATGGATTCGAGGCCGCTTTTAGTCTTCGGACACAAGAGTATTTATTCCGCTGAATGCGAACATGTGAACATGGCTTAAACTCCTCGCTTCATTTGCATAGATCCATAAAGCCAAGTAACGGAGGACGCCGGTTACCCCGGCTCCCCTCTTCGAAAGGTTGTACATGGACGCTGAACTTTAAGACACTCTCCTATCACACTTTGGAGGACGCAAGTGACCCTTGCTCCCCTCTGACTGCTGTAATGAGTGTCTGTTGCATTTCATTTAAAGCTATAAACTCGTCTGGAGGACGCCGGTTCCCCCGGCTCCCCTCTGATTGAAGTAAAGCTAGTTCCTGATTGGAGTGCCTTAAGTGTTCACCTTGCATTCATGAATTAAAATCTCTTGTGCGGTGCTAACTCTGCCTATATGTTTCGACGAAACACGACTGCTTCCGTGTGACTGAGACGAAGGACAAGTAAACATGTCTATCACATACTTCGGTCCATCTCACCGGTTTTTAATATGAGAGATTTTTCATTACCTCAAAGTTACTATCACCTTGTGTGAAAAATTGTGGTTTTTGGAAAATGATGAAATGTGGATTCTTTTCTGGGAAAATATTTGCTCTTCATTGCCTAATATCACCCCTCGAATCTCCACTAAAATGTGTTTGAATGTTTGTGTGTGTTGAACTCTTGATTGACTAACTCGGGATGTGTTGTTTTTTGTTTTGGCATTTCTGTAGTTCATATCCAGCGCTACGTGGTTTATCTTCTCTAAAGTCAAATTTTTGAGTGTAGCGACGGCCAAATCGCAAAATTCATGTGACAACTTTTTGGAGACCTGGACACGAAAATTATCTAAGTCCTGAAAGTTGCCAAAATTCCGGAGACTCTATGTACAAAAATCCGGAGACTCGCCCCAAAAACGGAGACGTGTGCAAAAATCCGGAAAACGGAGACTCAACACAAAAACGGAGACTTCGCCATGTCCGGAAAACGGAGACTCACTTCAAAACCGGAGACTCGTGTCTCCAGTTTCTTGGCTACCATGACTGTGCCATAATTCCGGAGACTCAGTCGCCGAAAAAGCGGCGACAACACTAAACCTTCACAAAACGGAGACTCATGCCTTAATCAAATTTTTCAGCGTCCAAGAAAAATTGATAACTCAAGTTTCTAAACCAATGGCACTCAACTTCGTTTCTCAACCGATGGATCTCAACTTCGGTTTTCATGTCATGGTTTGATTTTTTTTTTCATTATTATTATTATTATTTTTTTATTTTATTATTTATTATTTTTGGAAATTATTATTTTAATAATATGTTCAAAATTAATAAATTCTTGTTCGTCCTTTTTGATCTGATTTCCTTCTTGAGAAGAGCTGTTTACAGGTATTGGACTGGGCTTTTTCATTCCGACGGGCGGCCCAAATTTTTCCTATAAATAGGCCTTGATGAAATCCTATTTCATTTACGCTTACATCAGAATTCTCTAACTCTCTAGCTCTCGATCTCTCGACTCTCAACTGCAAGTTCGGCGTCCGAAGTTCTTAGTTCTTAGGTTCTTGTTTTTCCGTTGCATCCGGCAACTCTTGCTTTGCGCATCCGGCGCCCTGTCCTTGTTTTCGGAAGTTGAACTCTTTTTCCGTGGTTACCGTTCTCACAGCTGCTAACTGTCGGTTACTCTTTTTCTGAATCTTGAAATGGCGAAAAACTTTGACGATATGATGGCTGATATGACTGCTTATCTTAACGAGCAGTTCGAAAATGCTCCTACTCCTGAAGCCAAGAAAGCGGCTTACGAAGAGCTTAAAGCTCACCTTGACAAAGTTGATCGTCGCAAAGCTTCGTCAGCTGAAACTTCCGTTGACTTGACTAGATCTGCAACTCCTGAACTCTCGACTGTCCGTCAGCCGGGAAAAGATCCTAAGTCAGGGAAAACAAAGTTCCAGGATGCTTCCTTCCGAATCTACAGTGGAGTCGTCTCCAAGGCTGAATATCATCGATTACTCGCAGCTGGCGAGATAACTAAGGAAGGAAAGAAAGTTGTCAAAATTCCATCAACCGTGACTGTGGCTGCGGGCAAAGTCACTAAGGCTGCGAATCAAAAGACTCCATCTGGGAGTAGTGCTGGAAAGAAACCTGTCGTCAGTGGCAGTGGAGTCAAGTCGCCAACTTCAAAAAATTCTGGTGGTGGGTCAGCTGACAAATCCAAAACCCATAGCTCCCAAAAACCACCTCTGGCACCTCACTCCTCGGGATCAGCTGGATCCCAAGTCTCAACTGATGGCTTCAAATACATAGCTGAATACTCTGAGTGTCCAAAACCTCATTCCCGTGAATTTTTCACGCCAACTGCTGAACGTCGCCATAAGTTGATTGAGAAGTTGCCGATCCATACGGACAGAACTATTCTCAAGGAGGACTATGAAAAACATGGCATCACTGATTTTCTGACCAAGGTCCATATGCTCAAATCTGTGAGCCTTACCTATCGCTACTCCATTCCAGTACTTTATAAGTTTTACGCGAGCTTGTCTCCCGACTTTGCTAATCCGAAGAGTCGACTGTATGGCTGCTTCATTTTCCGTGAAAAATTATACAAGTTCCGTCCTTTCTCCATCAACGCTTTTTTGGAAAGATTGGAAATTAATTCCAAATGGACAACACCGTCAGCTGCGGAACGTGCTGATGACCTGACGGTTGGCACATTTCTTACTCAAAAGAAAGTCAAGTCCGAACTGCCGCCGCCGTCAAAACTGTCTGCTTTCTACGGCATCCTTCATCGTCTTGGGATGTCTAACTGGATTGCAAATCGGGATCCGACTGTCATGGACCCTGAGTTGATGCACCTCATTTTCCGCCTCAGTTGTGGCGAACAAGTGAACTTAGGGAAAATTATTTTTGCTGACTTGTGCAAAATTGCAAAGCTTTCAGATGAAACCATTACTAGGCAAGCTGAGTGGCCTACGGAGAAAAAATTCCATCTCACGCATCCTTGTCTGATTTATGGTATGCTTCATGACCAGGGATTTAGTCCGGAAACTGCAGCTGAGAAAAAGATGAAGAAGAACGGGGTTGTCAAGGTCACGGGTAAGTATTTGGCTCCGCACAAAAGAGTTATCGACTTACCTTGGCTTGGACTTTTTGATCGGAACGCACTCCCAGAAATCCTAACTCCGCCATCAACTCCTAAGTCTTCCAGAAAGCGCAAGCCTAGGTCTCCAAAAACTAAGTCCCCAACTCCTAAGCGCCAAAAATCACAGTCAACTGCGAAACCACAGCCGACTGCTGCTGTCGCAGAACCTGAAGTTGAGGGTGCTAAGTCTCCGAGAGTTGTTCCCCGTGGTTTCGGTCCGACTTCTAATATTCCTTCATATCAGAATCCTCATCATCCGATTCATAGTCACCGAGCTGTGGTTCCATCGGCTTTGGTTCAGGAATTTTACGTCGACTCCTTAGCTCTGGAAAAGCGTCAAGTTGAACATGTTGATGCGTACAACAGAATGATTGAGGCCCAGGAAAAACAGAAAAAATCTTTCAAGAGACTGCAACGGGAGATCCAACAAGGGGGAGGACTTGGAGATGTTGGAGCCCCAGATGCCAGTTTGAAAGATACATTTATTCTGAAGATGGTGCGTGACGCGATTCAGGAAGCTCATTCGCAGCTGTCCAAAAGAAACTTGATTGAAGTTGTGAGCGACGATGGAGAGAAGACAGATGAAGATATATTTGAAGGAGTTTTGAATGCTCGTGATAAGGGAAAAGGAAAGATGGGCGATACCACAAATCCAGGGGCGTCGTTCGCGATGTCGTCTGATGGTCTTAGAGATGAAGCTGATGAAGATGTCAACGTTGAGGACGTTGACAAAGCTGCAGCTGATGGTTTGGGTGAGCGCGATATTTTCGGGGATCCGGAAACCGACACTGATGATAGTGATGACTCTAGTTCTGACGATGGCTTCAGTTATGAAGATGACGAAGAAGAGTTGATCGAAAGTCCGGAACGTGATCCGTCTCCAACAGCTGCGGCCCAAGACTGAAGTTCAAGTGGTTGATCAAGTTATTTCAATTTTTGTTTTTGTTAACTCTGGAACTCGTTTTTCATGATTTGTTTTTGCATGCATACAACATTGAACTTATTCGTCCATGCATGGTTTTTCATATTTGCTTAACTCTTGAATTCTTGTTTTGATACTTGAATTATCTATCTAAGTTTTGATGTTTGGTTTGAAATTTTGTCTAAGTATTTTTTATGGTTTTTCATTGATTGTATGATTGATGTTTTTCCATCTTTTTACTTAGTTATTTTTGTGGGTTGTTTGGTTGAGGGGGAGATACTTGTATCTCGTTTTTACTTAACCTTGTTTTCATGAGTTGTGCCAAAAAGGGGGAGATTGTAAATGTTGATTTTGGCGACAACGTATTTTTTCCTTGTGTTTTTGTTTTTGTTGATTTTCAGGTTTACAGGTTAAGAATCCGAAGTCAACTACGTTGCGCATGGAAATGGAGACTTGAGTCTCCACTTTTGGATTTACGTGAAAACGGCGACCAGAGTCGCCGCTTTTGAAGCAAGGTTGAAGTGTCAAGGAAACGGCGACTCCAGTCGCCGTTTTTAGTGCAAGATGGATGTGTCATGGAAACGGCGACAAGAGTCGCCACTTTTGTTGCTGTGAAGAAAACGGCGACCAGAGTCGCCGCTTTTGGAGTGTGCATGAAAACGGCGACTCCAGTCGCCGGTTTTGGTGCAATGGACTCTTGGCGTGGAAAACGGCGACACGGGTCGCTGGTTTTGGTTTGTGGCGTGGAAAAATTCCAGCGACACAAGTCGCCGGTTTTGTGGTCATGCAATGGAAACGGCGACACTTCCCTTGTCCATTTTTCCGGAGACCAGAGTCGCCAGTTTTATCACTTATGTTATTTTTCTTAGTTCATGTTTCCTTTGCTTTGATTTTATAACTAAGTACTTACAACGTGATTTCTTTCACCAGGTACTCAGTTCAAGGAAATGATGAAGTGTTCCAAGTTTGCAACTTCAACAATATCGACGACCGTGAAGACGATGAAATTCGAAGCTTCAACACTTAGAGAATTTCACGAGAAATTGAAGATGAAGAATTGAGATCGATGGAGTCAAGATTGAAATTGAAGTTTGATTTTGAAATTGAAGATTCAAGATTCGAAGATTCAAGAATCGAAGATTCAAGATTCCAAGATTCAAGAATCCAAGTTCTACAATAATGATGTCATCCATGGAAAAGTGACATAGGCCAAGCATGCGACGAATGAGAACGTGCCACGTCATCACTCTCACATGTGCGGCTCTACTATAAATACCCATGGATGTTCATTTCTTCATTCGACGATTTTGAGAGAACGAAATCTGATTTTTAGAATCGTAGTCGAGCTTCGAGTTTGTGTAGTAGCTTTTGCGCCGTGTGCCAAGATTAGAGCTAGGAGATTTAGCTTTAGGTACTCGTGTGCTAGTTTGCAAGTTAGTGGGAGTTGTTGCGACACTCGGGAAACTTCTTGTAAACGTTTTGCCTACCATACTCTACAAGTGTAATAGTTTAAGTTTTGTGATCAATGAAATGGAAACTATTACATAACTTTGTCTTCACATTTTATTCTACAACTTGTGTGACTGTTTTACTTTGACGGAAGCTGCTGTCTGTGTGTTCAAGACCAATTTCACGAAAAATTGGTATCCTACGCTGAAGGCGTAATTTCACCATGTTATGTAATTCTTGGAGAAGCAACAGACGTAGACTGCAATCTGGAACACACAAACGTGTTCCGTAAAATAAAAATTTATTCTCCCAATGGAGTTTGCATTGTTGACCAGCAGATATGAGATATCTGTATGAGGATTTTAGAGAAAAATATGTCAGTTGCATATACTTCGGGGAGCAAATCAAAGCCGGGGACCGTATTACGCATTTCAAGCAATAGGTTATGTCGGAGACTAAAGGCATCTGCTACGCGATTTGTGATTCCAGCCTTATGCTTAATAACAAACGTAAATTGTTACCAGTGGCAGCAGGGGGCGCATTCAACGACGGTTATCATTGTGAGGAGGGTGCTGATCAGGTTGATGATGTGGGGCGTCGCCAAAGGGATTGAGGTCCTCGTCATCGTCAGTAGTTGGTTTTGAGATGCTTGCAAAGCGGTGAGTTGAGAAGTTAGTTGTTCCACCAACTACTGACGATGTCGCAGTTCGGCGACATCGTCACGGGCAAGAAATCTCTATGCAAGGCTTTCATCAAGGTCAAGCAAGAAGGCTATCACCTCAGTTTCAATAGGGAAGAAGTGTTAGTTTTTTCGAAGCTCAGGTTTTAGTCGAAAGTTTCATCGAAGGTGTGGATTATGTTGAAGTACTGTTTAATATATCTTCATTGCCTTTTGTTGTAATCTCTAAAAAATCTTTGTGAATCATTTACAAAACAATGGAAAACATTTCAAAATTGACATCAAACGCAATACTTTAAATTCGTTCAAAACAACAATGTTAACACCATGTCGGCCTTTGAAAAATCTACCTTAAAAAGTTAAGAAGGAAGTAACAGCTGTTAAAAAATTAATAAGAACTATACACATCTAGCAAATTCGACTAACCTATAAGCAAAGCCGAACTTAATAATCTACGAAATCTAGCTCTCCATTTCAATCGAAAGTGAATCCTTCGATTCAATGAATGTTCTGGCAAACAATTCCACTGGCCATGATGCCATACTATTCTCTTCCTGTCAGAGGCTTCGATGCTCACTTCCTCTAGATGTTGATCTCATCCGCATTCCGTTTTTTCTCTCTCGTGGGTCAGGGTTTTCCATAATAACTCAGCGACTTCCACATCATCGTTGTGATTTAGACGATATGCATAAATGTATCTTGGACGAAAAATACGAAGCAAAGCATTGAAATAATTTGCAAGGGAATCGGTACAGAGTTTAACGATATCGAGATTCAAGTGTTCCACCACAACCGGGTGGTCGTTGACTTAATGCCTTGACCATCTCAAACAACTTAACGATCCTCGGTCGTGAGATAAAATGTAGCAGATGGCAAATAACTGCTGGAAAACTCAAAATAGAGTATGTTTAATTGGGACCTCGACAGCAATCCTGTTGATCGGACTCGGTGATTGAATAATTAGGCGCTTCATCGAACAACTAGATAGCTTGATTAAATGTGAAATATATAATATTAAGTAGGAAAAAAATATTGTATGTATCTTAGTTTCTTTATAATTTATATATGTTTTCAGTATATAATTATTGTGATATGTATAGCAACTTTGTGTACATTGAAATAACTATCTTAGTATTGTAATTAAATGTGCAATAATTATTAACTAAGTATCTTACATTGAAATAATATACTACTGTGATATGAGGTAGAACTATGGGATATAAATATTTCTATTCGGGTAGAAGTAAAAGATGTGGTGATTTTATTATTTTCATAGTAAAATAATGATTAAAATAAGTATCTTACATTAAAAATAATATACTACTGTGATATGATTGTTCAAATAATTGAATCAAAAGAGCAAGGTATGGAAAATCACTTGTATGATGAATAAGAGTGAGACAATGAAATTACTCCACGAATGATGAACATTAGAAAAAAATAAGAGGTTTAATAAAGTTAAAAAGAAGATCATGATTGCGAAGTCTGTAAACGGAAAGAACAAGTTCAAAGTAGGAATAACCAATTACTATCTTAGTATATACGAGCTACTGTGATATGTACAGTATAACAATTTTGCTACTTTCTGTACTATTTTAGTATTTTAGTATTTTAGTTTTTTTTCCATTAATATATGTCTGTTTGTAAAACAAGTTTGTGTACTAAGTAATGACTATATAATTAAACGTTAATTAATGAAATAACTATAATAGATTATGAATTTGTAATATTTAAATAAATAAATAATTAACTATACTATAATTATATATTATGAAAAATTATTTATTACGATAAACTAGTTTAGAAGTGGTATAATTAGTTGTAATAATAGGGTAGAAGATTTTGAAGTAGAGTAATAATTTTGACTTGGGATCACTTACTAATTCAAACATCTAAATTTCATTTCAAAGATGCTCTAACAAAAAAGTAACAATTGACTTTTCTTTATCTTATCTTTCAATTGAATGGTCTGAAACTCACCTCTTAATTTAAAAAACAAAAACAAAAAACAACGTCCACAGATATTCTACACCAAAATCATTTTCTCAGAGTTTCATTATTGGAAAACCAAAACCATGGCAGCTTATGCATCCTTGGTTTCTTTGATGCGAGTCATTGATGATCTCGAACATCATCCTTCCCCTCCAATTTCTCTCGACAAACAGCTTGTCGACTCCATCACTCAACGCATCACATACTTTCAAGAATTTCTCCATTCCTACATTAGTAGTTGTCCTGTTGCCGACAATGATGAAGAAGTTGCAGATCCATTGGAGATGCGAATTGCAGCTGCAGCTTTCGCAGCCGAAGATGCTATTGAGTATCATATTGTGGACTGTATCAAAAAGAAAAAGAATAAAAAAAAGGCAAACGATCATAAAAAGGCCAAGTCCCTCAACCGATGCAATGGTATCCTGCAAAGTGTGATTGAAGAGATGGATTCCATCAAAAAAGTTGTGGTCGATACACAGAAGATAAAGAAGAAGGTCCCGCTGGTCCATTATCAAGTGGGCAAGACAAATGTTGCTGCATCCGTTGCTGATCGAAGTGAAACCTTGGTGGGGTCCGATGGCGTCTTGAACGAAATCGTGGAAAAGCTTATCGGACACGGTACAGGTAAGACCCTTCAGGTCATCTCGATCGTGGGAATGGGCGGTATAGGTAAGACCTTTCTCGCCAAAACTATTTACGCTGAGCCACGTATTAAGGACCGTTTTGATATCTGTGCTTGGGCTACGATTTCTCAACACTACGACACGAGACAAATCCTCTGTGAACTTCTCTCTCAAGCCACTAAGACAGAGAAGGAACAACTGAGTGGGAAGAGTGAAGATGTATTGGGAGATGAGCTGCGCAAATACTTATTCTACAGAAGGTTTCTGATCGTGATGGATGATATGTGGAGTATTGATTCGTGGGATAAGATACAACACTACTTTCCTGACAACAGTAACGGCAGTCGAGTGCTGGTGACGACCAGGCTATCCGAATTAATGACAACTGATTATAGTTTCAGTATGAAATTCCTAGATAAGGCTAGCAGTTGGGATCTGTTCTCCAAGACAGTATTTGGTGAGAACAGTAGCTGCCCTCTTGAACTGGAGGAAATCGGAGAGAAGATTGTGGACAACTGCAAAGGTCTTCCTTTATCAATATCTGTGGTGGGAGGTCTTCTCAAAAATATGGACGGCACTCGTGCATCTTGGGAATCAATACGAGACAACTTCACTTCGGTGGTGAACATGACGAACGATAAACATTGTTTGAGATTGTTGAAGCTGAGCTATAATCATTTGCCTGTATACTTGAAGCCGTGTTTTTTATACATGGGAGTGTTTGAGGAGGACAAAAGGATTCGTGTCTCTACGCTTGTCCGGCAATGGGTTTCCGAAGGATTTCTTAAACCAACGAAAGGCGAAGCCTTGGAGATTACCGGTAGAGGTTTCTTACAGGACCTCGTCGGTAGAAATCTCATTCTAGTTGATGAGTTGGGTTCTACAGGGAGCATAAAGTATTTCAAAATTCACGATTTGGTTAGGGACATGTGCTTGAAAGAAGGTCAGAAAGAAGGGTTTTATCATGTGATGGGGAAATCTTACCATCCTTCTCCTCAGGGCATGAATGCCCAACGCCGGGTTATTATACCTGATTATAACACTTTGGAAGAGTACAACGTGCGTGGTGACTTGAGATTGATGTCACACACTCGCTCGATTATTTGCGAATATGGTAGGTATCCATTATGCAAGAATCTGGTATTACTGAGGACATTACAGGTGTATGGTGAAATGGACTTGAATTCTGTTGTGTCTCGCTATGTCAACCTGCGACACCTTACTATGGAAGCTTCATGGATGTCTCTAGTCCTTCCCTCTATTAGCCACCTTTGGAATTTGCGTACGCTTGTTGTTTCTTATTCTTCTCCTGATTTTGAGCCCATCCTGGTCGTAGATTTCTGGGAAATGACTCAGCTTAGGCATATGAATTTCTCACGTAATTATGCATGTCTCCCGGATCCTCCGAGCTGCGATGGGCGAGAATGTGATGAGGTGGTCATCATGGAAAATCTACAAACCCTTAGAAAAATAAGGAATTTCAAATTTACAAATGGGGTGGTTAAGAGAATTCCCAATATCAAAAAATTGGGTCTGAGGTATGATGATGATTCAGATGATGATGATGGTGAAGGTGATGGTGATGATGTGTATTTTTGGGGCAATATGAAATATCTGTGTGGATTGGAATCCCTATCCGTATACTTTTCATCCGCAGGTAGGCTGTTTACTCCTTTGCAGAAGATTACCTATCCACACTCCCTTAAGAAGTTGACTCTTTTGGTGGGCAATGACTATGAATGGAACGACATGCTGGAAAAGATTGGTTCGTTGCCTCTTCTCGAGAAGCTCAAATTAAGGTTTGGGTGCTTCGAGAAAGGGAAGTGGGAAATAGCACAAGGACAATTCCCCTGCCTCAAGTACTTACAAATATTCGGTTGTGATGGGCTCGAAAACTGGAGTGCAGTGGAAGAGGAATCCTCCATCCTTCCACGACTTGAACATCTTCATCTTGAAGACTTGGAAGAGCTGAAGACGATCCCTTTTTGTTGTAAAACGACGATGTATAGTACGAACAATATGCGGAACCCCGAATATAACTCAACAATAAATAAAGAAGGAGACAAGAAAAAAAGACAAGGAATTTACGTGGAAACCCAAATCGGGAAAAACCACGGGAGGAACGACGAGAACTTTTACTATAATATTGTCGATGATTACAAGGATTGATATACACTCTAAAACCCTCTAATCTCACACAATATTATCTCTCTCTATGATGGTATTAACTTGTGTTAACTCGTGTTCTACACTCAAATAATTGTGTCTATGGAGATCCCTATTTATAGGTGTAGAAAACCCATAAATTAGGTAACCAATAGGAATAGGAATAAACCTTTTTTCCTAATATATGACTCCTAAATCCATAAGGAATAGAATTATATTATATTAAATATAATTCTAATTTTCCTAAATAAGGAAACAAAATTCCTACGGATTCGAGTCATATTTTAACAATCTCCACCTTGACGAGAAACCGCGAAATCCCATCGCGCATGCGAAATCTCATCGCACATCAAACCATAAAGCGAAATCACATCGCCCTCAATAGTCTCGTCCCTCGTCTTCCTCCAAATGCCCCAACGGGCCTAGTTCCTAGAAGTCTGGACCATCAAAGGTCCCCATGAATCGGAACGTACATACCTGAGTGTCTTCTTCGAATTGTGAGCCCAATTCGAGATATACCCTCTCGACCGCTTTCCAAGCGCACATGGCTCACCAGGTTTAGAAACACTCCATAGATCGAGAAACACTCGATCCTTCTTGTCGACTTTCCTCACATGCCCAAGCCGCACATGGTCTAGTCGTGTAGACTCTTCACCCGAGAGCCTAGTTTTTCCCACGGTTACTTCGTTCACCGCTTCATCTTTAATCAGCTTGGTCACTCCGGCCTTACTTGGTTGCGCGCCTCTAAGCCGGTGACGACGCGAAAACTTTGTCGTGGAAGCTAACGCGCGCAAAATAAATTTATAAAGATTCCTAAACTCAACACAAGATAGCAAGTGGTAAGTATAGGGTCGATCCCACGAGGAAGCAATTGCAATTTAGTTAATCTCGGCTTTGCCCAAATAGTGTCACAATAAAAAGGTTCTGAGTTTGGTTGCTGAGTCACAGCGTTTAATCAAACTACCAACTAACAGAAATAATTAAACTAGTTAACCCAAACTAACATGCAGAAATAATAAACTACCACTTTGACCAAACTGGAAACAGAAAATAATTAATTTAACTGAAATCAAATAAGAGAAAATAGGCTTCTGGGCTTTGGCTTCTCTCTGGGTTCTCTGGGCAAACTACCGATCCCTGGCACTTATGTTTTTAACTGCTGGTTTGTCAATCGGTTATAGGATGTCTAACAAAGTGAAAGCAGTCCTATTAAGTCACGCCTACAGTCACCCCACCCCAATCCGTCCTTACTGGGTAAAGAGAAGGCAAGGTATACTTATGCCTAATCCCCTGAACTTAGACAATTCGATAACCTATGTGGTCGCATGGATCTAGTTTGCCCAAACTCGCATTATTCTCTCGACGAACCCAATTCGGCCAATAGCATGTCCGGAAATCCGAATCATACGACCGCAACTCCAACACGTTCTAACGCTATGCCCGAGCACATCTAACGCGGAATACTCGGTTGATCAATCGCTGGTATCTCAAAGTGTAAGGGTTTCCTAACGACCAAATTAGTCCGCCCAAACCTGCAAGAATAAAGTTAAACCTCAACTATGTATCGGGAACAAACCCCAGGCAGCTAACTAAGCCCTATCAACCTCACGGTTCTATCTTAGCCCAGAGTTCCCTTCGATTTGCCTTTGCCCAGACGCCCTGCAAGTTTAGCTACTCATGTGCGAATTAATAAAACAAGAAATAAGTTGGAAATCGAAACTGAAATTCATATTAACTAGAATCGGAAATAATTCAACTGGAACAATAAAAACAAAGTACTAAAAACATAAAGCAATAAATTGTTTTAATGCCCGAAGGCTCGATCAACTTCAAAACAAAGAACTTGGCCGGAAATCTCCACGAGCTTCGATCGCCGGCGGCTTACTTCGTGAACGTGGTCGTGTATTGTGTATTCTGTCTTCTCCAGCTTCTCTTCCTTATATAGGCTAGAATTAGGGTTGCGGAATCGCTGTTGCATGGGCCGCTGCATGGGCTTCCTTTTCCAGGCGCCGCTAAGTACTTTCCATCTTTAGCTCCAGCCGCCTTTTACTTTGCCCGCTGGCAATCCGCTTCCCAAACTCTCTTCAGGTATTCTTCTCCTCCACAGGTGAACGGACCAGGCACGGTACTTAATAGTCGATTTGGGTCTTCTGCTTCATGACTCAACCCTGAATGGTTTGACTTGCCTTGTTTGGCCATCTTTGTTCAGTCACTACCACTCCAAATCGCTGTTTGCCCAAAGAAGGGGTTTTCCTTGCCTCTTTTGCCCAGTGCGCCACCTGTTACCTGTTTGCCTGCACACTCTGACCAAACACTCTACTGTGCCCTCCCAGACACGTAAAACAGACTCAAACTGACTCAAAAAAAGGGCTCAAGATGAGCAAATAAAATGGCTCATCAAACCGCACACACTTGCAATACGCTTGTCCTCAAGCGTGGGGTTTGACTCACCGGACTCAAGACCAAAGTAAAAAGAAATCAAGATAGAGGGGGAAACAAAATAAACAGAGACTCAAAGGACTTTAGCATGATTACAGAATAAAATGGGCAAAGCAAATACAGGCAAGTCAAAATTCAAGTTAGAAACATCAAAATTTGGTCAAGAGTCTATACTAGGGCTTTGGGTCACACCCTCACAAGTGTATCTCTCTTTTCAGTGGATGGGTATAATGTCACTCTTTTCCTGTTGTGAATCTATTTTGCCCAAATTTGACAGTTTGCTGATCAAGTTATTCTGACTGAGTGGGGGGTCTCATCAAAGGGGCTTTTATTGGGTTGTAATGTAGGCTCTTTGGGTGGATTTTGAGGAGTAGGCACAGTTTGGGTAGAGGGCTTAGTGACTAGCCTATTCTCTACCTCTTTGCCCCTTTTCTTACGGGCCTTAGCACACAACCAATTTATTACTTTCTTTTTTTTTCTTTTTTTCTTTTTTCTTTTTTTTTTTTTTTTTTTTTTTTTTTTTTTTTTTTTTTTTTCAACACCAATCTCTCTACCCCCTCTCAATATCTGTCTGGTTGCTCATTGGCAAAGTGCCAGACTGGTATACAAAGAAAATTCAACAGGCTCAAAGGGGCTATCAAGGGATTAATGTTCACATGGTCAAACTGAAAGAAAATGCCCTAATCATACAATAACCCCACTCAACAAAACTACTTATCACAGCAAATAGGCAAAGTCAGGCATCATAAATATCACAACAGATTCTCTCAAGAAAGAAATATCATTTCAATGTATGGCTCAAATCTCACAGTTTGCCTAGTACAGTTCCATCATCCCTATTTTCATGCTTTTAACTACAAATTTTGAACTGCTGTATAAAGGAAATGCTTCTGATTGCCCTAAGTATTCACATAATCATGCTGACTCGATAAGACACAGAGGTTTGCCCTTTCCCTTTCCCCCCTCACACACTTTGCGTAGGCAAAGTGGGTGAAAGTAATAAGATCAGTAGGGGCTGCCTCGACCAAACAACAACTCTAAATTAACGTTGGCGCACCTGCCCCCTCACACACTTTGCGTAGGCAAAGTGTGTCAGCAGGGAGATCGACCCCGTCGCCCGAGTTGTTTGACTCAAACAGAAAAAAAAAACGAAAAACAAACAAAATAAAATAAAATAAAAAAACTAAAAACAAGGGAGGGTCAGTTAAGTGCTAGGTTCAGGTGGGTACCTGAATCCCTTATGGGCAAAGTATGCCTTCATCATGCTGGCAAGCTCTTCCAGCTTTTGCTCGATCTTCTCAAGGCGCTTCTCCACAGCGCCATCCTCTTTAACTTCTTCCAGCTTCACCTTTGCCCTAACTGGCACAGTCTTCTCTGCCTTCACCGGTTTGTTGTCATCAAATACTATAACTCCTTCACTGCTCTCCTTGATGTCATGCATCCTCTTGAAACAGGCCTTGTCAAACTTCTCCTCGCTCATCAGGTTCACCTTCTTTCCCACCAGTAAATCCATCTTCGCAGCATACACCATAGGGAACTGGGCAAAGGAGTGGCGCTGCATGGGGTGGGTGATCAACCACTTCATCTGTGCACAGAGAAAAGACCCAAAGTGGAGCCTGATCTTCTTCTCCATACACCACAGCATTCCCAACTCAATTTGGGAGATCGCATTGCTTGTGTCCTGTTTGCCAAAGAAATTGACAGCCAGGATCCTGTGGCAAACTCTCATCGCATCATCCTTCAACTGATGCCCCTTAGTGGTTTGTGCAATGAATGTCCCCCCTTTGCCTAACACCTTCCAGATCTCATTCAACTCGCTCTTGGTTCGCTCGGGCAAAGCCTTCAGTGCCCCCTGGTACTCCTTTGACTTCCACTCCTCGAATGTCACCATCCCCAAACTGAGGTCCAGTTCGGTGCAGCTTGCTTTGACCTTGCTTCCCAGTATCTCAAACTGGATGCCAGTAACTCCTTCCTCTTTGTCCTCTTTGATCACCAACGTTCTGAAAAACTCTCTCACCACCTTATCGCTTATTTGCCCAGACCACTCCAAAAATTGACTCCACCCAATGTTTGCAAAGTACTCCCTCACTTTGGCCTCCACCCCCATCAGCTTCAGTGTGTCGAAGCACACTGTTTTGGGCACCACAATCTTGCGAGGGGGAACGCTGGTAGTCGCCGGAGTCGGAGCTTTGCGCTTCTTGGTCGAAGCTCTGGTGTTCGGTGTCTTTGGAAGGCTGTGGGTGACTTCAATTTCTGGTTCGTCTTCTTCTTCATCGTTGCCGCCGGCAGCTGTCGAATGTTCCTCCTTCTCGTCGCTCGAACCTGCATCAGACAATTTTAAACCCTTACCCTTGACGTCAGATCTGGGCTTCTTCCTTCGTGGGCTTTCGTTCACGTCGCCGGTCGGCTGTGCAGACCCCTCCGCTGCGTCGGCCAGAATCTCCAATTCCTTTTGCTCGGAAAGCTGGGGCACGTCGAGCTCAGCGCTGAGTTGCGCTATTAAATTCTGATCGACCGGCGGCGGGCTGTTCGGCGTGGTGGATGTGGGCAGTATGATGACGAGCGGCACGGCGGAGGAAGCTTCTCCGGTGGTCTCACTGGTGGCAGCGGGCAGTGCCTCCTCCTTGTTTGCTTCCATGGCGGCGTCGTTCTTTGGCTCCGTCATCTTCTTGCGCTTTGATTTGGCTGTTGTGGTGGTTGGGGGTGGCGTAGTAAGATCGATATGGGTTCCGTCCGGGATTCCTCTTAATTTATTTTTCGGTCGAGTGCTCACCATGGACGACGGCGGTTAGGGTTATAGGGATTTTTGAATTTGGAAGGGGAGTTGATTGGGTAGTTATCGATTTTCGTGGGGGGGGAGTTATGGAAAGTTGGATTTGCAGAGTCCTAATGATGGGATGTTTCTCCCTCAAAATTCGTACTTTCCATCTATCAGTTATGGTAAGCCCCCAACTGACGCCCTTTGCCCAAACTCTTGTCCCTGCAAAATCAAAAGTACAATACACCCTTTCTTCCGGCCTCGTTAATTTTGGTATGAAGTGATCTTTTTATTATCCCTAAAAATAGAAAAGCAAAAACTAAATAGTAAATAAAGCATAAGAAAAACATACCAGGTTGCCTCCTGGCCAGCGCCCTATTTTAGGTCCTAGGCATGACCTTGCTGCTGACTTTGGCTAGAGATCGATGAAGGCAATTTGCCCTTCCAGCTCCTCTTGCCCAAAGTAAGGTTTCACTCGCTGTCCATTTACCTTGAAAATGTAGTCCTTGCCCTTGTCTGTCTTGCTCTTTAACTCCACTGATCCATTAGGGGAAACCCTATGAACAGTAAAAGGCCCTTCCCATTTGGTGGACAGTTTGCCCTTTCTGAATAAGTTTCTTGTCTGATGTAGCAGCACCAGTTGTCCGGCTTCAATTTTTTTGCCTCTTATTATCTTGTCATGCGCTCGTTTGGTTCTTTCCTTGTAGTGGGCGGCCTGATCATATGCTTCGAATCTAATCTGCTCCAGTTCCACAAGGTCTAACTTGCGCTCATTCCCTGCGAGGTCCCAATCAAAGTTGACTTTGTTCACTGCCCAATGTGCTTTATGCTCAATCTCTACGGGCAAATGGCATGCTTTCCCAAATACCATCCTATATGGTGATATCCCAAAGGGTGTCTTGAATGCAGTTCGGTATGCCCAAAGTGCATCATCTAATTTGTCAGACCAGTCTTTGCCCTCGGGTCTAACTGTTTTTCTTAAAATAGTTTTTATGATTCGATTGGATAATTCAGCTTGCCCATTTGCCTGGGGGTGATAAGCTGTTGAAATTCGGTGCGTCACCCCATACCTCTGAAGTAGCTTCTTTATCACTGCGTTGCAGAAGTGCGTGCCTTGATCACTTATTAATGCTCTGGGTACACCGAAACGACTAAAAATGTTAGCTTTCAGGAATTCCGCTACTACTCGAGAGTCATTTGTGGTTGTCGCTTTGGCTTCGACCCATTTGGACACATAGTCTACTGCCAGTAATATATACTCTTTGCCCTTGGAGTTTGGGAGTGGCCCCATGAAGTCTATACCCCATACATCAAATACCTCAACTGGTAGTATGGGCACAGAGGGCATCTCGTCCCTCTTAGTCATGTTTCCTTCCCTTTGACACTGATCACATCCCTTACACCAGGCGATGCAGTCTTTAATCAAAGTTTTCCAGTAGAAACCGCATTCCAAGATTTTTCTAACTGTTCGCCTGTGCCCAAAGTGGCCTCCACAGGGTTTCTCATGGCAGTGTCTCATTATAGCTTGTTGTTCCGATTCGGCTACACACCTTCTCAACACCTGGTCTTCACATCTTTTCCATAGATACGGCTCATCCCATATGTAGCTCTTTGCCTCTCGTTTCATCTTGTTCCTTTCGTAGAGAGTGGCTTGATCCCTGAACTCTCCTCCTACCATGTAGTTTACTAGGTCAGCGTACCATGGTTCCTCGTGCATGGCATAGATAGAATATAAATGTTCGTCTGGAAAGGTCTCAGTTATGGGTATGTCTTCTTCTTTTTGTAAAATCCGGCTGAGATGGTCCGCCACTAAGTTTTGGTTGCCAGCTTTGTCCCTAATCTCGATGTCAAACTCCTGTAGCAGTAGGATCCATCGAATTAGTCTCGGTTTGGTTTCTTTCTTTGCCATTAAGTACTTGAGTGCTGCGTGATCAGTATACACTATGGTCTTGCTCCCCAATAAGTACGACCTGAATTTCTCAAAAGCGAACACTATGGCTAGCAGCTCCTTCTCGGTGGTTGCGTAGTTGCTTTGGGCGGCATTAAGTGTCTTCGAGGCATAGTATATTACGTGCCTCTCTTTGCCCTTCAGTTGCCCAAGTACTGCCCCTACTGCATACCCACTAGCGTCACACATTAGTTCAAAGGGCATCCCCCACTCTGGGGGTTGGATGATAGGTGCTGTCACTAGTCTCTCCTTCAGATGGTTGAAGGCTCTTTGGCAGTCATCATCAAAGTCCCACTCTACATCGTTCTGTAGCAGTCTTGTCATCGGTTGGGCGATACTGGCAAAGTCCTTTACAAAGCGCCTATAAAATCCTGCGTGGCCAAGGAATCCCCTTACTTGTTTGATATTCCTCGGATATGGTAGTTTGGAAATAACTTCTATCTTTGCTTTGTCGACTTCTATGCCTTTGGCTGACACCACATGTCCAAGGACTACTCCTTCTTCCACCATGAAGTGACACTTTTCGTAGTTCAAAACCAAACTCTTCTCTACACACCGTTGCAGTGTTAGCTCCAAGTTTGCCAGGCATAGGTCAAAGGTATTACCATAGACCGTGAAGTCGTCCATAAATACTTCAATCCCGTTTTCTAATAGGTCAGAGAATATACTCATCATACAACGTTGGAAGGTCCCTGGTGCGTTACACAGCCCAAAGGGCATGCGCCTGTAGGCAAAGGTGCCAAAGGGGCATGTGAACGTTGTTTTGTCTTGATCTTCTTCGGCGACCCAGATCTGCATGTATCCCGAATACCCATCCAGGAAACAAAAATGCTTTTTCCCGGCCAAACGTTCCAGCATCTCATCTATGAAGGGCAAAGGGAAATGATCTTTGCGGGTTACCTTATTCAGTTTACGGTAGTCGATGCACACCCTCCATCCTGTTTGTAGCCTGGTAGCGATTTGTTCTTTCTTCTCATTCTCTATGACCTGGATCCCGGACTTCTTTGGTACGACGTGTACAGGGCTAACCCACTTACTGTCTGAGACAGGGTAGATTATCCCCACACTGAGGAGTTTCTTTATCTCTTTGAGTACCACTTCCTTCATGGCGGGATTGAGTTTCCTTTGGGGGTCCCTTACTGGTGTAGATTCATCTTCGAGGAGTATATGATGCTGGCAAATCGTCGGGCTTATACCCCTTATATCGGCCAAAGTCCATCCTATAGCCAGTTTGTAGCGCCCTAGTACTTCTTTGAGTTTAACTTCCTCTTCCTCGGATAGAGCTGAGTTGATGATTACTGGCAAAGTGTCGTGCTCTCCTAAGTACATGTACTTCAGATGCTTTGGCAAAGTTTTCAGCTCCAGTAGTGGGGGTCTCTCCAGAGATGGTTTCATAACCGTTTCCTCCAGTATAGGCAGTTTGCCTGGGTCTCCCTTGTAATTTTCTAGTGCCCCCAATTGCGTGATTGCTTCTTGTATTCCCTCCGGTTCGTCTTCAAATTCATCGTGTAGCATTCCTTGCTGAATCACTACCTCTATTTCGTCATACATACCTGTTTGCATTACTTTGCCTTCTACTGCCTTCTCTATTTGATCGATCATATGAACTTCCTCAGTATCGACTGGGTGTTTCATGGACTTGTAAAGGTCAAAGGTAACCGTTTCTCCCTCGAACTTACATGTCAGTTTGCCTGTCTCGCAGTCTATATGTGTTCTTGCGGTCTTAAGGAACGGTCTGCCCAGAATCATAATTGGCTCTTTGCTTGATCTCCCCATGTCTAGTACGTAGAAGTCTGCTGGGAAGATTAAATCTTCCACCTTGACCAATACGTCCTCCAGTATGCCCTCAGGGTAGACATTAGATCTGTCAGCCAGCTGGATCACCACTCTTGTGGGTTTGAGAACCCCTATGCCCAGGTCCTCGTACATAGTCTTGGGCATCACATTGATTGATGCCCCTAAGTCCAGCATTGCCTTCTCGATTCTCATCCTTTCTATGATGCATGGTATGTAAAACATGCCTGGGTCTCCGCACTTGGTAGGCACGTTCCTTTGAAGCACTGCTGAGACATTTTCACCCACTTCGAATTTTGCATCGTCTTGATATTTTACCTTCTTTGTGCACAGCTCCTTGAGGAACTTGGCACACCGGGGCATAGTGTTTAGTATAGTCAGCAGTGGCATATTTATTTCCACCTTTTTGAACATCTGGAACATCTCGTAAGTCTCTTCCCTTTCTTTATTCTTACTTAGCCTTCCTGGAAATGGGACTCGAATCTTCGGTGGTGGTGATTTATCTCTCTTTGCCTTGACTACTTCTTCTTCCTTCTCTCTTTCATCTTCAATAGTTATGTCCTCTATTTCTATGGTTTCTGTCTCTTGAGGGTGTTTGCCCTGGGTTGGCGCTTTGACTTCTGACAAGATTCTTCCACTCTTCAATTGGATGGCATTACAGTGGGCACTTTTCACTTCGACTTGTGGTGGTAAGTTTCCGTTCCTCTGCTCCAGCTTTGCCACGACCTGATTCAAGTGAGCCATTTGAGCTCCCAAATTATTCAGTTGCCCTCTAGTCTCCTGCTTGAACTTTTCGTTTTCTTGCATGGCTTTCATGTTTTCTTGCTGGAACTTCACACTTTCTTGTTGGAATTTTACGTTCTCTCTGACCAAAGTCTCCATCATGTCCGATAGTGATGCCCCTTTGCCCTGATTCTGCTGGGAATTTCCTTGTTGCTGATGGTTGTAACGGTTTTGGTTCAGGTTGCCTTGATATCCTTCTCCTTGGTTATTATTCCCATACCTGAAATTCTCATGGTGCCTCCATCCTGGGTTGTAGGTATTTGAGTATGGGTCAAAGTGCGGCCTCCCTCTACCTTGACCGTTTCCATTAGATTGCCCCATCGCTTTGAGCTCTTCGTCGAATAAGGATGGACATTCATCAGTGGCGTGCTCTACCTCCTGGCAAATCTGGCACGCTTTGACTGCCTTCTTTGGTCCTCCCGCCATACTGGTCATGAATTTTTCCATGGCACTGCACAGCTTGTCGATTTTTGAGTCAGAGGGGGATTGTACCAGCAGGCTTTGTTTGGGCGTATCAGTATCCTCGCCTAATTCCTCTGCCATCTCTTTGAACAGTTTGAATGCCTCGGCGGCACTTTTGTTGAGTAGAGACCCTCCACTGGCAGCTAGGAGTAGAGTCTTCTCATGATGTCTCAATCCGGACACAAAGTATTGGATGAGATCATGGTCCGGGATCTGGTGCTGGGGGCACTTAGTTAGCAGTTGCTTGAATCTTGCCCAATAGTCTTGGAAATTTTCGTTGGTTCCCATCCTTATGCTATTGATTTTCTTGCGCATTTGTTGGATTCGTGCCGCTGGGAAATATTTTTCCAAGAACCTCTTTTGCAGTTGTGCCCAGGTAGTCACTTCGCCCTCCGGAATAGTATACAGCCACTCTCTGGCCCCATCAGTCAAAGAGAAGGGAAAGGCCAGGAGTCGTATATATTGCGCTAATACCCCGGTTGCCTGAATCGTCCCGCATGCCAGCTCAAAGTCCTGTAAGTGCCTCTGTGGGTCTTCTCCGGGCATATCACTGAACTTTGGCAGGATTTGTATGAAATTGTGTTTCATTTCCCAGGGGGTAGGAATGGTGGGTAAAGTGATGCCCAATGGCCTCAAGTTCATCTCTGACGGGAACATCATGTCCCTCAAAGTACGTGGTGCTTCTGCTCCCATTTCTTCTATCTCTTCTGGTATTGGTTGACTAGGGGTGTCAACTGGTATGATCTCCTTGTTCTTTGCCTTCTCTACCTTACGTGCTTTGGCAGAATTCTCTCCTTGGGATGCACGTGCTAATGCCTTGTTCTTCGCTTCTTTTCTTAGTCTCTTGGCGGTTTTCTCGATCTCAGGATCAAAGAGTAATCCCGTGTCGCCTTCCACCGTGTTTAGGGTACCTAGTCAAAGAAGTAAAACAAATCAATTAGCACAGAAAAACTAAAAAGCTGGAATATTGCCTCCCCGGCAACGGCGCCAATTTTGACGACGCGAAAACTTTGTCGTGGAAGCTAACGCGCGCAAAATAAATTTATAAAGATTCCTAAACTCAACACAAGATAGCAAGTGGTAAGTATAGGGTCGATCCCACGAGGAAGCAATTGCAATTTAGTTAATCTCGGCTTTGCCCAAATAGTGTCACAATAAAAAGGTTCTGAGTTTGGTTGCTGAGTCACAGCGTTTAATCAAACTACCAACTAACAGAAATAATTAAACTAGTTAACCCAAACTAACATGCAGAAATAATAAACTACCACTTTGACCAAACTGGAAACAGATAATAATTAATTTAACTGAAATCAAATAAGAGAAAATAGGCTTCTGGGCTTTGGCTTCTCTCTGGGTTCTCTGGGCAAACTACCGATCCCTGGCACTTATGTTTTTAACTGCTGGTTTGTCAATCGGTTATAGGATGTCTAACAAAGTGAAAGCAGTCCTATTAAGTCACGCCTACAGTCACCCCACCCCAATCCGTCCTTACTGGGTAAAGAGAAGGCAAGGTATACTTATGCCTAATCCCCTGAACTTAGACAATTCGATAACCTATGTGGTCGCATGGATCTAGTTTGCCCAAACTCGCATTATTCTCTCGACGAACCCAATTCGGCCAATAGCATGTCCGGAAATCCGAATCATACGACCGCAACTCCAACACGTTCTAACGCTATGCCCGAGCACATCTAACGCGGAATACTCGGTTGATCAATCGCTGGTATCTCAAAGTGTAAGGGTTTCCTAACGACCAAATTAGTCCGCCCAAACCTGCAAGAATAAAGTTAAACCTCAACTATGTATCGGGAACAAACCCCAGGCAGCTAACTAAGCCCTATCAACCTCACGGTTCTATCTTAGCCCAGAGTTCCCTTCGATTTGCCTTTGCCCAGACGCCCTGCAAGTTTAGCTACTCATGTGCGAATTAATAAAACAAGAAATAAGTTGGAAATCGAAACTGAAATTCATATTAACTAGAATCGGAAATAATTCAACTGGAACAATAAAAACAAAGTACTAAAAACATAAAGCAATAAATTGTTTTAATGCCCGAAGGCTCGATCAACTTCAAAACAAAGAACTTGGCCGGAAATCTCCACGAGCTTCGATCGCCGGCGGCTTACTTCGTGAACGTGGTCGTGTATTGTGTATTCTGTCTTCTCCAGCTTCTCTTCCTTATATAGGCTAGAATTAGGGTTGCGGAATCGCTGTTGCATGGGCCGCTGCATGGGCTTCCTTTTCCAGGCGCCGCTAAGTACTTTCCATCTTTAGCTCCAGCCGCCTTTTACTTTGCCCGCTGGCAATCCGCTTCCCAAACTCTCTTCAGGTATTCTTCTCCTCCACAGGTGAACGGACCAGGCACGGTACTTAATAGTCGATTTGGGTCTTCTGCTTCATGACTCAACCCTGAATGGTTTGACTTGCCTTGTTTGGCCATCTTTGTTCAGTCACTACCACTCCAAATCGCTGTTTGCCCAAAGAAGGGGTTTTCCTTGCCTCTTTTGCCCAGTGCGCCACCTGTTACCTGTTTGCCTGCACACTCTGACCAAACACTCTACTGTGCCCTCCCAGACACGTAAAACAGACTCAAACTGACTCAAAAAAAGGGCTCAAGATGAGCAAATAAAATGGCTCATCAGCCGGATAGACTCTTCTACCAAGAGTCGGGTTTCGGCCCCGGTTACTTCCTTCACCGCGCCTTCTTGGAGGACATAAGGTCTCTCTGCCTTGTCGTCTCCTCCCAACACTACCAAAGCCTCTTCGGTAGCCTTAACAACTCCACCTTCTCCGGTGTAGCTTGTATCAACCTCGGTTACTTCTTTCGCCGAGCTTCCATCGAGGACATAAAGGCGACTCGCCTTTCTCTTTCCCCGCAATATTACCAAACCACCTTTGGTAACCCTTAAAACTCCACCTTTACAAGTGAGTTTATAGCCCTTCATATCAAGGGTACTCAAGGAAATCAAATTCCTCTTCAAGTCAGGGACATGTCTTACCTCGCCTAGCGTGCGCACCGTGCCATCGAACATCTTCAATCGGATATTCCCAATCCCTTCGACCTTGCACGAGGTGTCATTAGCCATGAACACCGCACCATGCTCCAAAGATTCATAAGTCTCGAACAACGACCGGTCCGGACACATATGAAACGAGCAACCCGAGTCTAAGATCCAATCATCACACAAGTTGGAGTTCTCGCCTAGAGCCATTAGTAGTTCTCCATAGAAATTCCCATCTACTAATCCAACGTCACCGGAATTCCGATTACCGGAATTATTGTTGTTGCTCTCCCTATTCTTCAACGCGTAGCACTCCGACTTTATGTGTCCCTTCTTCTTGCAATAGAAACACACCTTATTCCCGTGTCGCGACTTCGAATTCCCCGAGTCGCTCCCTTTATCACGGTACTTCTTTTGGACGCTAAGTCCTTCACCCACATCGGGCACACCATCCTTGTTGGACTCCATCCTTTGTACGTTTTCCCTTGACGAGAGAGCCGAAGTTACGTCTTTAAACGTGAGACTATCTCGTCCATAGAGAAGCGTGTCCCGAAAAGCCGCCATCGAGGGGGGTAGCGAGCATAACATCCAAAACGCAAGATCATCATCTTCGATCTTCACGCCAATTTTCCCAAGGTCAGCTACACGCTCCTTGAATCTCGCTACATGGTCTTGAATCGACGACCCCTCCGCCATCTTGAGGAAGTAGAGACTTCTCTTCAAGTGATGCTTGCTGGACACCGTTTTCTCAACGCACATCGATTCCAACAACTCCCATAATTCCTTTGCGGTCTTTGCCTCCGTCGTTTCCTCAGTCAATGAATCTGAAACATGAAGCCCTATGGTCGCCATAGCCATCTGATCGAGCTCCACCCACTCGTCATGCTTCATGTCTTTCGGCTTGTTGTCAATACCAAGTAGAACAATCTCTTGCTTAAGAGATCTGAGGACTAACCTCATCTTGTATTGCCAAATAGGAAACCTCGTGTTGAGACTTAAATTCGGTAGATCGTACCTCACGCTCGCCATCGAAACCAAAGCTCTGATACCACTTGTTGTAAAACGACGATGTATAGTACGAACAATATGCGGAACCCCGAATATAACTCAACAATAAATAAAGAAGGAGACAAGAAAAAAAGACAAGGAATTTACGTGGAAACCCAAATCGGGAAAAACCACGGGAGGAACGACGAGAACTTTTACTATAATATTGTCGATGATTACAAGGATTGATATACACTCTAAAACCCTCTAATCTCACACAATATTATCTCTCTCTATGATGGTATTAACTTGTGTTAACTCGTGTTCTACACTCAAATAATTGTGTCTATGGAGATCCCTATTTATAGGTGTAGAAAACCCATAAATTAGGTAACCAATAGGAATAGGAATAAACCTTTTTTCCTAATATATGACTCCTAAATCCATAAGGAATAGAATTATATTATATTAAATATAATTCTAATTTTCCTAAATAAGGAAACAAAATTCCTACGGATTCGAGTCATATTTTAACACTTTTGAGCTTGGAAACATTGATACGCTCAAGAGTATAAACTTGGACAGGTGCGGAGAAGGAGCGGTGAAGTCTGTGAAAGAGATGTTAAGAGAAGGGGTGGTTAAGAGAATTCCCAATATCAAAAGATTGTGTCTGGAGTATAAATCTGATGATGTACATGTTGATTCGAATGATGAAGATAATGATGATGTGTATTTTTTGGGCAATATGAAATATCTGTGTGGATTGGAATCCCTATACGTCCACTTTATATCCGCAAGTAGGTTGTTTACTCCATTGCAGAAGATTACCTATCCACACTCCCTTAAGAAGTTGAGTCTTTATTTGTACGATGAGCTTGAATGGGACGACATGCTGGAAAAGATGGGTTCGTTGCCTCTTCTCGAGAAACTCATATTAGTGTTTGGGTGCTTCGAGAAAGGGAAGTGGGAAATAGGCCAAGGACAATTCCCCCGCCTCAAGTACTTAAAACTGATCAACTGTCGGGGTCTCGAAAACTGGAGTGCGGTGGAAGAGGATTCCTCCATCCTTCCACGACTTGAACATCTTTATCTTGAAATGTTGTATGAGCTAAAGAAGATCCCTTTGGAGCTTGGAAACATTGATACGCTCAAGAGTATAAAGTTGGACTGTTGCGGAGAAGGAGCGGTGAAGTCTGTGAAAGAGATGTTGGATGAGCAAGTCGACTTACAAGGCGGGGAGGATCAACTAACCTTTCACGTCCAGGTTAGGGTTGGAGAGAAGCAACAACACCTGATGATGAGCTTAGCGAGTTGTAAATTTTCTGTGAATGTTAAAAAATCTTGAATGTTTTAGTCTTTTGAAATCATGTTTGCAAGTCAGAATGATAGTAGTATTTTTTCAATTTAATTTAGTACTCTGATTTGTTACACTGTTTTGTTATTTAGTTGTCACATTAGTTTTATTGTAGTACATATTTTCACATTAAAATTATCATGAAAATTACACATTTTGTATCTTTTTTTATAATTTCAAAAAAAAAAAATCTAATTATCAATTTTTAATTTAGGGTTAATTTAATTTTTGTTAGTCAAAATTGCATATTATGCATATTTTATTATTTTATATGATATAAATAATATAATCAAACTTATTATAAATAATATTTTATGTGATAATGATGAAATTATTATTATGGATTTATAATTATGGTGTGAAAAATAATTCAAACTTATCAAGTAATATTAAAAAGACAGAAATTTGCTTAGCCGTGGGAGGTGGGGGCTCTACCAAAAAGCATGCAACGATAGAATGAAGCTCTCCCATTTTTATTTGTATGGGTGAAACGCCCGCTTTCGCCTACCACTTTCTCATCGGTTTAAAGAGGTAATGATTTTAGGACTAGAGGGAAGTTCAAGTTGACCAATAATAGGCGAACAACTAACTTCTCTGGTGTCCGTCAAAGGATTTTGAGGTAGGGGATGACCTGTAATTAATCTGGATGTTTAGGTTAATGGGAACATTATTGAAAGAAGAAAAGCACGAGGTTCATAAATTATCTAACGAGATTATTATCATATTAATCATATTCCCTCAACAAAGAACGTTACAATCGGCACAAAATCCCACACGGGTTTTTTGAAATATGGAACAACCGAAATAAACAAGAATAATAAAATTCTCCCCAAATCCCCACTGAGTGAATAACATAACGAGTGTGTTAATTTTTTTTTTTTTTAAATTTACTCCAAAAACCTAAAACGAGTTTTAAAGCTTCAAAATAAAATCGAAAAGTTATAAATTCATCTAACTCAAAATAACTCTCTCCTTCCACATTTTAGAATAAAAGCATGTTAAGCACAAAGAGATTCAAACACACAAACACAACCACAACATCAGAGAAATAATTCTAACATCCCAACTAAAATAACCACGACCAAAACCGGTCATCATCCAAACACCACATCAAAATGAGCCACACATGACCATAATCCAAAATCAACAAACATAATCCATCACCAAAACAAAGTCTCCAAAATAAAGAAAAAGTCTAGAAATGATAAGCGAATAAGAGAGAAGGATAGAGAAAAGAGGAAGAAGTAACCCTCAACTCTCGTACGGAGGCGGACTTTATGCTGATGGTGTGGAATATGGACAGAGATGGCGGGACTGAGACGGGCTCAATCGAGAGTGAGAGCGACGGTGACGTTGAGTCGCGGCGGAGCAGGGCTGAGCGTGGCGGCTGTGGTTTTCCATAGACACTCAGTGACTTCCTCATCATCTTTGAGGATTACACTGACATTAACTGCAATAATGTATCTTGGACGAAAAATACGAAGCAAAGCATTTAAATACCGACATAGATACTCAAGTGTTCCACTACAACTGGGTGGTCATTGAAATCCCATTCAATCTGTTTTATCTTCAAATAGAAACTATCAGAAACTCTCAGAAAGATTTGAGATTGACTTAATGCCTTGACAATCGTACACACAGTAGCGGAAATTTAAATGTGACTTCCACTCCGATATAATGTAGTTGGCAAATAACTGTTGACAAACTCAAAAAAGAGTATGTTTGGGACCTCGACAGCAATCTTCTTGATCAAATGCCGTAAATGAATAAGTAGGCGCTTGATCGAACAACTAGATAACTTGATTTCATCAAAGCCATCACAGTGGAAAAGCACGAGAAGTTGACAAATGGCTCTGTAGGCAGATACACTTCTGACAGATACAAAGACTTGAGATTAGGGAAGTAGTTGTTGTGGCAGTGATACCAATTCGAACATTCCACAATTTGGATGCTTTCAAGGGTTGGGGAGTCGAGTTCAATGGAAGTCTCAATTATCGACTCCATTGCAAGAAAAATGTTCAAAGTAGTTGAGATGATGATTCCTATTTGCAATATTGATGGTTTTCAACCCCTTACATTCATAGAGGTCTACACGGTTAACCAAAGGACAGCCTGCGATTATCTTATCCAGAGCCTCGTCGGAAATGTCGACGCGGGAGAGGGAAAGAGTGAAAACATGAGTGTTCATAAAATGAATTTGTAAACATAAGGAACGAAGTACTATATAACAATTCATTCATAAAAAATAAAAAATAAAAACTACTCAAAGGTACCATGATCATAACCTTTTCACACAAGAAATAGATTTGACAAGATCATCATATATTGAGCAGGTTAAATTAAATCAAAATTATATAATATGACACTCTTACTAATTTAATAAACAAGTTAAGCGAGTTACTTAGGCTATTGACAGGTTCATTCCCAGTTAACTCGCGACTGATTCGCTTTTTAATCGTGCATGTTTCGTTTCAAAACGTGTTATCGGGATCGAAATGCATATACTTCAACATATAAATACAAACATTATATTTCAAAAAATCTCTATGCAAGGCTTTCATCAAGGTCAAGCAAGAAGGCTATCACCTCCGCCTGCATCAGTTTCAATAGGGAAGAACTGTTAGTTTTTTCGAAGCTCAGGTTTTAGTCGAAAGTTTCATCGAAGGCGTGGGTTATGTTGAAGTACTGTTTAATATATCTTCATTGCCTTTTTTTGTAATCTCTAAAAAATCTCTGTGAATCATTTACAAAACAATGGAAAACATTTCAAAATTGACATCAAACGCAATACTTTAAATTCGTTCAAAACAACCATGTTAACACCATGTGTCGGCCTTTGACAAAACAACCATGTTAACACCGATGAAAGCGTTGTCTACGAGCATGTTTTCAGCCTTTATACTGGAGTTTATTTTAATCTTTATGATTCAATTTTGAATTTGAATTGAATGGTTTCAGCTTTGTTTGTGTAGGAGATCAAGACTCAAGTTGGTTCCTAGGAATGATAAAAACACTCCGTGGTGTCACGCCCATAACTTTCTGGGCGCAACAGCAGGACAATTGCTGGTTGATGTGCTTTAATGGGACGGCTTCGAGGTGTGGAAGGGAAGATCACCCTCCGAGTTCAGACATGCTGACCCGGTTAAGTTCGGGGTGCTTGTCGCTAGTCGAGGACTTAACTTGAATGGAGGGAATTCGACCATCCCTTGTCCCAAATACGGTCGGGCCACACTGGTCGGGGACTGGAGCCGTCCCCCTGAGGAGCCCAAGGCAGGGCGAAACCAGCAATTGTCTCGATGGTTAAGGCTGAACCTCTCGTTCGAGGTTGCCTCGCGACGCGAGTGTTTCCGCCACTCGCGAAGGTCGTGACAGTGGGCTTCAAAAAATACATGCTCTTCAAGTGTTTGTAGAAATGCCTCAAAGAAATCTTTCCCGTATCTCTCACTTCCTCAATTCAATTCATGTAGGTTGTCCGTGCAGTAACCAAGAATTAGTGTTTAGACTTTTGGATTTGAAGTTTATGATGTTCTCCTGTATGATTGTTGAGTCTTGAAATGCTCCCTCTGCAGGTAAGACGTAATCGGTTGTGGGGGACAGATGTGTACACTGTCGACTCTGATTTGGTGGCTCGTACTTATAGTATAAATACTATTTTTACTTTGAATCTGCAAAGAATGAATAAACATTGACTTGCACAAATTGTTCTGTTTAGTTCTGATGCATACAGGCTATTGTTGCCCAACTGCATCTCCTCCTTTATCTGCTACTCAAGAGTTCAAGGCTACTATAAGAGTGCTGCCTCCACAAGACTGTATATGTCCAAAATATACTTAACACTTTAAGGAAGTACCCATTCTTGGTAGTTTTTCTTATTGTCATAGTTCATAACAAAATCTGATGCATAATGACACAAAATCTTATTTTTCGTTTGAGTTAATATAGAAATTCAAAGCCTCGAAATATTGGAGTTTCATCAACTGTATATAGTTTTCTTTAGTTTTATGACTATGGTCTATGGCCTATGGGACAAGTATTTTACTGTACTACGGAATACTGTGAAAACTTGATAATTTCTATTGGTAAAATATGCTTGTTTATTTTATTTTAGCACGGTTCATTTCTTTTATTATCTTTTTTGAGGCCCATTGTTTAGTATTCATGATTTCCCTGTCACACCTAGTAAATTGCTATCATTGTGGAAAGGAGCATTTTTTGTCTTTCCGCATTTCCTTTCATTTTCTTTTATCTCATATTAAAGTATGGCATAGTAGTGATTCTTATAATACTATATTTTATAGGTATTTTGTCCCAAAATATATAGTGTTTTGAATATGAACACAAACATGGTTTTTCCTACCTCTCTACCATGCGTATAGTTCCCATATTCCTGAACTATTTGACTCAAGTTCAGTTAAATTCTTAGGTTACATTTCTACACTGAGGAATAATATCCATTCGCGGACATGGAGAGCTCCGATTGATTGCAGCTATTGTGTAGAGAGGTGTTGCTTTGTGAAGGTTGGTAGCATTGTGATCCCAGTATAAATTCATTGTCCTGTCAACACTCAACACCCCTTCTCCCTACCTCACAGCCTTTCTGTATTTATGATTGCATTTACTGCAGGTTATTTTAATGTATTGCTTGTGTTTCGAAATAAAATTAGAATAAAAATGCTTATTTGTTACCTTTACCAACGTCGATTCATCTTTGTGCGTCGGTGCCAGAAAGGAGGATTAATTATTGATCTTGAACCTGATCTCACACATTCATCAACTATGATGCCTACTTTTGCTCCGGTATTTACTTTGTGACATTCATTTTTTATTCACATTCACAGAGAGATACACTCAAACACAAGACTTGCTTTTGCAGATCATTCGCTATTGCATATATTGTTAAAGATGCTTGACCTATAATTTTGTCTTCTCTACGTTTGAACTTTAGAAGTATCTCGAATGTTCTGTGTATTGTTCCTGAATATGTGAAGAAGTGAATGTGATGCATGTCACATTTTTCACTATTAGTTCTCCTTGTGATACATTCACAATTCTCATTACTTTGAAATTTCAAACAGGGATATCTTTTGTGTGGTATGCTATTTATGCCAGGCTCCCAACATTTCTTGACAACTAAAATATATATATTAGGATAGTCTGAACTACAAGACCATTACGGTTTTCTCATCTCTGATTGGTGCAGTGTCTTGATTATATGATTTGCTGAATAATTGTTTTAAAAAACTCTAACTGCATTTCTTCTCTGATTAAATCATTTAAAAGGGTTGTTTGCTATTTCAAGTTAGTGCCCTTATTCTTAACGTAACTGTTCTTTAATGGGAGGTCCTGATGAAAAAAGACTAGTAAGATTATACTTAAAAACCTTTTTTTCCGGTACTATTAAACTTCTTGAAGAACCTTTCAACAACATTAATTCAGTTCCTTCCCTTTCCCCCCATCCAATTGATATTTCAGCCGAGTGTCTTTTTAGTCTGCCCAAACTCGAATCATTGTGCTCCATTGGGTGAAGAGGATACTATGGATGTTACATAAAAGTCTACAAGACTCTCTCGTCCCTTCATAATTAATCCAATAGTCTAGCTACTTCAAACCGATGAAAGCGTTGTCTACGAGCATGTTTTCAGCCTTTCAGAGTTTCAGGTGCTTCAAGTTCAAGAGCCTTTGGCTTCTTCTATTGTTACTTTATTCAGACTTCCCTTCTTCGCCGGTAATAGCTATAGATAAATTTAGAAGAATATGTCGATCGTGCTTTTGAAATGGAATTTGATATCATACATGCTGAAATAGTTGAGTCCATCAATAAACACATCCCATTCTTGCATGAATCTCTCAATCCTATAATTTCTCAATTTCCACCATGCCGAAATCTGAGATTGTTGAGGATGTTACAAGCTTATAAAATTCCGTTTTTACGATGATAACTGACACTTAGGAGTACTAGTATGTTTTTATTCTGAGTTTATACTGTTGAAGAACTGTTGTTATTCATGAAAATTGAGTTTTTGTAATTAGGTTATAGTTAAGTTTTATTGCCTCTTAGGAATTCTCCAAACAGTAATTTTATACTCTTTGCAAAGTTTTTTACATTAATTTTTGGTTTTGTGATTAGATTTTAAGAATATTTTCTGCTCTTGTTTATGAGTTACGAGAACATATCTTGTTTATGAGTTACGAGAACAGCTGCATTTTCAACTTTATCATTTGAACAAATTGAAGAAGTAAATATGAAGATCAAGATTGTGAGGGCTTCAGAAAATGCATTATTGGAAGTCATGAATAAAAGACATTCTCACTTCCTCAATTCAAAAATGTGCCACTTCAATTCATATACAAATCTATATCTATATGTATAAAACAAGAATAGAAATTTAAATAATCAAAACATTCAATTTTTTAATAATTACATAAGCTATCTGTTTTATTGTGATAGAACTTTGTCCTTTATAAAAATATTTATTTCATATTTATTTTAAAATTGACAGCTTTATCATTAACTTTTAAAATAACTTATTTTAATAGATGCCCTGCTGGACTATTTTGTCTAAACCTAACAATTGACTTTTCTTTATCTTATCTTTCAATTGAATGGTCCGAAATTCACAACTTCTGATTTAAAAAACAAAACAAAAAAAAAAAAAAACTCAAAAAACAACTTCTCCACAGATATACTACACCAAAATCATTTTCTCAGAGTTTCATTATGGGAAAACCAAAACCATGGCAGCTTATGCATCCTTGATTTCTCTGATGCAAGTCATTGATGATCTCAAACATCATCCTTCCCCTCCAATTTCTCTCGACAAACAATTAATCGACTCCATCACTCAACGCATCACATACTTTGAAGATTTTCTCCATTCCTACATTAGTAGTAGTCCTGTTGCCGACTATGATGAAGAAGTTGCAGATCCATTGGAGATGCTATTGAGTATCATATTGTGTACTGTATCAACCACAAAAAGAATAAAAAGGCAAACGATGATGAAAAGGCCAAATCCCTGAACCGATGCTATGGTATCCTGCAAAGTGTGATTGAAGAGATGGATTTGATCAAAAAAGTTGTGGTCGATACACAGAAGAAGAAGAAGGTGCCGCTGGTCCATGATCAAGTGGGCACGACAAATGTCACTGATCGAAGTGAAACCTTTGTGGGGTCCGATGGTGTCTTGATCGAAATCATGGAAAAGCTTGCCGGAGGCCAACTTGATTTCCAGGTCATCCCGATCGTGGGAATGGGCGGTATTGGTAAGACCTTTCTTGCCAAAACTATTTACACAAAACCACTTATTAAGGAGCATTTTGATATCTGTGCTTGGGCTACGATTTCTCAAAACTATGACACCCGAGAAATACTATGTGAGCTTCTTTTTCAAGCCACTAACACCAACAAGGAACAACAGAGTGGGAAGAGTGTAGATGAATTGGGATTAGAGCTCAGTAAATATTTATTTGGTAGAAGGTTTTTTATTGTGATGGATGATATGTGGAGTATCGATTCATGGGATCAGATACAACGCTTCTTTCCTAACAACTACAACGGTAGTCGAGTCCTGGTGACGACTAGGCTATCCCAATTGAGTTCGCAACTGACAACTGATTATAGTCTCAACATGAGTTTCCTAGATAAGGTTAGCAGTTGGGATCTGTTCTCTAAAACAGTCTTTGGTGAGAACAGTAGTTGCCCTCCTGAACTGGAGGAAATCGGAGAGAAGATTGTGGACAATTGCAGAGGTCTTCCTTTATCAATATCTGTGGTGGGAGGTCTTCTGAAAACTATGGAAGGCACTCGTGCATCTTGGGAATCAATACGAGACAACTTCACCTCGGTGGTGAATATGAGGGACGACAAACATTGTTTGAGATTGTTGAAGCTGAGCTATAATAATTTGCCGGTATACTTGAAGCCGTGCTTTTTATACATGGGAGTGTTTAAGGAGGACGAAAGGATTTGTGTCTCTAGGCTTGTCCGACAATGGGTTTCCGAAGGATTTCTTAAACCAACGAAAGGCGAAGCCTTGGAGATTACCGGTAGAGGTTTCTTACAGGACCTCGTCAATAGAAATCTCATTCTAGTTGTTGAGATTAACGGTAGAGGTTCTACAGGGAACATAAAGTTTTGCGAAATTCACGATTTGGTTAGGGACATGTGTTTGAAAGAAGGTCAGAAAGAAGGGTTTTATCATGTCATGGGGAAATCTAACCATCCTTCTCCTCAGGGAATGCATGCCCAACGCCGGGTTATTATACCCGAGAAAACATTGAAAGAGTACAACGTACGTGGTGACTTGAGATTGATGTCACACACTCGCTCGATTATTTCCGAATACGGTAGTGTTCCATTATGCAAGAATCTGGTATTACTGAGGACATTGCAAGTGCATAACAAATTCAGTTTAGACTATGACAAATTCAGTATCGACTTTAATTCTGTTGTGTCTCACTATGTCAACCTGCGACACCTTGCTATCACAGCTTCAGGGATGCTGCCATTACTTCCCTCTATTAGTCACCTTTGGAATTTGCGTACACTTTTTGTTTCTTCTTCTTTCGATTTTGAACCCATCCTGGTCGTTGATTTCTGGGAAATGACTCAGCTTAGGCATATGAATTTCATCGGTAATTTTGCATGTCCCCCGGATCCTCCGAGCTGCGATGGGCGAGAAGGTGATGCGGTGGTCATCATGGAAAATCTACAGACCCTTAGAGGAATAAGGAATTTCAAATTTAGAAATGGGGTGGTTAAGAGAATTCCCAATATCAAAAAATTGCATCTGGAGTATTTTTATTATGATGATGTTGATTTGAATGATGATGTGTATTTTTTGGGCAATATGAAATATCTGTGTGGATTGGAATCCCTATCTGTCAGTTTTTTATCTCCTTTGCAGAAGATTACCTATGCACGCTCCCTTAAGAAATTGTGTCTTAGGGTGGCCAGAGAGCATGAATGGGACGACATGCTTGAAAAGATCGGTTGGTTGCCTCTTCTCGAGAAGCTCATATTATTTAGGGGGTGCTTCGAGAAAGGGAAGTGGGAAATAGGCCAAGGACAATTCCCCTGCCTCAAGTACTTAAAAGTGAGCTACTGTGATGGGCTCGAAAACTGGAGTGCCGTGGAAGAGGATTCCTCCATCCTTCCACGACTTGAACATCTTCATTTTGGAAGATTAGAAGAGCTGAAGAAGATCCCTTTAGAGCTTGGAAACATTGATACGCTCAAGAGCATAGAGTTGGAGTTTTGCGGAGAAGGAGCGGTGAAGTCTGCGAAAGAGATGTTCGACGAGCAAGTCGAGTTACAAGGAGGGGAGGATCAACTAAGCTTTCACGTCCAGGTTTGGGTTGGAGAGGAGCAACAACACCTCATGAGCTTAGCGAGTTCTAACTTTTATGTCAGCTGACAAAATATTGTCCCTCCCTGAATAAATAAATACGGGCCTAGAGATGTAAAGTCCTATTTCTTCGTCCTTGTTAAGAATTGATAACCCACAAAGGGCACGAAAGACATTTCCCCCCTTCTAAATTTGCAAAAGCGATGTAGCTATTGAGTGCTGATCTTTGGGTAAAACAAACTTATTTTGTATTTTTGTTATAATGGTGCATTATCTTTGCCTGCAATTTTTATGTGCTCTTATAAACTGTAGTACTACTTGTTTGTGTACATAGACAAGTTTTGATGGATCCCAAGTTTGAATTATGGTTTCTTTCAAACTGTAGCTATGCAATAATGATTATGTACTTCATAGTTTGTACTTTGTCGAGAGTATTTCATGTTTCAATCACGCGGATGTGAGTTTTTCCCACTTTGCCAAATGTGTCAAGTTTCCATCGTGTGGGAAAAGTATATTATGAGGTTAGCATTTGTATCACTCGATATAAACAAAGTTAGAGTACCACTCGATTTGTATCAAACACTTACTGACAAATGGAACTCCTCCAAGCGAGGGCAGCCCTCCAAAACCCGAGTCAGGGAAAACAGATTTAAACAATCAACTGTAAAAATCACAAACTCTATTCATCCCGTAGCAATGCATCCATCCTAAGAATAAAAAATTACTAGTGAAAAAACAAACAAAGATTAAAAAAGTGATGGAAGCAATTCATACCTGGTAAAGATTTCCAACATTATTCAAAACTAGCGTTTTAAGGAGAGACTGAAAATTTTCAAGTATCCCACGAAAATAAGACATATATTGGAGACGCGAAGTAAGATAAAGAGTTTGCAGTTGCGGAACGTAGTCAAATATTAAGTTAACCATATCTGTAGAATTGAAATCGAACGTCGTGAGATTAGTGGCGTAGAAACCTATCTCTTCAAGACCTTTACAGCCATGAATAACAAGGCACTTTATTCGGAGATCGAGCCCCCTCGGAAAGCACAACTTAGACGGAAGTTTACACTCTACTAGTCTTGAACAAGATGTTAAGACTCAGTCAAAAATAATATTTCAGTTTTTAGACTTAGTCTACTAGTTAATAAGGTTGTTGCTATTTCATTGCTTTAGTTACTCATTATCAGTTATGTATTTTGCCTATTTAAAAGCTTTTCTCTTATCAATAAAATAAGCTGGTTTTCTTCTCCATCTCTTTACCAATATTTGAGATATTTTCATAGCATAACATTGGTATCAGAGCCAAGTTGTGGAAAAAAAACACCATATACTCAATGGCCGAAGGTTATACAGCACCTGCCATTCCTCGTTTTGATGGTCACCATTACGACCATTGGAGCATGTTGATGGAGAACTTCTTACGTTCAAAAGAGTATTGGCATGTTCTTACGGAAACCAAGCAAAAAGAACAAGACAGCTTGAAACTAAAAGACTTGAAGGCAACGAATTATTTATTCCAAGCAATTGATCGGGCAGTCCTGGAAACCATTCTCTGCAAAGATACCTCCAAACATATTTGGGACTCCATGAAGAAGAAGTATATCAAGGAACATCAAGAGCAAAGAGGCAGCAGCTCCAAGTGCTCCGTTCCGAGTTCGAGATGCTTCAAATGAAATCGGGTGAGTCGGTTACAGACTATTTTTCTCGAACTATGACAATAGTTAACAAGATGCGTATCCATGGTGATAAGAGTGATGATGTTGCTATTGTTGAGAAGATTCTTCGCTCTTTAACACCAAAATTTAATTTTGTTGTGTGTTCAATTGATGAATTACAAAGTTCATTGTTGATTCATGAGCAAAGAATCAACAAACAGGAGCTAGCCTTGAAGGCTTCAACCGACAATAATTATGGTTCTAGATCCGCAGATCGTGGCCGAGGTAGAGGAAGAGGAGGTCGAGGTAATAGAGGTGGACGAGGAGGTCAGAATTCCCAAACAAATGAAGACACATCATCTTCTCAAGGAAGAGGAAGAGGAGGACGTCATAACCAAAATGATCGATCCAAGATCGAATGCCACCGGTGTCATAAATTCGGTCATTATCGAAATGAATGTTACACCAAGCTGCCCCCGATCAAGAAAATGCAAAGAAATCAAATTTTGTCGAGAAGGAAGAAGAAACGTTACTCATGGCGTATCACGAGAACGAAAGCAAATACGAGCACGATATATGGTATTTGGACACGGGCTGCAGCAATCATATGTGTGGAAGTAATTGCAACATATTTTCTTTCACGATCATTGTGTGTTTGAGTACTTATTTTATGATTTTCGTCCCATAAATATATTGTTCGTGACAATTTTGAGTTACATATGAAAGAATATTATAAAATGTGTTATTGGGCAGGAAATCTATGATCTCGAGTGCTATAACGAAAAATACAAAGAAAAAGAGAACTTGCGTCGTTGTACAAGCTTGCGCAGCTGTGGAAGAAATTGAATTACGACTTCGGCAACCGTTGGATCTTAAAGCAACTCACACAACATTTTCACAGTTCATTAATCCACATTTTGACCGTTCGGATCATTCAAAAGAGCTCTGTGAAAGAAGATATCAAGCCCGGAAATGTACAGCATAAATTTGTCCTCAAGCCGAGAGTCGCGCAGGCGACCATTTTACACCTCCTCCACTGCTTATAGTTTGGATCACCAACAGTCAGATCTGGAACTGTTCCTTCAACAAATTCCATTTTGTTTTTGGACCCTAAGGCCAACTCCATCGAAATTTTCCATGAATGATAATTGTTTCCATCCAACAACTGAGAAACCAACACAGTACTAGAAGACTCACTAGGATGCATATAATACAATCCTTCAGTCTCATCGACAGTAGACGAAGACGACATAATGAAGAGAGAGATCGAGCAAAGATGAAAATCAAGCAAATCCGAGAGAAAACACAGATGAAAAAGTGCAGACAAACAGATCTAAGCACTAACAATCGAGTGAGCTGAATCTAACCTCGTGTGACTTAGCTCTGATAACATGTAGAAAAATAAGCCGGAGATACGCCAGTGCATGACTTTCAACAAATAAATAAAAATAGTTCTAAAACTAAATTTAGTGGCGATGGAGAAGCTCGTTGTTGAACTCGGTGCAATGCTTTCGGCATGGGTGCTCTTCAATTCTAATAGAAAAACATATTTTAATAGAAATTTTTCAAAAAATCGCATACAATGATCAGTGTCTTCTACATTAAAAAAATACTAGGGTTCACATAAAAAAATCCACGATTAAAAAGAGAATACTTCATGATGTGAATCCCGAAATACCAGAATTAATGTAAAAACTAAAAAAAAACCACAAATATCAATCACTAGATGAGAAACGTGGGTGGAGTACGTGAATTATTCCTTCTTCTAGAGAGAAGACTTTATGTGTAGATGACGAAATATCAAAAGTGAAGTAAAAACTCAAAAAATCCACAAACTTGAACCTGAATAATCAACAGATGAGAACCAAAAACCTAGGGGCGAGGAAAATAATTCTGCCCTAAAATTGGGCTATATATTTTTATATCTTGGACTATATAGGAACTCAACTTAGTAACTCAAAACTATCACTTCATCGGAGATGTTCTAACAAAAAAGTAACCATTCCCTTTTCTTTATCTTATCTTTCAATTGAATGGTCCGAAATTCACATTTAAAAAACAAAAAACAAAAATACAAACGTCCAAACATATGTACAGTGTATAATATTACCACCAAAATCAGGTACTACATCATATTCTCAGACTTTCATTATTGGAAAACCATGGCAGCTTATGCATCCTTGATTTCTCTGATGCGAGTCATTGATGATCTCGAACATCATCCTTCCCCTCCGATTTCTCTCGACAAAAAACTAGTCGACTCCATCTCTCAACGCATCACACACTTTCAAGAATTTCTCCAGTCCTACTGTAGTAGAAGTCCTCTTGCCGACTATGATGAAGAAGTTGCAGATCCATTGGAGATGCGAATTGCAGCTGCACCTTTCGCAGCCGAAGACGCTATTGAGTATCATATTGTGGACTGTATCAAAAAGAAAAAGAATAAAAAAAAGGCAAACGATGATGAAAAGGCCAAATCCCTCAACCGATGTTATGGTGTCTTGCAAAGTGTGATTGAAGAGATGGACTCGATCAAAAAAGTTGTGGTCGATACACAGAAGAAGAAGAAGAAGGTGCCGCTGGTCCATGATCAAGTGGGCACGACAAATTGTTGGGTTTTGTATGAATCTCATCCATACTCCAAAAGATGGATTTATGTATTTTACAAGCATGAAAAGTGCGGAAGAAGAAATCATGCATAAACACGTAAAACCCTAATCATGGATCTAGTGCGCACGTATGTAGTAAGAACAATTAATCGAGTTAGTAATGAATTATGTACCTTGTAATTCTTGTATGTAGATAGCTCACGCGTAGATGGATAGCCGCGAACGTACCCGGCCTCAATTCGTTGCACGAACCCTCCTTGATCAACGAACGTGGAAGCCCTTCAACAATATCGAGTCCCACTCGATTCTCTTGTCTCCCTCGTATTTTGGTGTTTGTGAAATAATATATTTCGTGTAGAATAGCCACCAAAATCGTGGGTCTAATGTCCTCTTTATATAGGAGGAGGAGAAAGAGAGTTTAGGGTTGAATTGGAGAAAAGAAACCCGCGGCCGAAAAATTACCAAAATAAGTAATTGTCGGCCGACACCAACCTAGTGTGAATTGGGTGTCGGCCGACACCTTCACCAATTCACACCCATTGACTTTTGAATGGTGTCGGACGACATGCATATCAACTATGCATGTGTCGGCCGACACTCAGTACAAAATCGTGTCGATCTCGTTTTTCTTCTCCGTTTCTTCCGTCGTTCAACCTCGATTCCCAACCAAGATTTATATACTCCAAGTATACATGATCAATAGGGTCGTGTGACTCATTTGGCTTGATCGTCGACTATTAAGTTCAAGTCCTCGACTCGACACTTAATATCACCCAATCGATCCATCTACACAAGACGCACTAAATAGCTTGTTTCAATACAACACACATGGATTGAAGGACATAAATCCAACAATCTCCCACTTGGACTTTAGATCCAGTGTGTATCCAAGTTTCCCTTATCGCTTGATGTCTAAGTTCGAACAAGAGGTAAGACTAGTGTCACCCTCGTTCCGTTCGAACCTTTCTCGGATATATGAGCGGATTGCGAACCGGATGATCACTATGATTCAGATCCGGGCGTGGCCACGCAATTTTGCAATCCCAACTCTCCGAGTGGCCTTTAAGACATATGATCCTACCTCGTAGGAGGATAATCCCATCTTGTCAATCTAAGTGCTCCCACTTGCTTCTTGAGGTATCCAACGACTAACTTTATAGTTCCGTTTTACCGAGAACGTTTGACAGCGTCAAAAGACAACATTTCACAATGTAGCTACTCTAGACTACTCAGGTCTGAGGAGACGTCCGAAAGCTATAAGAATCAGTATTATGACACACTGCCTTAAATACCGTTCTTAGGCGAGTCACGTCCGACACCCAACTCCTAGTTGTTGTCTATACAATTGTACTCGACGTCCCACGTCTAGCCCATGAGGTGGCGCTATAGTACAACTTGCAATCTAATCTTTATATAGATCCATTGTGTCTGTTCGTACACGGTGATCTAGATTAGGGACTTAAGTTGATTTTAATTTTTGTTCAATCACTGAGCCTCATTATGTGACATTATCACATAACTCAGATAAAATTTAAAATCTACGTTGAACAGTTCATATAATCCAAACCATGAAAATATGAATAAGTTGATTTTTCAATCAATCTTGAATGTATACTTTACAATCTCCGTTTGTAAATAAATTACAACATAAGAATTTAGTCTCTAAGACGTTTAATTCATATCGCATTACTTAAAGCCTCGTGCTTTGACTGCGGGAGAGGTTTGAATAATGGGTCAGCAACGTTATGCTTGGTTGCTACTTTGCAAATTTCAATATCACCTCTCTCCCTGATCTCGCGAAGAATGTGAAACTTCCTGAGCACGTGTTTGAATTTATGGTGATCCCTCGGCTTTTGTGCTTAGGCTAGAGCTTTACTATTATCACAATAGAGAACTAAAGATTTGGCAGCACTAGAGATGACACCAAGCTCCTCGAGGAACTTTTTCATCCATACACATTTCTTTGCAGCCTCCGAGGTTGCAATGTACTCAGACTCTGTAGTTGAGTTAGCGATAGTGCTTTGCTTGGAACCCTTCCAACTAAAATCACATCTTATTCAGACAAAAGACATAACCAAATAGAGATCGGAAATCGTCTTTATCAGTCTGAAAACTCGCGTCCGTATATCTCGTTATTTCTAACTCTTCTTATCCCCCAGAGACACGATAATTCTCCTAAGTCCGGTTAAGGAACTTGAGAATGTTTCTGGCCGCATCCCATGCGCCTCACCCTTGTTTGATTTAGAACGACTCGTCATGCTCAAAGCATACGATACGTCTGACCTTGTATATATCATGACATACATAATTGATCCTATTTCCGAAGCATAAGGAACATTATACATCCTCTTTTGCTCATCAGCTCCTTGTGGACACTGAATCTTTCTAAGAGACGTGTCATGTGTCATGTATTGTGCTTCTCCCAGATCCTTAATAGAGAAATAGTTTCCGAGTCACTCCATCACAGAGTTCAACTTCGGAATGTCATTTCCTATAAGGAGTATGTCATCGACATACAACACAAGAAAACAATTGCGCTCCCATTGACCTTCTTGTATACACAAGATTCCTCTGGGTTTCGTTTAAAGCCGAATTCCTTTACGGCTTCGTTGAAACGCAGATAACTCCGAGATGCTTGCTTAAGTCCATAAATGGACCTCCTAACCTTGCATACCTTCTTAACCTTTGTTGTATCGATAAAACCCTCAGGTTGTGTCATATACACATCCTCTTCAAGAAATCCGTTCAAGAAGGCGGTTTTAACATCCATTTTCCAAATCCCATAATCAATGAGTGGCAATGGCAAGAATTATCCTAATGGACTTTGTTCATGTCGGTCTTTACCTTAAAGACTCATTTACACTCAATAGGCATCACCCCTCTTGAGGTAAATCGATCAAGTCCCAGACTTGATTCTCAGACATGGAGTCCATTTAAGATTTCATGGCTCTCAGCCATTTCTCAGAATCCAGACTTGTCATGGCTTGACTATAGGTCGATGGTTCGTTACTCTCTAAGAGAAGAACCTCCTATGTGACCTACGAGGAACAGTTACCGCCTCCAAGGGTGGGAATGATTCTACGACCTCGTCGTTTGTTTCCTCGGTAACTGGTTGTTCATCATGGACCTCGTCCAGAACAACCTTACTCCCACTATCTTTCTTAGAAAGGAATAACTTTTCCAGAAAGATACCATCGCGAGCAACAAAAGCTTTGTTCTCCGATTGATTGTAGAAATAATATCCTCGGGTTTCTTTTGGTTAACCCACAAAGAAAACTTTGTCAGATTTGGGTTCAAGCTTACTAGAGATATATCTCTTGACGTAGGCTTCGCAACCCCAAATCTTGAGATAAGACAAATTCGGGACCCTCCCGTTCCATATCTCATATGGTGTCTTACTCACAGCCTTTGACGGCGTCCTGTTCAGTATTAGAGTAGCAGTTGAGAATGCATGTCCCCAATGCTGGGATTCGATGTCCCGGGCTATCAAAAAATTATGCGGAACCGATAACCCGACCGAAAACCCTAGATCGCCGGAAGACCCGAACGCGAACCACCTCACGAGCCGGGGCCCGACCGAATGCCCAACGAGGCCCGAAGGCCGCGTGCACCCAGCCGAGCCCCCGCGAGGGGCTCGCGATCGTCCTCGGACAATCGCTGGGATCGCTCGTAGCGATCCTCGGGCTGCTCGCGGCAGCCCCGCAGCGAGTCGATGACTTGCTGCCCCAGCGCACGGGGTCACCCCGTGCGAGCCGCTACGGGCGAACCCGTAGCACGCACGGGGTCGCTGCGAGTCGCCTCGCAGCTGACCCGCGATCGATCCGAGGATCGATCGCATCCCTCGGCTTCGGCCGAGGGTTTCCCGTACCCGCGCCGGCGGCGATGAGGGCGGGGGGATCCGCCGTGGCACCAGCCCACGGCATCCCCGGCGATCGACCGAAGTCGATCGCATGCCCCGGCGTCCAGCCGGGGCTTCCCTTGTCGCGCGTCGCGGCGGTCCGAACCCTAGGGTTCGACCGCCTCCTTCGATCCTCGCCGGGGATCTCGAATCCCCGTCCCCGAGGTTCGTCGTTTTCCCGGATCGTGCGTTCATGTATATATCACAATTAATACGCACAAATAATCATGAAGGGGGTTTATGATTATTACTTCGATTCGTTGTACGGAGAAACGAAATCAAACGACCTTGCGATCTTCCTACGTATTCCTCGCACCTCGTCCGAACGTCGTGTGGGCGACGATCTATCGAACTCCTATGGATCTCCTTCACTCTCCAAGACTTTATGATTGGCGTAGGTTAAAATTGTGTTATGAAAAGTGAAGACCATGTAGTGCTTATATAGGCTACGTAGGGGATCATAAGGAGATTAAATATTGGGCTTCTAATATTGAAGATTAAATTGGGTCCAACCCAAATCCATTAATCCTTATCAATATTAATTTTATTTATTTTCCACTATATAAATAAAATTGCACTCCCAATATTTATCCATATTATATCAAATAATATTTCTCCGATTAGTATTATTTATTCCGTGTATTTAAGATTTAAATATCCATGAATAAATTTATTTATTGCTCAATAAATAATATTCATATCTTATATCCGAGACTAGTACCGTTCAACCTTTATTATTGTGCGGAACGAATCCACTCATGAGGTTTACACAATAATTCCTTATGAACTCATCTCGGGGATATTATCAACCCTTCCGGGATACACTTTCCCATCAAGTATTCACGGCATGTCATATATAAAATATAGCGACCCAATTTTACCGGTAATTAACCCAATAATTAAATCGGTTAATTCCTTTGGAAAATCAAAGTCTCCAATATTAAATATACACACCCGCAATAATATCGGGGATTAAGAATAAAATACTCTGAGATTTAAATTGATTATCCAAGGCAATCCTAATCAATAAATCTCAAGCGATCCGCCCAATACACCAAGTGTACAAGTGTGATAAAATAATTAAGATAAATTATTTTCTCTCTCACACAACGACTATACCGATGGATTGGTCCGTGTCCATCTAGGTCGTGAGCAACTGTTCGATTAAATACGAGTAACCGATAGTATGATCTTCTGTGTGCCCATGCACACCATACTAACTACAACGTATAAAATCCAGGACTATATTTTGCATAATTAATTAATAATAATTAAATGCAAATAATTGTTCATTTAATTAAATAGATTAAATGCTATGACCGGGAGTTTACCGATACTTAAATCTAGACATTAAGTACACAACTCCAACAATCTCCCACTTGTACTAAGGTCTAGTCATTTTCTCCAAACTCCCGACTCCCATACTCATCACGTGCTTAAGTTATACTTCCCAGAAGTATTATGTGAATGAGCAATCTAGGTTGCCGCTCTGAAGTTATCTTGGTGACTACTGCGTCGTCTCCCTAGACGATGACTCGAATCAGGTGGTACTTGCTCTATGTGTTATCATCACCTTTTGAACTTATGACTTCTTCCAGTTCTCCATGCACCGCTATATACATAGCCTTTGGTGAACCAAGAATCATATCCGAGTTCAGAGGTCATTCCGGAACCTAACCAAAACTTCCGCTGCCTCTGAGGCTGCTATTCGGTTTATGATAGAGTCCGAGAAGCATCACGCTTACCACTCTTTCATCCTTTAGGTTCCACCTCTTAAAAGTGAACACATAGCCTGATATCGACTTACACTGGTCTTTCTCTGATTTTGGATCTGAGAAACTGTAATCTAAGAAGATTTCGTCTTGCTTAGTAATCTAGTACTTCCAAGTACTTTTACAGCATTTGAATATCTCTTTTCCAGATTACTTTGATATCTTCCCACTACGCTAACCGCATAGTTGATATCAGGTTCTTGTTTTTCAACATTGCATCTACAAAGCTCTCTACACTCGAAGCGTAGGAAACTGCTTTGTCTATATCTATCTCCTTTATGTGTTCGAAACACATACCTTTAGATAGATGTATTCTGTTCCCGAAAGGCAATAACCTTTCTCAGAATTGTGCATGTTTAAAACAAACCATAATCGCATAAGATATCTTAAGAGAAGTACAAATGTTCTTATCTAGAGATCGAAAGATTTCTGAGAACATGATCCAACTTCATCTTAATCTCATCTCTCGATTTATTTAGACAACCTCTATTTTATGTCTGACAACACTTTTACATTGTTTCCAACGATGAAGTGTTATCTACACAAAATTCCGAGAAACACCACCTTTGTTTCCATTACGTCTCCAATACACCTTTCTTTTCTATGCCCTTTGATGAATCCATAGAATGGACTATCTCATCAATTCGCAAATTCCTATGCAGAACTAGGGATCGATTTCATGTCTACTAGATCCAGAGTTCAAAACTCCTCCAGTCTTATGAACATCTCTGGTTGCTTAACAACCTCCCACTGCAATGGCGTTCCGGTGTATAACAGTAATAACATCAGGTGCAGTCAGTGGTGTACTGCTACTCGGTCAGGCTGGTTCTCAGTCTTTCCTTTCCTCATTTTAAAGTACTTTGTCAATTAGGGCATTGTAGTTCATCTAATAGTTTTCCTCTAAGAACCGGGCGAGGATACCCCTCTGGTTCGTAGCACTATCGAACATACAATTACTTGTTCTTCTAGGATATTCTACAACCACATAGAGTGTGCCGTTGTATCCAGAAATATCCATAGAACATAGGTAGTTCTGTACTAACTTGTCCTTTTACTATTAGAATTCCATTTCTTATTCCTGACACACCATGTCTACACATCAGTGTATGGTGCAGTCGTTTGAGAATTAATCTCAATCTTTGATTTATGCTATGTGTTATTCAGATAGGTGATAGCCTCCGCGAACAAGTCGCAGGCTTCCAATGGATATACTTGGAAGGATCCCCATAATGGCTTTGTGTTAAAACACTCCGCTTTTATGGCACATCAAGTATTCTAATCCATCTTCGAGTATTCTTGAAAGAATGACTCGTACCTCTCCAATTACACATGTCACCGCATCAATCATAAATCATTTTCAATACTTGTCCGAATTCCATCCTTTATCCAGAAAGGTTAACTTAGTTGTATCATCTTTCAAGATCGATTCTTAGGTCGGGAGGTCCATTCCTCCAACTGTAATTGATCAAATCAATTTCGACCTTTTGAATCCCTTTTGAATAGATACTACCAAGTTCAAGAATTCACAAGTATAATGATTGATAAGAGAAATACATCTAATAAGTAGAACAAGTTATAACGGTTTGTTGCATCGTGGTAGACTAAGGATTCATCATTCATATATTGCTATCTAATGTACCAGAATAGATATCACCATTATTTCTTATCCAAACCATCAAATGATTAAAGAAATAAAATATCCATTAATAATAAAGAAAACCAGAACAAGAGTTCTTTTTCAAAATAAAGGGGTACATAAAGCAATAACTTAAAATTAAATCCTAAAACAGATAAATGTCTTCCACTGCAACTGCTGCTACCCCAACAGCTTTGCCCATGTAGACTCGAACTCTTCTTCTCTAAGTCGCCGGGTTTTCTGGAACCCCTGCATTTTAAAATAATGCACATACCGTCAGTGGTTCCATATCTACACACCAGAATTCTGGTAGATAATACCGCTGACTCTGTTTTTACGACTAAAGAAAAATTCGTACCTCTGAGAGGACATTCAGACTTCCAGTGTCCAGACTTGTTACATCGGAAGCACTTGCCCCTTGGCTTACTAGCCCCCACTCGTGGTCCATTCCTCTTGGCACCACTGGGTTTCATGGCTTGCTTCCTTTTCTTGCCCCTACCTCCAATAGCTTTCAAGCTTTTGGACTTGGTAGCCACAAGCGCTTGAGACTTGCCCTTCTTGTAGATCCCCTCTGCCGCCTTTAGTTCAGTCAGGAGTTGCGCAAGAGTATAAGATAGTTTACCCATATTATAGCTCATACGAAACTGCTCAAAACTAGGGGTCAGAGACTGGAGTATGATGTCGACTTGCGTCTCACCATCAATCATAGCTCCTAGGACCTCCAATTCATTCAACAGACTCATCATCTTGAGAACATGCTCCTCAACGGGCGTTCCTTCAGACTGAGTAGTCGACATGAGGACTCTCATGGCTTCTTGCCTACCCGCACGGTCATGATGCCCAAACATCTCCTTGAGGTTAAATAACATATCCTCGGCAGTGTTCATCGACTGATGCTGGGTTTGGAGTACATTTGACATGGAAGCCAAAATATAGCACCTAGCCATTTCATCAGCCTTTTTCCACTTCCGATATGCTTCTTTGTCCTCATCAGTTGAGGCGGCCGTGGGTTCAGCAGGGCATTGCTCATAGAGTACAAACTTGTACTCTTCAGCAGTCAGGACAATGTCCAAATTTCTCTTCCAATCAATGTAATTGGGACCAGTGAGTTTATGTTCCTTGAGTATCACAGAAAGTGGATTCATAGCTATTCTCTAAACCTATAAGCACATGTAAACAAACAATCAATTTAATGTCCGATATTATCTCCCTCAAATAATATCATTAAATTACTAATTGCGTCTAAAATCCCATCAGGTAAAGCAAGCCACGTTCGTGTGGACGTTTACCCACCCAAATGATTTAGCAATTAGGTTTGCTTTGGTCGTACATCATTATAGCGTTACTTCGTTGGGAAGAATACTATAAAGCGTACCTAAGTGTAAACCATCACTCAGTACTAAGGCGAATCGTTTAGAATTGTTACGTCACCGCAAGCCACGTTCGTGTGGACGTTTACGACAACTTGCAACTCTTCACAATCCCCTATAACTGTCTACATCAATTAATCTAAAATCCCATTCAGTATAGCAAGCCACGTTCGTGTGGACGTTTACTATACCAAAAGATTTATATAATTGAAATCCAATTACTTGATCCATTTGATCTTGTAAATCAAGACGCGGACAATCATAAGTGAAACTCGAAGTTTCTAACCAGTGATTCACCATGCGAACGACCCTATCTCTCATAAATGAGGGAGCCGAGCAGACAATCGATCCATCTATCAAAGAATGGTACGAAGGTCTCTAATTTGTGTCATCCACATGACCAAGTGGCTTTGGCTCCATTCCACTCCCCGGGGTGAGAATGAGTCGACTTGAAGTCAGTTTCAGAAAGACAAATTAGGCATTGTTTGATAAACTTGATCAATGTTTCTTGTAAAAGGAATTACAAGAATTCTCCTCCAATGACTTGCCTATACGAACTTTGAAAGTCCATAAAAGTCACCAAGAGAACAGTGATGGAGACCATGGGAATGTTTCCATCCCCTCTCCCACTCAGCTTTTTACAATAAAGGGATACGCTATCTAGTGCATAAAATAAACACATATAGCATGCATAAAAGCAATAAAGCACATAGATCACATAGTCAAAATAATACTAGAGGATTATTTTCCCGACTATCATGGCTTTATTCCATCTTCATATGCATCTTCTAGTCTTCAGTCTTCGTTTCTTGCATGCTCCATGTGACAAGAATATTAATCTCCAATATTTAAATCTATTTATTTTCAATTAATCCAAAAGTTACTTAATTCGAAAATTAAGTCAATTGAATATATCAAAAATAAAATTAAATATTATTAATATTTTTATTTATTTATTTTCCTATCTAATTCTATTAAATCTCTAGAATAATCTATCCAAGTAAAAACTTGGAATATTCTAGAAGACATCTATAATAGAACAAGGAAATAAAATAAATTAGGACTCTACTACTTTCCATTTATTAATTAATTTCCATCTAATGAAAATTCCCAAGAATAGGAATAATCAAATAGGAAATAAATTAATACTAAATCAATTAAATTCCTAATCCATGAATATCTCCATAATGGAAATAATTCAATAGGAATAAAATTAATTCCAATTAATTCTTTTCCTAATCCATGAGAGTTTCCAAAAGGAGAACACTCAAATAGAAAAAATCCGAATTAATTAGGAAAGTAATATCTTGGTAGGAATAGCATGGGATTGGGAGACCCCACGCCATCCCCATCATGATCGACCGGCCGGCCACCGGGGGAGGGGCGCCGCCGCCGCCTAGCCACGCCGGCTATGCCATGGATCGATCACCATCATGGGATCGATCCCAAGCCCTAGGTTCTTCGTCACTTCTTCGTCTTCCGGCGATCGTCTCAACATCGAACCAACGTAAATAAATTAAAAGAATTTAAATTACACTATCCGGTATCGATTCTATACATGAAATCGACCCTATACATTTTCCGGAAAATAAAGAACGTAATAATAAATCCTAAATTCGGTCAACCCCCGAATTTTTACTATTACAAACATTCAACCACACAAAAACGAATCTCGACATGTCCGAGAGTTTAATAAACGAATAATCATGATAATTAATTAAGCAATAATTAAATCAACCATGATAGCCGGAAATCCTGCAAGGTAGAACAATAATCGAACATATACATGAACACGAAACCAAACGCTCTGATACCAGTTGCTGGGATTCGATGTCCCGGGCTATCAAAAAATTATGCGGAACCGATAACCCGACCGAAAACCCTAGATCGCCGGAAGACCCGAACGCGAACCACCTCACGAGCCGGGGCCCGACCGAATGCCCAGCGAGGCCCGAAGGCCGCGTGCACCCAGCCGAGCCCCCGCGAGGGGCTCGCGATCGTCCTCGGACAATCGCTGGGATCGCTCGTAGCGATCCCCGGGCTGCTCGCGGCAGCCCCGCAGCGAGTCGATGACTCGCTGCCCCAGCGCACGGGGTCACCCCGTGCGAGCCGCTACGGGCGAACCCGTAGCACGCACGGGGTCGCTGCGAGTCGCCTCGCAGCTGACCCGCGATCGATCCGAGGATCGATCGCATCCCTCGGCTTCGGCCGAGGGTTTCCCGTACCCGCGCCGACGGCGATGAGGGCGGGGGGATCCGCCGTGGCACCAGCCCACGGCATCCCCGGCGATCGACCGAAGTCGATCGGATGCCCCGGCGTCCAGCCGGGGCTTCCCTTGTCGCGCGTCGCGGCGGTCCGAACCCTAAGGTTCGACCGCCTCCTTCGATCCTCGCCGGGGATCTCGAATCCCCGTCCCCGAGGTTCGTCGTTTTTCCGGATCGTGCGTTCATGTATATATTGTTGGAAATCGATGTCCCGGGCTATTAAAATTTATGCGGAACCGATAGCCCGACCGAAATCCTTCATCGCCGGAGATTGGATTCCCGACTCATCCACAGGAGTCCGACCTTTGGAGACTACGCGCCCGAAGACACGCAGCCCGCCCCCAGCCGATTTTCTCCCGCGAGCCGAATCCATGAACGCGAACCATCTCACGTCGACGGAGCTCGACTTGAGCATCACCGCCGCGGGATGAAACCTCGCGGCTAGAAAACCCTAGCCGAGCCCCCCGCCGCGAGGGGGCTCGCGATCGCACGCCGCGATCGCCGGGGCTGCCCAGCAGCCCCCGGTGGTGAGTCCGGCGACTCACCACCATCGCCGGAGGAGGGGCGGTCAGCCCCCAGCTGACCCGCAGCGGCTCCAGCCGCGGCTTTCCCCGCGATCGACCTCGCGGTCGATCGCATGCCCCGGCTCCAGCCGGGGCTCCTCCGTGGTGCCTGGCCGCCGGTCAAGGGCTGGGGAGGGACCAGCTGCCGTGGCACCAGCCCACGGCGGTCTCCCCGCGATCGACCCATGGTCGATCGCTCGCCCCGGCGTCCAGCCAGGGCTCCCTTGTCCGCGCGCCGCGATCGAGCCCTAGGGTTCGATCGCCCCCTCGGCTCCAAGCCGAGGGTCCTTCGATCTTCGCCGGGGATCTCGAATCCCCGTCCCCGAAGTTCGTACGTTTACCCGGATCGTGTGTTCATGTATATACTACAATTAATCACACAAAATCATAAAAGAGGGATTATGATTTTACCTTAGATTCGTTGTACGGAGAAACGAAATTAAACACGTTGATGACCTTGCGATCTTCCCACGTATTCCTTGCACCTTGTCCGAACGTCGTGTGGGCGACGATCTATCGAACACCTTATGGATCTTCCTCACTCTCCAAGACTTTTTAGTTGGCGTAACTTAGGTTCTCTTAGTTATGAAAAGTGAAGACCATGTAGTGCTTTTATAGGCTACGTAGGGGATCATAAGGAGAATAAATATTGGGCTTCCAATATTGAAAATTAAATTGGGTCCAACCCAAATCCATTAATTCTTATCAATATTAATTTTATTTATTTTCCACTATATAAATAAAATTGCACTCCCAATATTATTCCATATTATATCAAATAATATTTCTCCATCTTAGTATTATTTATTCCGTGTATTTAAGATTTAAATATCCATGAATAAATTTATTTATTGCTCAATAAATATTATTCATTTCTTATATCCGAGAATAGTACCGTTCAACTTTAATTATTATGCGGATTAAATCCACCTGCAGGGTTTACATAATAATTCCTTATGAACTCATCTCGGGGATATTATCAACCCTTACGGGATACACTTTCTCGTCAAGTATTCACGGCATGTCGTATATAAAATATAGTGACCCAACTTAACCGGTAATTAACCCAATAATTAAATCGGTTAATTCCTTTGGCAAATCAAAGTCACTTATATTAAATATACACACCCGCAATAATATCGGGGATTAAGAATAAAATACTCTGAGATTTAAATTGATTATCCAAGGCAATCCTAATCAATAAATCTCAAGCGATCCGCCCAATACACCAAGTGTACAAGTGTGATAAAATAATTAAGATAAATTATTTTCTCTCTCACACAACGACTATACCGATGGATTGGTCCGTGTCCATCTAGGTCGTGAGCAACTGTTTGATTGAATACGAGTAACCGATAGTATGATCTTCTGTGTGCCCATGCCCCACCATACTAACTACAACGTATAAAATCCAGGACTATATTTTGCATAATTAATTAAATGCAAATAATTGTTTATTAATTAAATAGGTTAAATGCCATGACCGGGAGTTTACCGGTACTTAAATCTAGACATTAAGTACACAACTCCAACATATATCACAATTAATACGCACAAATAATCATGAAGGGGGTTTATGATTATTACCTCGATTCGTTATACGGAGAAACGAAATCAAACGACCTTGCGATCTTCCTACGTATTCCTCGCACCTCGTCCGAACGTCGTGTGGGCGACGATCTATCGAACTCCTATGGATCTCCTTCACTCTCCAAGACTTTATGATTGGCGTAGGTTAAAATTGTGTTATGAAAAGTGAAGACCATGTAGTGCTTATATAGGCTACGTAGGGGATCATAAGGAGATTAAATATTGGGCTTCTAATATTGAAGATTAAATTGGGTCCAACCCAAATCCATTAATCCTTATCAATATTAATTTTATTTATTTTCCACTATATAAATAAAATTGCACTCCCAATATTTATCCATATTATATCAAATAATATTTCTCCGATTAGTATTATTTATTCCGTGTATTTAAGATTTAAATATCCATGAATAAATTTATTTATTGCTCAATAAATAATATTCATATCTTATATCCGAGACTAGTACCGTTCAACCTTTATTATTGTGCGGAACGAATCCACTCATGAGGTTTACACAATAATTCCTTATGAACTCATCTCGGGGATATTATCAACCCTTCCGGGATACACTTTCCCATCAAGTATTCACGGCATGTCATATATAAAATATAGCGACCCAATTTTACCGGTAATTAACCCAATAATTAAATCGGTTAATTCCTTTGGAAAATCAAAGTCTCCAATATTAAATATACACACCCGCAATAATATCGGGGATTAAGAATAAAATACTCTGAGATTTAAATTGATTATCCAAGGCAATCCTAATCAATAAATCTCAAGCGATCCGCCCAATACACCAAGTGTACAAGTGTGATAAAATAATTAAGATAAATTATTTTCTCTCTCACACAACGACTATACCGATGGATTGGTCCGTGTCCATCTAGGTCGTGAGCAACTGTTCGATTAAATACGAGTAACCGATAGTATGATCTTCTGTGTGCCCATGCACACCATACTAACTACAACGTATAAAATCCAGGACTATATTTTGCATAATTAATTAATAATAATTAAATGCAAATAATTGTTCATTTAATTAAATAGATTAAATGCTATGACCGGGAGTTTACCGATACTTAAATCTAGACATTAAGTACACAACTCCAACACCCAAAAGGATATAGGAAGTTTCGCTGAGCTCATCATAGATCAAACCATGTCCAACAAAGTTCAATTTCTTATCTCAGACACTCCATTCAACTGAGGAGTTCCGGGAGGTGTAAGTTGAGATCTAATCCCACATTTTACTAGATGATCGTCAAACTCTTGACTCAGATATTCGCCTCCTCGATTCGATCGAAGAACTTTTATCGTCTTGTCAATTTGATTTTCACATAATCACCTCGTGCTGGTGAACTTATTGGTCCACACACATCAGTGTGTAGTAGACCCAATAGATCACTAGCTCGCTCACCAGTTCCCAGAAGTGGTGATTTCGTCATTTTGCCTAATAGACATATCGCATGTATCAAATGATTCCAAATCAAATGATTTTATAACACCCTCATTGAGGAGTTTCTCAACACGCTTGTTGTTTATATGGCCCAAACGACAGTGCCAGAGGTACATTTCGTTAATCTTGTTTGATTTAGCTCGTTTGGTATTTATGTTGTAGATTTGTTTATCTAAATCGAGCACGTATAAGACCCGCTCTAGATGTGCCATACCATAAAATACATTACGATTAAACAACGAAAAATTTCGTTAATAATTGTAAAATTAAATCATTCAGCATCCAATGCAGAAATGGAAATAATATTCATGGTAATACTATGAACAAAATAAACATTATTAAGTTCTAGTACGAGCCCAGAGTGAAAAGATAAACAATAAGTCCATACGGCTAATGCAGCGACCCTCGCTCCATTCCCCACACGTAGATGGACTTCACCTTTCTCTAACTTCTTACTTCTTTGTAGGCCTTCCACAGATCTAACAATGCGAGTCCCACAACCAGTATCTAATACCTTTGAAGTAGTGTTAGAAAGGTGTATATCTACAACATAGATACTTGAAGATGAAGGGGCAACCCCATTCTTCATATCCTCCTTGTATTTAGAACAATCCCTTTTGAAATGGTCCACGCCATCGCAATAGAAGCACTTTGGTCCCACCGAAGTCTTCTTGTCTTTGGCCTTAGGTGCAGCAACAACTTTACCCTTGCCAATGGACTTGGATTTGTTCTTCTTTTTTTAGAAATTCCACATTCCTTTATCATAAGAACATCTCTCCCAGAGTTGTTCTTGATCGTAGGCTCTACAGTCTCCAAATGACTATGTAGATCCATCAACGATCTATGTACTCCGTTCACATGATAGTTCGTCCTCAAGGAGTCATAACCATCATGCACCGAGTGCATAATGATATTCGTTTCGGAAAGCACATGAATTGAATTTCATTAGCATTCTCTCGTTTTTCAAATTTGAGATCCAATCTCATGTTTCGATGCCAATCGAGAAAGTTAGTACCGTTCAGTTTTTCCTTCTCAAGGATTGAACGCATAGTAACTTGGGTGATATAGTTTAGATGAGATATATTAACTACATAAAGAAATAAGCAAGTATTCAGTAAACATTCAAAAGTTTGACAACAAGTAGTTCCTCGAACACTTATTTAGTTGTCTATTTTGTCCTCCAATGTCCAACATTGGTGTCTCTAGGACAAAACAATTCCAAGATCCTCATCTCGCAATTTCTCGAGCCAAGGAGAGCTTGACACTCAAAAAATCCAAGATAGGTAGAAAATCTCATTGTCAATGTTATTTCAATAGTCCCACTATCGACAATAACACTCTTGGTCGATAAGAATCCCATTCTTATCTCCTCGCCTCGACTACCACGCCTGCAGTGGGTTCGTCGATGAGAAACCAAAAACACGTTGTAGAGGTCTCGTTGTTCCTCTACCCTCACCTTATCTCAAGATAAAAAATATAGCACCCCGCGGAGGCGGAACCTACTAATTGATTGTCGAGAGCTTTAGGGGGTGTGTCTAATTGGACAAGGCGATAACTCATTTTATGAGACATAGCATGCAGGTTACGTTTTAATCGATTGAACATGATATTAAACGCAAAATAAAACCTAAAGCATGCATACTACCACAGCACATAAAACGCACTCTAATGGCCCCTAAGTTCTATACTATGAAAACGATAAATTACAAATTGGTATCCTCCTCGAGGTACTTGTAATCTTGAGTCTCACTCGTGTCTTCCTCTTCTCGAGTCTCACTCGATTATAGCTTTGCGTCTCCTCGAGTCCTACTCGATTTCGTTTTCGACAAGTCTCACTCGTGTAAAAGTCTCCTCAAATCTTTGTTTCTTGTAAGACCTTCGATTTTGGATCCCACCACAGCTTACATTGTAAAAATGGCACGCAGGCCATAGCACAAAATAAATCTATACTATTACAAAAGATTTGATGGCACGCAGTCCATATAAAACTCTAAGGCCATTGAGTACGAAAAACGCAGGGCATACACCCAATGACTATCGGTCATTGGACTTACATTTAGCAAGCAACAGGAATTCTCAATTCATAGCAAGCAAGATGCAACATATAATTCAAATATGCCTATTAATTTTATTCTCAATAAAATCAGATTTTAATTGTTCAATAACGATTATTCCCAATAATCAGCTTTTATTTGTATCCCCGTCATAATTATCCCAATAATCAAAACGCGATAAATCGTAAGTGAAAACTCGAGGTTTCTAACCAGCGATTTATCATGCAATTGCGCCCTATCTCCCATGTGACATGGGGGAGCCAACCAGACGATCGTACCATCCCATGGTTCGAAAGTCTCTAATTTGCGTCATCGACTAATTTAAGCACTCTGGTCTCATTTCCACTCCCCGAGGTGAGAAATAGATCGGCTTGAAATTAATCTGTGAAAGACAAATTAGGCATTAATTTGAAAATTTGATAAAACGTGAATTTCATGAAAAATACAAGAATTTAAATTCTTTATTAATCATGATTGAGAGATAAAATTGACAAATAATATTCTAAATAAATTTATCAATTCCGAATTTCACATCATGGAGATTTGATTTATGCATACAAAAATAATCGAATACATTTTTAACATCAAATCAAGTACTATTTTTCCAAAAAATATTCCATGAAAAATTACATGAATAAATCACAAAAAATTCATGTACACTTGATTTATGAAAAAATAATCCAATTAAATTAACATACAATCAAACACTATTTTTACAAAAAAATAGTCCACAGAAAAATTCACAAATAAAAATAAAAACAATTTTATAGGCACTTGTTCTACGCGCATACGCAAACGCACGACCAAGGCTCTGATACCACTGTTGGGTTTTGTATGAATCTCATGTTGGAATGGTGTCCTTCATCCCACGTGTGTCGAACCGAAACGAGCTATATAGTGCGTCCTGTGTAGATGGATCGATTGTGCGACGTTAAGTGTCGAGTTGAGAACTTGAACTTAAATAGTCGACAATCAAGCCAAATGAGTCACACGGGCCCTATCGATCGTGTATACTTGGAGTATATGAACTTTGGTTGAGAATCGAGGTTGAACGACGGAAGAAACGGAGAGAAAACGAGAAATCGGCATTTCGGCACTATTTGTACTACATGTCGGCCGACACCCATATTGCCTATGGGTAGTGTCGGCCGACACCATGTGTAAATTTAAGTCGGTTGACTTTTCAAGGGCTGTCGGCCGACAGCTTTTATGTGTCGGCCGACGGCGGCGAAAATTAGGTCGCGGACCTTATTTCTTCTCCTTTTCAACCCTAAACTCTCTCATACCTCATCCTATATAAAGGGGACATGAGACCCACGTTTTTTGCTGCTACAACACGTGAAATATCACACCCCATAAGCACCAAAATACGAAGGAGTCGAGAGAATCGAGTGGGACTCGATACTACGTTTGGGGAACCGCCGTTCGTGATCAAGGAGGGTTCGTGCAACGAATTGAGGCCGGGTACGTTCGCGGCTATCCATCTACGCGTGAGCTATATACATACAAGAATTACAAGGTACATAATTCTTTACTAACTCGATTAATTGTTCTTACTACATACGTGCGCACTAGATCCATGATTAGGGTTTTACGTGTTTATGCATGATTTCCTCTTCCGCACTTTTCATGCTTGTAAAATACGTAAATCCATCTATTGGGGTATGGATGAGATTCATACAAAACCCAACAGTGGTATCAGAGTCTTGGTCGTGCGTTTGCGTATGCGCGTAGAACAAGTGCCTATAAAAATTGTTTTAATTTTATTTGTGAATTTTTCCGTGGACTATTTTTTGGAAAAAATAGTATTTGATTGTATGTTAATTTAATTGGATTATTTTTCATAAATCAAGTGTCCATGAATTTTTTGTGATTTATTCATGTAATTTTTCATGGAATATTTTTTGGAAAAATAGTACTTGATTTGATGTTAAAAATTTATTCGATTATTTTTGTATGCATAAATCAAATCCCCATGATGTGAAATTCGGAATTGATAAATTTATTTGGAATATTATTTGTCAATTTTATCTCTCAATCATGATTAATAAAGAATTTAGAATTCCTTTATTTTTCATGAAGTTCATGTTTTATCAAATTTTCAAAACAATGCCTAATTTGTTTTTCAAAGATTAATTTCAAGCCGATCTATTTCTCACCTCGGGGAGTGGAAATGAGACCAGAGTGCTTAAATTAGTCGATGACGCAAATTAGAGACTTTCGAACCATGGGATGGTGCGATCGTCTGGTTGGCTCCCCCATGTCACATGGAAGATAGGGCGCAATTGCATGATAAATCGCTGGTTAGAAACCTCGAGTTTTCACTTACGATTTATCGCGTTTTGATTATTGGGATAATTATGACGGGGATACAATTAAAACCGATTATTGGGAATAATATTGGGAATAATCGTTATTGAACAATTAAAATCTGATTTTATTGAGAATAAAACAATGCCTAATTTGTTTTTCAAAGATTAATTTCAAGCCGATCTATTTCTCACCTCGGGGAGTGGAAATGAGACCAGAGTGCTTAAATTAGTCGATGACGCAAATTAGAGACTTTCGAACCATGGGATGGTGCGATCGTCTGGTTGGCTCCCCCATGTCACATGGGAGATAGGGCGCAATTGCATGATAAATCGCTGGTTAGAAACCTCGAGTTTTCACTTACGATTTATCGCGTTTTGATTATTGAGATAATTATGACGGGGATACAATTAAAAGCCGATTATTGGGAATAATCGTTATTGAACAATTAAAATCTGATTTTATTGAGAATAAAATTAATAGGCATATTTGAGTTATATGTTGCATCTTGCTTGCTATGAATTGAGAATTCTTGTTGCTTGCTAGATGTAAGGCCAACAACCGTTAGTTGTTGGATGAATGCCCTGCGTTTTTCGTACTCAATGGCCTTAGAGTTTTTATATGGACTGCGTGCCATCAAATCTTTTGTAATAGTATAGATTTATTTTGTGCTATGGCCTGCGTGCCATTTTTACAATGTAAGCTGTGGTGGGATCCACAATCGAAGGCCTTACAAGAAACAAAGATTTGAAGAGACGTTTACACGAGTGAGACTCGTCCAAGACGAAATCGAGTAGGACTCGAGGAGACGCAAAGCTATAATCGAGTGAGACTCGAGAAGACGAAGACGTGAGTGAGACTCAAGATTACAAGTACCTCGAGGAGGATACCAATTTGTAATTTATCGTTTTCATAGTAAAGAACTTAGGGGCCATTGGAGTGCATTTTATGTGTTGTGGTAGTATGCATGCTTTAGGTTTTATTTTGCGTTTAATATCATGTTCAATCGATTAAAACGTAACCTGCATGCTATGTCTCATAAAATGAGTTATCGCCTTGTCCAAATAGGCACACCCCCTAAAGCTCTCGATCATCAATTAGTAGGTTCCGCCTCCGCGGGGTGCTATATTTTTTATCTTGAGATAAGGTGAGGGTAGAGGAACAACGAGGCCTCTACAACGTGTTTTTGGTTTCTCATCGACGAACCCACTGCAGGCGTGGTAGTCGAGGCGAGGAGATAAGAATGGGATTCTTATCGACCGAGAGTGTTATTGTCGATAGTGGGACTATTGAAATAACATTGACAATGAGATTGTCTACCTATCCTGGATTTTTTGAGTGTCAAGCTCTCCTTGGCTCGAGAAATTGCGAGATGAGGATCTTGGAATTGTTTTGTCCTAGAGACACCAATGTTGGACATTGGAGGACAAAATAGACAACTAATTAAGTGTTCGAGGAACGACTTGTTGTCAAACTTTTGAATGTTTACTTAATACTTGCTTATTTCTTTCTGTAGTTAATATATCTCATCTAAACTCTATCACCCAAGTTACTATGCGTTCAATCCTTGAGAAGGAAATCCTTGAGAAGGAAAAACTGAACGGTACTAACTTTCTCGATTGGCATCGAAACATGAGATTGGATCTCAAATTTGAAAAACGAGAGAATGCTAATGAAACTCCAATTCCTGTGCTTTCCGAAACGAATATCGTTCTGCACTCGTTGCATGATGGTTATGACTCCTTGAGGACGAACTATCATGTGAACGGAGTACATAGATCGTTGATGGATCTACATAGTCATTTGGAGACTGTAGACCCTACGATCAAGATCAACTCTGGGAGAGATGTTCTTATGATAAAGGAATGTGGAATTTCTAAAAGGAAGAACAAATCCAAGTCCATTGGCAAGGGTAAAGTTGTTGCTGCACCTAAGGCCAAAGACAAGAAGACTTCGGTGGGACCAAAGTGCTTCTATTGCGATGGCGTGGGCCATTTCAAAAGGGATTGTTCTAAATACAAGGAAGATATGAAGAATGGGGTTGCCCCTTCATCTTCAAGTATCTATGTTGTAGATATACACCTTTCTAACACTACTTCATTGGTATTAGATAACGGTTGTGGGACTCACATTGTTAGATGTGTGGAGGGCCTACAAAGAAGTAAGAAGTTAGAGAAAGGTGAAGTCCATCTACGTGTGGGGAATGGAGCGAGGGTCGCTGCATTAGCCGTAGGGTCTTATTGTTTATCGTCGCCCTCGGGGCTCGTGCTAGAACTTAATAATGTTTATTTTGTTCCTAGTATTACTATGAATATTATTTCCATTTCAGCATTGGATGTTGAAGGATTTAATTTTACGATTATTAACGGAATTTTTTCGTTGTTTAATCGTAATGTATTCTATGGTATGACACGTCTAGAGCGGGGCTTATACGTGCTCGATTTAGATAAACGAATATACAACATAAATACCAAACGAGCTAAATCAAACGAGATTAACGAAACGTACCTCTGACACTGTCGTTTGGGCCATATAAACAACAAGCGTGTTGAGAAACTCCTCAATGAGGGTGTTATAAAATCATTTGATTTGGAATCATTTGATACATGCGATATGTCTATTAGGCAAAATGACGAAATCGCCACTTCTGGGAACTGGTGAGCGAGCTAGTGACCTATTGGGCCTACTACACACTGATGTGTGTGGACCAATGAGTTCACCGGCACGAGGTGGTTACGTGAAAATCAACTTGGAAAGACGATAAAAGTTCTTCGATCGGATCGAGGCGAATATCTGAGTCAAGAGTTTGACGATCATCCAGTGAAGTGTGAAATTAGATCTCAACTCACACCTTCTGGAACTTCTCAGTTGAATGGAATGTCTGAGAGAAGGAATCGAACTTTGTTGGAAATGGTTCGATCTATGATGATGATGCGGCCCGAGGACAGTCCAAGAGACACAAAGTTCGTTTTCCAGCTGGAACGGCGAAGAAGACGACGGAACGGAGGTCAAACGAGAGCCGAGAACATGCCGGGGAGTTCGAGGCAGATTTTTGGCTAGGTGTCGGACGACACCTAGACCTGTCGGACGACAAAAGGGTCGAGGAGGAGTTTCTGTGGAACACGAGGTTGAACCCGAGTTGAAACTCGAACTGCGGGTTCGGTGTCGGCCGACACCTATATCCTGTCGGCCGACAAGTCTGCGATTTCAGCGCGCGGACGTGACTTATTTTCCTGTTTTCCGTATTTTATTCCTTTTTTCGTTTTTTAGGGTTTTCTATGCCTATTTAAGTTCCAAGACATTGTTTTTACAGAGAGACTTTGATATTTAATAAATTATTTGCGAGATATATTTCTCCTTTGGGTTTTCCGAATTCTTCCGGGTTCTACCAAAAGAATTCACCGGCGAATCAACGAAGTTTTCATCCTTCGTTTGTGTGTCAATCCTCGTCTCCGAATTGTTGGGTCGCGTTCCGTTGGGGTTTAGGTCATCGAATCTAAATCATTTCGGGGGTAGATTCAAAGGTTTTGGGATCTCCACCAGGTATCCTTTTAATTATTCCGTATCTTCTTCTCTTCCGATCGAGGTGCGTATCATCTGGTATCAGAGCCCAGGTTAGGGCTAATTTCTGATTTCGTACCTCATTAATTTTTCCTTTTCGTAACCCTTCTTTCTCTAAAATTTTTTCGTTTCTTTTCCCCCCTTCTTACTGTTCATCGACCAAAAAAAAAAAAAAAAAAAAAAAAAAAAAAAAAAAAAAAAAAAAAAAAAGAGTATTTTGGCGGGAAAATTTTTCTTCGACCAAAATTTTGTGTGTGATTCCTGAGATTTCCGGCATCGTTTTGAGCTACTTTGGTACTATCGAATTTTTCGTGTCAAATTCTATCACTTTCCAACCGACCATCCTATTGAGTATTTTCGTTGATTTTGTGGAGTGAATTCGGCTGGTAATTCCGGAAGTTCGATTCTTAAGGGAGAAAGTGAGAGAATACTGAGTGGACATCCTATATTGAGAGACACACGAGAGCTGTGAGGAACGATTTCTTTATTTCTCTTGTTTTTGTTTTCACGTTGTTTTGCAGGATGTCTGGTGGATCTTCGCCAAAGGTGGACGGCACGGTGGCCAACATCCAAACTAAGTTCATCATGGAGGCCTTGCGATCTGAATTGAAAAGGTTCGTTACCTCGGAAATGGAGTCACTGCATGACCGAATGACAGAAGAGAGGCCTAATCGGAGACAACGAGATGGTCGGAATGGCAATCGTCGTCACCATGAACGACATAGGGATTTTGGATCCGATGAAGATGAAAATTCTGAAATTGATGGGAGGAGGCGAGGAGGTAGAGACCGGGAAGATGACAATTTGGGCAACATCAAGATGAATATTCCCTCATTCTTAGGGAAGAACGATCCCGAGTTGTATCTGGAGTGGGAGCGTAAGGTGGAGCTGATGTTTGACTGTCATAACTATGCTGAGATCAAGAAGGTGAAGTTGGCAGCGATAGAGTTCTCTGAATATGCGCTGGTTTGGTGGGACCAGCTTGTAACCAGTCGGAGGCGGAACCGAGAACAACCTATTGAAACATGGGCCGAGATGAAAGCTGTGATGAGGAAGCGGTTTGTTCCAACTCACTATTACCGAGAGTTGTACAACAAGTTGCAGAATCTACGACAGGGGTCGAAGAGTGTGGATGAGTACTTCAAGGAAATGGAGGTGTCTATGATTCGAGCCAATATTGACGAGGACAGGGAGGCAACCATGGCGAGATTCCTGGCTGGTTTAAATTGGGAGATTCGTAACACCGTGGAGTTGCAGCCATACGTTGAGTTGGAGGACATGGTTCATGTGGCAATCAAGATTGAGAACCAGCTTAAGAGGAGGGGTAGCGTGGGCAATTCGAAGCCAATTCAGTCTACATGGAGACAGTCCCAGGGTCCTAGTGGTTCATCATACAAGGGGAACCAATGGAAGGAGGAAACAACAACACGGGATGAGAAGAAGATCTTCTACAAAGATCGTCTGGAGGGTGCAGGTCCGACTACTCAGGCCAGTCCCGTGGTTCCTGATAGTCGCAATCGTGATAAGAGGTGCTTCAAGTGTCAGGGATTCGGGCATATCATGAGTGAGTGTCCCAACCGGAGACTTATGCTCTTAAGAGATGATGGGGAAGTTGTGACTGATGACGAGGGTGACAAACCGGAACCGAAGGCTAAGGAAGAGTATGAGGAGGAGGAGGAGATTCTCGCACCTGACGGGAAACTTTTTGTAGCGCGAAGAGTCTTGAGTGCACAAATTCAGCCCGATGTTCAGGAGCAGCGAGAGAACCTTTTCCACACAAGGTGTCATGTGCAGGATAAGGTGTGTAGTGTCATCATTGATGGAGGTAGTTGCACGAACGTGGCTAGTGCAACCATAGTTCAGCGTTTGGGTTTGGTTGTGGTGCAGCATCCTAGGCCATACCATCTCCGGTGGTTGAATGCGACTGGCGTCATCAAGGTGACCAAGCAAGCGGAGGTTCCTTTCCGCATTGGGAAGTATGAAGATAAGGTACTATGTGATGTCATTCCAATGCACGCGAGTCATATTCTATTGGGACGTCCGTGGCAGTATGATCGGCGAGCTATCTATGACGGTTTCGCCAACAAGTACTCTTTCGAGTATAAGCAGAAGAAGGTATCCCTTGTTCCTCTCACTCCTACACAGGTTTACGAGGATCAAGTGCAGTTGCAACGAGAGGCCGAAAGGGGAAAGTCTAAGGAGCAGCCCTTACCAAGTGAGGCTAGTGACATGACGCACGGAGTGGGGGCAAATACATTGGCGATGTTGTGCGAGAAAGACCCGTTTCTCACTAACAACATTTCTCCCCTACTACCTTCTCTTCAGTCTGTTTTGCAGGATTTTGATGACATCATTCCTGTTGATATCCCGCCTGGATCACCACACATGGGAGGGTTGGAGGATGTGCCGACCTTGTTCGGGCCAGTGGAGTTCGAGCCTGGTGAAGTTCTGGATTTGAGGACAAATCCTCTTCAAGAGGAGGGGAATGATGCGGCCCGAGGACAGTCCAAGAGACACAAAGTTCGTTTTCCAGCTGGAACGGCGAAGAAGACGACGGAACGGAGGTCAAACGAGAGCCGAGAACATGCCGGGGAGTTCGAGGCAGATTTTTGGCTAGGTGTCGGACGACACCTAGACCTGTCGGACGACAAAAGGGTCGAGGAGGAGTTTCTGTGGAACACGAGGTTGAACCCGAGTTGAAACTCGAACTGCGGGTTCGGTGTCGGCCGACACCTATATCCTGTCGGCCGACAAGTCTGCGATTTCAGCGCGCGGACGTGACTTATTTTCCTGTTTTCCGTATTTTATTCCTTTTTTCGTTTTTTAGGGTTTTCTATGCCTATTTAAGTTCCAAGACATTGTTTTTACAGAGAGACTTTGATATTTAATAAATTATTTGCGAGATATATTTCTCCTTTGGGTTTTCCGAATTCTTCCGGGTTCTACCAAAAGAATTCACCGGCGAATCAACGAAGTTTTCATCCTTCGTTTGTGTGTCAATCCTCGTCTCCGAATTGTTGGGTCGCGTTCCGTTGGGGTTTAGGTCATCGAATCTAAATCATTTCGGGGGTAGATTCAAAGGTTTTGGGATCTCCACCAGGTATCCTTTTAATTATTCCGTATCTTCTTCTCTTCCGATCGAGGTGCGTATCAGATGAGCTCGGCTAAACTTCCTATATCCTTTTGAGGACATGCACTCTCAACTGCTGCTCTAATACTGAACAGGACGCCGTCAAAGGCTGTGAGTAAGACACCATATGAGATATGGAGCGGGAGGGTCCCGAATCTGTCTTATCTCAAGATTTGGGGTTGCGAAGCCTACGTCAAGAGATATATCTGTAGTAAGCTTGAGCCCAAATTTGACAAGGTTTTCTTTATGGTTTAACCAAAAGAAACCCGAGGATATTATTTCTACAATCAATCGGAGAACAAAGTTTTTGTTGCTTGCGATGGTATCTTTCTGGAAAGGAATTCCTTTCTAAGAAAGATAGTGGGAGTAAAGTTGTTCTGGAACGAGTTACACGATGAACAACCAGTTACCGAGGAAACAAACGACGAGGTCGTGGTGATTCCTCAAACCGTGGAGGTGGTAACTATTCCTCGTAGGTCGAAAAGAATTAGAACTCAACTCAATAGATACATAGGTATCTCAAGGGACGAGGGATATAAGGTTCTTCTCTTAGAGAGTGACGAACCATCGACCTATAGTCAAGCCTTGAAAAATCCGGATTCCGAGAAATGGCTGAGAGCCATGAATTCCGAAATGGACTCCAAGTCCGTTAGGATACTTCTTGCCATTGCCACTCATTGATTATGAGATTTGGAAAATGGATGTTAAAACCGCCTTCTTGAACGGAGTTCTTGAAGAGGATGTGTATATGACACGACCTGAGGGTTTTATCGATCCAACAAAGGTTAAGAAGGTATGCAAGCTTAGGAGGTCCATTTATGGACTTAAGCAAGCATCTCGGAGTTATCTGCGTTTCTACGATGCCGTAGAGGAATCTTGTGTATACAAGAAGGTCAGTGGGAGCGCAATCGTTTTCTTGTGTTGTATGTCGATGACATACTCCTTATAGGAAATGACATTCCGAAGTTGAGCTCTGTGAAGGAGTGGCTCGGAAAGTCTTTCTCTATGAAGGATCTTGGAGAAGCACAATACAATACACATGACAAGTCTTTAAGCAAGACTGAGTGTCCGCAAGGAGCTGATGAGCAAAAGAGGATGTATAATGTTCCTTATGCTTCGGCAATATGATCGATTATGTATGCCATGATATGTATGAGGCCAGGCATATCGTATGCTTTGAGCATGACGAGTCGTTTGAAATCAAACTAGGGTGAGGCGCATGGGATGTGGCCAGAAATATTCTCAAGTGCCTTAACCGGACAAAGGAGAATTATCTTGTTCATTGAGGGACAAGAAGAGTTAGAAATGACGAGATATACAGACGCGAGTTTTCAGACTGATAAAGACGATTTCCGATCTCTATCTGGATATGTCTTTTGTCTGAATAAAAGTGTTGTTTGTTGGAAGAGTTCCAAGCAAAGCACTATCGCCGACTTAATTACAAAGTCTGAGTACATTGCGGCCTCGAAGGCTGCAAAGGAATGTGTATGGATGAAAAGTTCCCTGAGGAGCTCGGTGTCGTCCCTAGTGCTGCCAAATCTTTAGTTCTCTATTGTGATAATAGTAGAGCTATAGCCTAGGTACAAGAGTCGGGGATCGCCATAAATCCAAACACGTGCTCAGGAAGTTTCACATTCTTCGCGAGATCGTGGAGAGAGGTGATATTGAAATTTGCAAAGTAGCAACCGAGGATAACGTTGCTGACCCATTATTCAAACCTCTCCCGCAGTCAAAGCACGAGGCTTTAAGCACTGCGATAGGAATTAAACGTCTTGAGACTAAATTCTTATGCTGTAATTTATTTACAAACGGAGATTGTAAAGTACACATTCAAGGTTGATTGAAAAATCAACTTATTCATATTTTTATGGTTTGGATTATATGAACTGTTCAACGTAGATTTTAAATTTTATCTGAGTTATGTGATAATGTCACATAATGAGGCTCAATGATTGAACAAAAATTAAAATCAACTTAAGTCCCTAATCTAGATCACCGTGTACGAACAGACACAATGGATCTATATAAAGATTAGATTGCAAGTTGTACTATAGCGCCACCTCATGGGCTAGACGTGGGACGTCGAGTACAATTGCATAGACAACAACTGAGAGCTGGGTGTCGGACGTGACTCGCCTAAGAATGGTATATAAGGCAGTGTGTCATAATACCAATTCTTATAGCTTTCAGACGTCTCCTTAGACCTGAGTAGTCTAGAGTAGCTACATTGTGGAATGTTGTATTTTGTTGCTGTCAAACGTTCTCGGTAAAACGGAACTATAAAGATGTCGTTGGATACCTCAAGAAGCAAGTGGGAGCACTTAGATTGACAAGATGGAATTATCCTCCTACGGGGTAGGATTAAATGTCTTAAAGGCCACTCGTAGAGTTGGGATTGCAAAACTGCGTGGCCACGCCCGGATCTGTATCATAGTGATCATTCGGTTCGCAATCCGCTCAGATATTCGAGAAAGGTTCGAACGGAACAAGGGTGACACTGGTCTTACCTCTAGTTCGAACTTAGACATCAAGTGATAAGGGAAACGTGGATACACACTGATATAAAGTCCAAGTGGGAGATTGTTGGAATGGTGTCCTTCATCCCACGTGTGTCGAACCGAAACGAGCTATATAGTGCGTCCTGTGTAGATGGATCGATTGTGCGACGTTAAGTGTCGAGTTGAGAACTTGAACTTAAATAGTCGACAATCAAGCCAAATGAGTCACACGGGCCCTATCGATCGTGTATACTTGGAGTATATGAACTTTGGTTGAGAATCGAGGTTGAACGACGGAAGAAACGGAGAGAAAACGAGAAATCGGCATTTCGGCACTATCTGTACTACATGTCGGCCGACACCCATATTGCCTATGGGTAGTGTCGGCCGACACCGTGTGTAAATTTAAGTCGGTTGACTTTTCAAGGGCTGTCGGCCGACAGCTTTTATGTGTCGGCCGACGGCGGCGAAAATTAGGTCGCGGACCTTATTTCTTCTCCTTTTCAACCCTAAACTCTCTCATACCTCATCCTATATAAAGGGGACATGAGACCCACGTTTTTGGCTGCTACAACACGTGAAATATCACACTCCATAAGCACCAAAATACGAAGGAGTCGAGAGAATCGAGTGGGACTCGATACTACGTTTGGGGAACCGCCGTTCGTGATCAAGGAGGGTTCGTGCAACGAATTGAGGCCGGGTACGTTCGCGGCTATCCATCTACGCGTGAGCTATATACATACAAGAATTACAAGGTACATAATTCTTTACTAACTCGATTAATTGTTCTTACTACATACGTGCGCACTAGATCCATGATTAGGGTTTTACGTGTTTATGCATGATTTCCTCTTCCGCACTTTTCATGCTTGTAAAATACGTAAATCCATCTATTGGGGTATGGATGAGATTCATACAAAACCCAACATCTCATCCATACCCCAAAAGATGGATTTACGTATTTTACAAGCATGAAAAGTGCGGAAGAAGAAATCATGCATAAACACGTAAAACCCTAATCATGGATCTAGTGCGCACGTATGTAGTAAGAACAATTAATCGAGTTAGTAATGATTTATGTACCTTGTAATTCTTGTATGTAGATAGCTCACGCGTAGATGGATAGCCGCGAACGTACCCGGCCTCAATTCGTTGCACGAACCCTCCTTGATCAACGAACGTGGAAGCCCTTCAACAATATCGAGTCCCACTCGATTCTCTTGTCTCCCTCGTATTTTGGTGCTTGTGAAATAATATATTTCGTGTAGAATAGCCACCAAAATCGTGGGTCTAATGTCCTCTTTATATAGGAGGAGGAGAAAGAGAGTTTAGGGTTGAATTGGAGAAAAGAAACCCGCGGCCGAAAAATTATCAAAATAAGTAATTGTCGGCCGACACCAACCTAGTGTGAATTGGGTGTCGGCCGACACCTTCACCAATTCACACCCATTGACTTTTGAATGGTGTCGGACGAAATGAATATCAACTATGCATGTGTCGGCCGACACTCAGTACAAAATCGTGTCGATCTCGTTTTTCTTCTCCGTTTCTTCCGTCGTTCAACCTCGATTCCCAACCAAGATTTATATACTCCAAGTATACATGATCAATAGGGTCGTGTGACTCATTTGGCTTGATCGTCGACTATTAAGTTCAAGTCCTCGACTCGACACTTAATATCACCCAATCGATCCATCTACACAAGACGCACTAAATAGCTTGTTTCAGTACAACACACATGGATTGAAGGACATAAATCCAACACAAATGTCACTGCATCTGTTGCTGCTCGAAGTGAAACCTTGGTGGGGTCCGATGGCGTCTTGATCGAAATCATGAAAAAGCTCGACGGAGGCCAACTTGATTTCCAGGTCATCCCGATCGTGGGAATGGGCGGTATAGGTAAGACCTTTCTTGCCAAAACTATTTACACTAAACCACTTATTAAGGAGCGTTTTGATATCTGTGTTTGGGCTACGATTTCTCAAAACTATGACACCCGAGAAATGTTAGTGTGCAGTTCTTCCTAGTTCAACATAGAACCACGTTGTTCTTGTTTGAACTACGTTGAACTATACACTTTGTTTTGTAGTAACTTAATGTTTCATGTTTGTATGTTTACCGTTCATTAATTCATACAAGTCTGCTAGGTCTACATAGAACGAGCTGGTTGAACTGTGGAATTAACAAGTGGCTCCACACGTGACCACGGTTCAACAGCATGGAACAAGCAGACTTAGTCTCTACAAACAACATGGAGTTGCATCAGTACGTCAACATGGAACGAGCTATTCTTGTTGGGGATCGTGCATGTATACGCAGCGGAAAACAAAAATTTTATTTTATTTTATTTTATTTTATTGAAAATCCTATTTTCAATATTACATGCATTAATTGATTTAATTCAAATCTATTAAATAAATAATCCACCATATAATTTAATTATCAAATAATTAAACATTTAATTCATGCATCCCATACTACATAAATTAAATTTAGCGCAATTAAATTTATCAAATAAATTAATTACTTGTAGCGCAATTATATTTATCATATAAAATAATTACATTACTAATTAATTACGCAAACATGCACACATAATTAATTGCGTCAATTTGACAATTAACATAATCACAATTATATAATTCAAATCAAATTGATTTTAATTAACAATTAAATTAATCTCTATTAATTTTATTTGTCAATTATAATCCCAGTACTTTAGCGCAAACAATTAACGCAAACAATTAAATCCAAGTTTAATCGTGAGTACCTTAGGGATTCGTCGGACGAAGCTAAGTTCGTCGGAAGTCGCGCGGATGCGACGCGGGGATGCACGCGGGGCGTGCGGGCTGAACACGGGGAGAGCCGGGGCGGCTCTCGGCTGGTCGCGGCGGCGGCGCTCGGGCGCGGGCGGGCTTGGCTCGTCGTGCTCGGGCGTTGCTCGTTCAAACCTCCGGCGTCTCTCGTCAAATCAGGTTTCACCTCGTATAGGTAATCCCACTCGCGTATTGCACTAGAAATACGAGAGGGAGAATACGACGGGAAAAACGGGCCAGAAAAACGGCGCCGGAATCGGATTCCGGCGAGGCGGGCGGCTGCCGGCGGCGGCGCTGGGCGGCGGCGGGCGGCGGCTCCGGGCGGCGGTCCTCCGAGGGAGGCGGCGCTGGGGGCGGCGGACGAGAGAGGGAGAGGGAGAGAGGAGAGGCTAGGCTAGAGCTCTCTAGGTTTTGGTGTGTTTGAGTTTATGCCTATGGAGCTCCTTTTATAGGTGAAGAAAAGAGCTTCTTGGGCTTAAACCCTAATGGATCGGATCCATTAACCCTAGCCGGCCCAATTCATTAGCCGTCATTACGTTTCTCCCAAATTGACAATCAATTCGATCTCCGAAAAATATAACGATTATATTTTCTTTCTCGTTTTAATTTTCTCATCGATATGAGATAATAATAAAAATTTCCAATTTCACAAAATCGGAAAGCCCATTTCAGGGGTACTGCTAAATCGGGAAATTTCCCAAAATAGAAAGTGTACACCATCGTGTCCGTTTTCTTTAGCTCATTAATATTTCCAACTCATAATCACAATTATGAATCTCGGATTCAATCATATTGACCTCCGACTATATGTACTTAATTAACAGTTAATTAATACATGATCGTATTCAAGGATTGGTTTACACGAGAATGTGACCCTCAATGGTTCAGGTGTATAACTAGCCGTGGGCTCACAACACATTGTGATTCGAACAACATATTGTTCTTATATCAACTACTCCCGAGAGTTTCAGATTAATAATCATTTTATTTAATCTCCGAACAATTCGGTGCCCAACGAATCAGTGACGAGCGTCTAGCAACCACGCTTCACTAATTCCCTAGATACAAATGAAGTGCCTGCAAGAACCTTGTAATATAGTTAGCGTACAGTACGATCCCTCCGATTCATATGTCCTTATCAAACTAGAGATATTGGTCAATCGAGATCTCTTGTTGTGTTTGATAACTTTGCGAACGTTCTAGGCTTCGTATAATCCAGTCGTGATTGATCCAGAGAAACACATTTCTCTAATCACCTCACTATTCAACTCTGGCCAGAGATTCCAGGACTACGAACCACATAGGACATCCATGATCTATATCAAGCGATCAGATCCCCTACTACCATGCACAGACTTCACATCAGATTTCGAACTGCACGAACATTGCCTCCTTTTTCGACTTACTCCCTTTCCAGGGAATCGGAAGCACGTTACGATACAGCTGGTCCTCTGATGAAGTCACGGTGATGTCTGGGTCTTAAGGATTAATTGTGTACAACTATATTATGGAATTCTCTACTCGATCAGTGATAACCACTTAGAGATTCCAGGGAGAGGGGGTTCAGTGAACTCATCAACAGTGAGCACCCACTCATGTATGTCGATGTCCCAACATCGAGGCTCGAGATTAGCCCACATACACTAAGTGCTAGTCTCAAGGGGGAAAGGCCGGGTATCCTTGTTATTGGCGTAACCCATCGACTAGGAACTAAGTTTGACCAGTTACGTTGCTTTAACAGAATTATCTCTCGGTTTCCACAAAACCGAATTCATACAACATGTGTAACTGTACAGGACTATATCTATGATTCAACATGGGGAGTAGATATAGCATATGCCTTAATTAATCATAATTAATAATCTTTCATAATTTCGAAATAAATTGATAATATTTATTAATTAAATAATAAATTAGGTTCGACCACAGCCACAGGTTGGCTTGTTGGTCACCTACTCTATCAATCTCCCACTTGACCTAAAGCCAACTGCTCTCGTATCTAAGTCCCATCGACTCTCGATGTTTCTCGTGGACTGATCTAGACAAAGGCTTGGTAAAGGGATCAGCTATATTATCTCCCGAAGTGACTCTTTCGACCAAGACGTCACCTCTCTCAACGATCTCGCGGATCAGATGATATTTCCTCAGTACATGTTTGGATTTCTGATGAGATCTCGGTTCCTTAGCTTGTGCTACGGCCCCCGTGTTATCACAGTACGACGTTACTGGATCACTTGCGCTCGGAACGACTTCCAACTCTTGGATGAAGTTCCGTATCCAAACAGCCTCTTTTGCAGCTTCACTTGCCGCAACATATTCAGCTTCGGTGGTGGAATCAGCCGTGGTTTTCTGCTTGGAACTTTTCCAACAGACGGCACCTCCGTTCAGCTTGAATATGAATCCCGATATCGACTTAGAGTCGTCCACGTCAGATTGAAAACTAGAGTCCGTAAACGCCTCTATTTTCAAATCGTGACCTCCATAGACTAAGAACATCTCTTTGGTATTTCGTAAATACTTAAGAATGTCCTTCACGGCTTTCCAATGAGCCGGTCCAGGATTAGACTGATACTTGCTCGTGATACCCACAGCATGAGCAATATCAGGTCTAGTACATAGCATGCCATACATCACGCTTCCAATAGCGGATGCGTATGGTGTTCGATTCATCCGCTCGATTTCCAGTTCCGTTGCTGGACACATGGTTTTTGAGAGACGAATTCCATGACACATTGGCAAATACCCCCTCTTGGAGTTTTCCATGTTAAACCGTTTTAAAATGGTTTCTATGTACAAGGATTGTGATAGGCCGATCATCTTTCTAGATCTATCTCTATAGATTCGTATTCCTAATACGTAAGATGCCTCGCCTAAATCCTTCATCGAGAAACGTGTGGACAACCATGCTTTCGTTGCCTGCAGCATACCTACATCATTCCCAATGAGTAGTATGTCATCAACGTATAGCACAAAAAACGTCACGGCGCTCCCACTAACCTTCTTGTATACACAAGGTTCCTCCGGGTTCTTGACAAAATCAAACTCTTTGATTGTGTTGTCAAAACGTTTGTTCCAACTTCGGGATGCTTGTTTCAATCCATAAATGGATCGCTGGAGTCGGCAAACCTTTTGCTCTTCTCCAGGAGATATGAAGCCTTCCGGCTGCGCCATATAGATTTCCTCCTCAATGTCACCATTGAGAAACGCGGTCTTCACATCCATTTGCCATATCTCGTAGTCGTACCACGCAGAGATGGCCAGCAAAATCCTAATGGATTTAAGCATCGCGACTGGTGAAAAGGTTTCCTCATAGTCAACACCTTGCTTTTGAGTATATCCTTTTGCCACCAACCTAGCTTTAAAGGTCGCAACCTTTCCATCAGCTCCAACTTTCCTTTTATAGATCCACTTGCAGCCTATTGGAACGATTCCTTTAGGTGGGTCTACCAACGTCCATACGTTGTTGGAATACATGGAGTCCATTTCGGATTTCATGGCAGTAAGCCAATGTCCCTTGTCCGTATCCAATACGGCTTCATTGAAGGTTCTAGGATCAGATCCATCATCAATGATTTCGTGATCACTATCTACGAGGAACAACCGATCAGGCAACCTCCGAACTCTTTCGGATTTACGGACTGTCGGTCGTGGAGGTGTATCAGTGGTTTGTTGAATTGGCTCTGGTTCAGGGACTGGTGCATGAACTTCAGTTTGTGGGTCGTCATCTCGAACCTCTTCGAGATCTACTATGCTGCCTTTTCCATCTGCTAGGAATTCCTTCTCAAGGAACACAGCATTTCTCGAGACAAACACTTTTGCCTCAGAAACATAGTAGAATTCATATCCCATGGAATCCACGGGATATCCCACAAAGTAGCATAAGTCGGATTTACTATCCAACTTATCTCCCACTAGCCGCTTCACGTAAGCGGGGCAACCCCATATCTTTATATGTTTGAACGTGGGCTGTCGGGAATGCCAAAGTTCATAAGGTGTGGATTTAACTGCTTTAGTGTTAAGTCTATTTAGCAAATAGGCGGCTGTCAAGAGTGCGTGACCCCACAAGTACGCCGGTAACTCAGTGACACTCATCATAGATCGAACCATGTCCAACAGGGTTCGGTTACGACGCTCGGACACTCCGTTCAACTGGGGTGTTCCAGGAGGAGTCCACTGAGAGAGAATCCCATTCTCTTTTAGATAGTCTATAAACTCAGCGCTTAAGTATTCGCCACCACGATCGGATCGTAGTTGCTTAATACGAAGCCCAAGTTGATTCTCTACTTCATTTCGGAAGTCTTTGAACTTTTCAAAAGTCTCCGATTTGTGCTTCATTAAGTACACGTAACCATACCTTGAATAATCATCGGTAAAGGTTACGAAGTAGTTGAATCCACCCCTCGCACTAACACTTAGTGGACCACACACGTCAGTATGGATCAGATCCAGTAGACCTTCAGCACGTGCCATTGTCCCTTTGTAGGGAGACTTGGTCATTTTCCCTTTTAGGCAAGCTTCACAAGCTTGGAGCGATTTCACATCATCAAGTGTGAACAGCCCTTCCTTTAGGAACTCATTCAATCGTCTCAGGGAAACATGTCCTAGTCGGGCATGCCAAAGTTGTGCGGGGTTAAGACTAATTTCTTTTCGTTTTGCTGTTAGCACATTAACAGGGATCTCGTTTAAGTTAAGTTCATATAAATTGTTCGATAGACGTCCCTTACATATCACTTTATCGTCCTTTTGTATAAGGCAAATCGAATTTCCAAAAACAAAAGAATAACCTTCATTATCCAAAACAGGAATAGAAATAAGGTTCCGAATAAGTGATGGAACGTAAAGACAATTGTTCAAAACTAATTTAAAACGAGAATCAGAAACATCTAAGTAAATAGTCCCGATGGCTTCAGCAGCAACTCTTGCTCCGTTTCCCATCCTCAAGAAGGTCTCACCTTCCTTGAGCTTCTTACTTCTTGTCATGAGCTGCAAATCATTACAGAGATGTGAGCCACAACCGGTATCCAATACCCATGAAGAAGAATTTAAGGATAAATTTACTTCTATGTAAAACGTACCATTCCCAGAACGTTTCTGGTCAAGGTACTCCTTGCAGTTACGGCGCCAATGGCCTTTCTTTCCACAATGGTGACAAACGTCATCAACAGATTTGACGACTTTGTCCTTAGATCCACCTTTCTTCCTTTTATAGACCATCTTGCTCGAGGAAGAAACATTTTCTTTCCTTTTCTTCGGATAGGAACGCTTCCTCTCAGAAGTCGAAGCAATGAGAACAGATTTCTCCTTTTTGATAGTCGTTTCAAAACTGACCAACATGTTAAGCAGCTCCTCGAGAGGTGGTGATAGCTTGTTCATGTTGAAGTTCACTATGAACGGTTCATACGAACTTGGGAGAGACAGGAGGATCAAATCCACCGAGAGCTCTTCAGGTAGGACGACCTTGAAATTCACTAACTTCTCAATGAGACCGATCATTTTGATACCATGCTCGTGGACCGAAGCCCCTTCGCGCAGTTTCATAGTGGTCAGCTCCTTCGTAGCAGTGAATCTCGCGGTCCTAATATTCTCACTGTATAGGCCATCAAGATGAATCTTGATATCATGAGCCCATTCATACGTTTCATATTTCCTAGCAAGCTCAGGAGACATGGCGGCTATCATATAGCACCGGACAGTATTATTGTCCTCTTTCCATATCTCCATGTCTTTCTTCTCCTCGTCAGTATGATCGAGGTCCGGGTCAAAGTCAAACTTATCATCCAAGACATAAGTAAGGTGATCAAGTTGCAGCACAAGTTTGAGATTGCGTAGCCAATCAAGATAGTTTGGGCCAGTGAGTTTGTTTTGGTCGAGGATCGACGCTAGGGGATTCTTAGACATGATTACTGAGAAAATTTTAAGAAGATTAATTAGTGATAGTTCGAATTATGATTGCAATTAAATTTGTAAGGACTTTAAAGAATTTTTAATTGCCTCCCACTAAATTTTTCGAATTCCACTATCCTCTAGTGAACAGACGGGAAAATCCAATTTTCCTTAGATGGGCTTTAGGTCCAAAGGCGTAAACCATAACTCGTAGTTAATCTAGCCCAGTCATGTTTACCCAATGGTAGAAAACTATTTTTCAATCACATCTCTATGTGATCCTAAAGTTAGCTTTTCCTCACCATGACAATGAACTACGTTAATCGTACCCTTCAAAGTCAACCATGTGTCAAGACCGACCCACCGATATGAGAAGTGAAAGTTGGATTCCAATAAACGTGCACAGCCCATAGTTAATCTATCCGACTGCACAAGTCTAAAAGGAATCGTGGCTAACACGTCTCCATCATATGTCGGTAAATCACAGCTTGACTTACAAGCAGTACTCCCCGCTAACACGGCATACCATACTACTTGCAAGTGGCTTTCTCATGATTTACCGTCGGCAGAAGGAAAGAAGAAAGAACGACACATCGGTTCTTCTTTATGGCTTGATATACATTCTCGGGAGAGAATGGAGGACTACAGGATTATTTATCTCATCAGATTGAGTGAGCGATCGATTGTTGATTCCTAACAACTATGTTCTCTATAGGCCATCCTAATGGAGCACATACGATCATAATATATATCGCAATATATATATCTCACAAAAGTCATATAATTCACATAGCATTTAATCACAATTAAAACGAGGTATGTAAATTAAATTGGTGCTCTATTAATTAACTTGATTTAACAATTAAATCAAATAATTAATCTATCACCTTGTTGATCGAATATTTAAATCAATTATTTAATTGGTCAATAAATAATTTCACTAAATTAAATATTGATACTTCTTTTCTATTTCAATTTATTGATATCCCAATATTCAAACGTGATGTCTCGTAAGTGAAGACTCGAAGCTTCTAACCAGCGATTCATCATGCAAACGACCCTATCTCCCATAAATGGGGGAGCCGAGCAGATCATCGATTTTATGTCATCATATGACTCGAAGATCTCTAATTTGTTTTAACAAAAACAAGTCTAGATGAATCACTCCCCGAGGTGAATTCACGTTTGACGTTGAATTGTTACTTAACAACAAATTAGGCATTGTTTGAACTATTAGATAAAAATAAATATCTTAATAGAAACAACTAAGTCCCAATCAAATAACATTAAATCAATCAATTCAACAAACAGCATGCTTGAAGGTGATTATATTCATAGACAATTAATCAATTTCAGAACCTGGCTCTGATACCACTGTTGGGGATCGTGCATGTATACGCAGCGGAAAACAAAAATTTTATTTTATTTTATTTTATTTTATTGAAAATCCTATTTTCAATATTACATGCATTAATTGATTTAATTCAAATCTATTAAATAAATAATCCACCATATAATTTAATTATCAAATAATTAAACATTTAATTCATGCATCCCATACTACATAAATTAAATTTAGCGCAATTAAATTTATCAAATAAATTAATTACTTGTAGCGCAATTATATTTATCATATAAAATAATTACATTACTAATTAATTACGCAAACATGCACACATAATTAATTGCGTCAATTTGACAATTAACATAATCACAATTATATAATTCAAATCAAATTGATTTTAATTAACAATTAAATTAATCTCTATTAATTTTATTTGTCAATTATAATCCCAGTACTTTAGCGCAAACAATTAACGCAAACAATTAAATCCAAGTTTAATCGTGAGTACCTTAGGGATTCGTCGGACGAAGCTAAGTTCGTCGGAAGTCGCGCGGATGCGACGCGGGGATGCACGCGGGGCGTGCGGGCTGAACACGGGGAGAGCCGGGGCGGCTCTCGGCTGGTCGCGGCGGCGGCGCTCGGGCGCGGGCGGGCTTGGCTCGTCGTGCTCGGGCGTTGCTCGTTCAAACCTCCGGCGTCTCTCGTCAAATCAGGTTTCACCTCGTATAGGTAATCCCACTCGCGTATTGCACTAGAAATACGAGAGGGAGAATACGACGGGAAAAACGGGCCAGAAAAACGGCGCCGGAATCGGATTCCGGCGAGGCGGGCGGCTGCCGGCGGCGGCGCTGGGCGGCGGCGGGCGGCGGCTCCGGGCGGCGGTCCTCCGAGGGAGGCGGCGCTGGGGGCGGCGGACGAGAGAGGGAGAGGGAGAGAGGAGAGGCTAGGCTAGAGCTCTCTAGGTTTTGGTGTGTTTGAGTTTATGCCTATGGAGCTCCTTTTATAGGTGAAGAAAAGAGCTTCTTGGGCTTAAACCCTAATGGATCGGATCCATTAACCCTAGCCGGCCCAATTCATTAGCCGTCATTACGTTTCTCCCAAATTGACAATCAATTCGATCTCCGAAAAATATAACGATTATATTTTCTTTCTCGTTTTAATTTTCTCATCGATATGAGATAATAATAAAAATTTCCAATTTCACAAAATCGGAAAGCCCATTTCAGGGGTACTGCTAAATCGGGAAATTTCCCAAAATAGAAAGTGTACACCATCGTGTCCGTTTTCTTTAGCTCATTAATATTTCCAACTCATAATCACAATTATGAATCTCGGATTCAATCATATTGACCTCCGACTATATGTACTTAATTAACAGTTAATTAATACATGATCGTATTCAAGGATTGGTTTACACGAGAATGTGACCCTCAATGGTTCAGGTGTATAACTAGCCGTGGGCTCACAACACATTGTGATTCGAACAACATATTGTTCTTATATCAACTACTCCCGAGAGTTTCAGATTAATAATCATTTTATTTAATCTCCGAACAATTCGGTGCCCAACGAATCAGTGACGAGCGTCTAGCAACCACGCTTCACTAATTCCCTAGATACAAATGAAGTGCCTGCAAGAACCTTGTAATATAGTTAGCGTATAGTACGATCCCTCCGATTCATATGTCCTTATCAAACTAGAGATATTGGTCAATCGAGATCTCTTGTTGTGTTTGATAACTTTGCGAACGTTCTAGGCTTCGTATAATCCAGTCGTGATTGATCCAGAGAAACACATTTCTCTAATCACCTCACTATTCAACTCTGGCCAGAGATTCCAGGACTACGAACCACATAGGACATCCATGATCTATATCAAGCGATCAGATCCCCTACTACCATGCACAGACTTCACATCAGATTTCGAACTGCACGAACATTGCCTCCTTTTTCGACTTACTCCCTTTCCAGGGAATCGGAAGCACGTTACGATACAGCTGGTCCTCTGATGAAGTCACGGTGATGTCTGGGTCTTAAGGATTAATTGTGTACAACTATATTATGGAATTCTCTACTCGATCAGTGATAACCACTTAGAGATTCCAGGGAGAGGGGGTTCAGTGAACTCATCAACAGTGAGCACCCACTCATGTATGTCGATGTCCCAACATCGAGGCTCGAGATTAGCCCACATACACTAAGTGCTAGTCTCAAGGGGGAAAGGCCGGGTATCCTTGTTATTGGCGTAACCCATCGACTAGGAACTAAGTTTGACCAGTTACGTTGCTTTAACAGAATTATCTCTCGGTTTCCACAAAACCGAATTCATACAACATGTGTAACTGTACAGGACTATATCTATGATTCAACATGGGGAGTAGATATAGCATATGCCTTAATTAATCATAATTAATAATCTTTCATAATTTCGAAATAAATTGATAATATTTATTAATTAAATAATAAATTAGGTTCGACCACAGCCACAGGTTGGCTTGTTGGTCACCTACTCTATCAATTCTATCAACGTGGTTCAACGTGGATCAGAGAGAATCGCGAGTTGATCAACGCACTACAAGGACTTACCGTGATAACACCTTGACGGACGCGGTGCAAGCATAACTATACATACGGCTGGACGAATGACTGCTAAGGAATGAAGCCAGCTGTGGGTGCGACTAGAAGACTTCGCTAGAGGAACACTAGTCCAATGAAAAACGCCCAGCTATGCCCGCCACTAGCTCGATGCACGAAGACACGCTAGTGTGGCAGTGCGTAGAGCTGGGTTCGTCAAGTACAACCGAAATGGAATCTCGAATATTCCATGAAGATGCTTTGGGCTCGGCCCATTAAGCGTGAATTCCGGAAACCCTAATTTACGAGACCTATAAATAGCGGGTAGTTGGAATTCATTATTACAGCTTTGATTAGACATTTTCTAGAGAGAGAAAATTTGTAGACCGAGAGACTTCGCTAGAAAGCTCCGGTTCTATTGTCAGTTTAGTCTTGGTAGTACGAGTCGCTAGATTAGTTCTACCTAGACTTAGTTTTTTGTCGTGTTGACCTTTCTACAAGATTCGCTAGAACTTAATAATCTACGAAATCTCTCCATTTCAGTCGAAAGCGAATCCTTCGATTCAATGAATGTTCTGGCAAACAATTCCACTGGGCATGATGCCATACTATTCTCTTCCTGTCAGAGGCTTCGATGCCTCACTTCCTCTAGATGTTGATCCCATCCGTATTCCGTTTTTTCTCTCTCGTGGGTCAGGGTTTTCCATAAGAACTCAGCGACTTCCACATCATCGTTGTGATTTAGACGATATGCATAAATGTATCTCGGACGAAAAATACGAAGCAAAGCATAGAAATAATTTGCAAGGCCAGTAAGGGAATCGGTACAGAGTTTAACGATATCGAGATTCAAGTGTTCCACCACAACCGGGTGGTCGTTAACTTAATGCCTTGACCACCTCAAACAACTTAACGATCCTCGGTCGTGAGATAAAATGTAGCAGATGGCAAATAACTGCTGGAAAACACAAAATAGAGTATGTTTGGGACCTCGACAGCAACCCTGTTGATCGGACTCGGTGATTGAATAATTAGGCGCTTCATCGAACAACTAGATAGCTTGATTAAATGTGAAATATATAATATTAAGTAGGAAAAAAATATTGTATGTATCTTAGTTTCTTTATAATTTATATATGTTTTCAGTATATAATTATTGTGATATGTATAACAACTTTGTGTACATTGAAATAACTATCTTAGTATTGTAATTAAATGTGCAATAATTATTAACTAAGTATCTTACATTGAAATAACTATCTTAGTATATACGAGCTACTGTGATATGTACAGTATAACAATTTTGCTACTTTCTGTACTATTTTAGTATTGTAATTAAATGTGCAATATTTAGTAACTAACAAATAACTATCTTAGTTTTTTTCCATTAATATATGTCTGTTTGTAAAACAAGTTTGTGTACTATGTAATGACTATATAATTAAATGTTAATTAATGAAATAACTATAATAGATTATGAATTTGTAATATTTAAATAAATAAGTAATTAACTATAGGGATAATTATATTTTAGTACCTGAACTATAGGCCCTTTCGGGCTTTGGTGACTGATCTTTTTTTTTTTTTTTTTTGGATTTGGTACCTGGACTTAGGCGAAATTAGACTTTAATACCTGAAACGGCGGATCTCGGCGACACGTGCCTATTTTTAATACAGTTGCGGGCTCTGGAGGGCATTATGGACATTTACATACATTATTAATGAATACGAATTGAATACAGTATTATTACACATTGAATACGTATGAATTGAATACAATATTATTACACATTGAAGCTGATTTCCTTTAACTTCTCATTTCTGAAAAACCCGTAACTCCATCCCCAATTCTTCAAGAGCAAGAACCCTAGAATTTGTATTCGCCCCCAAATCGAAATTCATTGAAACCCTATCTCTAATTCTTGAATCGTCGCTGATTCTGCTCTTCCAGAAACCCAATTTGAATTCGATTTATCCATTCCCCAGAAAACCCTAATTTTCAGTGAAGGTGAAATCTTGAGCAATGCCGTGGAAATTGAGGAGCGGAGCTGATAAAATACCCGACGGCAAGCGCGTTCCCGACTATGGAGGTTTGAAAGATGTTTGCACACTGATTTTCCACCACTCAGGCTCGTTTATGCAAAAATACGGTAAGAGGTGTTATGTAGGTGGGAGAGTGAATTATATAGATTTGTTGAAGGTGACACATTGAGAGTTTCAAATTTGGCTATGATGGCTGCGGCTGTAGGTGTTGAGGGCTCTATGTCATTTTATTTTAGTATGGATGGATATGATGAGTGTAATCATCTTGATCATGCAAATGATGACTACAACTCCAGTATGATTGGTGCCTGTCCAGAGGAATTTGTCCTTTTTCTCACCAAGCCATGTTTAGCACAAAACAGTTGAAGAAGCCTGGAGAATAGTGTGGACTGGATTTGTTATGTTTTGAATGAAGTTGTGTACTTGATTTGTTATGTCTTGTGTTTGGATTTGTTTCTTGTGTGTGTGATGTTTGTTTTGAACTGAAGTTGTGTACTGGATTTGTTTGTGTTTTGAACTTGTCTTATGTATGGATTTGTGATGTTTTGAACTTATCTTATGTATGGATTCAATATGTTCTGAATAATGTTGTGTAAAGATTTGTTTCTAGGTTAAATCTGAGTTGTGTAAATGATACGAACCTCGTCGGGGATAGAAAGATAGAAGAAGAACGAAGAACAGAAAGATAGAAAGATACCGACGGAAGTCCAAAAACCTCTGAACCTGAATTCGTGAAATCAATTAAGGACGGAACCCTAACCCCCAACACGAAATCGATGCAGCAACTCGGGGATGATAAAGACACACGAACGAATGGTGATTGGCTTCGTTGATTCGTCGGTTGAATTCTTTGGATAATCGGGTAGAATTCGAACCCAAGAGAGATTTTAATAAAACTCACAAAATATAATTTTATTCATCATCAAAGTCTTAGTTAAAACAATGAACTAGGAAGCCTTTATATAGGCATAACAAAAACATAAAGGAAAAGGAAATAAAACAAGAATTTCACGCGGAGACCTAAATTCCGCCGCCCACTTTTGGGACTTGTCGTCCGACAAGAATTTTTGTCGTCCGACAAACCTCCGTCGCTCGCAGGCTCAACCTGCGATTCGAATCTGTTCCGTACGTAAATTTTCAGGACTTGTCGCCCGACGGTCTCGTAGTGCAAATACTCTGTCGCCCGACAATCAGATGTCGCCCGACGTTGCCGTAGTGAAATTCTCTGTCGGCCGACGGCAGTACATTTTCGCCCAAAAATCCCAAAATCCTCTCCGAACTTCGCGGCACCTTCTCGGCACGTTCCCGACTCCCATTTCGATGCTCTCTTCGTCGTTCCGGATCTTGGGTTGCATCATTCCCCTCCTCTTCAAGAGGATTTGTCCTCAAATCCACGTCGATGCCAGGGTCGAACACCACTCTCTCGAACAAGCTCGGAACGACATAATTCTGCAGCGCACACCCTCGATGTAGTGGGACACCAGGAGATTTATCATCAAGGAAGACGTCATGAATTTCCTGCAAAGAATAAGGAGTAGAAGTGTGTAGAGAGAATAAAACGTTAGTGGTAATCATCTCCTTCTTGCTCAACATCACCAACGTCGGTTGCCCCTCTTTCTCTGCTGGTTTCACCATGGGTAACTCCAATGGCGGAAGGTCCTCGGATTTCATCAATTCCTCCTTGCTATCGGACTCCACCGCCTCCTCCGCGACGTCGGAATCCACCGAAACCTCCTCCTCGGACTCTACCGAAGCCTCCTCCTCGGACTCCATCGAAGTCGAATCTTCCTCGGTTGACACCGAAATCGACTCTTCTTCAGACTCCACCAAAGCCAACGGTCCTGGTATCTCGCCTTTTTCATCGGCCTCTACTTTCCCAGGCTTCTTTGACGCTTGTACCCATTCTCCTATCAGACGCCTAATATCGCTCCTACACTCGTCCCAACGCTCAGCTCTGGACCTCCTCTCATCACGAAGCTCCCGACTAAGATCACGGGCTCGATGATGGTCATTCTGAACTTCTCGGTATCCGCTGCCACCTCTTCGATTCCATGCATCATCACGATGAGCTCTCTCCTCTAAGGCGGTAAGTCGCTCATTCACCACCTTCATCTTCGATGTAATCATCCTTTCTAACCGTGCAGTCGCCTTCTCCACGATGAGCTTAGCTTGGGTATAATCCATCTCAGTCATCCTGCAAAAGTGTTAGAAACAAAAGTAGAGATCCTCACCACTCTCGTGTATCACTCAATATGGTAAGTCACTCAATACTCGGTTCTCTCACTTTCTCTCTCTCTCAAGAATCGAACTCTCCCAACTCACCGGTCGAATCCAATCCAACAAAAATCTCAACCCAACATAACCCACGAATGAGCAAATGACTCTAAATTGCTGAACGAATAATGAACGGCAATAAAAAGAATAATCGAGCACAAATTTAATTTTTTTTTTTTGTTAATAATAATTACCGTATGATGAACAGTAATTTTTTTTAAAATAAAATAAAAATAAAAAAAATATATTTTTTTTTTAATAATTACTGTATGATGAACAGTAATTTTTCGAAAAGAAAATAAAAAATAAAAAAATATAATTTTTTTTTTAATCAAGAAAGAAGAAAGAAACGAAGAAATAAGGAGAAAACACGAAAGAAAGAAAGAAAAACGAAACGAGGTTACGTATAAATTTTGAACCCGAACCTGGGCTCTGATACCAAATGATACGAACCTCGTCGGGGATAGAAAGATAGAAGAAGAACGAAGAACATAAAGATAGAAAGATACCGGCGGAAGTCCCAAAACCTCTGAACCTGAATTCGTGAAATCAATTAAGGACGGAACCCTAACCCCCAACACGAAATCGATGCAGCAACTCGGGGATGATGAAGACACACGAACGAAGGGTGATTGGCTTCGTTGATTCGTCGGTTGAATTCTTTGGATAATCGGGTAGAATTCGAACCCAAGAGAGATTTTAATAAAACTCACAAAATATAATTTTATTCATCATCAAAGTCTTAGTTAAAACAATGAACTAGGAAGCCTTTATATAGGCATAACAAAAACATAAAGGAAAAGGACATAAAACAAGAATTTCACGCGGAGACCTAAATTCCGCCGCCCACTTTTGGGACTTGTCGTCCGACAAGAATTTCTGTCGTCCGACAAACCTCCGTCGCTCGCAGGCTCAACCTGCGATTCGAATCTGTTCCGTACGTAAATTTTCAGGACTTGTCGCCCGACGGTCTCGTAGTGCAAATACTCTGTCGCCCGACAATCAGATGTCGCCCGACGTTGCCGTAGTGAAATTCTCTGTCGGCCGACGGCAGTACATTTTCGCCCAAAAAGCCCAAAATCCTCTCCGAACTTCGCGGCACCTTCTCGGCACGTTCCCGACTCCCATTTCGATGCTCTCTTCGTCGTTCCGGATCTTGGGTTGCATCAGTAAAAGATAGCAAATACAAAATGACCAAAAGTTGCTTAATTTCATAATCTGGTACATTATAACTGTTACAACACAAAAGCATTACAACACAAAAGCATCACAAGCATTACAAGCATTCCTACACACTAATTGTTCAAAACAAACATCACAACTACTAGAAAGCCAATAACTAGAGTAATGCGCAACTTCAGAATTGTTTTCTCCATCACTGCACATTTCTTCTCCATCATCTCCAAATCTGCAACTTTTGAGTTCATGTTCCTTAAGAGCCCAGGTATGATCTGAGAACACCTTCCACAGGCAGAAGGGTCGGTCCAAGAGAAATCATTACAACCCCCAGATTTCTGTCCAAAAAAAAAAATTAGGGTTCATAAGTATGAATTTGGGAAAAACAGTTTATATGTATGAAATCAGAAATTGGGGTTTATAGGTATGAAATTAGGGTTTATATGTACGAATTTAGAGTTTAGATATAGGAAACAAGAAATTAGGGTTCATAAGTATGAAATTGGGGGAAACGGTTTATATGTATAAACTCAGAAATTGGGGTTTATATGTACGAATTTGGGGTTAATATATAGAGAAATCAGAAATTAGGGTTTATATGTTGAAATCGATGCTTACCCGAAATTTTCCGCATGCCATGAATCTCCGACCTGGGTTTGCGTTGGTCCAAGACGTTTTCATCACCAGAGGCTTCCCGCATCTACACAGATCCTCCTCCATGAAGATTTGTTTTTCAATTGTTTTTCCCGTAATTAAATTAGGGTTTTTCAGCAAATTGGGGAAAACGCGATACAACTCCATGTATATATAGAAGGTAAGAAATCGTAATACGTATTTTGACCGTATGTACAAGGTATAATCAGAATATTTTGTTTCAAAAATAAATCGGATAAAAAATGATAAGGGTAATAGCGTAACTTCTCACCTGCAGCCAACGTAATCATGACACTTGTCAAATGAAGGCACGTGTCGCCGGGATCCGCTGTTTCAGGTATTAAAGTCTAATTTCGCCTAAGTTCAGGTACCAAATCCAAAAAAAAAAGATCAGTCACCAAACACTACAAGAAATTTGAGAATTCGCGACGAAATTATTTGTCATAAAAATATCATTTTTCGTCACGAAACCTCTATGGTGACGCATTTTTTTCGTCGCACGCATCGTCATCGTATGTGCGTCACATTAGGTAAATGTGACGCTAATTTGTTTCGTCATCAACAGTCATCATTTGATGACGATACAAGACATCGTCACTATAGTTTTCCATCTTCAGTGACGTATAAATCGTCATGTATAACATCCATTTTTTGTCGCTTAATATAATATTTCGTCACTAAATTTTACATTTTTCATGACAAATTAGTTTATCGTCATTACAACCTTATTTATTGTGACGAATTTTCATCAACTAATTAAGTTATGAAATTTTAATGACAATATTTTTGTCCCAATAAAATTATTATTTTTCATCATATTTTATTCATTTCATCACGATAAAAAGTCTTTTGTGACAAAATAATATCCATAGTTATTTGTAGTTATATTAATACATCAAAAGTTGTCAATGATGAATATGATAAAAGAATAAACGAATTATTTTGCCATTTCAAAGAAAAATAAAATAAAAATTCAGTCAAAATAAAATGTAGTAAACCTCATCCTTATTATACATCAAAACCAGAACATATGCACTATATAAAGAAAATTTTAACACACAAAAATATTACTACATACAATTAATAGCTCTCACTATCCTTATAATAATTGAACTAAAAGCACCGAACAATCCAAGTAGCAAGTATAATATTCCCCTGCCATTGTTTCCTACAATAACCACAGGAATAAAAGTTAGGCATCTGAATCTTTCAAAACAATCACAAAACAGTAAAACACACAACATCCCTCAACCTATTGTGTCATGTTGAATTGTCTAAGTAGCCACAACAACATCCACAACCCTGTGTGCAGCAACAGTTGTAGTACCAAAGCCTTTCGTACAAAACATAAAAGACAACGAGTACAAAACATAAACAAAAAAATAATGAGCTCAAATCTCACTCAAACAATGAAACCCAAAAGCACATGTCTGAGGGGGTGGGTTATGTGCTTGTCCAGTTGTAAAAGAAACAAAAAAATATTTCAATGAAAAATGCTAGATGCAAGCCACTTCAACACCATTTTTTGAAGTAAATTACTCGTGGAGTGACTTTGCAAAAACACCAATTGAACAAATAATATATGTCTGAACTTCAATACATGCCTAGTAGGCATCAATAACCATTTTGTAGAAGTAAACTAAAGTAATAGTATAGAGGTTCATCTCGAAAATAATTCAACTTGGAGTGAAATTTTGACCTTAATCAAAAAGAGCAGAGTACTAGGATTCTAATTTCACAGAAAAAAAATATATACATTTTATTCTTACTGCTTTGCAAGGGATTCTGAGCCTCTTCAATTTAGGGTACGGGTGACGAGAACCTTCTGCAGATCTGCAATCCCCGATTCCAGCTTGTCCTGATTCTCAAAAAAATTCCTTAGTTTTCGAATTCCAATCAAAACAATTACAATTGTTAGTTCATTGATTTACATTATATTAATTCCAAATTATATAATAATAATAAAAAGGATGCGGGACCAATATAGTGGTTGGATTTGGAGAAGAAATTCAGAACATCGGGACAGTGTTTGAATGCGCTGAGACGGAGAAAATTTTGAATGGATAGAAATCGCACCAAGACTGGAGCAGTACCGCCAGTCAAGGATAAAGACAACGGGACCGAGAACAGGAAAAAGAGCGGCAGTCACCGGGCAAGGAAGCAGACGGTGGTTGTTGAGACTTGAGAGTGGATGTCACGGGCTACGATGGTGAAGGAGGGAAATTTTGGGGAGAGTTGTTTTTATTTTTGCTGCAACCCTAATTTTTGAGAGAGGTGGATTTTTTAGTAACCCATGTTCGTGAGTGGCGGTGTGCCGCAACCGTTAACATGCATACTTAGACACTTAAAAAAACAAATATTAACAATTATCACAATATATATTTTTCGTGACAAACAAAAATGTTGAAAATTAATTAAATAATTAATGACTAAAAATAATATTGTCATTCAAATACTTAAATTATAGAATTACAATTTTTATTGTCACAAATTACAAATTATTATTGTCACTAATAATATTTTGACGAAATAATAATGTCATTAATAATTTTGAATAATTAATGACAAAACATAATTTCGTCATAAAAATATTATTTTTCGTGACAATGATAATCGTCACCACTTATTATAAATATCGTAGTCAAAGATTAGTGTGACGAAATTATGATTTTCGTCTCGATAGCTTTGCAATAATGACAAAAAAAATATTATTAGTGACAAAATTAAATTTTATCACGAAATCAACGAATTAAGTGACGAAAAATTAAATTTGTCACTTTTAATAAATAATTTGTGACGAATTTCACATCGTCACAAAAATTTCGTCATAAAAAGACTATTTTCTTGTAGTGAAAGCCCGAAAGTGTCTATAGTTCAGGTACTAAACTATAATTATCCCTTAACTATACTATAATTATATATTATGAAAATTTATTTATTACGATAAACTAGTTTAGAAGTGGTGTAATTAGTTGTAATAATAGGGTAGAAGATTTTGAAGTAGAGATTAATAATTTTGACTTGGGATCACTTACTAATTCAAAACTTTTAAATTTCATTTCACTGAAGATGCTCTAACAAAAAAGTAACAATTGACTTTTCTTTATCTTATCTTATCTTTCAATTGAATGGTCCGAAACTCACAACTTAATTTAAAAAACAAAAACAAAAAAACAACGTCCACATATATACAGTATATGTCTCCACAATTATTCTCAGAGTTTCATTATTGGAAAACCAAAACCATGGCAGCTTATGCATCCTTGATTTCTCTGATGGAAGTCATTGATGATCTCGAACATCATCCTTCCCCTCCGATTACTCTCGACAAACAAATAGTCGACTCCATCACTCAACGCATCACATACTTTGAAGAATTTCTCCATTCCTACATTAGTACAAGTCCTGTTGCCGACGATGATGAAGAAGTTGCAGATCCATTGGAGATGCGTATTGCAGGTGCAGCTTTCGCAGCCGAAGATGCTATTGAGTATCATATTGTGGACTCTATCAAAAAGAAAAAGAATAAAAAAAAGGCAAACGATCATAAAATGGCCAAATCCCTCAACCGATGCTATGGTATCCTGCAAAGTGTGATTGAAGAGATGGATTTGATCAAAAAAGTTGTGGAAGATACACAGAAGATAAAGAAGGTGCCGCTGGTCCATGATCGAAATGTCACTGCATCCGTTGCTGATCGAAGTGAAACCTTGGTGGGGTCCGAAGGCGTCTTGATCGAAATCATGGAAAAGCTCGATGGAGGCCAACTTGATTTCCAGGTCATCCCGATCGTGGGAATGGGCGGTATAGGTAAGACCTTTCTTGCCAAAACTATTTACACTAAACCACTTATTAAAGAGCGTTTTGATATCTGTGCTTGGGCTACGATTTCTCAACACTATGACACAAAACAAATCCTCTGTGAGCTTCTCAACACCAACAAAGAACAACAGACTGTAGATGAATTGGGATTACAGCTCCATAAATATTTATTTGGCAGAAGGTTTTTTATTGTGATGGATGATATGTGGAGTATCGATTCATGGGATCTTATACAACGCTTCTTTCCTAACAACTACAACGGTAGTCGAGTCCTGGTGACCACCAGGCTATCCCAATTGAGTTCGCAACTAACAACTAATTATAGTCTCAACATGAGTTTCCTTGATAAGGCTAGCAGTTGGGATCTGTTCTCTAAAACAGTCTTTGGTGAGAACAGTAGCTGCCCTCCTGAACTGGAGGAAATCGGAGAGAAGATTGTGGACAACTGCAAAGGTCTTCCTTTATCAATATCTGTGGTGGGAGGTCTTCTCAAAAATATGGACGGCACTCGTGCATCTTGGGAATCAATACAAGACAACTTCACCTCGGTGGTGAATATGAGGGACGACAAACATTGTTTGAGATTGTTGAAGCTGAGCTATAATCATTTGCCTGTATACTTAAAACCGTGTTTTTTATACATGGGAGTGTTTAAGGAGGACGAAAGGATTCGTGTCTCTACGCTTGTCCGACAATGGGTTTCCGAAGGATTTCTTAAACCAACGAAAGGCGAAGCCTTGGAGATTACCGGTAGAGGTTTCTTACAGGACCTCGTCAGTAGAAATCTCATTCTAGTTGATAAGTTGGGTTCTACAGGGAGCATAAAGTATTGCAAAATTCACGATTTGGTTAGGGACATGTGCTTGAAAGAAGGTCAGAAAGAAGGGTTTTATCATGTCATGGGGAAATGTAATCCTCCTTCTCCTCACGGCATGAATGCCCAACGCCGGGTTATTATAACTAATGTACGTGGTGACTTGAGATTTTGTTGTGTCGTGGGGAAATGTAATCATCCTTCTCCTCACGGATTTATGTCACACACTCGCTCGATTATTTGCGAATATGGTAGGGTTCCATTATGCAAGAATCTGGTATTACTGAGGACATTACAGGTGTATGATGAAATGGACTTGAATTCTGTTGTGTCTCGCTATGTCAACCTGCGACACCTTGATATCGCAGCTGCATGGATGCAGCCATTCCTTCCCTCTATTAGTCACCTTTGGAATTTGCGTACACTTGTTCTTTCTTCTTCTTTGGATTTTGAGCCCATCCTGGTCGTTGATTTCTGGGAAATGACTCAGCTTAGGCATATGAATTTCGATAGTTATGCATGTCTCCCGGATCCTCCGAGCTACGATGGGCGAGATGGTGTTGCGGTGGTCATCATGGAAAATCTACACACCCTTAAAGGAATAAGGAATTTCAAATTTACAAATGGGGTGGTTAAGAGAATTCCCAATATCAAAAAATTGGGTCTGAAGTATGATGATGATTCAGATGATGTGTATTTTTTGGGCAATATGAAATATCTGTGTGGATTGGAATCCCTATCCGTCGGATTTGTATACTCAAGAAGGTTGATTACTACTTTGCAGAAGATTACCTATCCACACTCCCTTAAGAAGTTGAGTCTTACGTTGGGCTTTGAGCATGAATGGGACGACATGCTGGAAAAGATCGGTTCGTTGCCTCTTCTCGAGACGCTCAAATTAATGGGGGGGCGCTTCGAGAAAGGGAAGTGGGAAATAGGCCAAGGACAATTCCGCAGCCTCAAGTACTTAAAACTGAGCAACTGTCGGGGGCTCGAAAACTGGAGTGCGGTGGAAGAGGATAACTCCATCCTTCCACGACTTGAGCATCTTCATATTGTCATGTTGAGAGAGCTGAAGAAGATCCCTTTTGAACTTGGAAACATAGATACACTGAAGAGCATAGAATTGTTCAAGTGCGGAGAAGGAGCGGTGAAGTCTGTGAAAGAGATGTTCGACGAGCAAGTCGACTTACAAGGCGGGGAGGATCAACTAAGCTTTCACGTCAAGGTTATCGTTCATAAAGAGCAACAACACCTCAGGTGGTTAGCCAGTTCTAACTTTTATGTCAGCTCAAGAGTATAAACTTGGACGGGTGCGGAGAAGGAGTGGTGAAGTCTGCGAAAGAGATGTTCAACGAGCAAGTCGACTTACAAGGCGGGGAGGATCAACTAAGCTTTCACGTCAAGGTTATAGCTAGAAAGAAGGACCAACAACACCTCATGAGGTTAGCGGCTTCTAACTTTTATGTGAGCTTGTTGTAAGCGGATAGTTAGCTCTCTCAAGTTTTTTACTTGCTACTTTTTTTAATTGATCATCTAAGCTTTCACGTCGAGGTTGGGGTTAGATATGAGCACCGACACCTCATGAGTTTAGCGGGATCTAACTTTTATGTGAGCGTGTTTTCGGAAACGGATAGCTAGCCCTCTCAAGTTTTACTTGCTACTTTTTTTAAATTGATTTCGTAATTTATATATGTTTGTCTTTTGAAATCATGTTTGCATACAAGACAGAATGATAGACGTATTTTTTCCATTTAATTTTGTACTCTTTCTAGTTGTTACACATGTTTTATTATTTTTATCTCGTATTTAGTTGTCACACTGGTTTTATTGTAGTATATATTTTCACATTCCCTTAAAATTATCATGAAAATTACACATTTTGTAACAAACACATTTATTTTAACATACTACATAAAAACACATCAAAATTATAAACAAAACAAAAAAAATAAAAACACATTGGTTCCCATAAAATCTTTTTCTTTTTCTCTCTCCCCAAAATCGGTCCCCTTCAACTTCAATCGAGAATTCAAGAGCACAAAATCCGGCCATTTCGATTCCATCGAGAGGCAATGGCTGAAAACAACAAACATGACGAGCAACAATGACCGATTCAAGCACCGGTAAGAGATAACTAGAATTATATCACATAATTGTCCCATTATTCCGAAATCAAACCGATTATGACATCGACTTTTGAAGAAAAGCATGAGGCTCACAAATTATCTAACGAGATTATTATCATATTAATCATATCCCCTCAACAAGAACGTTACAATCGGCACAAAATCTCACACGAGTTTTTGAAAATATGGAACAATCAATATAAACAAGAATAATAAAATTCTCCTCAAATCCCCACCGAGTGAATAACGAGTGTGTTAATTTTTTTATTTTTTTTATTTACCCCAAAAACCTAAAACGAGTTTTAAAGCTTCAAAATAAAATCGAAAAGTTATAAATTCATCTAACTCAAAATAAGTCTCCCTTCCACATTTTAGAATAAAAGCATGTGCTAATGCGACTTGAAAGAAGGGAGAATGATTAAAAAGAGTGACATTAAGCACAAAGAGATTCAAACACACAAACACAACCACAACATCAGAGAAATAATTCTAACATCCCAACTAAAATAACCACGACCAAAACCGGTCATCATCAAAATGAGCCTTACACGACCATGATCCAAAATCAACAAACTTAATCCATCACCAAAACAAAGTCTCCAAAATAAAGAAAAAGTCTAGAAATGATAAGCGAACAAGAGAGAAGCGAACAAGAGAGAAGGATAGAGAAAAGAGGAAGAAGTAACCCGGGCCGCCGTGAGTAATCACGACCAATCCTCAACTCTCGTATGGAGGCGGACTTTATGCTCAGGCGAGCCCATTCCTGCACGAGCGAGCCAGTTAGCCCACTGGGCTCGAGCGATCCAGTCAATTTTTCTAATCCAAGTTTTCACCTCCGGCCGGAACATAATTTCTCGACCGATTTATCCCTCCAACCTTCGTTAACTTTACTAAAATTCACTAAATACAGTATTTCGTTTCATGTCCCGAACTCTACTTTTCGTGGGAAGGCCCCCACGTAAGACTCTTTTAATTAACGTCATAAGACGGTCGTGGCTTGCCCCACGAGGCGCTCGTTTAACCAAATCAACGATCAACCATCTCACGTATTAAAAATATCAACCATCTTTCAATTGAATGGTCCGAAATTCACAACTTGATTTAAAAAAACAAAAAGTAAAAAACAACGTCCACAGATATACCACCAAAATCAGGTACTGCAGAGTTTGATTATACCAAAACCATGGCAGCTTATGCATCCTTGATTTCTCTGATGCAAGTCAAGGTTATCGTTCATAAAGAGCAACAACACCTCATGAGCTTAGCGGCTTCTAACTTTTATGTCAGCGTGTTGTCCTAAACGGATATATAGTTAGCTCTCTCAAGTTTTTTATTTGATATATTGCTGCACCACATTTTTTCTTCTGTCTCCTCACCCAAGGATTGGTGGGTACCGGTTGATGTCCCTGGCATTGAAAATGTAAGTTCAGCGAATTTTCTTTTCTCAAAAATAATAGCTTTAGTTAATTACAAAAACACCCTTCAGGTTAAGTAAAATTCTTGTCATCCATTTAAATCCTAACATGTTGACGTGACTGAAGTTATCGAGGGTCACTCCTCTTATCTATGGAGAACCCAGCAGATCATAGAACAGCTCGACTTGGAAACTCGTTTGTGAGAAACGAGCATGTACATTCGGGTAAGAATTCTCGTCTCTACTAAAAGTCAAAATGCATCATAAGAAGGTTGAAACTTGTGAATTACAAATTAGAGAGAGATACTTATGTAAGGTTTCTAGCAAGCTAAAAATGGGAGTCCACGCCACAATTTTCAATAGAAAGCGAATCTTTTGATTCTTTTGGGACGTCTTTTCTCTCTTGTGCATCAAGGTTTTCCATAGACACTCGGTGACTTCCTCATCATCTTTGAGGATTACACTGACATTAACTGCAATAATGTATCTTGGACGAAAAATACGAAGCAAAGCATTTAAATACTGCGTAGGGGAAATGGTATAGAGTTTACCGACATAGATACTCAAGTGTTCCACTACAACTGGGTGGTCATTGAAATCCCATTCAATCTGTTTTATCTTCAAATAGAAACTATCAGAAACTCTCAGAAAGATTTGAGATTGACTTAATGCCTTGAAAATCGTACACACAGTAGCGGAAATTTAAATGTGACTTCCACTCCGAAGAAGTTGTCGTGAGATATAATGTAGTTGGCAACTAACTGTTGACAAACTCAAAAAAGAGTATGTTTGGGACCTCGACAGCAATCTTCTTGATCAAATGCCGTAAATGAATAAGTAGGCGCTTGATCGAACAACTAGATAGCTTGATTTCATCAAAGCCATCACAGTGGAAAAGCACGAGAAGTTGACAAATGGCTCTGTAGGCAGATACACTTCTGACAGATACAAAGACTTGAGATTAGGGAAGTAGTTGTTGTGGAAGGCAGATACCAATTCGAACATTCCCACAATTTGGATGCTTTCAAGGGTTGGGGAGTCGAGTTCAACGGAAGAAGTCTCATTATCGACTCCATTGCAAGAAAAATGTTCAAAGTAGTTGAGATGATGATTCCTATTTGCAATATTGATGGTTTTCAACCCCTTGCATTCATAGAGGTCTACACGGTTAACCAAAGGACAGCCTGCGATTATCTTATCCAGAGCTTCGTCGGAAATGTCAACGCGGGAGAGGGAAAGAGTGAAAACATGAGTGTTCATAAAATGAATTTGTAAACATAAGGAACGAAGTACTATATAACAATTCATTCATAAAAAATAAAAATAAAAAAACTACTCAAAGGTACCATGATCATAACCTTTTCACACAAGAAATAGATTTGACAAGATCATCATATATTGAGCAGGTTAAATTAAATCAAAATTATATAATATGACACTTACTAATTTAATAAACAAGTTAAGAGTTACTTAGGTTAACAGGTTCATTCCCAGTTAACTCGCGACTGATTCGCTTTTTAATCGTGCATGTTTCGTTTCAAAACGTGTTATCAAGTCATGTCGCGATCGAAATGCATATACTTCAACATATAAATACAAACATCCCCAAGCAAGAAATCTCTATGCAAGGCTTTCATCAAGGTCAAGCAAGAAGGCTATCACCTCCGCTGCATCAGTTTCAATAGGGAAGAACTGTTAGTTTTTTTCGAAGCTCAGGTTTTAGTCGAAAGTTTCATCCAAGGTGTGGATTATGTTGAAGAACTGTTTAATATATCTTCATTGCCTTTTGTTGTAATCTCTAAAAAATCTTCGTGAATCATTTACAAAACAATGGAAAACATTTCAAAATTGACATCAAACGCAATACTTTAAATTCGTTCAAAACAACAATGTTAACACCATGTCGGCCTTTGACAAATCAACCTTAAAAAGTTAAGAAGGAAGTAACAGCTGTTAAAAAGTTAATAAGAACTATACACATCTAGCAAACTCGACTAACCTATAAGCAAAGCCGAACTTAATAATCTACGAAATCTCTCCATTTCAATCGAAAGTGAATCCTTCGATTCAATGAATGTTCTGGCAAACAATTCCACTGGACATGATGACATACTATTCTCTTCCTGTCAGAGGCTTCGATGCTCACTTCCTCTAGATGTTGATCTCATCCGCATTCCGTTTTTTCTCTCTCGTGGGTCAGGGTTTTCCATAATAACTCAGCGACTTCCTCATCATCGTTGTGATTTAGACGATATGCACATAAATGTATCTCGGACGAAAAATACGAAGCAAAGCATTGAATTAATGTGCAAGGCCAGTAAGGGAATCGGTACAGAGTTTAACGATATCGAGATTCAAGTGTTCCACCACAACCGGGTGGTCGTTGAAATCCCATTCAATCTGATTTATCTTGAATTTCAAAGTCTCAGCTGATAGAGTCAGTGAGATTTGAGATTGACTTAATGCCTTGACCATCTCAAACAACTTAACGATCCTCGGTTGTGAGATAAAATGTAGCAGATGGCAAATAACTGCTGGAAAACTCAAAATATTATTGATGGTTTTGAACCCCTCACACATTTAACCAAGCATACATGAAAAATGAGCGGGAAGAATTCTGAAATTATGATCGCATTACTCAAACCAAGCATACATACATGAATGTCGTATATACTAAACAAGTACTACAAAGACTAAAATACCCTTGCAACTATTTATTCAAACAAAACACTTAACAACAATGATCAAAATAACCAAGTATCATCCTCCTGTTGTTTGATTCACAAATCCAGTGCATGACTTTCAACAAATAAATAAAAATAGTTCTAAAACTAAATTTAGTGGCGATGGAGAAGCTCGTTGTTGAACTCGGTGCAATACTTTGGCGCCGACTTGCTATTATTTTTGGGCAAGTGTAGAGGTGTTTGTGGGAGCGTGGGTATTTAAAATAGTATACTAAAAATTATAATTTGCTGCAAGATTTCATTTACATAATTCAAGAAAGCAATGTATGACGGATTACTAATCTAATATGGTTTGTACAACAACTTGTGTACTGTGAAATAACTATCCCTAGTTTTCTAATTAAATGTGAAATATATAATATTAAGTAGGAAAAAAATATTGTATGTATCTTAGCTTCTTTATAATTTATAGTATATGTTTTCAGTATATAATTATTGTGATATGTATAACAACTTTGTGTACATTGAAACAACTATCTTAGTATATACTACTGTGATATGTACAGTATAACAATTTTGCTACTTTGAAAATACTATTTTAGTATTGTAATTAAATGTGCAATATTTAGTAACTAACAAATAACTATCTTAGTTTTTTTTCCATTAATATATGTCTGTTTGTAAAACAAGTTTGTGTACTATACTACTATGTAATAACTATAAAATTAAATGTACAATTAATGAAGTAACAATTGACTCTTCTTTATCTTATCTTTCAATTGAATGGTCTGAAACTCACATCTTAATTTAAAAAACAAAAACAAAAAAACAACGTCTACATATATATATATGTCTCCACAATTATTCTCAGAGTTTCATTATTGGAAAACCAAAACCATGGCAGCTTATGCATCCTTGGTTTCTTTGATGCGAGTCATTGATGATCTCGAACATCATCCTTCCCCACCGATTTCTCTCGACAAACAACTAGTCGACTCCATCACTCAACGCATCACATACTTTGAAGAATTTCTACATTCCTACATTAGTAATAGTAGTCCTGTTGCCGACGATGATGAAGAAGTTGCAGATCCATTGGAGATGCGAATTGCAGCTGCAGCTTTTGCAGCTGAAGATGCTATTGAGTATCATATTGTAGACTGTATCAAAAAGAAAAAGAATAAAAAAAAGGCAAACGATCATAAAAAGGCCAAATCCCTCAACCGATGCTATGGTATCCTGCAAAGTGTGATTGAAGAGATGGATTCGATCAAAAAAGTTGTGGTCGATACACAGAAGAAGAAGGTGCCACTGGTCCATGATCAAGTGGGCACGAAAAATGTCACTGCATCCGTTGCTGATCGAAGTGAAACCTTTGTGGGGTCCGATGGCATCTTGATCGAAATCATGGAAAAGCTCGACGGAGGCCAACTTGATTTCCAAGTCATCCCGATCGTGGGAATGGGCGGTATAGGTAAGACCTTTCTTGCCAAAACTATTTACACTAAACCACTTATTAAGGAGCGTTTTGATATCTGTACTTGGGCTACGATTTCTCAACACTATGACACAAAACAAATCCTCTGTGAGCTTCTCAACACCAACAAGGAACAACAGAGTGTAGATGAATTGGGATTACAGCTCCATAAATATTTATTTGGCAGAAGGTTTTTTATTGTGATGGATGATATGTGGAGTATCGATTCATGGGATCAGATACAACGTTTTTTTCCAAACAACTATAATGGCTATCGCAATTGAGTTCGCAACTGACAACTAATTATAGTCTGAGTATGAGTTTCTTAGATAAGGCTAGCAGTTGGGATCTGTTCTCTAAAACAGTCTTTGGTGAGAAGAGTAGCTGCCCTCCTGAACTGGAGGAAATCGGAGAGAAGATTGTGGACAACTGCAGAGGTCTTCCTTTATCAATAACTGTGGTGGGAGGTCTTCTGAAAAATATGGACGGCACTCGTGCATCTTGGGAATCAATACGAGACAACTTCACCTCGGTGGTGAACATGAGGAACGACAAACATTGTTTGAGATTGTTGAAGCTGAGCTATAATCATTTGCCTGTATACTTAAAACCATGTTTTTTATACATGGGAGTGTATAAGGAGGACAGAGTGATTCTTGTCTCTACGCTTGTCCTGCAATGGGTTTCCGAAGGATTTCTTAAACCAACGAAAGGCGAAGCCTTGGAGATTACCGGTAGAGGTTTCTTAGAGGACCTCGTCGGTAGAAATCTGATTCTAATTGATGAGTTGAGTTCTACAGGGAGCATAAAGGCTTGCAAAATTCACGATTTGGTTAGGGACATGTGCTTGAAAGAAGGTCAGAAAGAAGGGTTTTATCATGTCATGGGGAAATCTTACCATCCTTCTCCTCAGGGCATGAATACCCAACGCCTGGTTATTATACCCGATAACACTTTGAAAGAGAACGACGTACGTGGTGAGTTGAGATTGATGTCACACACTCGCTCGATTATTTGCGAATATGGTAGGGTTCCATTATGCAAGAATCTGGTATTACTGAGGACATTACAAGTGCATAACAAATTCAGTATTCCGTATGAAGAAAAGAGAATTAGCTTGAGTTCTGTTGTGTCTCGCTATGTCAACCTGCGACACCTTGCTTTCGCATCTTCATGGATGCCGCCATTCCTTCCCTCTATTAGCCACCTGTGGAATTTGTGTACGCTTGTTGTTTCTTTTTCTTCCGATGTTGAGCCCATCCTGGTCGTTGATTTCTGGGAAATGACTCAGCTTAGGCATATGAATTTCACCCATAATTATGCACGTCTCCCGGATCCTCCGAGCTGCGATTGGTGTGATGGTGATGAGGTGGTCATTATGGAAAATCTACACACCCTTAAAGGAATAAGGAATTTCAAATTTAGAGAAGGGGTGGTTAAGAGAATTCCCAATATCAAAAGATTGCGTCTGGAGTATAAATCTGATGATGATGTTGATTCGGATGATGATGATGATGATGATGATGATGTACATGTTGATTCGAATGATGAAGATAATGATGATGTTGATTCGGACGATGATGATGTGTATTTTTTGGGCAATATGAAATATCTGTGTGGATTGGAATCCCTATCCGTCAGATGTTTCTCCCGAAGTAGACCGTTGTTTACTCCTTTGCAGAAGATTACCTATCCACACTCCCTTAAGAAGTTGAGTCTTAGGTTGGAAATAGAGCATGAATGGGACGACATGCTGGAAAAGATTGGTTCGTTGCCTCTTCTCGAGAAGCTCATAGATTGGTTCGTTCCCTTTCTCGAGAAAGGGAAATGGGAAATAGGCCAAGGACAATTCCCCTGCCTCAAGTACTTAAAAGTGAGCTACTGTTGGGGGCTCGAAAACTGGAGTGCCGTGGAAGATGATTCCTCCATCCTTCCACGACTTGAACATCTTCATCTTGAAAGATTAAAATATCTGAACAAGATCCCTTTTGAGCTTGGAAACATTGATACTCTCAAGAGTATAAAGTTGAAATGGTGCGGAGAAGAAGTGGTGAAGTCTGTGAAAGAGATGTTCGATGAGCAAGTCGACTTACAAGGCGGGGAGGATCAACTAAGCTTTCACGTCAAGGTTTGGGTTACAAAGGAAGACCGACACCTCATGAGCTTAGCGGCTTCTAACTTTTATTTCAGCTAGTTTTAAATTGATTTTGTAATATTCAGCACATGAAAGACTCCAATTCTCAACTTCATATTATTTTTATTAAGTTGATAAAATTATTGTACTAGTATTTTAAACAAAAAAAAATACTGTATACGAATTAAAGTAGTTATACGAGTAAGATCTCACGATGAATGATCATGTCCTCGTAGTTATTACACTTGAACACCACCTGCTCTAGCGTTAGTCCACCCGGAACACAGTCCAGTTACCTGCGGTATTCCGATTTTAAAATCTCGCGACATGAAGCGGGCCCACACGTCTAGTTGACCAGTCGGCCTGTCTATCGAAATACCTATATATATATGTATAGAATTTATGGAACCAAAATAAGAGTAGGGTTTTACCCTCTCTGTATAGAGAAGAAATAAAAGGAACGAGAAATATTTTTATGTATTCAACTTAATAATCGATCACAAGTGCATGGGGTTTATATAGCTGCACAGCAGCTCTCAAACCCTAAACCGAATTACCAAAAATATAAGTAGGGGTCAAAGTGCAATAAACAAGCACTTAAACAAATTATAAAATCACCCCTAATGTAAATAAGCATGCATGCATAAATGAATGTCAACACCCCCTCAAGATGGCAGTAAAGATCTTTGATGCCCATCTTGCGCATGAGATGATGAAAAGCCTTAGAACCAAGAGCCTTGGTAAAGAGATCAACCACCTGCTCCGATGTTTTCATGTAAAATAATTTGAACAAACCCTTTAGGAGCCATTCCCGAACAAGGTGGCAGTCGATTTCAATGTGTTTAGTGCGTTCATGGAAGACGGGGTTGGAGGCAATGTGCATAGCAGCCACATTATCGCAATATAAGAGAGCAGGCTGAGGATGTGGGATAAGAAAATCTGCGAGGAGCTTTTTGAACCAAATAAGCTCGCAAACGCAAGAAGCCATGGCCCTATATTCAGACTCCGCAGAGGACCTGGAAACCGTTGTTTGTTTCTTTGACTTCCAAGCAACCAATGAGTCTCCAAGAAATACACAATAACCAGTTATAGACCTTCTAGTAGTGATGTCAGCTGCCCAATCCGCATCACAGTAGGATTTAAGGTGTAAAGTACTAGATGAGGGGTAAAAGAGCCCCTGCCCTGGTGAGCTTTTGAGGTATCTCACAACTCGTAGTGCAGCAGCCATGTGAATGTCAGTGGGAGCATTAAGGAATTGGCTAAGTACTTGGATTGAGTAACATATGTCTGGCCTAGAGAGTGTGAGATACAACAACCTGCCAATTAATCTCCTGTATTCTGAAGGGTTAGTAAGAGCAATGCCCTCATCTTTGATGAGCTTAATGCCTTGCTCAAAAGGAAAAGCAACTGGTTTGCTATCCAGTAAACCACAATCAGATATAATGTCCAAAGTGTATTGTCTTTGATTGAGGACTAATCCCTCAGTATGTCTAGCAATTTCAATGCCAAGAAAGAACTTGAGATCCCCCAAATCTTTTAACTTGAATTTACTGGCCAGATAATGTTTCAAGCGGTTTATTTCAGTAAGATTGTTGCCTCCCATAATTATATCATCCACATAGATAAGGAGAAAGGTGATAGATGAACTTGTGGTTAAGAGAAAAAGAGATGAGTCAGCAGTACTTTGGTGGAAACCATAACTGGTAATAACTGAAGTTAGTTTTTCATTCCATTGCCTTGAAGCTTGTTTGAGACCATATAGTGATTTATGCAACTTACAACATAGATTTGGACTGTTTCCTGCAGAGTAGCCATCTGTCAGAGCCATATATACCTCTTCATTAAGTTCTCCATATAGGAAAGCATTGTTAACATCCAATTGAAAGAGTGACCAATTGAGAGAGGATGCTAGAGCAAGGACTGTTCTGACTGTTGCAATCTTAGCCACAGGTGAGAAGGTTTCAAAGAAATCTAAACCTTCTTGTTGAGTGTATCCCTTTGCAACAAGTCGAGCCTTGCATCTTTCAATTGTACCATCTGCTTTCCTTTTGATTTTGTACACCCATTTGCATCCTACCAGTTTCTTTCCTCGAGGTAAAGGCATGATGGTCCAAGTTTTATTACTCTCAAGAGCTCTTATTTCATCAGTCATGGCTAACTGCCATTGAGAAAACTTTGATGCTTCTTTGAAGGTTTTAGGTTCCTTGTGTATCACAGTGGACATCACATAGGATAAATATGGTGATTTGATTCTAGAGAAGGTTAGGTGGTTACTCAATGGATAAGCAGATTCAGCTGGAGCTTCTGAATATCCCTGAGCACACTTGATCAAGTTGCATTGGTAATCACGAAGGTAGCTGGGAGGTTTGGAGTTTCTTCCAGTTCTCCTGACATGTGTATCTGCTGTGGATGATGGATGAGTTGCAAGAGCTGCAGTAACAGGTTCAAAGTCTTCAGGTGGTTCAATAATGGTAGATGTAGGTGTCTCAGATTCTTGGTTGCTGGAAAGAGGCATGGTATTATTCTCAACAATTGGTGCTGAAGCTTCTTGAGTATAATGAACATGATCATCAAGGTCAAACAACAAATCAACATGTTCTGTATGTTGACTAGCAGTAGTATCAGTTGGATCATGAAAAGGAAAAATATTTTCATAAAATATGACATCCCTTGCTGTGAAGTGAACCTGTTCTTTGATGTCATATAAAATATAACCCTTTATGCCTTTAGGGTAGCCTACAAAAATACATTTGCGGGCTCTTGCAGAAAATTTGTCTTTTCTAGGGTCAGTGTTTGTGGCATAACACAAACAGCCAAAACTTTTGAGATGGGAAAGTTCAGGCTCTCTTTTGTATAGTATGGAGTATGGTGTTTGATTGTTGATGACTTTGGAAGGTGTCCTATTTATGAGATATGCTGCAGTAAGGACACATTCCCCCCAAAACTCCATCGGTATATTGGATTGAAATCTCAGTGCCCTAGCTACTTCCAAGATATGCCTGTGCTTTCTTTCAACAACTGCATTTTGTTGTGGTGTATATACGCAGCTTCTTTGATGTTCAATACCATGGTCTCTATAAAATTCATTCATCTCAAACTCCTTTCCTTGATCACTACGGATAGACTTTATGTTGACACCAAATTGAGTTCTGACAAATTTTGTGAAATCCTGAACAATTTTCCTTACTTCTGATTTTGAGTGCATGAGGAAAAGCCAGGTAAATCGACTGCTGTGATCAACAACAGTTAAGAAGTACTTGGAACCATTGTAAGAGCTGATGGATAAAGGGCCCCAAATATCCATATGGATCAGCTCAAAAATGGACATTTTATCATCAATGTGTTCTGGAAAAGGGAGTCTAGTTTGTTTGGACTTATGACATGTATCGCACACATTCTTAGCAAAAGATTCAGAGACTTGGGGAAATAAACGATTAACTTTATTCATTAAAATCATCCTGCTTACAGAAGGGTGGCCCATTCTTTTATGCCAAAGATCAATGGAAACAGAATTAACTACTTTATTATAATGTCTAAAATCTTCTCCTTCTGCGGCTTCAAAGTGATAAAGTCCTCCAATCTCTCTAGCTGTCCCAATCACATTGCAACTGTGTTTGTCCTGAATAACACAATGTCCATTAGAGAAGTTCAATTGAGCTTCAGCATCCAAAATCAATTTACTGGCTGAAATGAGATTAAATTGAAAAGATGGAACAAATAAAACATTCTTCAATGTGATATGGCTACTGAGTATTACTGATCCCACTTGACTGACAATTGTACTTGAACCATTAGGCAACTTAAGAGTAATGGGATCTCTGGTTTTCACATTTCTCATGCCTTTTAAGTTGTTTGTAATATGGTCACTTGCCCCAGAGTCTAGAATCCACACACTGTTACTGATACTGAGCAGGCAATGTGAAGCTAAAATATGAGAATGCTTAGGGTCAATACCTGTGGTCTTTTTCTCAGTAGGATTGAAACTTTGAAGTAGAGAGCATAAGTGTTTATACTCTTTGGAGCTCATCTTAATGTCTTCCTTTTCCTCTTGAACATCAACTTGGTTAGCTACTGCCTTTTTAACAACATTCCATGTTTTCCCTGTGCTGTTAGGTGTCTTAGAATCCTTTTCTGGATACCCATGCAACTCAAAACACCTTTCAGCTGTATGGTTAGGCTTCCCACAGTGGCTGCACTGTATGTTGCTTCTAGATGTTCCTGTTGTGTTGGATGAACTCTTTGTATACCATGGGGGATAGCCATGGATTTCATAACACTTATGTAGTTGTTAGTTTTGGCGACAACATATGTGTTTGTTGTTTGCTTTGATTTCAGGTGTAGGGATGAACGGATGCATATCGTACAACTTGGAATGGGGAACGTCATCATCAAAGTCGTGCGACAGGAGTCGCACAACCTTGCTTCTCACTTCGTGCGACAGGAGTCGCACGGTTGGGCTTCTTGTCATCATGCGACAGGCGTCGCATGATTTGCGTGCGACAGGAGTCGCACGCTTCGCCATCTGCCCATCTCTCCCACTTCATGCGACAGGAGTCGCAAACCTGGCATCTCCCTCACCATGCGACAGAAGCCGCATGATTCTCCTCTCCTAGCTTGTGCGACAGAAGTCGCATGACGATGCTTGTCCATACCGTGCGACAGGAGTCGCACATCCTGCGCAGTCCAACATGTGCGACAGGAGTCGCATGACCTGGGCACTTCAATTTATGCGACTGGAGTTGCATGATATGCCCTCTTCATTTCGTGCGACTGAAGTCGCACGCCGTGGCTCTTTTGACTTCGTGTATCATTTGATGCATGAAATGCTGTTTAATACTGATAAGACGTTGTAGTGCGTCAAAAATCAAATAAAAATAACCGAACTAGTTGCCGAAACAACTTGCCCGAGTCGGTCTCGAGGAACACTACTATCGGCGTGTATGAATGTTTATTTGTTTGCAACTAGGAAGAGAAGAGAAATAGCATAATGCATTGAGTATTTTTGGGTTTTTGTTAAAAACTAAGAATTAACTATTTTAATTAAAAGAGTTGTATAAAAAGAGAAGAGGATTAGGGGTCGGGATCTTTAATTCTCAATTTCGAGGTTCGACGTTGTTTGCAAAAGTCACAAGAAAACGTCCGTCTCCGGTTGGCTCAATTGTGGTTTGAATAATTTGAAATTATATTGCAAGAGTAGTTTTATCAAACACCTTACAAGCGCTTAAGAATCAAACATCTACTCTTAGAGAATTAAATCTCCCTATCCCTAATCGGAAAAATTTAGCTATTCATATTTTGAATCGAAAACGAAAATGTTGAATTAAACGAAATCATGAGTAAACAAGAAAAGAAAAGTGCACGAAACAAATAAAGCAAGAAAAGAACGAACATAAATCGAATAGAAAACTTACTAAGATCAATAACGGAGCCAAAACATCATTCGGCGGTTAACTCCGACTTTTACCGAATTCGAATACAAAAGAAAACGATGAAAACCTAAGTGAAAGCCCGAGTCTCCAATGTTCTCTCAAGTGCGGAAGAAAAACAATATCAATGTGTGCGTCTAGAAACCTAGGTTCAAAAACCTATTCATAAGTCGTCAAAAACGAAGTCAACACGCGGTCAAGGCTGTAAACAGGAGCAAGCGGTCGCTTGGGGCCCAGGCGGTTGCCTGGAGATGGTCGCGAGCGACCGCTCGAGAGGGAGGCGATCGCCTGCACGAAAAGTGCAAAATCTGGAATTGGGCGCAAGCGATCGCCTGGTCTTCAGGCGGTCGCCTGGTGGTGATGGCGAGAGAGCGCTTGGATGACTGGGCCATGTAGAGCACTCCAAGAGCTTTCCGTAGAGATATAGATCATTGGTATAGGTGGTCTGAGTTGGGAGACCCAAGCTCCCCAAGTTCGCTGCGCATACATTCCGAGGCAGCTGCGTACTGGGATGGAAACTCAAGGATTGCGACTATATGACGGAGATATATGATAATGAAAGGGCAGGGCCTCGTACAACTCTTCGTGAGCTTTCCGACAAGGTATAGACCATGCATGTATGTAGTCGGAGCTGAGAGAACCAAGCTCTCTAAGTTTCCTGCACATACACCCCGGGGCAGCTGCCTACTGGGCTGGAAACCCGTGAATTCCGGCTCTATGACGGGGAACCATGAGAACAAACTGGTAGGACCATGTAGAGGATTTCAATATCTTTCCGACAATGTATGGATCGTGTTTTTATATGGTCGGAGTTGGGAGAACCAATGTGGGCAAGTTTGCAGCGCAATCACGATAGGTGGTTGGTCAAATCACTTTACCGTTTTTCAACTCGTTTTTGCTCGTTTTCGCATTGAACATGATCATACACCTACACACTCCACAAAACATCATACCTACTGAGAATCATGGGAATGATGCACAAGAATGACACAAAATGACATGAGACGACACAAAACATCATAGAAAAATTAGCACAAAACCATGTAAATCAAATACTTCAACTCTATTGACGACAATGAAGACGATGAAATATGGAATGTTCAACGACGAGTGTTCACCACGATGAAGTTGAAGATGAAGTATTGAGATCGACGGAGTCAAGATGTGTTGAAGTCTGAAGTTAAAGAATCGAAGATTCAAGATTCGAAGATTCAAGAATCGAAGATTCAAGATTCCAAGATTCAAGAATCGAAGATTCCGAAAGTGATGTCATCCATGGAGTTGTGATGTAGGCCAAGCATGTGACCAATCAGATTGCACTATCTCAAGGCTTCACATGTGCGAGACTACTATATATACCCATGGAGTTGGATGACATCCTTTGACGATTTTGAGAGAACGAAATCCGATATCTGAGTATCAACGTTCGTTGTTTACGGCTTATAGCTTTAAGAGTTTTGGTAGTTGTTTTGTGCTGTGCACCGATAGTAGAGTTATGCGATTTAGCTCTAGGTGATATAGTACTAGATCATTAGTTCGTTGGAGTGCTGCGTCACTTGGGATACGACTCTTGATCATACCGTCTACCTTTCTCCACAAGTGTAATAGTTAGTTTTGTTTATCAATGAAATGAAACTATTATACAACCTTGTCTTCAGCACTTTACTTTACTCTTGTTGAGTTCGAACACACCACATACACCGAACAACATACATAGCAAGCAGAGCTGAGTGTGTGAGAACGAAGTTGCTGAAGTGACAGTGTTTAAGACCGACTTCACGAAAAGTTGGTATCCTACGTCGAAGACGTAATTTCAATTGGTATCAGAGCGGGACGTCATACGTATAAGGCGTGATCCGTTACTTGACTCCATATTTCCGCTACAATGGAGTCGTCTATGTTTGTTCAGAAACCGATTATGCTTACTCATCAGAACTACTCGAACTGGAAAGCAAAAGTATCTGCTAGAATCAAAGGCTTTGATTCAAGAGCTTGGATGGCTGTGTTGGAAGGATGGGAGCGTCCTTACACTGAAGATGCTGATGGACTTAGAACCCCTAAGCCTGAACGTAGTTGGACTAGAGAAGAGCATGATTTGTCTACTGCGAATAGCAAAGCTCTTCTACTTATATGTGAATGGCTGGATCTCAGCATGTATCAGTTGGTCAAGAATTGCACATCTGCCAGAGATGCATGAGAGACATTACAGAGAACGTGTGAGGGTAGTCACGCTGTTAAGCGCTCAAAGATCAGAACTATAACTGCTCAATTTCATCAACTCCGTATGAGAGAAGATGAAGACATAAATGACTACCTGGACAAGGTTATAAGATATGTCAATGAGGCATTTGAACTGGGAGAAGTCTTCCCTGCTATCATGGTATACGAGAAGGTTCTATCGAGTGTAAGCTCGAGATTCGAGAGCAAGGTGCTAACTATTGAAGCACGTAACGATGGTAATCAAAACTGGGACTATGCTGACCTGATGGCTGATTTGAGAAATTATGACTTGACTCTCAAAGTACGAAGCAACCCAGATATGTCTCTTGTTTATGAGCCGATGACTGCTCTTAAGATTTCTGAGAAGGGGAAGAGTTCAAGAAGCACAAAATCTCAACAATCTCGTTTGAAAAATGAGAAGTGTGAAAGTAGCTTTTCAGCTGATTTAAATGAGTCTGACGATGAGGAAGCAGAGGACATTGACTGATTGATGAATTCTAACAACCCGGACAAGCTTGCTGTTTTGACTGATATAGTCACATATCTTGTGAAACAAGATTTTAAGAGAAAGAACCGAGCTCGAAATTTCCGAAAATTTCAGAAAAGTTCTAACTCATATCCGAACACTTCAGACAATCGAAATCAGGGTTCTTCATCTGACAAGAAGTTTAAAGGCACAAAGCTATCACCATACACTTCCAATAGCAAAGATGTATCGAAAATGCAGTGCTATGAGTGCAAGGGATATGGACACGTCAAGAATGAATGTCCTAACCTGCATCGAAAGAAGAAGCTACCAGTGAGTTACGTGGTGATTGATGATGAAGATGTGATCTCTGAGAATGATGGGTCTGATAATGATAACTCGGATGAAGATGAGGACAACGCTCTAGTTGTCACGTTTGATGAAGGTTTTGACCTTGCGAATTTTGAAGTTGAAAACTTTCAACTTGATGCCTTTCTGAAGGATACTCTTACTGCAGACAACATTTTCCGTCTGGCCTCAGAAAATCGAAATTTCTGTGATGACGATATTTTCTCAGATGATGAATCTGAGTCTGAAGCTGAAGAGATAGACATGACTCCTGAAGTGTGTCAAGCTGAAGCTGTGTGTGATGAGCTACTCACTCTGAGAGAGAATCATGCTGAATTGATGAGTCTACATGACTTAGCTATCACTGAGAATAACACACTCGAAGTGTCTTTGAAGGTTCTGACAGAATCTATTACTGAACTCTCGAATGAGAAACACAAGATGAGTGATGAGGTCGTTGGTTTGAAAAACTCGATTGAGAAGACGGAGGATGAGAAGAAGAGATTGAATAATTCTCTGACAATACTGAAAATCAAATTTGATGCTCTTTTCGAAGAGAAACATAAATATCACAAAGAAGTTGTCGAACTGAGAGAATTGTTTGAGAAATCGGATTTTGAAAATTCGAAACTGAAGGTAGCTCTGAAGAAGGAAACATCAGAAGTGAAGAAACTCCAAACTCTCTTCAAGAACAATGATGCTGAGAATGATGAGCTAAAGTCATCCTTGATGAAAGCTCAAACTGATCTAGCTATGTGTGACAAGGAACGTTATGTTCTTAAGGAAAAGCTTCAGATGACTGATGACCTGTTGAAGAAGATGAATACTAACTCCTCAGTGTTTGACAATGCTGCATCTTACATGAACCCAGGTCGGGTTGGACTTGGTTTCCAAAAAGTTTTTGAATCTATCTATACTGCACCTGAGAAGAAAGAAGTGACCTTTGTCAAAGCTTCTACTGACTCTACTGAGAGTATGACCAAAGATGATTCTGATAGACTGAAACGCAAGGAAATTGCTGATGGAAAGAAGGTTGCAACATCTCCGAAAGCTGAAACTCAAAAGTCGATCTCGACTACTAGTTCGAAGGCGGAGACATATCAATTTCCTAAATCCATTGTGAAACATGTTGGAGTTGTGTACTTAATGTCTAGATTTAAGTATCGGAAAACTCCCGATCATGGCATTTAACCTATTTAATTAATAAACAATTATTTGCAATTAATTATTATTAATTGATTATGCAAAATATAGTCCTGGATTTTATACGTTGTAGTTAGTATGGTGTGTCTGGCCCACACAGAAGATCATACTATCGGTTACTCGTATTTAATCGAACAGTTGCTCACGACCTAGATGGACACGGACTAATCCATCGGTATAGTCGTTGTGTGAGAGAGAAAATAATTTATCTTAATTATTTTATCACACTTGTACACTTGGTGTATTGGGCGGATCGCTTGAGATTTATTGATTAGGATTGCCTTGGATAATCAATTTAAATCTCAGAGTATTTTATTCTTAATCCCCGATAATATTGCGGGTGTGTATATTTAATATAAGTGACTTTGATTTTCCAAAGGAATTAACCGATTTAATTATTGGGTTAATTACCGGTTGAGTTGGGTCAATATATTTTATATACGACATGCCGTGAATACTTGACGGGAAAGTGTATCCCGTAAGGGTTGATAATATCCCCGAGATGAGTTCATAAGGAATTATTATGTAAACCCTGCAGGTGGATTTAATCCGCATAATAATTAAAGTTGAACGGTACTATTCTCGGATATAAGAGATGAATAATATTTATTGAGCAATAAATAAATTTATTCATGGATATTTAAATCTTAAATACACGGAATAAATAATACTACCGGAGAAATATTATTTGATATAATATGGTTTAATGTTGGGAGTGCAATTTTATTTATATAGTGGAAAATAAATAAAATTAATATTGATAAGGATTAATGGATTTGGGTTGGACCCAATTTAATCTTCAATATTAGAAGCCCAATATTTAATCTCCTTATGATCCCCTACGTAGCCTATAAAAGCACTACATGGTCTTCACAATTCATTAACCTAAGATACGCCAATCATAAAGTCTTGGAGAGTGAAGGAGATCCATAGGAGTTCGATAGATCGTCGCCCACACGACGTTCGGACGAGGTGCAAGGAATACGTGGGAAGATCGCAAGGTCATCAACGCGTTAATTCGTTTCTCCGTACAACGAATAGAAGGTAATAAATCATAAACCTTCTTTTATGATTTTGTGTGAATTGATTGTAGCATATTCATGAACACACGATCCGGATAAGCGTACAAACTTCGGGGACGGGGATTCGAGATCCCCGGCGAAGGTCGAGAAAACCCTCGATGGGATCGAGGGTGGCGGCCGAACCCTAGGGTTCGACCGCCGGCGCGCGGACAAGGGATGAGCCCCGGCTGGACGCCGGGGCGTGGGGTCGACCTCGGGTCGACCACCGGGGTTCGCCGTGGGCTGGTGCCACGGCGGGTGAACCCCAGCCCCTTGACCGGCGGCGTCGCGCGGAGAAGCCCTCGGCTGGAGCCGAGGGGCGATCGAGCCCGTGAGCTCGATCGCGGGTATGCTACGGGGTCGCCCGTAGCTGCCTCGTACGTGCTACGGGTTCGCCCGTAGCGGGCGTGCGGGGCTGACCCCTCCGCGAGCAGCAGGTTCATGAACCCGCTGCGGGGCTGCTACGAGCAGCCCCGGGGATGCCTCGCGCATCCCCAGCGATCATCGCGAGATGATCGCGAGCCCCGTGCGGGGGCTCGGCTGGATGCTCGCGGCCTTCGGGCCTCGCTGGGTGTTCGGTCGGGCCCCAGCTCGTGCGGTGGTTCGCGTTCGGATCTCCGGCGATGAAGGATTTCGGTCGGGTTATTATTTTCCGCAAATTTTAATAGCCCGAGATATCGATTTCCAACAACTGGTATCAGAGCGTTTGGTTTCGTGTTCATGTATATGTTCTATTATTGTTCTACCTTGCAGGATTTCCGGCTATCATGGTTGATTTAATTATTGCTTAATTAATTATCATGATTATTCGTTTATTAAACTCTCGGACATGTCGAGATTCGTTTTGTGTGGTTGAATGTTTGTAATAGTAAAAATTCGGGGGTTGACCGAATTTAGGATTTATTATTACGTTATTTATTTTCCGGAAAATGTATAGGGTCGATTTCATGTATAGAATCGATACCGGATAGTGTAATTTAAATTCTTGTAATTTATTTACGTTGGTTCGATGTTGAGACGATCGCCGGAAGACGAAGAAGTAACGAAGAAGACGAAGGACCGAAGGGCCGATCAACCCTATGATCGACCCTTGCATCGATCAAGATGGGATGGGGCGACGCCTCCCTTGGCCGTGGGCTGCCGCCGGTGGGTGGTGGCTGGCCGGCTGGGGCATGGCGGCGGCGGCCCTCCTCCTAGGCGATCGATCGATGGTGATGGGGGTGGTGTGGGGACTCCCAACCCGCGCTACTCCTACCAAGATCCACTTTCCTAAATTAATTCGGCTTTCCTATTTGAGTATCTTCCTTTTAGGAAACTCTCATGGATTAGGAAAAGAATTAATTGAATTAATTTTATTCCTATTTGTTTTATTTCCTTTATGGAGATATTTATGGATTAGGAATTTAATTAATTTGGTATTAATTTATTTCCTATTTGATTATTCCTATTCTTGGGAATTTTCACTAGATGGAAATTAATTGATAATGGAAAGTAGAAGAGTCCTAAATTTATTTTATTTCCTTATTCTATTATAGAAGTCTTCTAGAATATTCCGAGTTTAACTTGGATAGATTATTCTAGAGATTTAATAGAATTAGAAGGGAAATTAAATAAATAAAAATATTAATAATATTTAATTTTATTTTTGATATATTCGATTGACTTAATTTTCGAATTAAGTAACTTTTGGATTAATTAAAAATAAATAGATTTAAATATTGGATATTAATATTCTCGTCACATGGAGCATTCAAGAAACGAAGACTGAAGACTAGAAGATGCATATGGAGATGGAATGAAGCCATGATAGTCGGAAAAAAATAATTTTCTAGTATTATTTTGACTATGTGTTACTATGTGCTTTATTGCTTGTATGCATGCTATATGTGTTTAATTTATGCACTAGATAGCGTATCCCTTTGTTATAAAAAGCTAAGTGGGAGAGGGGATGGAAACATTCCCATGGTCTCCATTACTGTTCTCTTGGTGACTCTTATGGACTTTCAAAGTTCGTATAGACGAGTCATTGGAGGAGAATTCTTGTAATTCCTTTTACGAGAAACATTGATCAAGTTTATCAAACAATGCCTAATTTGTCTTTCTGAAACTGACTTCAAGTCGACTCATTCTCACCCCGGGGAGTGGAATGGAGCCAAAGCCACTTGGTCATGTGGATGACACAAATTAGAGACCTTCGTACCATTCTTTGATAGATGGATCGATTGTCTGCTCGGCTCCCTCATTTATGAGAGATAGGGTCGTTCGCATGGTGAATCACTGGTTAGAAACTTCGAGTTTCACTTATGATTCTCCGCGTCTTGATTTACAAGATCAAATGGATCAAGTGATTGGATTTCAATTATATAAATCTTTTGGTATGGTAAACGTCCACACGAACGTGGCTTGCTATACTGAATGGGATTTTAGAATAATTGATGTAGACAGTTATAGGAAATTGTGAGGGATTGCGAGTCATCGTAAACGTCCACACGAACGTGGCTTGCGGTGACATAACAATTCTAAGCGATTCGCCTTAGCACTGAGTAATGGTTTACACTTAGGTACGCTTTATAGTATTCTTCCCAACGAAGTAACGCTATAATTGATGTACGACCAAAGCAAACCTAATTGCTAAATCATTTGGGTGGGTAAACGTCCACACGAACGTGGCTTGCCTTACCTGATGGGATTTTAGATGTGATTAGTAATTTAATGATATTATTCCAGGGAAATAATGTCGGATATTAAATTAATTGTTTGTTTAAATGTGCTTATAGGTTTAGAGAATTGCTATGAATCCACTTTCGTTGATACTTGAGGAATTTAACGCACTGGTTCCATACTGTGTTGAATGGAAAGAAGAGTTAGACATTGCTCAGACTGTAAAGGAGTACAAAGACGTACTCAGTGAAACTTGTCCTCCTAGACTCACCATTAACTCAATTGAGGAGGAAATATTTGACTTTGAAAAGTGGGATAGTGCTCGCGCATTAGCCGCTAATCATGATGTCATGCTTAAACTCAAGTTGATGTTTGGACATGATGGGGAGGCTAGAAAAGAGGCGATGAGGATACTCATAAAGATCTGTTACTTCGAGGAAACACTTGATCATGTTTTTGAGATGATGGATCTTTTAGACGAGTTGAAACAATCGCAAGCTCTTATAGCCAAAGCCAAAGGTTTCGGACCTGAAGGCAAGGGAAAGGAGAAGAAGACAAGGGGGTCCAGTGGTCCTAAGGGACTTGGACCAAAGGGTGGGATAAAGAAGCCTTCTGGCAAATATCCCCAAGGGAAGCAGTCTGAGTACTGGGGGTCTACATCTTGTCCTCTCAAAGGTACGAATTTTTTCTTTAGTCGTAAAACATAGTCAGCGGTATTATCTACCAGAATTCTGGTGTGTAGATATGGAACCACTGATGGTATGTGCATTCTAAATGCAGGGGTTCCAGAAAACCCGGCGACTTAGATAAGAAGAGTTCGAGTCCACATGGGCAAAGCTGTTGAGGAAGCAGCGGTTGCAGTGGAAGACATTTATCTATCTGTTTGATAGTTATAGGATTTCATTTCAAGTTTATTGCTTTGTACCTTTTATTTTAGAAAGAACTTTTGTTCTGGTTTTCTATTATTAATGGATATTTTATTTCTTTAATCATTTGATGGTTTAGATAAGAAATAATAGCGATATCTATTCTGGTACATTAGATAGCAATATATGAATGATGAATCCTTAGTCTACCACGATGCAACAAACCGTTATATATAAACTTGTTTTACTTATTAGATGTATTTCTTTATCAATCATTATACTTGTGAATTCTTGAACTTAGTAGTATTTATTCAAAAGGGGATTCAAAAGGTCGAAATTGATTTATTCAATTATAGTTGGAGGAATGGACCTCCCGACCTAAGAATCAAATTTTGGAAGAAGATACAACTAAGTTAACCTTTCTGGATAAAGGATGGTGTTCGGACAAGTATTGAGAATGATCAAAGATGATATATGCAGACATATGTGTAAATAGAAAGGTATGAGTAGTTTCCTTTTAAGGAATACTTGAAGATGGATTAGAATACTTGATGTGCCATAAAAGCGAAGTGTTTCAAACACAAAGCTATTATGGGGAACCTTCAAAGTAAATCCGTTGGAAGCCTGCGACTTGTTCGCGGAGGCCACTACCTATCTAAAGAGCACATAGCATAAATCAAGGATTGAGATTAGGTCTCAAACGACTGCACCATACACTGATGTGTAGACATGGTGTGTCAGGAATAAGAAATGGAATTCTAATAGTAAAAGGACAAGTTTGTTCGGAACTACCTATGTTCTATGGATATTTCTGGATACAACGACACATTCAATATGGTTGTAGAATATCCTAGAAGAACAAGTAATTGTATGTTCAATAGTACTACGAACCAGAAGGGTGTCTTCGCCCGGTTCTTGAAGAAGACTATTAGATGAACTGCAAATGCCCTAACGAACAAGGTACTTTATAATGAGGAAAGAGAAGACTGAGAACCAGCCTAACCGAGTAGTAGTACACCACTAACTGCACCTAATGTTATTACTGTTATACACCGGAACGCCATTGCAGTGGGAGGTTGTTAAGCAACCGGAGATGTTCATAAGACTGGAGGAGTTTTAAACTCTGGATCTAGTAAACATGAAATCGATCCCTAGTTCTGCATAGGAGGCAGTACTAATTTTAATGTGCCTACTTGGATAGCAATAAATTATTATTGCTGAAGGGGCGAGATCATTTAGAAGTACAAGCTTAGTAAATCCATTTATGGATTATCACAAAGCTGAAACTTGTGGTGCTTGCGAATTGATGAGATAGTTCATTATATGGATTCATCAAGGGGCAAAGACAAGATTGGTGTATTGGAGACGTAATGGAAACAAAGTGGTGTTTCTCGGAATTTTATGTAGATAACACTTCATCGTTGGCAACAATGTAAAAGTGTTGTCAGACATAAAATAAAGGTTGTCTGAATAAATCGAGATATGAGATTAAGAAGAAGTTGGATCATGTTCTTAGAAATCTTTCGATCTCTAGATAAGAACATTTGTACTTCTCTTAAGATATCTTATACGATTATGGTTTGTTTTAAAACATGCACAATTCTGAGAAAGGTTATTGCCTTTCAGGAACAGAATACATCTATCTAAAGGTATGTGTTTCGAACGCATAAAGGAGATGGATATAGACAAAGCAGTTTCCTACACTTCGAGTGTAGAGAGCTTTGTAAATGCGGTGTTATAAAACAAGAACCCGATATCAACTATGCGGTTAGCGTAGTGGGAGGATATCAAAGTAATCTGAATAAGAGATATTCGAATGCTGTAAAAGTACTTGGAAGTACTGGATTACTAAGCAAGACGAAATCTTCTTAGATTACAGCTTCTCAGATCTAAATCAGAGAAAGACCAGTGTAAGTCGATATCAGGCTATGTGTTCATTTTTTTTTTAAGAGGTGGAACCTAAGGATGAAAGAGTGATAAGCGTGATGTTTCTCGGACTCTATCATAAACCGAATAGCAGCCTCAGAGGCAGCGGAAATTTTTGGTTAGGTTCCAGAATGACCTCTGAACGTGGATATGATTCTTGGTTCACCAAAGGCTATGTTCATAGCGGTGCATGGAGAACTGGAAGAAGTCATAAGTTCAAAAGGTGATGATAACACATAGAGCAAGTACCACCTGATACGAATCATCGTCAGAGAGACGACGCAGTAGTCACCAAGATAACTTCAGATCGGCGACCTAGATTGCTCATTCACATAATACTTCTGGGAAGTATAACTTAAGCACGTGATGAGTATGGGAGTCGGGAGTTTGGAGGAAATGACTAGACCTTAGTACAAGTGGGAGATTGTTGGAGTTGTGTACTTAATGTCTAGATTTAAGTATCGGAAAACTCCCGATCATGGCATTTAACCTATTTAATTAATAAACAATTATTTGCAATTAATTATTATTAATTGATTATGCAAAATATAGTCCTGGATTTTATACGTTGTAGTTAGTATGGTGTGTCTGGCCCACACAGAAGATCATACTATCGGTTACTCGTATTTAATCGAACAGTTGCTCACGACCTAAATGGACACGGACTAATCCATCGGTATAGTCGTTGTGTGAGAGAGAAAATAATTTATCTTAATTATTTTATCACACTTGTACACTTGGTGTATTGGGCGGATCGCTTGAGATTTATTGATTAGGATTGCCTTGGATAATCAATTTAAATCTCAGAGTATTTTATTCTTAATCCCCGATAATATTGCGGGTGTGTATATTTAATATAAGTGACTTTGATTTTCCAAAGGAATTAACCGATTTAATTATTGGGTTAATTACCGGTTGAGTTGGGTCACTATATTTTATATACGACATGCCGTGAATACTTGACGGGAAAGTGTATCCCGTAAGGGTTGATAATATCCCCGAGATGAGTTCATAAGGAATTATTATGTAAACCCTGCAGGTGGATTTAATCCGCATAATAATTAAAGTTGAACGGTACTATTCTCGGATATAAGAGATGAATAATATTTATTGAGCAATAAATAAATTTATTCATGGATATTTAAATCTTAAATACACGGAATAAATAATACTACCGGAGAAATATTATTTGATATAATATGGTTTAATGTTGGGAGTGCAATTTTATTTATATAGTGGAAAATAAATAAAATTAATATTGATAAGGATTAATGGATTTGGGTTGGACCCAATTTAATCTTCAATATTAGAAGCCCAATATTTAATCTCCTTATGATCCCCTACGTAGCCTATAAAAGCACTACATGGTCTTCACAATTCATTAACCTAAGATACGCCAATCATAAAGTCTTGGAGAGTGAAGGAGATCCATAGGAGTTCGATAGATCGTCGCCCACACGATGTTCGGACGAGGTGCAAGGAATACGTGGGAAGATCGCAAGGTCATCAACGCGTTAATTCGTTTCTCCGTACAACGAATCGAAGGTAGTAAATCATAAACCTTCTTTTATGATTTTGTGTGAATTGATTGTAGCATATTCATGAACACACGATCCGGATAAGCGTACGAACTTCGGGGACGGGGATTCGAGATCCCCGGCGAAGGTCGAGAAAACCCTCGATGGGATCGAGGGTGGCGGCCGAACCCTAGGGTTCGACCGCCGGCGCGCGGACAAGGGATGAGCCCCGGCTGGACGCCGGGGCGTGGGGTCGACCACCGGGGTTCGCCGTGGGCTGGTGCCACGGCGGGTGAACCCCAGCCCCTTGACCGGCTGCGTCGCGCGGAGAAGCCCTCGGCTGGAGCCGAGGGGCGATCGATCCCGTGAGCTCGATCGCGGGTATGCTACGGGGTCGCCCGTAGCTGCCTCGTACGTGCTACGGGTTCGCCCGTAGCGGGCTGACCCCTCCGCGAGCAGCGGGTTCATGAACCCGCTGCGGGGCTGCTACGAGCAGCCCCGGGGATGCCTCGCGCATCCCCAACGATCATCGCGAGATGATCGCGAGCCCCGTGCGGGGGCTCGGCTGGATGCTCGCGGCCTTCGGGCCTCGCTGGGTGTTCGGTCGGGCCCCGGCTCGTGCGGTGGTTCGCGTTCGGATCTCCGGCGATGAAGGATTTCGGTCGGGTTATTATTTTCCGCAAATTTTAATAGCCCGGGATATCGATTTCCAACAAAACATCCTCGTGGTATCTTGCCATACGAGAAGACGTTGCTGAAGAAGTTGAGTAAGCCTCAGAACGTAAAACCAAATATAAAATTCTCTCGCTCTAAACCTGTCATGGTTAAGACTTCGACGAATGCTGAACCTCGTCAAAAGAGAAAATATGTGTGTCACTACTGCAATGAGCCCGGACATATTAGACCTTTCTGCTTTAAGCTGAGAGATGACATCAACCGGGATCTGGTGACTGAGAAGAAGAGTGTTGTTGTCAAAGGTGTGAAGAGGCACACGTCTCCAGTGGTGAAAGCTGAAAAGAATGTAAAACCTGTGACTGAGACGAAGTCACGAAATTTTGTTGTGAAAAAGAAGTGGGTGCCTAAGTCCCAAAAGAGTGAAGTTAAACTTAACTCTAACACTTCAACTGCATGGAGACCTAGAGAGCTCATCTTTTGCAATGTTGCACTGAATGCCTCCGACTCTGGAAACAAAGGCATTTGGTATTTTGACAGCGGTTGTTCCCGACACATGACAGGAACCAAGAAGTTCTTAAAAGAATATGAGCCTATGACTGGTTCTCCTGTGGTGTTTGGAGGGGGAGCTAAAGGCATCGTTATGGGAAAGGGGACACTGCATATCAAGGGATTGCCACCAATTCGCAATGTTGTTCATGTGAAGGGTCTTGTGGCAAACCTTATTAGCATCAGCCAACTCTGTGATGAAGGGCTGAATGTTAGCTTTGATAGAGACTCTTGCAAAGTTTTTGATGCTGAAGGGAAGTGCATCATGGAAGGTCCGCGTGCTAAGAATAACTGTTATACAACTGAGTATAGTTGTTTCTCTGTGACTGTTCCTGATGAAGTCGATTTATGGCATCAACGCCTTGGACACACTAGCACTCGAAACTTGAGTAAACTGGTTAAGGGGGAGATAGTTCGAGGAATCTCTCAACTCCCCAAAATTGAGAAAAGAGTGTGTGGTGACTGTCAGAAGGGTAAGCTGACAAGAACTCCTCACCCTGCACTACCAACACTGATGAGCACTTCTGCTCCTTTTGAACTACTTCACATGGATCTCATGGGTCCAATGGAAGTGAAGAGTATTGCGAAGAAAGAGTATGTGCTGGTGGTTGTGGATGACTTCTCACGCTATACCTGGACAAGATTTTTGGCCACTAAGGATGAGACTTTCAATGCCTTCCATATGAACTTGATAACCTGCGGTTGATCAATTTTGTTCAATGGTTCTGCTTCGACCCACTTAGTAAAATAGTCGACTGCTACAATCGCGTATTTTACTCCGCCCCGTGCGGTTGCCAGTGGTCCGATCAGATCGATACCCCACCGAGCAAATGGCCACGAGCTGTAAATGGATTTCAGGGCTTCTGGGGAAATACGGATGTTAGGCCCATGCGTCTGGAATTTGACACATTTACGTGCGTATCCGACTGCGTCCTTTCTCAGGCTTGGCCAGTAAAATCCTTGCCCCATGGTTTTGTGTGCTAGGGATCTTCCCCCCGCATGGTTTCCACACACACCTTCGTGTATTTCTTCCAGGATTTTAAATCCTTCTTCCTTCGACACACATTTTAGTAGTGGAAGGGAATAACTTCTTCGGTATAGTTTTGTATCTATTAAAGTATACTTTGCCGCTCGGGAGCGAAGTTGTTTTGCTTCGGTTTTATCTGCTGGTACTTCCCCGGTATCTATGTACCGTTGAATGGGAATCCGCCAGTCTTCTCCGGCCCCAGTGAGTATTTGCATTTGCATTTCTCTTTGTTCTATTGACGGGGACCTTAATTTTGTCAACACAATATTTGAGAAGTCTGCTGATCCCTCAGCTGATGCTAATTTTGACAGGGCGTCTGCTTGTGAATTGTGTTCCCGTGGGATTTGTTCGATTAGAACTTCAGGGATTTTTTCACAAAGTTCCCATACCAATTTTAGGTACTTTATCATTTGTTCACCTCTGGCCTCGTAGTCCCCACTTACATGGTTTACTACTAGCTGAGAGTCCATAAACACATGGAGTTTCCTGGCCCCAACGGCTATAGCTAATTCCAACCCAGAAATGAGAGCTTCGTACTCTGCTTCATTGTTCGATGTGGGGAATTCAAACTTTACCGCATGGGTTACTGAGTCCCCATCGGGACTGAGTAATACCACCCCTGCCCCCGAGCACGCGGTGGTAGATGATCCATCTACGAACAGCTGCCAGGCGCGTGCTTGATTCTGGGATTTCTCGGGGAAAGTTAATTCCACAATAAAATCTGCCAGGGCTTGTGCTTTAATTGCTGTCCTCGGGGCGAAAGTTATGTCATATTGACTAATTTCTAACGCCCAACGCAGGAGTCTCCCGGAGATATCTGACCGGTGCAATACTTGCCTTAAAGGCATAGCAGTCAAAACTTCGACGGGGTGCTCAAATAAATACGCCCGGAGTTTTCTTATTGACACTATTAAAGCAAATGTTAATTTTTCCAGTGGAGTGTATTTAATTTCTGCCTCATGTAATACTTGACTCACGAAATAAATCGGGAAGTGTTGGATTCCTTCCGCTCTTGCTAAGACTGCACTGATGGCATGCTCTGAGGCGGCCAGGTATAAATACAACTTTTCTCCTGGTTTAGGTGCCACAACTACTTTCGGATGGGATAAGTATTCCTTTATCCGTACAAAAGCTTGTTGGGCCTCTTTTTTCCAGTGGAATTCCTGTCCTTTGATGGAAGCAAAGAACGGTCGAGTTTTATCTCCCAGGCAAGAAATGTATCTGTTCAGGGCGGCGAGACGACCCGTGAGTCGTTGTACGCCTTTTACGTCCCGGGGCTCTTGCATGTCCAAGATAGCTTGGACTTTGGTAGGGTTGGGCTCAATGCCTTCTTCGCTAACCACATGCCCCAGGATCATCCCTTTTTTAATTCCGAAATTACATTTCTTGGGGTTCAATTTCATATTATACTGCCCCAGAATTTTGAAAACTTCTTCGAGGTCTTTGACATGATCTGATTCGTTTTTACTTTTTACAATAATATCATCAATGTACACTTCCATTGTTCTACCAATTAATTCAGAAAACATTTGATTTACCAACCTTTGATAGGTGGCCCCAGCATTCTTCAGGCCAAACGGCATTCTTTCCCAGCAATAGATCCCTTTCTCTGAGTAGAAAGCCGTATGTTCAACGTCATCCGGATGCATAGGAATTTGGTGGTATCCGGCCTTGGCGTCCAGTGTTGAGAATATCGCGTGACCTGTCAAATTATCAACCACATGGTCGATATGCGGCATGGGAAAAAGGTCTTTCGGGCAAGCATTATTTAGGTCTGTGAAATCTATACACAAACGCCATGCCCCGACAGTTTTTGTCACCATTACCGCATTGGAAAGCCAAGTGACATCACTCGAAGCTTTCCTGACCAGTTTATTTTCAATTAGTTTATCTACTTCCCCGGCGAGTGCTTGGCACTTCTCGGGGCCCATTTTCCTACGTTTCTGCGCAATAGGCCTTTTGCAGGGATCTACTTTCAACCGATGGCAGGCATGTTTAGGATCTATCTTTCCTAAATCCGCACTGGACCATGAGAAAGTGGAGATATTCTCTTTTAGGAATTTTATCAGATCGTTTCTGACAGTTGATTCCATATGAGACCCCACAAGTATTTGTTTTTCGGTTTGCTCTGGGTCTACAATTATAGAGTCCAGAGTTTCAACCATTTCCACAACGGGTGCTTTTTTGTATTGATATCCTCCCCGCGAGCCCCAATCCTCTAAGTTCGCTTTGGGTTTAGGCTGTTTTTCCCCAGGAGATGCTAAATCCTCACTGGGTTCTTCTTCGGGGGGTTTATTCATGTCCTCCGAGGGGATCTGAAGAACTTCTCCGCGCGGGTTTTTCCTGGGAGAGCTCATTCTTTCCTCGGGTATTTTAATGATATCTTTTATGTGATCAATTTGTTTTAGGTTGCTTTCCTCCAAATTGATTTGGGGAATGTTAGCTTTCTCTCTGATTTTAGTTTTATCAAGATCGCGAAAATACATCAAAGTCTTCTTAGCCATTACTAGGTCCCCTCTAACGGTGCCAACTGCACCGGAGGGTGTTGGAAACTTGATACAGTAGTAATAGGACGAGGCGACTGCTTCAAAAGCGTCCAGAAAGGGCCTGCCTAACAAAGCATTATAGCCACTAACCTTATCTACTATTACAAACTTAAGATTCCTAACCATCATGACTTCAAGATTCTTCGCGTCCATCATTTATACCGGGAGAATGATTTCTCCGTAGGGAATGACTACATCGTCACCAAAACCTTTTAACACCATATCGCACGGGTTGACATAGCGCGCTAGCTTCCCCATCAGATCTAGGGTCTTCTTGTACAGAATATTGAGATGTGCGCCATTGTCTACCAGCGTGCGAGACAGGTCCAGGCCGAGGATTCTTGCTTTTATCACTAAAGGCACATCCTTCGGGAACTTTGTCTCGGCTCGATCTTCCGGGGTGAAAGTTATCACCGCCGTTTCACTGATTGTTGCTTCTTTTGACGGGGCAGTTTCATACCAAACTTCCCACATCTGGAAGTCTCTTTTCCTCTTTCGGTGGCTTTCCTCATTCACTGGCCTTAAACCGCCGATCATCATGATCTGGCCCACTCTTGGTGGATCTGGAGCTACAGGAGGCGGTGGTGGAGCTAGTGCGGGAACTTCCCGGGGAGGAGGCCCCTGCGGATTTCCCCCAGCACCTGGCCTGGGCAAGAACTGCCATAGCTTCCCATCCTGAAAAAGTTTCCACAACAGTTTTACCAGTTGCCTACACTGGCTGGTGTTGTGACCAATCTTTTCATGAAAGGCACACCATTTGCTGGGATCCAACTTGTCCGGGGGAGTTAGGATTGGTGGTGGTTTTACCAACAGATCAGTTTTTTGCATGACCATGATATTCAAAATATCTGCTGGTGTATGACCAGTCTGAGCAGTGAGTTTTCCTTCCAACTCACGGATTTCATCCACTCGTGGATCACTTGGCCTAGGGCCTGGTTTCTTGCCAATATAGTTTGGCCTTCGATCGGAGGAAAAAGGAGGTTTTCTCTTTTGCTCGGGGGAGTGTCCCCCACTAGCAACAAGACGCTGGTACGCCACTTGGGCCCCAGCTTTCCTTTTAAAATCCTCATACGATCGGGGATAGTTTAGCATTGCAGATTTAAACAACTTAGAGTTTCTTCTCATACCTCCCAATACGGTGTGAAGTTTGAGGCTATCGGGAATCTCTTCTCCGCCCGCCAACAGTAATTCCCCCACGCGATCCACATAAGATTCGTCAGTTTCGTTCTCACCCTGCTTGACTCCAAGTAGCTTCTGACTATACTCCATATAGGAAGCTTTGGATGCAAAATACGACACAAACCTTTGTACCAAGTCGTCAAAACACTTAATAGAATGTGTAGGTAAGCTGACGTACCATTGGTGAGGAGTATCGCCCAGGGTGAGTGGGAACAATTTGCACCGGGTAGCATCTGTGGCTCCCCGGCCGGACATATATGTCCTGAATCTGCTCAAATGCGCTTCTGGATCAGTCTTGCCGTTATACAAAGTGGTTTGCATGGGCTGAATTTCCAGTTGCATGGGAGCTTGTTCAACCTCAGGAGCCAAGGGATCGTTATGACGACCTGCCGGGGCGGCGAGAATTTGATTTTCGTTCAATCGCCTTTCTAGTTCAGAATACTTCTGCCTTAAATCGGCCAGTTCAAGATCGGCACCGGGGGCTGTGGGCCCTCGCCGGTGAGAAGTTCACACGTTGACCGTGCATGTCACTTTTACTTGCCTGTCGATAAGGATCAGTAGAAGTAGCCACTGATTCGGCTCTTTTATTTAGATCTAAAACCCGACGGGCTCTGCGGTTTTCCCGGGGAGCGCGTCTAGCTCGCTCAGGGCCCTTCCCTGGATTTTCCCCGGCGGGTGCATGCATGCCCCGCACCGGGATCACAGGGGTTGTCATCACATATTTCAAAGACATCAGTTCTGCCACTGCTTCATCAATTTTCTGTGGAGTATCAAGACTTGCGAATCTGATCGGAGGTGGAACCATAGGCGTCGACGGCCCTCCGATATCGTAAGGATGGAGACGGCGATTCCGACGTCGCGACCGAAGTCGGCGCTGTCGTTGATCTGCCTGACTGTCCGTAGGCTCGTCGGCCTCTGCACGTTTGCTATTGTGCTCATCGGAGCTGATCTGGGTAGGCGGCGGTTGTTCCTTATTCTCAGGTTCTGGGTTTTTAGGTGGAGATGGAACCTCGGGTTCCACCATCACAGCCTTACCCATCACAGCCCGCCACCTGCCACTTGTGCCAGACGTACCTGACACCGTGGTGTCTTCATTTTCATTCACCATTTTTGATTTTAATCGAGCTTTTCTGCAACTTCAATACCTGATGCTCGATCCTTCTAGCGCCAAATGTTTTGGTTATTTTTGTACTTGTCGGTAGTATTTGCTGGTAATTGAGGGTTTTGGTAAACAACACAAAATGTAAATATGTTATAAGTAAGCTAGCAAAAGGATTAAGTTTCTGCAGAAATCATAAGTAAGAACATGGATGCTCAAGGCACCTCTTCATTCATATATTCATACTTAGAGTTCTTTATTAAAATCAAGGTTTGCATGTCCCTTTTCCACTATCTCACTCCCTCTATTTATAATACTCTATGCATGGCTTAATCATGCCACCTAATGCCCACATTTTGGCCTCTTATTGGACCTCTAGTCCACTAATATGAAGCATTAAATACCCACTAATTTCCCTTAGTGCTTAATCTGCCTCTTTCCCCGTGAAGTCCCAGCTTGTTGACTGTCATCCCCGGAGCCTCCCCAGGCGATTCCCCTGAGAGGGGACTCTGATTCTACCGTGCAATCTCTACTGTCCAAGGTCTTTATCTCGTTCTTAGATCTGCTTTTGAAGGTCTCGTTGACTATACCGGCTGACTTTCTCTCTTGATGACGTGGCCCTTTGATTCGTGACACGTGTCGGTGACCATTTTCTCGGGTACAACACCCAGACTTGCCTTGCCGAGGTAGCATACGTTGTATATCCAGCCATCTCAGGTGAGAGGCTAGCAGAAATCCAGGCCAACACGATAGATGAACATCTTTTCCAGTCCTGGTAAAGTGGGTCAGACATTGAAGGCTCTGGGATAGAGCCATCAATAAACCCTAGTTTGTTCTTTATGGTTAGGGCAAGCATCATGTTCCTGCTCCATGTCTGGTAATTCTTTGAGTTGAGTGATTCTGCTATGAGCTTCTGGCCGGGAGATTCTCCGTAGTGCAAGAAGTATGGGCTCGTCGGTTTTGATGGATCAAAAGGATCAGATCCTTCACCGGCGGGTTTCTCTGTTCCTTCAACCATGTTAGTCGCGGAATTGCTCTGATACCATATAGAATTTATGGAACCAAAATAAGAGTAGGGTTTTACCCTCTCTGTATAGAGAAGAAATAAAAGGAACGAGAAATATTTTTATGTATTCAACTTAATAATCGATCACAAGTGCATGGGGTTTATATAGCTGCACAGCAGCTCTCAAACCCTAAACCGAATTACCAAAAATATAAGTAGGGGTCAAAGTGCAATAAACAAGCACTTAAACAAATTATAAAATCACTCCTAATGTAAATAAGCATGCATGCATAAATGAATGTCAACAATATGTGCTTCATTAATTAATTAATAACTCAATGGGCTCGATCGATCGATCTGGTTATTAGTTCATACTATATACCTCCGGGTGATAACAGACATCTTTGCAAACTTCAATTTCTTTATAATCGCTCTGCACACAACGACAAAACAAGAAACACGGCGAAAAAAAATACCTTGATTAGTTCGTAGATGTAGTCTAATTAATCAATCAAAAATTTAAACCTCTTCAAGTGAAAGGTGCGTTTCCTACAACACCCTTCTCCGGCTTATCGTCTAGCGGACCATCAAACTGATCGAACGAACGCGCAAAGGAATAATTATACCGAATATACCCCGCCCCTCTAATTCTTTTTATTTGTGTTTAAAGGTTTTGCACATACAATATATTAATGATCAATAATTATACCGAATATCACCTTAGTTAATGTGGTGAAGTAATTACAACTTAATCACAATTCAATTAAATATAATTAATTACAATATAATATGGGGGCATTTATGGTAAAAATTACAACTAAAAACAAAACAAAAAAAAAAGTCTAGTATATTGAATGGGAGAGAGTAGTACTGTATAATTAATTTGATGTGGCATATTAATTAAGAGACTTAAAACATTAATTAATGATTATATGTTTGGAGACAATTAACATTGGACACACATCTTCGTCAACGCGTGTACACTTGTGACAAAGTCCAATAACTTGTGCTTGTACACAATTCTACATTGCAAAAACAACAATAAGATAACACCATAAATAAAAGTCAACGCAATTGATAACTTAGTCAACGATTATTAAATCATTAAGGACCTGTTCTTTTGGACTTTTTTTCAGTTCACTTCAGTTCAGTTCAGATCAGTTCAGTTCAGTTCAGTTCAGTTCAGTACAGTTCAGTTCAGCTCAGTTCAAAAAAAAATTTGGTATTTTTTATTTTATTTATTTATTTATTTATTTATTTATTTATTTATTTATTATTATTATTATTATTATTATTATTATTATTATTATTAATTTATTTATTTATTTATTTATTTTCAATTTGAACTTTATAATTCACTAAAATTATTTATGTGTAAAAATATAAATTATTAATGCATTGTAATATAAAAAATTAATATAATATTTAAAAAAAATCATAAAAAATATACAAAATTTAAGTAATTAAATCGTCTACTTCCATAGGCTCTATTTCTATTTCATTTTTTTGTTCTTTATCTTCATGCTCTTCTGGGTTGTTATCTTTCCAAATTGCTTCGGCTATATCCATTCTCACTTTCGACATAAGCTGTTTTCGATTCTTGTCATCCAAGTTTGTATCTGTTCTCCCAATGATTGAATCATGCGGTAAAATTGGGATACCAATTTGATGCAACCGTATGAAATTATGAAGTGTGAAACAAGAAACGATAATTGACATTTGATACTTTTGCGACATCTGGGGCATAAGTTTCAACACCTTCCACCTACTCTTCAGATGACCAAAGGCACATTCAACATTCATTCTTAACGAAGAATGCCGATAATTGTAATGTTCTAAAATTCCTGTAGGTGGCCCATGCTTATATTCTGGAAGATGATACCTGACATTGGGATCGCAGATAGGAGAAAGATATCCAAGAGTATTAAGATATCCAGAGTCCACCAAATAGTATTTACCTACAAAGTCAAAAGTGAAACTCGAATGAGCTCGAAAAATAATGAACTATAATAAAAACAAAATAATTTTAACTCGTCTTTACCTTCAGGTGGATGCGGAAAAACATATTTCGAGGAAGTTAAAGAATCTCTCCATACTGTAAGATCATGAGCGCTTCCTTCCCAACCAACATTTATAAATGTAAAAATTCTATCAAATGAACAACAAGCCATCACATTCCAACTCTTACGACCAGTGCGATCTCGAAATGGAGTACCATTACGATCGCCAATAACTGCTTCTATATGCGTTCCGTCTATGGCACCAATAGCATCCTAAATAATAGTTTCAATAATTTAGAAAATAAAAAGTGAAAGACATAAGGCACTAAAATAATATAGAAAAATATATGATAGTACAATATTACCTTGAAATAAGGCCAATAAAGTGAATTATTTTCTACCTCTGGAGGCACCTCAAGTAGATTGCGATGTGGTCTAATGACATCATGTGACAATATAACCAAGGCATCCAAGACTTTTTGAAAGTACTTACTTATCGTAGATATGGAATGTTTGAATCTATCGGCAACATCACGGTAAGAAGATCCTTTCGCCAATATGTATAAACAAATTCCTATTTGTTCGTCCACTTTTATATATTTACCATCAACCAACAAATTCTTACTAGTCATCAAATTCACAAGCTGTAGAAACATTACCCTATCAAGTCGTAGTTGTTCACCACATGATGTAGCATTTTCATTTAACAACCTATGGATGTATTCGGCTCCACTTTCCCCTTTCTCTCGTCTTGGTTGCCTAGTTGACGACTCATGTTCAATCGAATAACTTGGTTGAAGTGATCTTCGCAATTCTTCTAATGCAATAATTATAGAGGCTCGTGTAACATTATTCATTCTACATTAAAAAAAACACAATTACAAACATATATAAGTAAAAAAACAACTATTAAATTAAATAGTATTATAATCAATAATAATATAAATTTCAATAATAAATAATCATAAAATCCAAACATATGAAATAAAGGGAAAATTGAAACACAGAAACATGAAACTATAAAATGCTAAATGAAATAATAATAAAAGAAACTAGTAAAGACGAGTGAACTCAGCATCTATGCCCATCCTGCTCAAATAGATCCGCTTTTGAGTATCATTTTGAAGAGCTAAAAATATATTAGCATGTCTTTCTTCACTTAATTTGCTGACGGCGGAAACAAAGTACTCATCACCGAAATCTTCTGCCACTTTCATTTTAACCAACTCTTCACTCACAAGTTGAGTTATAGACGGCTTACTTGATGAAGCAATACCAGGTCCCGACAATAGTTGAATAACACTGTCAAAACTAGTTTCCCTTCTCTTAAGTTCTTCCGCACGTGGATCTTCAATTTTTCTTTTACGAGAAGCCTTCTGTGAAACCTTTGAGTCAACAGAACTTGGTTGAGATTCATTAAGCTCATCGCCTACAACTTCAATGTCATGCAACGTATCATCATCAGTAAGGCCTTCAACACCTTTACCCAAGTAAGATGGTCCTTTTGCCATGCCCGGAGAAAAACAGCCACCAACACCATGAGCAGATTTTCCATCAAACAGTTGGCTCATTTGATCAATGTTTGACATGCCTTGTATGATTAGCTTCATCCCGTACTTTTGATTCCGTTGTATAAATCAAATTAATTATAATTTAAAATTTATTGTAAATTAATAATAAAGAAAATTAAAAAGTAAACATGTTATATTATTATTTTCTTACCTCTTTGAATGACTTAAATCTCTCCAAAGCATGTTCTTCTACATCAACGCGCTTGGTATTCGGATTGAATGCTATGCCAGTTAAACCTTGCAACTCCTCCCAACACTTGTATTTCTCTTTCAAATCACTAAAGTGATTTTGCACTTGTTTTGCAGTGGCGTCGAATTTTGTTTGTGCATTAAAAATGCTGGCAATATTTCCCCAACAATATTTGCTAACACCCCTTTCTTTCTCTTCATTCACAATTTTGAGAAGAATTCTTGTATTCTCATCAGACCAGGTAAGTCTTCCCATTATGTTAATTACTTTAAAAAAAAATCGACGTAAATTTATCAACATGCAATAATTAATGAATTCAAACAGATCACGCAAGGATAGGATTGCAAACGAATATATAAAAGAAGTATGCACACAAATAAAAGCATTATGCACAATAAATAATAAAATCAATACACAAATATATTTGTATGGTCGTACACAAATAATACACACAGCATGCACACATAATAAAATCATGATACACAAATGTGAGCAGCTGAGGGTGAGGGAGAGACGATTAATCAATAAAAAAGAATTTAAAACAAACAAATAAATAAATACCTTGCGGCGATCAAGAGAAGTTACGGAAGAATTGTTGGAATTATTTTAAATAATTCATGTATTTTGATCAAAGTTGTGTAATTTTTATGGCAATAAAAATGTATTCGATTTCGAGTTTAATCGTTACAATTATTATCTCCGTGTTACGAGGTAATCGTGGTATTTTATTTCGTCAAAATCCGTTAATCGGTGAGTGAGAAATAAATGTTTGAAGATTGCCATAAATACTACTTTGGTGAATGAAGCAATTATTATTGTGTTGGGATAAATGTTATCCCACATTGGAAGAATACCAAAAGTCATATCTCTTTAAATGTGATAAGAGAGTATGAGTGTTCAACAAGTTGACTAAGTCCATGCACCCCTAGCGGTACATGGCAAAGGCCACACGCGCGCGCCCCGCCCCGCCCCGACCCGTCCCGTCCCGTCCCGTCTCGGGCTAGGGCTCGGGCTCGGGCCTGGCTCCTTGGTGATTTGGTCAATTGGACTCTGGGCTTCCCGGGGCACACTGGGCCAACTGAGCCAGTTGAGCCAGTTTGGGCAGACCGGTCTATATCTTTTGGACACGGTCCGATTGAAGTATTTGGGCTCGTCTTGATCGACCCAATAGTTGAACACATATTAAGTCTTTGGGCTCGGCCCAACTGAAAGATAATGGATATTAATTAATTTCGTAATTAATTAATTGGGTTAATTGCTGAACGTGGGCGGTTAGAGAAGGAGTGGTCAAACTCCACTCGGCTGGAACTGCCTGGAACTGCCCTGAACCGCCAACTGCTGTGAGTGGTGTGTAACCTCCCCGAGTGATGTCTATATATAGACCTGTACATGCATCATTTCACGCATGAGAAATCGCACGAAAATAGAGACGAGAAATCAGACGAAAAACATATCATCATATCATTTGCATCGAGTGCTCAGTTTTCACCGTTTCCGTTCAACCGAGGGTTCGATTCAGTGTGCAAATCGTTCGAGCCCCGCTGCCGTTGTATCTTTCGGATCAGAGAGCCTGTAACCGTAGCATACACGGGGCTTTACTGATTTGCGGAAAGTGCAAACGCCTCGGCCAGCAACCTGCCGTTTTACTTTCCGTTTTTATCGTTGTTTTATTCCGGTTTGACTAACCCGTTTGTTACATTTTTCCCAACAAGAATTTATTTCTAACAAGTCTTTGCAATACTATTCTATTCTGCAAACAAGCTGATTTTATAGCAAAAATTGAAAATTTTAATTTAAGTATATTATTTATGTATATATATATCAAGATTGTGAATTGTGATATTAATGTGTTAAGATTCTCGTACTATGTAATTAGAACTCTATTATGTCATTATATATATCATTATATATATATATATATATATATATATATATATATATATATATATATATATATATATATATATATATACCATATTATTTTTGTATAATATAGTATAATATTTTTGCCTTGTTTTTGGTTAAGATTCTCATACTCTATGGCTACTCTATTATGTCATTATATATATACCATATCTTTTTGTATAATATAATTAATGTAATATTTGTATATAATCGTAGCAATATATACTTATATTTAATTTTATTTGTATATATAGATATAATATATTTATTTTTAATTTTATGCATGTTGAAAAAATTAAAATTAAAAAATATATAAAATTTTAAAACGATGCAAATTATTTATTATTATTATTATATTTAAAAAAATAAAAAATTTGTATAAAAATATTGATATTAAAAAAATAATTGAGTTCAGATCAGTTCAGTTCAGTTCAGTTCAGTTCAGTTCTGACTCGTTCAGTTCAGTTCAGTTCAGTTCAGACTAGTTCAGTTCAGTTCAGTTCAGTTCAGTTCAGTTCAGTTCAGCCGGTTTCAGTCCAAAAGAACAGATCCTAGATATAATGAAATGAAGTTATTGCAATAATAAGAATTAAGAAAGACCCAACGTATAAATGTATGTATATATAAGTTGTGTTGTCTCAATACACAGCTTCGAATAGAAGAACACACATATACATGTCGCAAGTTACAGTCCTAGATGTTGATATGTCATGCCATAAGTGCAAGACGAAGCTCCTCATGGCGATTTCCGGGTTACAAGGTAATAGCTCGATCTTCACATTTTCATAGTCATTTATAATTTTTTTTTTTTTTAAAGTGGTGTTTTGTGAAGTTTAATTTAATTGATTTTATTCTATTAAAGAGGAATTAATCATTATATTTACCGGATACATGTATTGATGATTTGTTAGTCTCAACCTATAATCTTGAGATATGTGGCGATAAAAAAGACCGTTAACATAAAAATAAATCACAATCGAATTAACAAACTTTAGTAATGAATTTTTTATATACCAATAAATCACAATCGAATTAACAAACTTTGGTATTAAATTTTTTAATATAAATTAAACTTTTGTTATACCAAAAATATGGATATATCAAAATATATTTAAAAAAATCTACAATCGAATTATACTTCCTTCAATCTTTTTTATTTGACATTATAAGTTTTCTGTTTTTTTGTCAATTTAATTGTCGTTTTGATTTTTTTTTCCTATTTAAGCCTTCATTAATTGTTATTTTATTAATTAAGAATTATTAAATTTCATATTTTATTATATAAATATACAAAGGAATAAGAGATATTAAAAGATAAAGTCAAATCATTAGTATTAAATAAGATTAAATTAAGAAATTATAATTATTATTAATATTTGTGCAAAAGCTTAAGACAACAATTAAAAAAGATTGGAAGGAGTAATATTTCATTTTATTTTATGAATTATTTAGATTATGTTCCATATGTTGACACGTATCGAAATATCAAGAAATTCATATCCGATATTGTACTAAAAATTATACTAAGAAAAAATCCTTGCTGTCCGGCGACTTGTAAATCGACACCACCGTCCTCCTCTGTACGCCACCACCACCGGCTTTCTCCCTGTACGCTACCGCCACTATATTCCATCTCCACCGCCGTGTCTGGAGCCACCTTGTATTAGAGTGATCGACGCCTCTGCTTATTGTAGTGGTTTTCCAACGATTAAGGTAACAATGTCAGTTTCGCACTTTTTATTTGCTAGATAGATGCGAATTAGCTTATGAAATTAGGGCTATTAAGGCTTCATTAACCACAAGATAAAATTAGGGTCAATTAGCCATTTGAATATGATATTTAGTATAAATTCAAAATCACATAAATATTATATGTTGTAGTTGTGTGTTCAGTGTTCTTTAAATGTTTTTTTTTTATTTTTTTAAAAACTATTCTCATTCTGATGTATATTAAAATATTTTTATGTGGGTTGTATAAGTGTATAACTTTGGATTGTGTTTGAATGGATTATCCTAGAACCTACTCATAACAATCTAAGGAGAAATGGAACAGAAATAGTAAGCCACCGTAATCTGCGCCTTTCCCCCGTATGCTACCGACTTCAAATGCCTTGTATGAACAAGTCGAGAGCCACCGACTCCACCTGGGCTTTTCATTCTGTTTTATAGAGATAAATTTCCAATGATTAAGGTAATTTCTCAGAGTTTTTTTTATCACTTAGATTCAATGATATTGCTTACTTAATATACATGTCTTCGTTTGTGAATATGCAAGTACAGACTCTTCAAAAGTGTTGATTTTTTTTTCTTGTGCCTTTTGATTGCAATTTGTATATCTTTGAATAATTTTCATTTGTGCAATTTATATATATTTGAAATTATTTTGAATATAAACACACTTGATAGTTGATTTGTGGAACATTCAACATTTTTTTAAAATTCTTTTTTGCTAACAGTGAGTTTTTTATGAGTGTGCTAGCAACAAAAACTCTTAACTTCTAGATGGAATACATTAATATGGAACATATGCAGTGAGAGTATTTCATATGGAACATATACAGTGAGACTATTTAGTTGTCGAATAATCATTTTTCATAAGTTTGATTTGATATTTAGAAATGTGTTGGACTAGAAAAGAGCTCTAAGGGAGATATGTCGGGTTTCTAAAACAAGCACGAGGCTATTTGACTCTTCAATTCAGGTATTTAATTAAACTCTCTACAAGTTTTTTATATATCAAACGCTTTTACATGGTGATAACAATACTTATATATTGTTTTTTCAGGGTTGGTGATTGACTATATAGTGCTTCCCCTGTTTCGAGTGGATATAGCTTAGCAAGTGAATGCCGGTACTCAATCTAAAGAATATCTCATAAGTTTATGATGTTAGAATATGTGTTATTTTGTATTTTATCTGTAAAGATTGACTTGAATGTTTGTTCTGGTTTAGAGAGGAGTGTAAGTTTGATTTTGGATTATGAATGTAGTGTTTATGTTGAATGTGGCATTATTATTATTATTATTATTATTATTATTTAATTTGGTAATTACTAAGAAAAATGTCACACATGGACATCGGTTATGAATGCAATGATTGAATAACTTCACAACGGTTACCTGGAGAACAAATATCTTTAAGAAATGCCTCATTTACATCGGTTAGTTAAATAACCGATGTAAATTCTCTAAAATCCAGTCGGGCTGAGGTACTTGAACCACCTCGTCCGACACGATTTTCCCGACCGCCCCTTTATGTACTTGTTGATCACCTTCCAGCTCTGGTCCCCGTGAATCTCCACCAAGTGGATCAGGAGGTGATCCTCCTCCTCACTCCACCGGCCAATCTTCTCGTCGGATGCAGACGAGGAGGAAGAACCGATGGCCAGGGAAAGGTTACAAGAAGAGTGACAGTCCATGGTTTTGGGAGTACGTGGGATTTTTTAGACAAAATGCGATCAGGGGCCTATGAATTCAATCATGAACTAGGGTTAGAGTCTTACGATCGCATCCAAGGTGTTTGATTAAATGCTAGCTTGAACTTTAATGCTTGTATGAGGCTTTGGAGAAATTACAAGACCTTGGTTAATCGAATTCACTAAAATCAACCAGTGACAAACATTTTAGCTTTTATGTGTTTCTCGCGAATTGAAAACCCGAAATTTATGTTTGATGAATCCGAAGCTCTAGTCTCTCCATTTGTTAATTAAATCGTTCATTACTCTTGATTTACGTTTAGTCTTTATTTCTTAGTTAATCTAGTTTAAAAACAAAAACCACCAAACTTTGCATTATGCTATTCTTCTTCTCCTTTTCTTTTGCAACAACTTGAGCACGTATACGAGTACCGATAATAGTGTTCCTCGAGAGATCGACTCGGGCGAATTGCTTCGAAAATAAGTTCGGAATATTTTATTTGATTTTCGCCGTACTAAAAACGACTTATCAAATTTTCACCTGCCCCATAATCGATCATCTCCCAATCACATTCAAAATCAAGCAAGTTATGATATACAAGTCTCGACCAACAACAAAAGCACGACCTAGCTATCTCTAGTTCATACGGGCACACATGATATAGAACAAAAAAAATAAGAAGCTCAATAATCGACAAAGAATGATTTTACACGTAAAAGAAAGCTAAAAATGCTCAAGATACATTTGGAAAATGAAATAGCCAACATGCGAATAACTCAACATCAACTTCAAAGCAACTACACACGGGGTCAAAATTATTCATATCCAACATATTAGCACCAAGAATCCACCAATAATCCCAAGAAGCTTCATAAAATAATTGGCATTCACGACACAACACACAAAACAAGACACACCATAAGCGACGTTTGAAGACTACTATAATCCCAACAAACCTCGCGAAACAACGGATTACTGATTTGTGTCGTGTGTGTGTGTTTTTTATTTAGTCTTTGGTTTTATGTGTAGTTGATTATTCGTCTTAAATGTTTTGTGTGTTATTTATTGTGTTTATGTTTAGTAGTGTGTGTTGATCTCACAAATGGTTGGAAGTTGTGATTTAGTCATGTTTTAGGTGAAAAGTTGAAGGAAAGTCGAAAGAATTAAACGAGCCGAGAACGAAAAGACTAAGCGGGCTGGACATTTGCTTTGTTGTCGGCCGACAATGCAAAGTGTCGGCCGACATAATCGACCGCTACAAGAGCCGCTGGAAGGGACGCTCGCCGATCGCTACAATTGCAAAATTTTGGGAATGGAGGCGGGTAGCGACCGCTACCACATGCCCAGCGGTCGCTACACAGTATTGTCGGCCGACAATTTATCATGCGGCCGACATGTTTCATATTTTTCATATTTTTTCATAGTTTATAGAATAATCCTTACGCCTTCTTTGTTGTTATTTTTCGTTTTCTTGTATTTGCTCGAATTATGAATTGAGGGTCGCGAAAAAAGAATTTCATAATAATTGAACTATGTCCTTATAATTGACACAGCCTTAGGACGCGTAACTTGATCGAGAGCGAGACCCTAAGTGAATTAAACGCGATACAGTGAGTTTAGTAACCTGATCTTTATTTTCACCGTGTCTGAGTATTTTAAATTAGAGGATATTGTTATGAAATGGCCGAAAACGATTCGACATAAATTGTTCTAGTGTTTTCATTTTATGTCTTTTAATTTCTTGTCATTTTATATTATGTTATTTACATTATTTGCAATTTGAACTTAAGATTTAGTTTTAGATTAAATATAGAAAATGAATCTTTAACGAAAACAAACACAAAAACATCTCTCTTCCGTTTCCTTGTATTCATACCGAGTCAAGTTACAACTGACCTCGGATTTTTGACGAGAGACGTACGAAAAACATCTAATTAAAATTGGCGCTGTTGCCGGGAAACGGATAGTTTGTTTAAGTGTTTTTTTAGTTTTAATTTCATATTTCATTATTTAATAGTGTAGATATATTTTTCTATATTTCATTATTTAATAGTGTAGATATATTTTTCTTGTTATTTGCTACACGTTCTATTTGAGTGTGCATGGTTCTTACACCACGATGGAAAGCTTTTCAAGAGCACACACCATTTTTTTCTCAAGGTGGCATGGAATGTGTTGCAAATAAGATGAAATCGATAATAAATAAGTCGAGCTCTAGACAATAACTAATCAAGAATAAAGGCTTAGGGACGAGATCGTGTTTCGGAGGATGAAAGAATCGAATAAACGGGTCGAAAAATGGAAAATTGGGAGAAATAGGGCAATAGCGCCCGCTGCATTTCATTAGCTACCGCTACAATAAAAAAACGAGCGCTGAAGAAGCTTCAGGGATTTCTGCCAATTTGAAAATTCTGGAATTAAAGGAGGGAGCAAAGGCAGCGGGCTGTACAGTCTTAATACCCCATTTCGCCTTCTACACTTCGAGATAAAATTCCTACCTAACTAAATTTCGAAATGTAGATGATATCATATACCAAATTGAAGATCTTAACCTTGAGAACATGATTTTTGCAGGTTTGGGGTGAATCAAAAACAAATTATAAAGAAAATCATCATGTTCGTGAGTGCCTACAAAGTGTTCGACAAAACTCCCAAGTAAAACTTTTCAAAGAAAGTTGATACGTTCGTCATGGTTACTAGATGGAAATTAAATAGGAAGTACATAGAAGATGATGTTGAATCTTCTAATGCCAATCAAGCTCCGGTGAACCAACCGAACATCGCCGTCCAATATGAGCTACGTTTGCTATTTTCGATCAGAAGTAAGGCAGCTCGGTGATGACGGGGATGGTGACGACGAGGAGCCGATTTATGAGCACCTTTGAAGGTCCAATCTTCTAGGAACTAGGCTCGTTGGGGCGTTTGGAGGAAGACGAGAGACAAGACCATGGAGTGGATGTGATTTCGATCGGGTCGTTGGGATTTTGATCGGGTCGTGTATTTCGCGTTTTCCGACGACCCCGAGATGTCAATTTCCAACACGTGCACGGTGGAGGGGAGGATGGTTTTGGGATTATACGAGGCACAAAAGCGATTACAATATGTTCTCTGTAGCTCAAAGGTTGCATAACAATCGCTAACACACGCGATTATAAAAAGAATCAAAAATGCACAAATGGAAATCGAAATCCAAGCCGTCGACCTGCAACAGACTCGCGATTTTCGACCGTGCGATCATTCCATGCAATTCCAAGTGTGATCGATCGATAGGTGAGCTGGCAAGGATCACAACGCAGCAAGAATCATGTGATTTGGTGTAGAATCGGCTGAGAAATCGACCATCCTAGTCCGCTGCACCCGTCCCCAATTCAGGAGCAAAACGACGTCGCTTTATCCTGCGCCAAATTCAAATTCTGGCATAAATTACCAAAATGCCCCTGAACTCGTTTCTTGTATATTTTGCACCCGGAGATGAATTTTTGTATACATTTCAACAATGAGCCTTTGGCTTCTTCTATTGTTACTTTAGTCAGACTTCCCTTCTTTCCCTTCTTTGCCGGTAATAGGTTTGAGTTTAAACTTAAACTTATTTATTGATGAAAATTTGATTGAAACTCCTTAATAGTTTCAAGAAGCTGCTAGCGATTTAAAGAAAGATTATGAGATCTAAGACTTTGGCAAAATTAAATTCTGTCTTGTTTACACTTCAAACATCTAGAAGATGGTATTTTAAAACATCAACCAGCTTATACTCTAATTATCGTATGATCATTTGATTCTTAAAAAGCATTTTTAGACCTTGAGATGATGATGATGATGATGATATTCTTGGTTCTAAAGTATCTTATATTAGTGTGATTATTGCACTAATGTATCATTCTAACTTTACTAGGTCTAATATATTTGCTGTAAATTTATTAGCAAGATTTAGTGCAATTCCTACACAAATACATCTGAATGACATAAAAGTATGTTTATTGCTATATCCAAAGAACAATTGATCTCACTTATTCTAGTCAAATACATCTATTCAGTGGGTCATCAATCAATCATTAGGTGCTACTCACGGTTGAGAGGGGAGGCGCAGCCGAAGCTTTGAGCCCCTTTGCTGAGCAGCCTAGTTTGAATATGAGCCATTCACTCTTATGTTGATATTGTGTATTTATTTGGCTCGATTAAAGCAATGTCTCAAACTTGATATGTTATTACATGTGGTGGTCCAATCTACAAAGCAATATTTTGACGCCACCTCTTCAAATCATGCTGAAATTATAGCAATTCATGAGGTAGTGAAAACTAGGGGTGGATGTTTGAGCTCGAAAACTCGAGCTCGGACCGAAAACTCGTCAAAAAAGCTCGTCACGGGTCGAGCCCAATTTTTTTAAGGATCAGCCCGCCATAGGTTCGACCCGTGAAGTGTATATGCCCAAAAATATTTAGGACCAAAAGTCCGGCTCGTCAATTCCATTTTTTATATTATATATATATATATATATATATATATATATATATATATATATATATATATATATATATATATATATATATATATATATATATATATATATATATATATATATATATATAAAGTAAAAAAAAGGTTTAATGTACATTATTATTATTATTATTATTATTATTAAAGTTTTCACTTTACTCTCTTTTTCCGAGTTAACAAGTGCACATCATTGTAAAAAGATTAAAAATAAATAAATCAAACAATACATTGAATAAGAGAAAAACAATAATTGAAAGTATACTTGATTTTTCTAGTGTTAATTAATTGTTACTCTTACTTTTTTTATTTTGACTAATTACAAGATTGATTTGATTTTTTTTTTATTTTTGAATTTTCATTTGGGAAAACAACCAAAAACATCATTTGTTGTTTTTATTTTTAAACTTTAGTTTAGTATGATTAATTCAAATATTTGAAATTTTTATTAAATTATAAATTATATGAAATTTGTAATATAAAGTCTATAAAAATTGGGAGAATTTTTTTCTTGGTCCCATAAAGTTGGGTCATTTTCGATTTAGTCTCATGTAGTTACACATTTTCAATTTAGTCCCATATAGCTCGAAATTGTGTCCAATTTAGTCTTTTTTGACCGGAATCTTCAATTTTGACCGGTCCTGTTTGGTGGGAATAGAGAACGTAGAAGACGTGATTTTTTGTTGATTCAGTTCGATATAGAATTAGGGTTCTTGGAAATTTGGGGAGAAATTTGGGAGATTAGAGAATTAGGGTTCATATAGAAATTGGGGAGAAATCGATTTTTTGTTTCTATTTCACCGATTGGAGCCCGTCGTGGTTTTAAAAACGATTTTTCCATTTTATTTTTTTATTTTTTAATTAAGCTTTGATGGCTTGGATTTTTTTTTTTTTGAAAATTGTTTACAGGAGCCAATCAGTAAACGACGCGTGTCCAAGCATATCAACGATCGTATCACCGCCTGCCACGTCATCAGTTGACCGGTCAAAATTGAAGATTCCGGCCAAAAAGGACAAAATTGGACACAATTTCAAGCTATATGGGACTAAATTGAAAATGTGTAACTACATGGGACTAAATCGAAAATGGCCCAACTTTATGAGACCAAGAAAAAAATTCTTCCTATAAAAATTTTGGGACCGAAAACCCGGCTCGGGCTCGTCATGCTCGGTCCTGAGCCGGGCCCCAACCTCAGACAAACCCGGCTCGGACCGCAGAGGTCGGGTTTTGAGCCGGGTTTTGATATTTTGGAGCTCGGCTCGACCCGCGCCCACCCTTGGTAAACTGCATGATTAATAATAGTGATGCATTATACTTGAAAGAATATAAAATTATCAAAAGAAAATAAACAAATTCAAGTTGTACTTTATGAAAATAATGCAAATTAGCTAATAAGATCAAAGGAGAAATTGATATGAAACAAATTCGATCAATAATTTGGCAGACTTATTTACCAAAGCAGTAGTGACTGCAACATTTAAAAAATTAGTGAAAACTATCGAAATAAATCAGTTAAAAGATGTCAAATAAATTAGAGAAAATACCATGCACTCTTTTTCTTCATTAGGTTTTTTTTCCCAAAAAAATCTAACTTCAAAGGCTGTGTACAAGACTATTGAACGTATTAAATAAATCTTCTCTAGGATTTCTCCTCCAAGATTTTACCTAGTAAATGTTAACGAAGCATAATACAATGTGTAAATCAAGAAAAGTGTAAAGATGTTTAACGAATATCCAAAGGGAGTATTATGAAATATTTAGTGAGTGTCTCTTGGAGTGGCAAAGATGGTGAGAATGCATGTGTACCCGATTGAACTAAGTATATTTGTACTTCCTAATTTTCTTCTTTACTTTATAAGTTTATTTTAATCTTTATGATTCAATTTAGAATTTGTATTGAATGGTTTCAGCTTTGTTGGTGTAGGAGATCAAGACTCAGGTGGGTTCCTAGGATTAATGATACAAACTCTCCGTGGGCTTCAAAAAATACATGCTCTTTAAGTGTTTGTAGAAAGACATGCTCTTCAACTTCAAGTGCTTGCAACAGCCGACAATGCCTCAAAGAGATCTTTCACAGTAAGTATTTCTTACTTCCTCAATTCAAATATGAGCCACTTCAATTCATATATCAAAACATTCACATTAGTTTATCATTTACATTCAAATACTATGTGTTACTACGAAATCAACACATCTAACTATTTCTAAATATATAATTAACTTTTAAAATAGCTTATTCTAATAGATGCCTTGCTGGACTATTTTGTTTAAACCAACATGTAATCTTAAATTAAAATCTAACAAAAAAGTCAATGACTCTTTCTTTATCTTATCTTTCAAATGAATGCTAACTTATTTTAACATCCGATATTCACAACATGATTTAAAAAACAAAAACAAAAAACAACTTACATATATGTAAGTAACACCAAAACCAGGTACTGCATCATATACTCACAATTTGATTATTCTAAAAACTATGGCAGCTTATGCATCCTTGGTTTCCCTGATGCGAGTCATTCATGACCTCGAACATCATCCTTCCCCTCCAATTTCTCTCGACAAACAACTAGTCGACTCCATCACTCAACGCATCACATACTTTGAAGAATTTCTCCATTCCTACATTAGTACAAGTCCTGTTGCCGACGATGATGAAGAAGTCGCCGATCCATTGGAGATGCGAATTGCAGGCGCAGCTTTTGCAGCCGAAGATGCTATTGAGTATCATATTGTGGACTGTATCAAAAAGGCAAACGATGATGAAAAGGCCAAGTCCCTCAACCGATGCTATGGTATCCTGCAAAGTGTGATTGAAGAGATGGATTCCATCAAAAAAGTTGTGGTCGATACACAGAAGAAGAAGAAGGTGCCGCTGGTCCATGATCAAGTGGGCACGACAAATGTCACTGATCGAAGTGAAACCTTTGTGGGGTCCGATGGCGTCTTGATCGAAATCATGGAAAAGCTCGACGGAGGCCAACTTGATTTCCAGGTCATCCCGATTGTGGGAATGGGCGGTATAGGTAAGACCTTTCTTGCCAAAACTATTTACACTAAACCACTTATTAAAGAGCGTTTTGATATCTGTGCTTGGGCTACGATTTCTCAAAACTATGACACAAAACAAATCCTCTGTGAGCTTCTCTTTCAAGCCACTAACACCCACAGGGAACAACAGAGTGGGAAGAGTGTAGATGAATTGGGATTGGAGCTCCATAAATATTTATTTGGCAGAAGGTTTTTGATCGTGATGGATGATATGTGGAGTATCGATTCGTGGGATCAGATAAAACGCTTCTTTCCTAACAACGGTAACGGCAGTCGAGTGCTGGTGACGACCAGACTATCGCAATTGAGTTCGCAATTTACAACTGATTATAGTCTTCGTATGAGTTTCCTAGATAAGGCTAGCAGTTGGGATTTGTTCTCTAAAACAGTGTTTGGTGAGAACAGTAGCTGCCCTCCCGAACTGGAGGAAATTGGAGAGAAGATTGTGGACAATTGCCGAGGTCTTCCTTTATCAATATCAGTGGTGGGAGGTCTTCTGAAAACTATGGACGGCACTCGTGCATCTTGGGAATCAATACGAGACAACTTCACCTCGGTGGTGAATATGAGGGACGACAAACATTGTTTGAGATTGTTGAAGCTGAGCTATAATCATTTGCCAGTATACTTAAAACCGTGTTTTTTATACATGGGAGTGTTTAAGGAGGACGAAAGGATTTGTGTCTCTACACTTGTCCTGCAATGGGTTTCCGAAGGGTTTCTTAAACCAACGAAAGGCGAAGCCTTGGAGATTACCGGTAGAGGTTTCTTACAGGACCTCGTCGGTAGAAATCTGATTCTAATTGATAAGTTGGGTTCTACAGGGAGCATAAAGTTTTGCAAAATTCACGATTTGGTTAGGGACATGTGCTTGAAAGAAGGTCAGAAAGAAGGGTTTTATCATGTCATGGGGAAATCTAATCCTCCTTCTCCTCAGGGCATGAATGCCCAACGCCGGGTTATTATACCTGATAACTCTTTCAAAGAGTACAACATACGTGGTGACTTGAGATTGATGTCACACACTCGCTCGATTATTTCCGAATATAGTAGGGTTCCATTATGCAAGAATCTGGTATTACTGAGGGCATTACAAGTACTTAACAAACTCAGTATTTCGTATATCGGCTTGAATTCAGTTGTGTCTCGCTATGTCAACCTGCGACACCTTGATATCACAACTTTACAAATGCCGCGATTCCTTCCCTCTATTAGCCACCTTTGGAATTTGCGTACACTTGTTGTTTTTAATTCTTGCGATATTGAGACTCAGGTTGTTGATTTCTGGGAAATGACTCAGCTTAGGCATATGCATTTCACCTGTAAGTTTGCGTGTCTCTCGGATCCTCCGAGCTGCGAAGGGCGAGATGGTGTTGCCGTGGTCATCATGGAAAATCTACTCAGCCTTAAAGGAATAAGGAATTTCAAATTTAGTAACGAGGTGGTTAAGAGAATTCCCAATATCAAAACATTGGATCTGGGATATAATTTTGATGATGATGTTGATTCGAATGATGAAGATAATGATGATGATGATGATGATGATGATGATGATGATGATGATGATGTTGATTCGGATGATGATGATGATGATGAAGATGATGTTGATTTGGATGATGATGTTGATTTGGATGATGATGATGATGATGACGATGACGATGATGATACTGATGATGTTGATTCGAATGATGAAGATAATGTTGATTCGGATGATGATGATGTGTATTTTTTGGGCAATATGAAATATCTGTGTGGATTGGAATCCCTATCCGTCTACACTTTACCTGTAAGTAGGCTGTTTCCTCCTTTGCAGAAGATTACCTATCCACACTCCCTTAAGAAGTTGAGTCTTGTGGTGGGCATAAAGCAAGAATGGGGCGACATGCTGGAAAAGATCGGTTCGTTGCCTCTTCTCGAGAAGCTCAGATTAACGTGGGGTTGCTTTGAAAAAGGGAAGTGGGAAATAGCACAAGGACAATTCCCCTGCCTCAAATGGACTGCGGTGGAAGAGGATTCCTACATCCTTCCACGACTTGAACATCTTCATCTTGGAAGATTAGAAAAGCTGAAGAAGATCCCTTTTGAGCTTGGAAACATTGATACGCTCACAAAGAGATGAATTCTGCCAAAGAGATGTTCGATGAGCAAGTCGACTCACAAGGCGCGGAGGATCAACTAAGCTTTAAAGTCGAGGTTATAGTTAGAAAGGAGCAACAACACCTCATGAGCTTAGCGGGTTCTAACTTTTATGTCAGCGTGTTGCCGTACTGATAGCTCTGACAAGTTTTACTTGCTACTTTTTTTTTTTAAATTGATTTTGTAATATTGCAGAAAGACTCGAATTCTCAACTTCTATGTTATTTTAATTAGGCTGATAAAATTGTATTTTAAACAAAAATATATATAATTAAAATTATAAAAATAAATTAAAAATTACATTTATAATTGTATTTTAAAACAAAAATTTAAGTAATTGTTTTAGTGCAAAAATATAAGTCAACGTAGTTGATAAGTCGAGTCACGAGGCGGGGAGGATCAACTAAGCTTTCACGTCAAGGTTATATATAGCTACAAAGAAGGACCAACAACACCTCATGAGCTTAGCGGCTTCTAACTTTTATGTCAGCTGACAAAATATTGTCCCTCCCTGAATAAATAAATACGGGCCTAGAGATGTAAAGTCCTATTTCTTCGTCCTTGTTAAGAATTGATAATCCACAAAGGGCACGAAAGACATTTCCCCCCTTCTAAATTTGTAAAAGCGATGTAGCTATTGAGTGCTGATCTTTGGGTAAAACAAACTTATTTTGTATTTTTGTTATAATGGTGCATTATCTTTGCCTGCAATTTTTATGTGCTCTTATAAACTGTAGTACTACTTGTTTGTGTACATAGACAAGTTTTGATGGATCCCAAGTTTGAATTATGGTTTCTCCCAAGTTTGAATTATGGTTTCTTCCAAACTGTAGCTATACAATAATGATTATGTACTTCATAGTTTGTACTTTGTCGAGAGTATTTCATGTTTCAATCGCGCGGATGTGAGTTTTTCCCACTTTGCCAAATGTGTCAAGTTTCCATCGTGTGGAAAAAGTACATTATGAGGTTATTATTTGATTGTTCTTATACCGGAAATTTCTGAGCAACTACATGGAGTGTCCTGGAAATAGCTTCATAGACTTCACTCCATTCATAAGAAAGACGGGAAGGATAATCCGACTCTACCCACTCTCCGAATCCCATGTACAGACTCGAATGCCAACTTATAATCAATTGCTCCAGTCGAGCTGAGTTTTTAAGAATATATAAGGCAAACTTAACTTCGCTTTCCCCTCCGCCAAATCCACTGATTTCCACCACCTTCAATTGTGACTGCGAGTGAACAATCATCACTTGTGTTTCCTCTTTTGGCCACGCCGAGAAACGAGCCTTCGTCTAAAAACATAAACATGCTCACGGGTCGATATAAACAAAGTTAGAGTACCACTCGATTTGTATCAAACACTTACCGACAAATGGAACTCCTCCAAGCGAGGGCAGCCCTCCAAAACCCAAGTCAGGCCCGGAAAACAGATTTAAACAATCAACTGTAAAAATCACAAACTCTAGTCGCTTAAGGTTGTTGAAGATGTTTTTTCCCGTAGCAATGCATCCATCCTAAGAATAAAAAATTACTAGTGAAAAAACAAACAAAGACTAAAAAAGTGATGGAAGCAATTTATACCTGGTAAAGATTTCCAACATTATTCAAAACTAGCGTTTTAAGGAGAGACGGAAAATTTTCAAGTATCCCACGAAAATAAGACATATATTGGAGACGCGAAGTAAGATAAAGAGTTTGCAGTTGCGGAACGTAGTCAAATATTAAGTTAACCATATTTGTAGAATTGAAATCGAACGTCGTGAGATTAGTGGCGTAGAAACCTATCTCTTCAAGACCTTTACAGCCATGGATAACAAGGCACTTTATTCGGAGATCGAGCCCCCTCGGAAAGCACAACTTAGACGGAAGTTTACACTCTCTTAAGGTCAACGTGCTAAGGCTTAAGCAATTGGACAAAAGGAACTCTAAGGAAGCTGGAGACGATGCACACACATTAGAAAGCCTAAGAGTTTTCAAAGAGTTGTAAGGATTATTATTCAGACTCGGCTGCAACGAACAAGATGTTAAAACTCAGTCAAAAATAATATTTCAGTTTTTAGACTTAGTCTACTAGTTAATAAGGTTGTTGCTATTTCATTGCTTTAGTTACTCATTATCATTTTTGTATTTTGCCTATTTAAAGGCTTTTCTCTTATCAATAAAATAAGCTGGTTTCCTTCTCCATTTCTTTACCAATATTTGAGATATTTTCATAGCATAACATTGGTATCAGAGCCAAGTTGTGAAAAAAAAACACCATATACTCAATGGCCGAAGGTTATACAGCACCTGCCATTCCTCGTTTTGATGGTCACCATTACGACCATTGGAGCATGTTGATGGAGAACTTCTTACGTTCAAAAGAGTATTGGCATGTTCTTACGGAAACCAAGCAAAAAGAACAAGGCAGCTTGAAACTAATTATTCCAAGCGATTGATCGGGCAGTCCTGGAAACCATTCTCTGCAAAGATACCTCCAAACATATTTGGGACTCCATGAAGAAGAAGTATCAATGAACATCAAGAGCAAAGAGGCAGCATCTCCAAGTGCTCCGTTCCGAGTTCGAGATGCTTCAAATGAAATCGGGTGAGTCGGTTACAAACTATTTTTCTCGAACTATGACAATAGTTAACAAGATGCGTATCCATCGTGATAAGAGTGATGATGTTGCTATTGTTGAGAAGATTCTTCAAATTTAATTTTGTTGTGTGTTCAATTGATGAATTACAAAGTTCATTGTTGATTCATGAGCAAAGAATCAACAAACAGGAGAAGGAGGAGCTAGCCTTGAAGGCTTCAACCGACAATAATTACGGTTCTAGATCCGCAGATCGTGGCCGAGGTAGAGGAAGAGGAGGTCGAGGTAATAGAGGTGGACGAGGAGGTCAGAATTCCCAAACAAATGAAGACACATCATCTTCTCAAGGAAGAGGAAGAGGAGGATGTCATAACTAAAATGATCGGTCCAAGATCGAATGCCACCGATGTCATAAATTCGGTCATTATCGAAATGAATGTTACACCAAGCTGCCACCCGATCAAGAAAATGCAAAGAAATCAAATTTTGCCGAGAAGGAAGAAGAAACGTTACTCATGGCGTATCACGAGAACGAAAGCAAATACGAGCACGATATATGGTATTTGGACACGGGCTGCAGCAATCATATGTGTGGAAGTAAGTCATTCTTTACTCGCATAAATGAAGAGTTTCGTTCTACTGTGAGCTTTTGAGCTTTGGTGATAACTCTAACGTCAATGTGATGGGAGAAGAGGATATTACATTGATGATTAATGATGAGAGTATTGAGGTGATGTCAAATGTGTTTTATATTCCTGATTTGAAAAACAATTTGCTAAGTCTTGGTCAGCTGCAAGAGAAAGGATATGAGGTTACCATCAAGAATGATTTGTGCGAAATATCCGATGTGAAAAGAGGCCTAATTGCTCGTGCTAAAATGTCATCAAACCGATTATTCCCGTTGCGCCTCAAAACTCTTCACAATTGCAACATATTTTCTTTCACGATCATTGTGTGTTTGAATACTTATTTTATGATTTTAGTCCCATAAATATATTGTTCGTGACAATTTTGAGTTACTTATGAAAGAATATTATAAAATGGAGATAAAAAATTTTTTGGTCCCATAAATGTAGTCTTTTTTCGATTTAGTCCCACATACATTCGCCTTTTCAATTTAACCTCAAATATGTCGAATTTGATTTCAATTTAATCCTTTTTGTACGGAAATTTCAATTTTTGTCGAAACGTGTCCATAGATGCTGACTCGGCGCCACGTGTCAACATCCCATTGGTCAGCGACTTTTTTCTTTTCTTTTTTAAAAAGTCGCTGACCAATGGGATGCTGACACGTAGCGCTGAGTCGGCATTCACGGGCACTTATAAAAAGGACTAAATTGAAACCAAATTCGACATATTTGAGACTAAATTGAAAAAGCGGATGTATGTGGGACTAAATCGAAAAAATGCTATATTTATGGGACTAAAAAATTTTTGATCTCTTATAAAATGTGTTATTGGGCAGGAAATCTATGATCTCAAGTGCTAAAACAAAAAATACAAAAAAAAAGAGAACTTGCGTCGTTGTACAAGCTTGCGCAGCTGTGGAAGAAATTATATTACGACTTCGTCAACCGTTGGATCTTAAAGCAACTCACACAACATTTTCACGGTTCATTAATCCACATTTTGACCGTTCGGATCGTTCAAAAGAGCTCTGTGAAAGAAGATATCAAGCCCGGAAATGTACGGCATAAATTTGTCCTCAAGCCGAGAGTCGTGCAGGCGACCATTTTACACCTCCTCCACTGCTTATAGTTTGGATCACCAACAGTCAGATCTGGAACTGTTCCTTCAACAAATTCCATTTTGTTTTTGGACCCTAAGGCCAACTCCATCGAAATTTTCCATGAATGATAATTGTTTCCATCCAACAACTGAGAAACCAACACAGTACTAGAAGACTCACTAGGATGCATATAATACAATCCTCCAGCCTCGAACAACTAGATAGCTTCATCGAATAATTAGGCGCTTCATCGAACAACTAGATAGCTTGATTAAATGTGAAATATATAATATTAAGTAGGAAAAAAATAACTATCTTAGTATATACTACTGTGATATGTACAGTATAACAATTTTGCTACTTTCTGTACTATTTTAGTATTGTGATTAAATGTGAAATATTTAGTAACTAACAAATAACTAGCTTAGTTTTTTCCATTAATATATGTCTGTTTGTAAAACAAGTTTGTGTACTATGTAATAACTATATAATTAAATGTTAATTAATGAAATAACTATAATAGATTATGAATTTGTAATATTTAAATAAATAACGTAACTAACTATACTATAATTATATATTATGAAATTTTATTTATTACGATAAACTAGTTTAGAAGTGGTAATAATTAGTTAAAATAATAAGGTAGAAGGTTTTGAAGTAGAGATTAATAATTTTGACTTAGGATCACTTACTAATTCAAAACATCTAAATTTCATTTAACTGAAGATGCTCTAACAAAAAAGTAACAAATGACTTTTCTTTATCTTATCTTTCAATTGAATGGTCTGAAACTCACATCTTAATTTAAAAAACAAAAACAAAAAAACAACGTCCACATATATACAGTATATGTCTCCACAATTATTCTCAGAGTTTCATTACTGGAAAACCAAAACCATGGCAGCTTATGCATCCTTGATTTCTCTGATGAAAGTCATTCATGACCTCGAACATCATCCTTCCCCTCCAATTTTTCTCGACAAACAACTAGTCGACTCCATCACTCAACGCATCACATACTTTGAAGAATTTCTCCATTCCTACATTAGTAGTAGTCCTGTTGCCGACGATGATGAAGAAGTTGCAAATCCATTGGAGATGCGAATTGCAGCTGCAGCTTTTGCAGCCGAAGATGCTATTGAGTATCATATCGTGGACTGTATCAACCACAAAAAGAAGAAAAAAAAGGCAAACGATGATGAAAAGGCCAAGTCCCTGAATCGATGCTATGATATCCTGCAAAGTGTGATTGAAGAGATGGATTCGATCAAAAAAGTCGTGGAAGATACACAGAAGATAAAGAAGGTGCCGCTGGTCCATGATCAAGTGGGCACGACAAATGTCACTGCATCCGTTGCTGATCGAAGTGAAACCTTTGTGGGGTCCGATGGCGTCTTGATCGAAATCATGGAAAAGCTCGACGGAGGCCAACTTGATTTCCAGGTCATCCCGATTGTGGGAATGGGCGGTATAGGTAAGACCTTTCTTGCCAAAACTATTTACACTAAACCACTTATTAAAGAGCGTTTTGATATCTGTGCTTGGGCTACGATTTCTCAAAACTATGACACAAAACAAATCCTCTGTGAGCTTCTCTTTCAAGCCACTAACACCCACAAGGAACAACAGAGTGTAGATGAATTGGGATTGGAGCTCCATAAATATTTATTTGGCAGAAGGTTTTTGATCGTGATGGATGATATGTGGAGTATCGATTCATGGGATCAGATACAACACTACTTTCCTGACAACAGTAACGGCAGTCGAGTGCTGGTGACGACCAGGCTATCCGAATTAATGACAACTGATTATAGTTTCAGTATGAAATTCCTAGATAAGGCTAGCAGTTGGGATCTGTTCTCCAAGACAGTATTTGGTGAGAACAGTAGCTGCCCTCCTGAACTGGAGGAAATCGGAGAGAAGATTGTGGACAACTGCAGAGGTCTTCCTTTATCAATATCTGTGGTGGGAGGTCTTCTGAAAACTATGGAATGCACTCGTGCATCTTGGGAATCAATACGAGACAACTTCACCTCGGTGGTGAACATGAGGAACGATAAACATTGTTTGAGATTGTTGAAGCTGAGCTATAATCACTTGCCCGTATACTTGAAGCCGTGTTTTTTATACATGGGAGTGTTTAAGGAGGACGAAAGGATTCGTGTCTCAACGCTTGTCTGGCAATGGGTTTCCGAAGGGTTTCTTAAACCAACGAAAGGCGAAGCCTTGGAGATTACCAGTAGAGGTTTCTTAGAGGACCTCGTCGCTAGAAATCTCATTCTAGTTGATGAGTTGGGTTCTACAGGGATCATAAAGTATTTCAAAATTCACGATTTGGTTAGGGACATGTGCTTGAAAGAAGGTCAGAAACAAGGGTTTTATCATGTCATGGGGAAATCTTACCATCCTTCTCCTCAGGGCATGAATGCCCAACGCCGGGTTATTATACCTGATTATAACACTTTGGAAGAGTACAACGTGCGTGGTGACTTGAGATTGATGTCACACACTCGCTCGATTATTTGCGAATATGGTAGGGTTCCATTATGCAAGAATCTGGTATTACTGAGGACATTACAGGTGTATGGTGAAATGGACTTGAATTCTGTTGTGTCTCGCTATGTCAACCTGCGACACCTTACTATGGAAGCTTCATGGATGTCTCTAGTCCTTCCCTCTATTAGCCACCTTTGGAATTTGCGTACGCTTGTTGTTTCTTATTCTTCTCCTGATTTTGAGCCCATCCTGGTCGTAGATTTCTGGGAAATGACTCAGCTTAGGCATATGAATTTCTCACGTAATTATGCATGTCTCCCGGATCCTCCGAGCTGCGATGGGCGAGAATGTGATGAGGTGGTCATCATGGAAAATCTACAAACCCTTAGAAAAATAAGGAATTTCAAATTTACAAATGGGGTGGTTAAGAGAATTCCCAATATCAAAAAATTGGGTCTGAGGTATGATGATGATTCAGATGATGATGATGGTGAAGGTGATGGTGATGATGTGTATTTTTGGGGCAATATGAAATATCTGTGTGGATTGGAATCCCTATCCGTATACTTTTCATCCGCAGCTAGGCTGAAGATTACCTATCCACACTCCCTTAAGAAGTTGACTCTTTTGGTGGGCAATGACTATGAATGGAACGACATGCTGGAAAAGATTGGTTCGTTGCCTCTTCTCGAGAAGCTCAAATTAAGGTTTGGGTGCTTCGAGAAAGGGAAGTGGGAAATAGCACAAGGACAATTCCCCTGCCTCAAGTACTTACAAATATTCGGTTGTGATGGGCTCGAAAACTGGAGTGCAGTGGAAGAGGAATCCTCCATCCTTCCACGACTTGAACATCTTCATCTTTTCGGGTTGGAAAAGCTGAAGAATATCCCTTTTGAGCTTGGAAACATTGATACGCTCAAGAGTATAAAGTTGGAGTTGTGCGGAGAAGGAGCGGTGAAGTCTTTGAAAGAGATGTTCGATGAGCAAGTCGACTTACAAGGCGGGGAGGATCAACTAACCTTTCACGTCCAGGTTAGGGTTGGAGAGAAGCAACAACACCTGATGATGAGCTTAGCGAGTTGTAAATTTTCTGTGAATGTTAAAAAATCTTGAATGTTTTAGTCTTTTGAAATCATGTTTGCAAGTCAGAATGATAGTAGTATTTTTTCAATTTAATTTAGTACTCTGATTTGTTACACTGTTTTGTTATTTAGTTGTCACATTAGTTTTATTGTAGTACATATTTTCACATTAAAATTATCATGAAAACTACACATTTTGTATCTTTTTTTATAATTTCAAAAAAAAAATCTAATTATCAATTTTTAATTTAGGGTTAATTTAATTTTTTTTAGTCAAAATTGCATATTATGCATATTTTATTATTTTATATGATATAAATAATATAATCAAACTTATTATAAATAATATTTTATGTGATAATGATGAAATTTATTATTATGGATTTATAATTATGGTGTGAAAAATAATTCAAACTTATCAAGTAATATTAAAAAGACAGAAATTTGCTTAGCCGTGGGAGGTGGGGGCTCTACCAAAAAGCATGCAACGACAGAATGAAGCTCTCCCATTTTTATTTGTATGGGTGAAACGCCGCTTTCGCCTACCACTTTCTCATCGGTTTAAAGAGGTAATGATTTTAGGACTAGAGGGAAGTTCAAGTTGACCAATAATAGGCGAACAACTAACTTCTCTGGTGTCCGTCAAAGGATTTTGAGGTAGGGGATGACCTGTAATTAATCTGGATGTTTAGGTTAATGGGAACATTATTGAAAGAAGAAAAGCACGAGGTTCATAAATCCCACACGGGTTTTTTGAAATATGGAACAACCGAGATAAACAAGAATAATAAAATTCTCCCTAAATCCCCACTGAGTGAATAACGAGTGTGTTAATTTTATTTTTTAAATTTACCCCAAAAACCTAAAATGAATTTTAAAGCTTCAAAATAAAATCGAAAAGGTTATAAATTCATCTAACTCAAAATAAGTCTCTCCTTCCACATTTTAGAATAAAAGCATGTTAAGCAGAAAGAGATTCAAACACACAATTACGAACACAACCACAACATCAGAGAAATAATTCTAACATCCCAACTAAAATAACCACGACCAAAACCGGTCATCATCCAAACACCACATCAAAATGAGCCACACACAACCATAATCCAAAATCAACAAACTTAATACATCACCAAAACAAAGTCTCCAAAATAAAGAAAAAGTCTAGAAATGATAAGCGAACAAGAGAGAAGGATAGAGAAAAGAGGAAGAAGTAACCCGGGGGCCGTGACCCGTGAGTAATCACGACCAATCCTCAACTCTCGTACGGAGGCGGACTTTATGCTGATGGTGTGGAATATGGACGGAGACAGGCTCAATCGAGAGTGAGAATCAGCAGAGTCGCGTCGGTTCTCGGTGGTGGTTCGCAGCGGTCGAGCTCGACGGAGATGCGACGGCTGGGCACTGCTGCAGTGATTTTCGACGGTGAAAATCATTACATCGAGCGTCGAAAAACTCAACACCAACTCCCAAGAAAATCAACCTCGATATGCTCGTACTCGAACCGCAAGAAACTTCCATTTTGCACAAATCCGGTCCTAACACTCTCTCTTTTTCTTCAAGAGCTCCATTCGAAGAGAAGTAGATCTAGAATACCTAATATCGATCCCTAGATCAACCAAGCCGTATATTCTTCTACCAAAGCTCCAAGCGGATCTCATCCTGCTTCTACCAAAAGAGCAAAAAAAAAAATGAGATTGAGATATGTTGCATGTATATATTTGTGTTCATATTTTTACAAGGAAACCACCTATTTTATAAGTAAACCCAAAAGAGCAAAAAAAAAAATGGATTTACGTGAAACTTACTATTCCCTCCAAACGTAATAGTCACACCTCCTTTGTATTTTGTGAATTAAATGTGATTATTAGTCTGGAAGGGATGGAGTATAATTTAATAAATAACTTCAATTTATAATAATTTAATAAATAACTGCAATTTATGTGCACTTTATTATAATAATTATAATAATAATATAATTTAATAATAAAATACAGGCAATATTGTATGTAAAATAATTCAAACTTATCAACGCATGAATGTAATCATCCTTCTCCTCACGGCATGAATGCCCAACGCCGGGTTATTATACCTAATTATAACACTTTGGAAGAGTACAACGTGCGTGGTGACTTGAGATTGATGTCACACACTCGCTCGATTATTTGCGAATATGGTAGGGTTCCATTATGCAAGATTCTGGTATTACTGAGAACATTAGAAGTGCATAACCTGCGACACAGTATTCCGCATGAAATGGACTTTGTGTCTCGCTATGTCAACCTGCGACACCTTGCCATTCCTTCCCTCTATTAGTCACCTTTGGAATTTGCGTACACTTGTCCTATTTGCAATATTGATGGTTTTCAACCCCTTACATTCATAGAGGTCTACACGGTTAACCAAAGGACAGCCTGCAATTATCTTATCCAGAGCCTCGTCGAAAATGTCAACGCGGGAGAGGGAAAGAGTGAAAACATGAGTGTTCATAAAATGAATTTGTCAACGCAGGAGAGGGAAAGAGTGAAAACATGAGTGTTCATAAAATGAATTTGTAAACATAAGGAACGAAGTACTATATAACAATTCATTCATAAAAAATAAAAATAAAAAAACTACTCAAAGGTACCATGATCATAACCTTTTCACACAAGAAATAGATTTGACAAGATCATCATATGTTCATGAGCAGGTTAAATTAAATCAAAATTATATAATATGACACTTACTAATTTAATAAACAAGTTAAGCGAGTTACTTAGGTTGACAGGTTCATTCCCAGTTAACTCGCGACTGATTCGCTTTTTAATCGTGCATGTTTCGTTTCAAAACGTGTTATCAAGTCGTGTCGGGATCGAAATGCGTATACTTCAACATATAAATACAAACATCCCCAAGCAAGAAATCTCTATGCAAGGCTTTCATCAAGGTCAAGCAAGAAGGCTATCACCTCCGCCTGCATCAGTTTCAATAGGGAAGAACTGTTAGTTTTTTCGAAGCTCAGGTTTTAGTCGAAAGTTTCATCGAAGGCGTGGGTTATGTTGAAGTACTGTTTAATATATCTTCATTGCCTTTTTTTGTAATCTCTAAAAAATCTCTGTGAATCATTTACAAAACAATGGAAAACATTTCAAAATTGACATCAAACGCAATACTTTAAATTCGTTCAAAACAACCATGTTAACACCATGTGTCGGCCTTTGACAAATCAACCTTAAAAAGTTAAGAAGGAAGTAACAGCTGTTAAAAAGTTAATAAGAACTATACACATCTAGCACACTCGACTAACCTATAAGCAAAGCCGAACTTAATAATCTACGAAATCTAGCTCTCCATTTCAATCGAAAGTGAATCCTTCGATTCAATGAATGTTCTGGCAAACAATTCCACTGGCCATGATGCCATACTATTCTCTTCCTGTCAGAGGCTTCGATGCTCACTTCCTCTAGATGTTAATCTCATCCGCATTCCGTTTTTTCTCTCTCGTGGGTCAGGGTTTTCCATAATAACTCAGCGACTTCCTCATCATCGTTGTGATTTAGACGATATGCACATAAATGTATCTCGGACGAAAAATACGAAGCAAAGCATTGAATTAATGTGCAAGGCCAGTAAGGGAATCGGTACAGAGTTTAACGATATCGAGATTCAATTTAGAATTTGAATTGAATGGTTTCAGCTTTGTTTGTGTAGGAGATCAAGACTCAGGTGGGTTCCTAGGAATGATACAAACACTCCATGGGCTTCAAAAAACACATGCTCTTCAAGTGTTTGTAGGTATGCCTCAAAGAAATATTTCCAGTATCTCTCACTTCCTCAATTCAATTCATGTGGGTTGTCTGTGCAGTAACCAAGAATTAGTGTTTCGACTCCCCAGAAAAACCCGACAGACAGTACAGGTTCAAAGATGCTCATATTCAGCCAAGTGTCTTTTTAGTCTGCCCAAACTCGAATCATTGTGCTCTATTGGGTGAAGAGGATACTATGGATGTTAGATAAAAGTCTACAAAACTCTCTCGTCCCTTCATAATTAATCCAATAGTCTAGCTACTTCAAACCGATGAAAGCGTTGTCTACGAGCATGTTTTCAGCCTTTATACTGGAGTTTATTTTAATCTTTATGAATTTGAATTGAATGGTTTCAGCTTTGTTTGTGTAGGAGATCAAGACTCAAGTTGGTTCCTAGGAATGATACATACACTCCGTGGGCTTCAAAAAAATACATGCTCTTCAAGTGTTTGTAGAAATGCCTCAAAGAAATCTTTCCCGTATCTCTCACTTCCTCAATTCAATTCATGTAGGTTGTCCGTGCAGTAACCAAGAATTAGTGTTTAGACTTTTGGATTTGAAGTTTATGATGTTCTCCTGTATGATTGTTGAGTCTTGAAATGCTCCCTCTGCAGGTAAGACGTAATCGGTAGTGGGGGACAGATGTGTACACTGTCGACTCTGATTTGGTGGCTGGTACTTATAGTATAAATACAGTATTTTTACTTTGAATCTGCAAAGAATGAATAAACATTGACTTGCACAAATTGTTCTGTTTAGTTCTGATGCATACAGGCTATTGTCGCCCAACTGCATCTCCTCCTTTATCTGACTGCTACTGAAGAGTTAAAGGCTACTATAAGAGTGCTGCCTCCACAAGACTGTATATGTCCAAAATATACTTAACACTTTAAGGAAGTACCCATTCTTGGTAGTTTTTCTTATTGTCATAGTTCATAACAAAATCTGATGCATAATGACACAAAATCTTATTTTTCGTTTGAGTTAATATAGAAATTCAAAGCCTCTAAATATTGGAGTTTCATCAACTGTATATAGTTTTCTTTAGTTTTATGACTATGGTCTATGGCCTATGGGACAAGTATTTTACTGTACTACGGAATACTGTGAAAACTTGATAATTTCTATTGGTAAAATATGCTTGTTTATCTTTTTTGAGGCCCGTTGTTTAGTATTCATGATTTCCCTGTCACACCTAGTAAATTGCTATCATTGTGGAAAGGAGCATTTTTTGTCTTTCCGTACTTCCTTTCATTTTCTTTTATCTCAAATAAAGTATGGCATAGTAGTGATTCTGACAATACTATATTTTATAGGTATGTTGTCCCAAAATATAGTGTTTTGAATATGAACACAAACATGGTTTTTCCTACCTCTCTACCATGCGTATAGTTCCCCATATTCCTGAACTATTTGACTCAAGTTCAGTTAAATTTTCTTAGGTTACATTTCTACACTGAGGAATAATATCCTTTCGCGGACATGGAGAGCTCCGATTGATTGCAGATTTGCAGCTATTGTGTAGAGAGGTGTTGCTTTGTGAAGGTTGGTAGCATTGTGATCCCAGTATAAATTCATTGTCCTGTCAACACTCAACACCCCTTCTCCCTACCTCGCAGCCTTTCTGTATTTATGATTGCATTTACTGCAGGTTATTTTAATGTATTGCTTGTTTTTCGAAATAAAATTAGAATAAAAATGCTTATTTGTTACCTTTACTAACGTCTATTCATCTTTGTGCGTCGGTGCCAGAAAGGAGGATTAATTATTGATCTTGAACCTGATCTCACACATTCATCAACTATGATGCCTACTTTTGCTCCAGTGTTTGAGGATCACAAAATGACTACCAGGGCTGCAGCTCCGGTATTTACTTTGTGACATTCATTTTTTATTCACATTCACAGAGAGATACACTCAAACACAAGACTTGCTTTTGCAGATCATTCGCTATTGCATGTATGTTAAAGATGCTTGACCTATAATTTTGTCTTCTCTACATTTGAACTTTAGAAGTATCTCGAATGTCCTGTGGATTGTTCCTGAATATGTGAAGAAGTGAATGTGATGCATGTCACATTTTTCACTATTAGTTCTCCTTGTGATACATTCACAATTTTCATTACTTTGAAATTTCAAACAGGCATATCTTTTTTGTGGTATGCTAGTTATGCCAGGCTCCCAACATTTCTTGACAACTAAAATATATATATTAAAATCATTGGCACCATTAAAATGCTAGAAAGATTATACTTAAAAACCTTTTTTTCCGGTACTATTAAACTTCTTGAAGAACCTTTCAACAACATTAATTCAGTTCCTTCCCTTTCCCCCCATCCAATTGATATTTCAGGCGAGTGTCTTTTTAGTCTGCCCAAACTCGAATCATTGTGCTCCATTGGGTGAAGAGGATACTATGGATGTTACATAAAAGTCTACAAGACTCTCTCGTCCCTTCATAATTAATCCAATAGTCTAGCTACTTCAAACCGATGAAAGCGTTGTCTACGAGCATGTCTTCAGCCTTTCAGAGTTTCAGGTGCTTCAAGTTCAAGAGCCTTTGGCTTCTTCTATTGTTACTTTATTCAGACTTCCCTTCTTCGCCGGTAATAGCTATAGATAAATTTAGAAGAATATGTCGATCGTGCTTTTGAATGGAATTTGATATCATACATGCTGAAATAGTTGAGTCCATCAATAAACACATCCCATTCTTGCATGAATCTCTCAATCCTATAATTTCTCAATTTCCACCATGCCAAAATCTGAGATTGTTGAGGATGTTACAAGCTTATAAAATTCCGTTTTTACGATGATAACTGACACTTAGGAGTACTAGAGTATGTTTTTATTCTGAGTTTATACTGTTGAAGAACTGTTGTTATTCATGAAAATTGAGTTTTTGTAATTAGGTTATACTAGTAGTTAAGTTTTATTGCCTCCTTAGGAATTCTCCAAACAGTAATTTTATACTCTTTGCAAAGTTTTTTACATTAATTTTTGGTTTTGTGATTAGATTTTAAGAATATTTTCTGCTCTTCAGCTGCATTTTCAACTTTATCATTTGAACAAATTGAAGAAGTAAATATGAAGATCAAGATTCTGAGGGCTTCAGAAAATGCATTATTGGAAGTCATGAATAAAAGACATTCTCACTTCCTCAATTCAAAAATGTGCCACTTCAATTCATATACAAATCTATATCTATATGTATAAAACAAGAATAGAATTTAAATAATCAAAACATTCAATTTTTTAATAATTACATGAGCCATCTGTTTTATTGTGATAGAACTTTAATTTGTCCTTTATAAAAATATTTATTTCATGTACTATTTATTTTAAAATTGACAGCTTTATCATTAACTTTAAAAATAGCTTATTTTAATAGATGCCCTGCTGGACTATTTTGTCTAAACCTAACAACTGACTTTTCTTTATCTTATCTTTCAATTGAATGGTCCGAAATTCACAACTTTTGATTTAAAAAACAAAACCAAAAAAAAAACTCAAAAAACAACTTCTCCACAGATATACATATACTACACCAAAATCATTTTCTCAGAGTTTCATTATTGGAAAACCAAACCATGGCAGCTTATGCATCCTTGGTTTCTTTGATGCGAGTCATTGATGATCTCGAACATCATCCTTCCCCTCCGATTTCTCTCGACAAACAAATAGTCGACTCCATCACTCAACACATCACATACTTTGAAGAATTTCTCCATTCCTACATTAGTAGTAGTCCTGTTGCCGACGATGATGAAGAAGTTGCAGATCCATTGGAGATGCGAATTGCAGCTGCAGCTTTTGCAGCTGAAGATGCTATTGAGTATCATATTGTGGACTGTATCAAAAAGAAAAAGAAGAAAAAAAAGGCAAACGATCATAAAAAGGCCAAATCCCTCAACCGATGCTATGGTATCCTGCAAAGTGTGATTGAAGAGATGGATTTGATCAAAAAAGTTGTGGAAGATACACAGAAGATAAAGAAGGTGCCGCTGGTCCATGATCGAAATGTCACTGCATCCGTTGCTGATCGAAGTGAAACCTTGGTGGGGTCCGATGGCGTCTTGATCGAAATCATGGAAAAGCTCGACGGAGGCCAACTTGATTTCCAGGTTATCCCGATCGTGGGAATGGGCGGTATAGGTAAGACCTTTCTTGCCAAAACTATTTACACTAAACCACTTATTAAGGAGCGTTTTGATATCTGTAATTGGGCTACGATTTCTCAAAACTATGACACAAAACAAATACTCTGTGAGCTTCTCAACACCAACAAAGAACAACAGACTGTAGATGAATTGGGATTACAGCTCCATAAATATTTATTTGGCAGAAGGTTTTTTATTGTGATGGATGATATGTGGAGTATCGATTCTTGGGATCAGATACAACGCTTCTTTCCTAACAACGGTAACGGCAGTCGAGTGCTGGTGACGACCAGGCTATCGCAATTGAGTTCGCAACTAACAAGTAATTATAGTCTCAACATGAATTTCCTAGATAAGGCTAGCAGTTGGGATCTGTTCTGCAAGACAATTTTTGGTGAGAAGAATAGATGTCCTCCCGAACTGGAGGAAATCGGAGAGAAGATTGTGGACAACTGCAGAGGTCTTCCTTTATCAATATCTGTGGTGGGAGGTCTTCTCAAAAATATGGACGGCACTCGTGCATCTTGGGAATCAATACGAGACAACTTAGCCTCGGTGGTGAACATATCGAACGACAAACATTGTTTGAGATTGTTGAAGCTGAGCTATAATCATTTGCCTGTATACTTAAAACCGTGTTTTTTATACATGGGAGTGTTCAGGGAGGACGAAGAGATTCGTGTCTCTAGGCTTGTCCGGCAATGGGTTTCCGAAGGATTTCTTAAACCAACGAAAGGCGAAGCCTTGGAGATTACCGGTAGAGGTTTCTTACAGGACCTCGTCGGTAGAAATCTCATTCTAATTGATAAGTTGGGTTCTACAGGGAGCATAAAGTATTGCAAAATTCACGATTTGGTTAGGGACATGTGCTTGAAAGAAGGTCAGAAAGAAGGGTTTTATCATGTCATGGGGAAATGTAATCCTCCTTCTCCTCAGGGCATGAATGCCCAACGCCGGGTTATTAACACTTTGAAAGAGTACAACGTACGTGGTGACTTGAAATTGATGTCACACACTCGCTCGGTTATTTGCGAATACGTTAGGGTTCCATTATGCAAGAATCTGGTATTACTGAGGACATTACAAGTGCATAAGAAATTCCATGGAAATGAAACGGACTTGAATTCTGTTGTGTCTCGCTATGTCAACCTGCGACACCTTGATATCAGAACTTCACGGATGCTGCCATTCCTTCCCTCTATTAGCCAACTTTGGAATTTGCGTACACTTGTTGTTTCTTCTTCTTTCGGTTTGAAGCCCACCCTGGTCGTTGATTTCTGGGAAATGACTCAGCTTAGGCATATGAATTTCATCGGTAATTATGCACGTCTCCCGGATCCTCCGAGCTGCGATGGGCGAGATGGTGTTGCGGTGGTCATCATGGAAAATCTACACACCCTTAAAGGAATAAGGAATTTCAAATTTACAAATGGGGTGGTTAAGAGAATTCCCAATATCAAAAAATTGAAGCTGAAGTATAGTTATAATGATGTTGATCCGGATGATGATGATGATGTGTATTTTTTGGGCAATATGAAATATCTGTGTGGATTGGAATCCCTATTCGTGGAATCCAAAAGTAGGCTGTTTACTCCATTGCAGAAGATTACCTATCCACACTCCCTTAAGAAGTTGAGTCTTATGTTGGACTATGAGCTTGAATTGGACGACATGCTGGAAAAGATCGGTTCGTTGCCTCTTCTCGAGAAGTTCAAATTAAGGTGGTGTTGCTTCGAAAAAGGGAAGTGGGAAATAGGCCAAGGACAATTCCCCTGCCTCAAGTACTTAAAAATGGACTACTGCCGGGGCCTCAAAAACTGGAGTGCGGTGGAAGAGGATTCCTCCATCCTTCCACGACTTGAGCATCTTCATCTTGAAATGTTGTATGAGCTAAAGAAGATCCCTTTAGAGCTTGGAAACATTGATACACTGAAGAGCATAGAGTTGTTCTACTGCGGAGAAGGAGCGGTGAAGTCTGCGAAAGAGATGATCGACGAGCAAGTCGAGTTACAAGGAGGGGAGGATCAACTAAGCTTTCACGTTGAGGTTAAGGTTAGAGAGCAGCACCAACACCTCATGAGCTTAGCGAGTTCTAACTTTAAAGTCACTGCATGATCAAGTGGGCACGACAAATGTCACTGCATCCATTGCTGATCGAAGTGAAACCTTGGTGGGGTCCGATGGCGTCTTGAACGAAATCGTGGAAAAGCTTATCGAAGGTAAGACCTTTCAGGTCATCTCGATCGTGGGAATGGGCGGTATAGGTAAGACCTTTCTCGCCAAAACTATTTACGCTGAGCCACGTATTAAGGTCCGTTTTGATATCTGTGCTTGGGCTACGATTTCTCAACACTACGACACGGGGGAAATCCTCCGTGAACTACTCTCCCAAGCTACTAAAACAAACAAGGAACAAATGAGTCGGAAGAGTGTCGGTCAATTGGGGTTGGAGCTCCACAAATACTTGTTCTACAGAAGGTTTCTGATCGTGATGGATTAGGGGTGGGCGTTTGAGCCCGAAAACCCGAAAGCCCGGACCGAAAACCCGAAAAAAACCCGTCGCGGGCCGAGCCCAAATTTTTTTGGGACCGACCCGCCAGGGCCCGTACCGAAAAATAAAAAAACGGGCCGGGTCAGGGCCCAAAAAATTTTGGGACCGAAAGCCCGGGACCGGCCCGTTTTTTAGTTTTTATATAATTTTTTTAATAAATATTATATATTCTTATATAATTTTTAATATTTTAATTAATAATTTAACTTTAAAAACTTAAATTATAAATATAAGTAGACAATAGTATTATTTAAAATTTAAAATTTTATTTTTTTGTTAAAAATAAAATAAATAATTATTTTTTATAATTAAAAACAATTTTTTAAAATTAAAAAAATTGGGCCCGAAAAGCCCGAAAACCCGGCTCGGACCGTCGGGTTCGATTTCAAGCCGGGCCTTAATTTCAAAAAGCCCGGACCGGCCCGGACCGACCAAAACGGGTTTTGGGCCGGGCCCTAAAAATTTTGGGACCGGCCCGGCCCGCGCCCAGCCCTATGATGGATGATATGTGGAGTATCGGTTCATGGAATAACATACAACACTACTTTCCTGACAGAAGTAACGGCAGTCGAGTACTAGTGACGACCAGGCTATCCGAATTGAGTTCGCAACTGACAACTGATTATAGTTTCAGTATGAAGTTCCTAGATAAGGCTAACAGTTGGGATCTGTTCCTAGAAAGGAGCAACAACACCTCATGAGCTTAGCGGGTTCTAACTTTTATGTCAGCGTGTTGCCGTACTGATAGCTCTGTCAAGTTTTACTTGCTACTTTTATGTTATTTTAATTAGGCTGATAAAATTGTATTTTAAACAAAAATATATATAATTAAAATTATAAAAATAAATTAAAAATTACATTTATAATTGTATTTTAAAACAAAAATTTAAGTAATTGTTTTAGTGCAAAAATATAAGTCAACGTAGTTGATAAGTCGAGTCACGAGGCGGGGAGGATCAACTAAGCTTTCACGTCAAGGTTATATATAGCTACAAAGAAGGACCAACAACACCTCATGAGCTTAGCGGCTTCTAACTTTTATGTCAGCTGACAAAATATTGTCCCTCCCTGAATAAATAAATACGGGCCTAGAGATGTAAAGTCCTATTTCTTCGTCCTTGTTAAGAATTGATAATCCACAAAGGGCACGAAAGACATTTCCCCCCTTCTAAATTTGTAAAAGCGATGTAGCTATTGAGTGCTGATCTTTGGGTAAAACAAACTTATTTTATATTTTTGTTATAATGGTGCTTTATCTTTGCCTGCAATTTTTATGTGCTCTTATAAACTGTAGTACTACTTGTTTGTGTACATAGACAAGTTTTGATGGATCCCAAGTTTGAATTATGGTTTCTTTCAAACTGTAGCTATGCAATAATGATTATGTACTTCATAGTTTGTACTTTGTCGAGAGTATTTCATGTTTCAATCACGCGGATGTGAGTTTTTCCCACTTTGCCAAATGTGTCAAGTTTCCATCTTGTGGAAAAAGTACATTATGAGGTTATTATTTGATTGTTCTTATACCGGAAATTTCTGAGCAACTACATGGAGTGTCCTGGAAATAGCTTCATAGACTTCACTCCATTCATAAGAAAGACGGGAAGGATAATCCGACTCTACCCACTCTCCGAATCCCATGTCCAGACTCGAATGCCAACTTATAATCAATTGCTCCAGTCGAGCTGAGTTTTTAAGAATATATAAGGCAAACTTAAATTCGCTTTCCCCTCAGCCAAATCCACTGATTTCCACCACCTTCAATTGTGACTGCGAGTGAACAATCATCACTTGTGTTTCCTCTTTTGGCCACGCCGAGAAACGAGCCTTCGTCTAAAAACATAAACATGCTCACCGGTCGATATAAACAAAGTCAAAGTACCACGCGATTTGTATCAAACACTTACCGACAAATGGAACTCCTCCAAGCGAGGACAGCCCTCCTGTTAGTGTGTAGTTCTTTGTAGTTCAACATAGAACCATGTTGTTCTTGCTTGAACTACGTTGAACTATACACTATTGTTTTGTAGTAACTTCATGTGATTTGTTTGTTTGTTTTAATTGATTAAATTCACACAAGTCTGCTAGGTATGAGTAGTGCTAACTGGAAAATACAAGTGGTTCTTCCTGGAGCCACGATATGCAAGCGTACTCAGAGTTGGACTAGCGGACTTGGCGATACAAACAACATGGAGTTCTCTGTGTGCACAACTGTGAATGAACCACGTAGTTCTATGTATATCAGTGTGGTCCTCGAATTCACTGTTGCACCACCAACAAGAGAGTTCAAGTTCTATTGTATAAAGATCTTGAATCAGTGCTAACACATTGATGGACACGGAGCAAGCACAGATAGACATGGGGCTGAGGGAATGACTGCTAAGGAATGAAGTCAGCCACGGGTGCGACTAGAAGATTTCGCTAGAAGAATTCAAGTCAAAGAAGAAAATACGAAGTAATCTAACTGTGCATGCAACAAGCTCGAAGCGCGAACACATGCTAATGTGGCAGCGGGTAGAGCTACGTTCATCAAATACGGAACAATGGAATATTCGTTGGAGATGCCTTGGGCTCGGTTGTTCCATTGGGCCGTCATGGGCTTGGCCCATTAAGCGTGAATTCCGGAAACCCTACTTTTCGATGCCTATAAATAGTGGGTTGTTGGAATTCATTCATGACACTTTTGATTAGACATATTCTAGAGAGAGAATTATTGTAGACCGAGAGACTTCGCTAGAAAGCTCCGGTCATACCCTCTATTTAGTCTTAGTAGTACTCTTCGCTAGAATAGTTCTACCTAGACTTAGTTTTTGGTCGTGTGACCTTTCTACAAGATTCGCTAGAATTTTGTAGATGTTTTTTGTAAAGTGGTTCCACCCATTACAAGATCAATACAAGTTTTTTTTTATAGAATCTCAAATTGTGTTAAGTAATTGTACTCTACTCCTTACTACTTCTCAGTAGGTAGATCTAAGTACAATATACACAATTTCAATTGGTATCAGAGCAAGTTCACCCCTTTCGGTGTGATCCTAGGAAGAGATTCTATCATGGAGTCGTTTACCGTCCTCAAACCCGTCATTCTCAACTCGACAAACTACTCTTACTGGAAGAGCAAGACAAGGTTGAAGCTGAAGAACGTAGACTCACGTGTGTGGGCTGCTGTTTTACACGGATGGAGCCCGCCAACCTACACCGATGAAGATGGTGATGTGCGCATCAAGGAAGAAACTACGTGGACTACTGCCGAACATGAAGCTGCTACTTTCAACTCGAAGGCCATCCACATTATCACCGATCTCATCGACGTTCATATGTTTTCGGTCGTGAGACACCTTGTATCTGCTAAGCATGTGTGGGACACATTGGAAAGAATGTGTGAAGGAAGTGAGAGTATCAAAAGGTCTAAGCTAAGAGGACTTACTACTACCTTTCACAAACTCGAGATGAGGGAAGATGAGGACCTTGACTCTTTCTTTAACAAAATTATGGCTATCGTCAGCGAATGCCAAGAACTTGGAGATCCCATACCCCCACCACTCATTTGTACTAAAGTTCTTCGAGGTGTAACAGAGAAGTTCTCTGTCAAAGTGACAACTATGGAAGATACCAAGCTTGGTCTCTCTGGGGACTACAACGAGATTATGAGTCACTTAAAGAACTATGAGTTAAATCTAAAGTTGAAGGACAAGTCCTACTCCATGACTCCATTTGAAAACTCAATGAAGGCACTTGCTATCACTCAGAGTGGCTCCAGCTCTACCTCGAACAACACAGGAGCTACACATCTCTCTCAGTCTACCGATCAGAATGCTTTTCTAGCTGAGGACTCCGATGATGAGAGTGAAGCTCTTTCTCTTCTCAACTCTCCCAATCCCGATAAGTTTGCTGCTCTCCAAGACTCGGTTAGCTACTTGGTCCGCCAAGACATCAAGAGGAAGAGAAGGTTCAAACAATTCCGTAACCAAAGGAGCCCTGGAAATTCCTACTCTACTCCACCTGCTGCTGGCTCTAAAGGGTATAGCCCCAACCGTAGGTTTGTAGCCAGCACCCCCGGCAAGGACATGTCTAAGATCAAGTGCTTTGAGTGCAAAGGGATGGGGCATGTGAAGAACGAGTGCCCAAATCTACACCGGAAAAATAATATGGATGTTAGCTACTTGGTGTTTGATGGAGATGACTCCTTGTACTCGTCTGAGGAAGAGCAGGGAAAGATGGTGGAGACAAATAATGTGAATGCACTCTTAAGTGCTATTGACAGTGAGAGTGATGAAGAGTATGAGGTAGACCAAGCTGACTTGGCCACTCATGAAAATATTTTTTGCTATACCTCTGTGATTGCAGGTATGACTGGGAAGGTTGCCACCTCTACCCCCTCTGCTGAGAAGGTGAACAAGAAGGACTTTGATGTTGTGATGTTGGAGCTGGAGAGAGCGTTAAAGAAGGTGAAGGAGCTGGAGGCGATTGTCAACAAGGAAGACTCCGAGAAGGACTTTCTTAGAGATTCTCTAGCCAAGATGGAGGAAGGCTATGCTATGCGCACCAAGGAGCTTTATCAAGCAAAGGACAAATTGGATGTTGCAAATTGTCTGTTTAAAAAGCTTAACACTGGCACCTCTAAACTTGACTCTATGTTGAACTGTGTGAACACCAAGCATTTTGGTCTTGGCTTTAAGGAAACCTTTGATTCCGTTTACTCCGATTCTCTTAATTCTTGTCCTAAATTTGTGTGTGGTATTGACAAAACTATCATTGAATCTAATATGGCTGAGCCGGAGGATGCTCGAACATCCAAAGGAAACTTGGCCTCTACCTCGAATGTGAAAATTCTCAAACGCATTACTACGAATCCTCAAACCCAAATTGCTTCTATGTCCACGTTGACACCTACAACTAGCTCTGAGTCTACCTACAACAAGAAAAATTTCACTCGAAATGTCTCGAATCGATCCAAGACATCGAACCCTACCTCTATGTCTACTACTAAAGCTGGGTCGTCCGGCTCTACCTCTGCTCGTAAATCTGATGTGAGCATAACCACTCAGAGGAAGAAAAATGTTCTTGTCCATTATAAGAAAGTCTACGTGTGTGATTATTGTGGGAAGAAGGGACATATCAAACCTTTTTGCTACAAGCGTATTGATGACTTAAATATGCACGGTGTGAGGTTGAGACAAGTTTGGAGACCCATCATGAAACCTATCCATAGTCAAGCTAAACTAGTGTGGAAAGTCAAAGCAGCTCTTCCCACACCAATGACAACAAAGAATAAACAAGTTTGGAGAAGGAGGGAAGAAGAAGTAAAATGCAATGTTGCATTCACTGTGGCTAAGGGCACTACAAAAGAGACATGGTATTTTGATAGTGGGTGCTCCCGACACATGACCGGCACCAAGGACTCTCTTATTGATTTTGTTCCACACTCTGGGGGTCCCGTCACGTATGGAGGAGGAGCAAAGGGAAGTATTGTGGGTAGTGGCACCTTAAACGTGAAAGGTCTACCCGCATTAAAGAACGTTTTACTGGTAGATGGCCTTTGTGCTAATCTTATAGGCATAAGCCAATTGTGTGATGATGAACTAAATGTGAAGTTCAACAAGGAAAGTTGTGAAGTATACAACGTAAAGGGGGAATGCATTCTCACTGCTGCCAGAGCAAAGAACAACTGCTATGCCATCAGTGAATCTTGTCTTAATGTCTCTACCCATGATGATATAGATATCTGGCATCAAAGGCTTGGACATACTAGCCTTCGAAATCTTGAGAAGCTAATTCAAATAAAAGCAGTGAGAGGCATAGAGAGCTTGCCCAAGTTTGATAAAAGAGTGTGTGGGGACTGTCTCATGGGAAAGCAAACAAGGTCTCCACATCCTGCTCTCTCTACCCTTACCCGCACTACTGAATGTTTCGAGCTATTACATATGGATCTTATGGGTCCTATGGAGGTTCAAAGTCTTGGGAACAAGTGGTATACACTTGTTATTGTTGATGATTACTCTAGGTTTACCTGGGTGAATTTTCTCGGTACGAAGGATGAGGCATTTGAAAATTTTCGATCTCTTGCTCGGAAAATCCGTACTACCCATGCCAAGAGAATCCAACGAATTCGAAGTGATCATGGTGGAGAGTTTCAAAATAATGTATTTGTTGAGTATTGCACTCGCAAGGGAATTCATCACGAATTCTCTGCCCCCAAGACGCCTCAACAAAATGGTGTTGTGGAGAGGAAGAACAGGACATTGCAAGAAATGGCTAGGGTGATGTTGGTGTCTGCGGGTATGGCAAAGGGGTTTTGGGCTGAAGCACTTAGCGCTGCTTGCTATGTGATTAATAGGATTAGCATTCGTGCTGGAACCCAATGCACGGCATATGAGTTGTTAACTTCCAAGAAACCAAATGTCGCTCATCTACGTGTGTATGGGTGCATTTGCTACATCTTGAATGATCGTGATGCCTTGAAGAAGTTTGATCCTAAGTCTGACAAAGCTATCTTTGTTGGCTATGCCCTCAACAGTCATGCCTATCGTGTGTTCAACCTAAGAACTAAGACTGTACAAGAATCCACAAATATCAAGTTTGATGAACATCATTTTCATGATCATCCTTCCAAGTCTACCTTGAAACAAAACGTATCACATCCTGTTCTACCTCCAATGGATGTTTTGGTTGAGGGGGAGGTGAACCAAGGCGAAGAAGTGGTCCTACCAGCTCCTGAAAATTCTATCTCTCACAACTCTGGTGACTCTACCTCCTCCGGTAATGGTGATGAGGATTCTGCTCAATCTACTGCTACCCCTGTTCTGGGTACTACTGGAGCATCTACTTCCACCGGAGTCCCTAACTCCGGTCCACCCGCATACATTCGAAAGAGACATCCGGATCAACAAATGATAGGAGATCTAAATCAAAGAGTCACTCGATCTACTCACTCTACCACCACCTTGCCCGCCACTTATCCTAACACACTTTCAAATTTGGCATTTCTATCTCCCGATGTGGGAATTATGAGTTTTTTCTCTGAAATTGAGCCCAAGAACATTAAGGAAGCCATCAATGATGAATTTTGGATTGCGGCGATGCAAGAAGAGCTACATGAGTTCGAACGGAACAAAGTGTGGTCTCTGGTTCCTAGACCCAAGAATGTGAATGTGATTGGCACTAAGTGGATCTATAAGAACAAAACCAATGAGTTCAATCAAATAGTGCGCAACAAGGCACGCTTAGTTGCTCAGGGGTACACCCAAGTAGAAGGAATTGATTTTGACGAAACCTTTGCCCCTGTGGCACGCATAGAGTCTATCAGACTACTTATTGCTGTGGCTTGCTACAAAAATATTCCACTACGGCAGATGGATGTCAAGGCAGCCTTTCTAAATGGAGTATTGGATGAAGAGGCCTATGTAGAACAACCCAAAGGCTTTGTGGATCCCCACAAACCAGACCATGTCTACCTACTACACAAGGCACTGTATGGTTTGAAGCAAGCACCTCGTGCTTGGTATAGCTGCTTGACGGAATTTCTGTTGAACTTTGGTTTCACTCGTGGTAATGCCGACACTACTCTCTTCATAAAGATTGTCAAGACCGAGATGCTCATTGCCCAAATCTATGTGGACGACATTGTGTTTGGTGCCACCCATGGCCGTTTAGTCAAAGAATTCACTGAAGCAATGGCCTCATCTTTTCAAATGAGCTTGGAGGGAGAACTAAGTCACTTTCTTGGTCTTCAGATCTCGCAACGACACAATGGCATCTTCATTTCTCAAACTAAGTATGCTATCAACATGTTGAAGAAATTTGATATGTCAGATGCTAAAAATATGAAGACTCCTATGGCTACCACTGACAAGCTAAGCAAGGCAGAGAATGGAAATGATGTTGATATCTCCACCTACAGATCTCTCATTGGAAGCTTACTCTACCTCACAGCCACCCGACCAGATATTATGTATAGCGTGTGCCTCTGTGCCCGTGATGAGCCATTTTATTTGCTCATCTTGAGCCCCTTTTAGAGTCAGTTTGAGTCTGTTTATGTGTCTGGGAGGGCACAGTAGAGTGTTTGGTCAGGGTATGCAGGCAAACAGGTAGCAGGTGGCGCACTGGGCAAAAGAGGCACGGAAAACCCCTTCTTTGGGCAAACAGCGATCTGGAGCGTGTAGTGACTGAGCAAAGATGGCCTAACAGGCAAGTCAAACCATTCAGGGTTGAGTCATGAAGCAGAAGACCCAAATCGACTACTAAGTACCGTGCCTGGTCCGTTCATCTGTGGAGGAGAAGAATACCTGAAGAGAGTTTGGGAAGCGGGTTGCCAGCGGGCAAAGTCAAAGGCGGCTGGAGCTAAAGATGGAAAGTACTTAGCGGCGCCTGGAAAAGGAAGCCCATGCAGCGGCCCATGCAACTGCGATTCCGCAACCCTAATTCGTGCCTATATAAGGAAGAGAAGCTGGAGAAGAGAAGGACACGCAATTCCGACCCCGTTCACGAAGCAACCGCCGGCGATCGAAGCTTGGAGATTTCCGGCCAAGTTGTTTTTTGTTTTGAAGTTGATCGAGCCTTCGGGCATTAAAACAATTTATTGCTTTATGTTTTTAGTACTTTGGTTTTGCTATTCCAGTTGAACTATTTCCGATTCCAGTTAATATGAATTTCAGTTTCAATTTCCAATTTATTTCTTGTTTTATTTCTTCACGTATGAGTAGCTAAACTCGCAGGGCGTCTGGGCAAAGGCTGATCGAAGGGGACTCTGGGCTAGGATAGAACCGTGAGGTTGATAGGGCTTTTAGTTAACTGCCTGGAGGTTTGTTCCCGATACATAGTTGAGGTTTAACCATATTCTTGCAGGTTTGGGCAGACTAATTTGGTCGTTAGGAAACCCTTACACTTTGAGATACCAGCGATTGATAAACCGAGTATTCCGCGTTAGATGTACTACGGGCATAGCGCTAGAACGTGTTGGAGTTGCGGTCGTATGATTCGGATTACCGGACATGCTATTGGCCGAATTGGGTTCGTCGAGAGAGTAATGCGAGTTTGGGCAAACTAGATCCATGCGACCACATAGGTATCGAATTGTCTAGGTTCAGGGGATTAGGCATAAGTATACCTTGCCTTTTCTTTACCCAGTAAGGACGGATTGGGGTGGGGTGACTGTAGGCGTGACTTAATAGGACTGCTTTCACTTTGTTCGACATCCTATAACCGATTGACAAACCATCAGTTAAAACCATTAGTGCCAGGGATCGGTAGTTTGCCCAGAGAACCCAGAGAGAAGCCAAAGCCCAGAAGCCTACTTTCCTTTATTTGATTTCAGTTTGATTAATTGTTTTCTGTTTCAGTTTGGTCAAAGTGTTTAGTTTATTATTTCTGCATGTTAGTTTGGGTAAATTAGTTTAATTGTTTCTGTTAGTTAGTAGTTTGATTAAACGTTGTGACTCAGCAACCAAACTTAAAACCTTTTTATTGTGACACTATTTGGGCAAAGCCGAGATTAACTAAATTGCAATTGCTTCCTCGTGGGATCGACCCTATACTTATCACTTGCTATCTTGTGTTGAGTTTAGGAACTTTATAAATTTATTTTGGCCGCGTTAGCTTCCACGACAAAGTTTTCGCGTCGTCAAAATTGGCGCCGTTGCCGGGGAGGCAATATTCCAGCTTTTTAGTTTTTCTGTGCTAATCAATTTGTTTTTACTTCTTTGACTAGGTACCATAAAACGCGGTGGAAGGCGACACGGGATTACTCTTTGATCCTGAGATCGAGAAAACCGCCAAGAGACTACGAAAAGAAGCAAAGAACAAGGCATTAGCACGTGCATCCCAAGGAGAGAATTCTGCCAAAGCACGTAAGGTAGAAAAGGCAAAGAACAAAGAGATCATACCAGTTGACACTTCTAGTCAACCAATACCAGAAGAGATAGAAGAGATGGGAGCAGAAGCACCACGTACTTTGAGGGACATAATGTTCCCGTCAGAGATGAACTTGAGGCCATTGGGCATCACTTTGCCCACCATTCCTACCCCCTGGGAGATGAAACACAACTTCATACAAATCCTGCCAAAGTTCAGTGATATGCCCGGAGAAGACCCACAGAGGCATTTACAGGACTTTGAGCTAGCATGCGGGACGATTCAGGCAACCGGGGTATTAGCGCAATATATACGACTCCTGGCCTTTCCCTTCTCTTTGACTGATGGGGCCAGAGAGTGGCTGTATACTATTCCGCAAGGCGAAGTGACCACCTGGGCACAACTACAAAAGAGGTTCTTGGAAAAATATTTCCCAGCGGCACGAATCCAACAAATGCGCAAGAAAATCAATAGCATAAGGATGGGAACTAACGAGAATTTCCAGGACTATTGGGCAAGATTCAAGCAACTGCTAACTAAGTGCCCCCAGCACCAGATCCCGGACCATGATCTCATCCAATACTTTGTGTCCGGATTAAGACATCATGAGAAGACTCTACTCCTAGCTGCCAGTGGAGGGTCTCTACTCAACAAAAGTGTTGCCGAGGCATTCAAACTGTTCAAAGAGATGGCAGAGGAATTAGGCGAGGACACTGATATGCCCAAACAAAGCCTGCTGGTACAATCCCCCTCTGACTCGAAAATCGACAAGCTGTGCAGTGCCATGGAAAAATTCATGACCAGTATGGCGGGAGGACCAAAGAAGGCAGTCAAAGCGTGCCAGATTTGTCAAGAGGTAGAGCACGCCACTGATGAATGTCCATCTTTATTCGATGAGGAGCTCAAAGCGATGGGACAATCTAATGGCAACGGTCAAGGTAGAGGGAGGCCGCACTTTGACCCATACTCAAATACCTACAACCCAGGATGGAGGCACCATGAGAACTTCAGGTATGGGAATAACAACAACCAAGGAGAAGGATATCAAGGCAACCCGAACCAGAACCGTTACAACCATCAGCAACAAGGGAATTCCCAGCAGAATCAGGGCAAAGGGGCATCACTATCGGACATGATGGAGACTTTGGTCAGAGAGAACGTAAAATTCCAGCAAGAAAACATGAAAGCCATGCAAGAGAACGAAAAGTTCAAGCAGGAAACTAGAGGGCAACTGAATAATTTGGGAGCTCAAATGGCCCACTTGAACCAGGTTGTGGCAAAGCTGGAACAAAGGAACGGAAACTTACCACCACAAGTCGAAGTGAAGAGTGCCCACTGTAATGCCATCCAATTAAAGAGTGGGAGAATCTTGCCAGAAGTCAAAGCACCGACCCAGGGCAAACACCCTCAAGAGACAGAACCCATAGAGATAGAGGACATAATTGTTGAAGATGAAAGAGAGAAGGAAGAAGAAGTGGTCAGGGCAAAGAGAGATAAATCACCACCACCGAAGATCCGAGTCCCCTTTCCAGGAAGGCTAAGCAAGAATAAAGAAAGGGAAGAGACTTACGAGATGTTCCAGATGTTCAAAAAGGTGGAGATTAATATGCCACTACTGACTATACTGAACACTATGCCCCGGTGTGCCAAGTTCCTCAAAGAGCTGTGCACAAAGAAGGTAAAATATCAAGACGATGCAAAATTCGAAGTGGGTGAAAATGTCTCAGCAGTGCTTCAAAGGAACGTGCCCACCAAATGTGGAGACCCAGGCATGTTTTACATACCATGCATCATAGGAAGAATGAGAATCGAGAAGGCAATGCTGGACTTAGGGGCATCAATCAATGTGATGCCCAAGACTATGTACGAGGACCTGGGCATAGGGGTTCTCAAACCCACAAGAGTGGTGATCCAGCTGGCTGACAGATCCAATGTCTACCCTGAGGGCATACTGGAGGACGTATTGGTCAAAGTGGAAGATTTAATCTTCCCAGCAGACTTCTACGTACTAGACATGGGGAGATCAAGCAAAGAGCCAATTATGATTCTGGGCAGACCGTTCCTAAAGACCGCAAGAACACACATAGACTGCGAGACAGGCAAACTGACATGTAAGTTCGAAGGAGAAACAGTCACCTTTGACCTTTACAAATCCATGAAGCACCCAACCGACACTGAGGAAGTTCATATGATCGATCAGATCTACAAAGCGGTAGAAGGGAAAGTGTTGCAAAGCGGCAAGTACGACGAAATTGAAGTAGTGATTCAAGAAGGAATGCTACACGATGAATTAGAAGACGAACCGGAAGGAATACAAGAGGCAATTAAGCAGCTGGGGGCACTAGAGAATTATAGAGGAGATCCGGGCAAACTGCCAATACTAGAGGAGACAGTCATGAAACCATCCTTGGAGAGACCCCCGGTACTGGAATTAAAGAATTTGCCAAAGCATCTGAAGTACATGTACTTAGGAGAGCACGACACTTTGCCCGTAATTATCAATTCATCACTCTCGGACGAGGAGGAAGTTAAACTCAAAGAAGTGCTGGGACGATACAAACTAGCCATAGGATGGACTTTGGCTGATATAAGAGGTATAAGCCCGACGATTTGCCAACACCATATACTCCTAGAAGATGACTCTACTCCAGTTCGAGATCCCCAAAGGAAACTCAATCCTGCCATGAAGGAAGTGGTACTCAAAGAGATAAAGAAACTCCTCAGTGTGGGGATAATTTACCCTGTCTCAGACAGTAAGTGGGTTAGCCCTGTACACGTTGTGCCAAAGAAGTCAGGGATCCAGGTAGTAGAGAATGAGAAGAAAGAACAGATCGCTACCAGGCTGCAAACAGGATGGAGAGTGTGTATAGACTACCGTAAGCTGAACAAAGTGACCCGTAAGGACCATTTCCCTTTGCCCTTCATCGATGAGATGTTGGAACGATTGGCCGGGAAAAAGCACTTCTGCTTTTTGGATGGGTATTCGGGTTATATGCAGATTTGGGTAGCTGAAGAGGATCAAGACAAAACAACGTTCACGTGTCCCTTTGGCACCTTTGCCTATAGGCGCATGCCCTTTGGGCTGTGCAACGCACCGGGGACCTTCCAGCGTTGTATGATGAGCATATTCTCTGACCTATTAGAGAACGGGATTGAAGTATTTATGGACGACTTCACGGTCTATGGCAATACCTTTGACCTATGCCTGGCAAACTTGGAGTTAACACTACAGCGGTGTGTAGAGAAGAGTTTGGTTCTGAACTATGAGAAGTGTCACTTCATGGTAGAAGAAGGAGTAGTCCTTGGACATGTAGTGTCGGCCAAAGGCATAGAAGTCGACAAAGCAAAAATAGAAGTCATTGCCAAACTACCATATCCTAGGAATATCAAGCAAGTAAGGGGATTCCTTGGCCACGCGGGATTCTATAGGCGGTTTGTGAAGGACTTTGCCAGTATCGCCCAACCGATGACAAGACTGCTACAGAACGACGTAGAGTGGGACTTTGGCGATGACTGCCAAAGAGCCTTCAACCATCTGAAGGAGAGACTTGTAACAGCACCTATCATCCAACCCCCAGAGTGGGGGATGCCTTTTGAACTAATGTGTGACGCAAGTGGATATGCGGTAGGGGCAGTACTTGGGCAACTTAAGGGCAAAGAGAGGCATGTGATATACTATGCCTCGAAGACACTTAATGCCGCCCAAAGCAACTATGCAACAACTGAGAAGGAGCTGCTAGCCATAGTGTTCGCTTTTGAGAAATTCAGGTCGTACTTATTGGGGAGCAAGACTATAGTGTATACTGATCACGCTGCACTCAAGTACTTAATGGCAAAGAAAGAAACCAAACCAAGACTAATTAGATGGATCCTGCTGCTACAGGAGTTTGACATCGAGATTAGGGACAAGGCTGGCAATCAGAACTTAGTGGCAGATCATCTCAGCCGGATTTTACAAAAAGAAGAAGACATACCCATAACTGAGACGTTCCCGGACGAACACTTATACTCTATCTATGCCATGAACGAGGAACCATGGTACGCTGACCTAGTAAACTACATAGTAGGAGGAGAGTTCAGGGATCAAGCCACTCTCTACGAAAGGAACAAGATGAAACGAGAGGCAAAGAGCTACATCTGGGATGAGCCGTATCTATGGAAAAGATGTGAAGACCAAGTGTTAAGAAGGTGTGTCGCTGAATCAGAGCAACAGGCTATAATGAGGCATTGCCACGAGAAGCCATGTGGAGGCCACTTTGGGCACAGGCGAACTGCCAGGAAAATTTTAGAATGCGGTTTTTTCTGGAAGACCTTGACTAAGGATTGCATTACCTGGTGTAAGGGATGTGATCAGTGTCAAAGGGAGGGAAACATAACAAAAAGAGACGAGATGCCCTCTGTGCCCATACTACCGGTGGAGATATTCGATGTATGGGGTATAGACTTCATGGGACCACTCCCAAACTCCAAAGGCAAAGAGTACATACTGCTGGCAGTAGACTACGTATCCAAGTGGGTCGAAGCCAAAGCGACAACCACCAATGACTCTCGGGTAGTAGCAGAATTTGAAAGTCGTAGGCAGTAAATAAACGCAGTGAAATGCGCTGCCTAGACAAGGCAGTGTTATGCGGCAGAACAGCGTATGCCGCAGCACGATGCCTTGTACAGAAAAATCGTTCGTTTTACGTGATTTACTTGATTTAAGTATTTTATCCAAATTAATCAGATTGTTTAAGTGATAAAATTATATATGATATATGTATATGAATAGCAGCGGAATTAATAAAAATAAATCACTTCGAACGAACACACACACGTACGAAAAAGTAAAGAACACGAATTTAAATCTTTGTATGTGTATTTAAATTATACACATACGAAATGGCCTTACGGCCAGAAACTTTATTAAAGAAACGAGTCTTTACAAAAAGGAATACTCTTGGATTTACAAATGATTTTACCTAAGGCTATACACATGTATGCCTCGGTGTTTATCGTATCCGAAGAGTATGAACAATCAACAACAAATGAAGCCTAGCTACTGGATAACACCTATTCTAAAGTCACGATCATCAGCACTACAAAAGAACTCTCTTAGAGATGAGAGAACATATGGCTCGACGAACTCCACAAGTGAAGTCGCGGCACTAAAGGCGTGATGATCGATCCTTGATGGAAATGTGTTTCTGAGGTGTTGTCTTGTGCTTAAGATTGTTAAGGAATGCAGTTGTAGACGTCCTCTATTTATAGGTGAGAGTCTTCAACTAATTACCTTGAAAAGCTAGGTCAACAATCGGTTGAGAGATTTCAGGGCAGGCTGCTTTGACTGCTGCCGCAGGATGCCTTCTGAAGTTCTTCTGGAATTCACTGCCACACTGCACTGCCTTCCATACTATCTGGACTTCAGCATTCCCTTGCCCTTATATCATGCTTCACTTGATTCTCTGAACTCAACCTCTTGTCCAAGCCTTGCACTGCTTGCGGCATAACACTGCCTGGCTGTGCTGCGGCAGAAATCTTCTATGTTGATTGTTTTTCAAGCACGTTCCAACTAATGAACTATGCTAAATCAAATCACCAATATGACAAGTGATTACAACAGTTTAAATTGTGAAGAAAGAAGAAAACAAATAAATATGTTAGCAAAACAACTTCTGCCTAGGTACATTTAAGGCATTGTAATGCCCAAACATATTTATCCTTACAAACTCCCCCTTTTTATCTTTCTTCACAAAACCATGAGGCAGCAGCGCAATGGAGCACTCCCCCTCAATGAAATACATCTGACTTAGAAGTATATGAAATTTATCTTGACAAAACAATTAAGGCAATGAAACTCCCCCTTAGTTGATACTTCTTAAGTAGAACAAAAACATTTATTTGATACCTAACTAATTATAACAAAAACAAGTAAAACTAAGTAAGCCTCTAAATAACACACCAATTTTTTCTAAAGGAAATAAATACTTAAATTAAACATTGTTCAAACCAAATAAAAACTTAAACAAATTGTTCAAAAACAAATAACCAAATAGCAGAAATTAAATAAATTGTTCAGAGCAAATAAAAGCTAAATCAAAAGAAGAAATAATATTTCTTCGGGTCTTGAGAACTGCAATCCTTCAGGTTCTTCAATCATCATGCTCAGGAGATGATCCACGCTCTTCACCATCAATCTCTGCTGTAGTGTCTGCGGCAGCCTTCTCTGCTGCGGCAGCTTCCATCTCTGCAGCTTCTTCAGCTTCAACCTCCTTGATGTCCTCATCAATACGCTTCTTCAACATTTTCAAAACAGTGCTCCTTGCCACTTTAGCCTCGGCTGCTGGTACTCCCCCTTTTTGTGGAGAAATGCCCTCTTCTTCAAGGAAGAAAGTGATAGCATCCACAAGTGTCTTGGCCATGTAATCCTGCATAATGACCATATGACTTGCAGCAGTTTGTTCTGCAAATGCCTGGACACGAGCATGAATATTAGGCTGTGGGGCAGATGAGCTTGGGGCAGCAGTTTGCGGCAGCTTGGGTGTCTTCTTTTGAGCTGGAGTGGGAGGCACTGCGGCAGGGGCATGAAAACCAGTCCAGGGCAAATCATTGTACTCCCGAACAGACAACTTGTAAGGTTGCGGCACGGAGGTCAGGAGATCAGCACTATTGTGTGGGAGCCCTTGGATCTTCAACATTTCCCAGATCAGTGATGGGAACGCAAGGCTCTGCGTCTGGGTGATGTTCTCTGCCTGTGATGCTATCTTTTCAAAGATAAGCTCTCCCAAGTTCACCTGCCTACCTGCACCAAGGTAAAACAAGACTTCCCCCATTTGGGTGTGCACGAAATGCACATTCGTAGTGGGAATCCAGTTGTGCCTGGCAACAGTGAACAAAAAGTAGTAAAAAGAAGAGAGTTTTGAGCAAGGAATGTTGTTGGCAGCATCGGGTGGTGATCTGGTCAAGCGGTGAGACACTGCGGCAATGGTGGGGTCAGCAATTGCGGCAGGATACTCGACATCAGAGCGCTCCAAGAAGGCATTAATTGCGGCAGGGGTGAAGTTAAAGATCTTCTCACGCATGTACACCTTTCCATAGCCTCTGGATCCATCATCACCAAAGCAGGGACGCAAGTTAGCATAAAAATCGCGCACCAAATCCTCGCAGTAGGATGTTGCGTAGGATACTGCCTTGACCAACTTCATCTTCTTCAAAAACCTATCAACTTTGTGTTTGGCACAGGTTGACAAGTCACCACCACGGTCCGGTTGAATAGGCTTGTTGGAGTAGAACTGGGGCCCAATCACTGAACGGCGTTCCGACCAGAATCGCCTCGAATAACCCTTCCCGGATTTCATGTCAGAATCCGAGTCCTCCTTGGGGGCATCAATTTTTGGTGCCTTGCCACCTTTCTTCGCAGCGGGTTGTGCTGCGGCATCACCACTGTGCGAGCTGTCAGTTTTTGAAGCGACAGCAACACTCTTTCCCTTGCGGGACTTCTTGGCGGCGGTGGTCTCAACATCAATGGGATTTTCCATTGAGGTAGGGGGCAGAGCCGGGCCTTTGCCTTTGGCAGTGGCGGATCTGGTGGACGGCCGGCGAGGAGGAAGGGGCACCTGCTTCTTCTTGCGCTTCCTTGAGGCAAGATCCTGCAGCAGTGGGTCAGATTCTGTTTCAGAGCCATCTGCGGCATCAAGCTGCTGCTGGCTGGAGTGGCCGGAATCTTCCTCGTCAGAGGGTGGATTTGCAGAAGGGTAAGGGGTCGGCTTGCGATCCTTGGTCTTTTTCTGAGAAGGGTAGTTGTCGTAGAGCTCGCTGTAGTCAAAATCATCAGCATCATCCCTCCTGTTGTAAGGCATGCTCTTGCCTTGCTGCTGCACTTCAGTGTCTGCCTGTGGAATGGCAGATGATGCGGCAGTAGCAGAGGGCTCAGGAGTAAAAAGCCCTTTCAAGTCAGAGGTGTTGAATGATCGTTCATTCTGGGCAGCCTCGTATGCAAGCACATCGTCGATCCCAGAAATAACCACCGGTGATCGAGGAGTCTGGGATGGCTCGGAGTTGTTGGGTCCAGGGAGTATGATCTGAAGGGGAATAGGCTCATCCTCTGCGGCAGGTTCTTCTTCTGCGGCAGTTGCTCCCCCTGCATCATGATCCGGGGAGATGTTCATGGGAGAAGCCTTACCTGATCCTTCTCCGGCCTCGACGTGCGGCGGATGGTTCTCAGTAGATGGTAACGGCTGGGAAGCGGCGTCGATTGCGGCGGCGGCGGCTGCGGCGGCGGCGGCATCGATGGCGATGAGGCGGTTGATAAAAGGCAGAGACTCCGCGGGCTGAATATCCTCCATAGTTGCATCGGGGCGAGATTCTTTGATGAGCTCCACCAGGCGAGGGTCCGAGAAGTAGCGAGCAAAGGCGAATGGAGATGATGCCATTGAATTCAAAGTTCTTGATGAAATTAGGGTTAAAAAAAAAAACAGAGCACAAATAATCGAACGTAAGAAGATGGAGAATTTTATACTTAGTGTTCGATCGAAAAATTAGGGTTTTGAGAATTCAAGAAAATTCAAACTCTTTGAATCTGATTTGTAGGAGAAGTGTAGTTGGATTAGGAGTTTGAATAATAGATAAAGAAAATAGGAGAGAAAAACGGATGGGAGTTTGATGGGACGTAAAAAACAACCAGGCAACGGTTACTTTTGATCTGAACCGTCGCCTGCCGCACACTCAAGTGCTGCCCAACGGTCAAGTGGGGCATTGCTCTGCGGCAGGTCGTTGCCAAAAATCAAAATCAAAATCCTTTTTTTTTTTTTTTTTTTTAATATTTGATTTTTTTGTTTTTAATATATTTTCTTTTTCTATTTTTTCATTTTTCATTTTTTTCATTTTTTTTTTTTTTATAAATAAAATAAGTAAAATATTTTTGTGGTGTGAAAAATCAAGGCTTACAAAGCAAAATTAGGAAAAGATTAACAACTATCTAATCCTAACGGAACATCATGCTGCATCATAAGTACTTCTACTCTACTTACGTATAATGCCATGTCAACAATGAGATTATTAAATACTTAGGTCACCTAGTACATAGTATCTCAACCCATTTCGTATTAATTACATGTATATGGGTTTGACCGTGTTGCCTAAAGTGGTTTGGGTATTTTCTCTTCCTTCGGAAAATTTTAAACTCATAAATTGACTAAGGCAGAATGCTGTGGCAGAGGTTCAGTAGGCATGACAATGCGGCAGCATGATGCAGATCAGCATCTAAGGCATGGTGCACATGCACAAAGAATTTCTTAGAGCAATGAACCGTTCTGAGTCCAATGGCTTGGTGAAAATGTCAGCTATTTGCTTCTCTGTTGGGATGTGATCAATCCTTAAAAGGCGTTTTTCCACCAAGTCTCGTATGAAATGATGCCTTATGCTGATGTGTTTGGTTCTTGAGTGCTGCACTGGATTATGACTGATATTTATGGCACTCGTATTGTCGCAGTAGAGTGTAAGAACATTGCTATCCAGGTGGTAGTCATCAAGCATGTGCTTCAACCAAATCAGTTGGGTACAGCAACTCCCTGCGGCAATATATTCTGATTCGGCAGTGGATAGAGAAATGCAGTTTTGCTTGCGGCTTTGCCATGAAATAATGTTGTTTCCAAGAAAGCAACATCCTCCGCTTGTACTCTTGCGTTCCTCCGTGTCTCCTGCCCAGTCGGCATCTGAAAATCCGACTAAATCGGTTGTGGTATCTTTGGTATACCAAATGCCTAACTCGACTGATGCGGCAACGTAGCGTATGATGCGTTTGACTGCCTTCAAGTGTTCTTCCCTTGGATCAGCTTGAACCCTGGCACACAAACAAACGCTATACATGATATCTGGTCTAGTTGCCGTAAGATAAAGCAAACTCCCTATCATGGATCGGTAAAGTGTCTGATCCACTGCGGCAGTGTCAGTGCCTCGGGAGATTTTGTCCGTTGAGCCCATAGGTGTTTTCATGGGCTTGGATCCTTCAAGTTGGAATCTTTTGATGAGATTCTTAGCATATGAAGCTTGTGAGATGAAAGTTCCAGTTGATGATTGCTTGATATGGAGCCCTAAAAAATGAGTTAGTTCTCCTACCATGCTCATCTCAAATTTTGATGCCATGGCAGAGGTAAATGCCTTAAGCATGTTCTCACATGTGGATCCAAAAACAATATCATCTACATAGATTTGAGCTATTAAAATTTTGGAAGAGTTGAATTTAACAAACAGGGTCTTGTCGGCAGTGCCTCGGGTGAATCCAAAACTGAGTAGAAAATCGGTTAGGCAGCCATACCAAGCTCTAGGAGCTTGTTTTAGGCCGTACAATGCCTTGTGCAGTTGATACACATGGTCAGGACGTTTTGGATCTTCGAAACCCTTTGGTTGTGCAACGTATGCCTCCTCTTCAAGTATGCCGTTGAGGAATGCTGCCTTCACATCCATTTGATGTAAGGTGATGTTGAGGTGGCATGCAATGGCAATGAGTAGACGAATGGACTCCATGCGTGCTACGGGGGCAAAAGTTTCATCGAAATCGATGCCTTCAACTTGCGTATAGCCTTGCGCCACCAGCCTTGCCTTGTTGCGTACAACCTGCCCGTGCTCATTCGACTTATTCTTAAATATCCACTTTGTCCCGATGATATTTTTGTTTTGGGGACGAGGAATGAGCTTCCAAACTTTGTTTCTTTCAAACTCGTTCATCTCTTCTTGCATTGCCATAAACCAAAATTCATCGGCCAATGCTTCTTTGGCATTCTTCGGTTCGATCGTTGAGAGATACGAGGTAATGCCTATTTCAACGCATGTGGCAGACATGCTTATGTTCTTGGTCATGTTGCGGTAGTTGATATACGGATGAACTCTCATGCGTCTGGCCAACATTTGACTCGAAGGGTGGTTTCGGACAACATGCCTTGGGGGATCCCTTCGTCGTTGGTTTGATTCCTCTTCACCATCAGATGAATCTGATTGATGTGGGGTGCTATCATCGTTTGATTGCTCAGGAGATGTTGTTGAAGGTTGAGCATCATCATTCGAGCCAGTAGGTGCGGCAGTAGGCTGCGCAGGTGTGATACTGCCTTCAACTTCTGCTACTGCGGCAGGCTCGAGCAAACCTTCCACATTTTCTTCTTTGGGTTTCCTGAGTCGACTAAGATCATCAAAATCAACATTCACAGATTCAATGATGGTTCTAGTTTGTATGATAAAAATACGATAGGCATGACTATTCCTAGAGTATCCAACAAATAATCCTTTAAGGGATTTTGGATCAAGTTTCGATCTAGGTTCCCTATCATTTAAAACATAACAAACAGAGCCAAAAACATGAAAGTATTTCAAATTAGGCTTTCTATTGTTCAGAATTTCGTAGGCCGTCTTTGATGTTCCTGAACGTATGCTGATGCGGTTCAGGATATGGCATGCGGCATTGAATGCTTCTGCCCAAAATTGCTTGCTTAGGCCCTTGGCGATCAGCATGGTACACGCCATTTCCTTGAGGGTTCGGTTCTTCCATTCAGCCACGCCGTTTTGTTGCGGTGTTATGGGGGCAGAAAATTCTTGGGCAATGTCATGCGCGTCACAAAAACGAGAAAGCTGTTGGTTTTCAAACTCGGTGCCATGGTCACTTCTTATTCTCTTTACTGAGGCTTCATGATTGGTCTTTATCCACCTGATTAGCTTGGACACCTCATCAAACGTCTCACTCTTGTCTTGGAGAAAACGCACCCAAGAATATCTTGAGAAATCATCCACTACGACAAGTACGTAGCGTTTTCCAGAGTGACTCCTCGTCTCGATTGGTCCCATTAAATCCATGTGGAGGAGATCAAAGCATTTGGTTTGCTTTTGATACAGTTCTGCCTTGGAGTTGGCAGGTCCTGCGGCAGAGGCATCAGACTGTCCTGCGGCAGGTATTGCTGGATGACTTGTACGAGTCATTTTTCCTTGTTTGCAATATCCACATGTTGTCTTCTGGATTTTTGGGAGAGCTGGAAGTCCACGAACAGCATTTAGCTTGATTAGACGCTCTAAATTCCCAAGACTTGTGTGTCCAAGTTTTTGATGCCATAGGTCAATGTCATCTTTGACTTGTGCAGTGAGGCATGTTTCTCCAATGGAGTAGCAGTTGTTTGCCTTGGAACGCTCCCCCTGAATGAGTGGGTTCCCTGCACTATCAAATACTTCACACATTTGGTGAGTAAACTTTACATTCATGCCTTCATCGCATAGTTGACTTATGCTTATGAGATTCGTGATGAGGCCTTCAACATGAAGCACTTGTTGTAGCTTCGGCAGCCCTTTCACATTTAATGTGCCTCGGCCAATTATTGAACCACTGGACCCTCCTCCAAATGTGACCTCTCCTCCGTGAAAAACTTTGTAGTTGATGAGGTGATCACTATTTCCGGTCATGTGCCGCGAGCATCCGCTATCGAAGTACCACTTATCATCTTTGGTAGCTTTGAGAGCAGTGAAGATAACATTGCATGTTTCAGCACTTTGGATGGCATTTGATGCGGCAGAGGAGTCATTGGAGAGATCTGTAAAACAAACATTAGAAGAGAGTTTAGTTTTGGGCACCCATTTGCGTATCGTCGTTGCCTTCTTTTTGATAGAAAATCGTGAAGACATAGAGTGTGCGAAAAATTTGGGATGCCGTGGTCCAGTGTTGGAGTGAAAGTAAAATCCTCTTGCTTGGTCCTCTTCGCGTCTCCAACAGAAAGGTCGAATGTGACCAGGTACAAGGCAGTAGTGGCAAACATATCGTCTCTTCGATTTAAAATGTTGCTTAGGCATGGGCTTCCTTGTCTTCATCCTGCCTGATGGTGCCTGCCTTTGCTTCGGCCTTCTGCGGCAGTCTTTTGCTGGGGCATTGGCCTTGCCTTCGGTTTGTTCATCCCTTTTTGGAGTTGAGGATTGTGCGGCAGCGTTTGAATCGTCATTTGATGCCTTTACAAATGCCATGTCCATTGAGTTTTTCTTTGGAAAAACGGCATCTACAACTTTTTGATGTCCGAGGCCTTCCCGTTCAACATGTAAAATACTCATTATTGCATCTAATTTTGTTGTTGCCGTGTTTAATTTTACAAAAGTATTGTTTGCAACTTCGAGTTTTTCATTTACACGATTAAAATCAATTTTTAGTTTTTCGGCCTCTAAATCTTTTCTAGTGAGCTGGACATCTAGCTTCTTCAATCGTTCTTCAAAGGTGTTCTTTTCTACGAGCATTTGTTCAATTGCCATGGCCTGCTTCTTCACTTCTTCTTCATATCCGGCTTTGGTTGATGTAAGCATTTTCATCATCTTGGTCTGCCGGGCAAATTTCATGCGTAGCTCATCGAAGCTTTCTTTGAGCTCGATGAAAATATCAATGGGAATGGTCTCCTCTTCGGATTCATAGCCATTGACTGAGGCAGTGAGGCACAGGCAGGTCTCTGCGGCAGGGCTTTTAGTCGTTTCTGCGGCAGAGGCAAAGAATGCAACATGTCGTCGTGCATTCACATTGGATGGACTGTCATCTTCAGCGTCAGATAGGGTTGTGCCTTCGAGTTGAACAGTAAGCGCGGTGGTTGAGTCTTCAAGGCAATATTGTTCCATATCTTCTTGCGCAACCATGGAATTCAAAATTCCAATGCCTCGATCTTTTGAAGGGCATTCGGTTGAGAAGTGTCCAATCCCTTGACAAACGTGGCACTTGATCCTCGACCAGTCCTTTGAATTTGGACTTGAACTTGAGGTGGATCTCGTGCTTGGTTGGCGGATCACAAGTCGTCGATCTTGAGTTTGTGGTGACCTTGCCGGGAACTTCCTTCGTCTGGGATCGTACGGCTTCTTCAGCGAGCGAACAAGTACAGCATCCATTTTCCGGGCGAGGAATGCAAACTGGTCATCTCCACCATCAGATCCAAGTAGCTCGTAGATCTCTTCATCGGTCAAGTCATTGGTAGAGGTGGGGCTGCTGCCATGAGAGCTATTGCCTTGTTCTCTGCCGTCGGGCTCTGCCACGGTGTAGGCAATATTTCTCTCGTCGCTTCGTGAACGTGATTTCCCGTGAGTTTCACGATCCTCATGGTTTAGTTCATAGTTCTTGAAGATCGCCATTAATGAAACAAAATCTTCTTCAGACATTTCGCTGTCTTCTATGGCAGTGACCTTCGGCAGGAACTTTTTACTCATCGATCGCATTATCTTACTACACACTGCCGGGTTTCTAATGGGTGAACCAAGGTCAGCACATTCAGTAACAATGGACATTAATTCTCCAAAGTACTGAAGGCACGTCTCGTCCTCGTTCATACGCAAGTTCTCGAAACGAGACATAAGCATACGGACCTTGGTTTTCTTCACTGTGTTGTTACCTTCACAATGAAGAGCCAGCAAATCCCACACTTGTTTGGCAGTAGTACATTGTTTGACAATTCTGTACATATTGCAATCGATGGATTCAAGGATGGCACACCTTGCCCTATCGTTGTCAGTAGCTGCGGCAGTCTCTTCGATAGACCACTTCTCCGGAGCTTTTTCAAGCTTGCCGCCTTCAGGGATTTCCTCCTGAGGTGGTTTCCATCCTCGAAGTACGGATAGCCACGCACTGCGATCAATTGATTTGATCCTTGCTTAAATGCGGGTTTTCCAAAATCCATAATTACTACCGTCAAGAACAACCGGTGTTCGTACGATGTAAGATGGATCTGCCATTGTAAGTGTGCGTGATCAGACGGACCTTAAACACTAAGTAAGTCTAGTGCCCGCTCTGATACCACTTGAAAGTCGTAGGCAGTAAATAAACGCAGTGAAATGCGCTGCCTAGACAAGGCAGTGTTATGCGGCAGAACAGCGTATGCCGCAGCACGATGCCTTGTACAGAAAAATCGTTCGTTTTACGTGATTTACTTGATTTAAGTATTTTATCCAGATTAATCAGATTGTTTAAGTGATAAAATTATATATGATATATGTATATGAATAGCTGCGGAATTAATAAAAATAAATCACTTCGAACGAACACACACACACGTACGAAAAAGTAAAGAACACGAATTTAAATCTTTGTATGTGTATTTAAATTATACACATACGAAATGGCCTTACGGCCAGAAACTTTATTAAAGAAACGAGTCTTTACAAAAAGGAATACTCTTGGATTTACAAATGATTTTACCTAAGGCTATACACATGTATGCCTCGGTGTTTATCGTATCCGAAGAGTATGAACAATCAACAACAAATGAAGCCTAGCTACTGGATAACACCTATTCTAAAGTCACGATCATCAGCACTACAAAAGAACTCTCTTAGAGATGAGAGAACATATGGCTCGACGAACTCCACAAGTGAAGTCGCGGCACTAAAGGCGTGATGATCGATCCTTGATGGAAATGTGTTTCTGAGGTGTTGTCTTGTGCTTAAGATTGTTAAGGAATGCAGCTGTAGACGTCCTCTATTTATAGGTGAGAGTCTTCAACTAATTCCCTTGAAAAGCTAGGTCAACAATCGGTTGAGAGATTTCAGGGCAGGCTGCTTTGACTGCTGCCGCAGGATGCCTTCTGAAGTTCTTCTGGAATTCACTGCCACACTGCACTGCCTTCCATACTATCTGGACTTCAGCATTCCCTTGCCCTTATATCATGCTTCACTTGATTCTCTGAACTCAACCTCTTGTCCAAGCCTTGCACTGCTTGCGGCATAACACTGCCTGGCTGTGCTGCGGCAGAAATCTTCTATGTTGATTGTTTTTCAAGCACGTTCCAACTAATGAACTATGCTAAATCAAATCACCAATATGACAAGTGATTACAACAGTTTAAATTGTGAAGAAAGAAGAAAACAAATAAATATGTTAGCAAAACAACTTCTGCCTAGGTACATTTAAGGCATTGTAATGCCCAAACATATTTATCCTTACAGAATTCTTAAAAGCAAATATCTTCAGTCGTTTCGGTGTACCCAGAGCGTTGATAAGTGATCAAGGTACACACTTCTGCAACGCGGTGATAAAAAAGCTGCTTCATAGGTACGGGGTGACACATCGGATTTCCACAGCATACCACCCCCAGGCAAATGGGCAAGCTGAATTATCCAATCGAATCATCAAGACTATCCTAAGGAAGACAGTTAGGCCCGAGGGCAAAGACTGGTCTGACAAATTAGATGATGCACTTTGGGCATACCGCACTGCTTTCAAGACACCCTTTGGGATATCCCCATATAGGATGCTATTCGGGAAGGCATGCCATTTGCTCATGGAAATTGAACATAAAGCACATTGGGCAGTGAACAAAGTCAACTTTGATTGGGATCTTGCAGGGAATGAGCGCAAATTAGACCTTGTGGAACTGGAGCAGATCAGGATCGAGGCGTATGATCATGCAGCTCACTACAAGGAACGGACCAAAAGGGCACATGACAAATTGATTAGAGGCAAAAAAATCGAGGCAGGCCAACTGGTACTGCTACATCAGACTAGAAACTTATTCAGAAAGGGCAAACTATTCACCAAATGGGAAGGACCCTTTGTTGTTCACGAGGTTTGCCCTAATGGATCAGTGGAGCTGAAGAGTAAGACGGACAAGGGCAAAGACTACATTTTCAAGGTAAATGGAAAACGAGTTAAACCGTACTTTGGGCAAGAGGAGCTGGAGGGGCAAATTGCCTTCATCGATCTCTAACCAAAGTCAGCAGCAAGGTCATGCCTAGGACCTAAAATAGGGCGCTGGCCAGGAGGCAACCTGGTATGTTTTTTATGCTTTATTTCCTAATTAATTTTTGCTTTTCTATTTTTTTAGGTTTAATAAAAAAGATCACTTCATACCAAAATTAACAAGGCCGGAAGAAAGGGTGTATTGTATTTTTGATTTTGCAGGGACAGGAGTTTGGGCAAAGGGCGTCAGTTGGGGGCTTACCATAACTGATGGATGGAAAGTGCGAATTTTGAGGGAGAAACATCCCATCATTAGGACTCTGCAAATCCAACTTTCCATAACTCCTCCCCACGAAAACCGATAACTACCCAATCAACTCCCCTTCCAAATTCAAAAATCCCTATAACCCTAACCGCCGTCGTCCATGGTGAGTACGCGACCGAAAAATAAATTGAGAGGAATCCCGGACGGAACTCATATCGATCTTACCACACCACCACCACCCACCAAAACAGCCAAATCGAAGCGCAAGAAGATGACGGAGCCAAAGAACGACGCCGCCATGGAAGCAAACAAGGAGGAGGCACTGCCCGCCGCCACCAGTGAGACCACCGGAGAAGCTTCCTCCGCCGTACCACTCGTCATAATATTGCCAACATCCACCACGCCAAACAGCCCGCCACCGGTCGACCAGAACTTGATAGCGCAACTCAGCGCTGAGCTCGACGTGCCCCAGCTTTCCGAGCAAAAGGATTTGGAGATTCTGGCCGACGCAGCAGAAGGGTCTGAACAGCCGACCGGCGACGTGAACGAAAGCCCACGAAGGAAGAAGCCCAGATCTGACGTCAAGGGTAAGGGTATAAAATTGTCTGATGCAGGTTCGAGCGACGAGAAGGAGGAGAATTCGACAGCTGCCGGCGGCAACGATGAGGAAGAAGACGAAATTGAAGTCACCCACAACCTTCAAAAGACACCGAACACCAGAGCTTCGACGAAGAAACGTAAAGCTCCGACTCCGGCGACCACCAGCGTTTCCCCTCGCAAAATCGTGGTGCCCAAAACTGTGTGCTTCGACACACTTAAGCTGATGGGGGTGGAGGCCAAAGTGAGGGAGTACTTTGCGAACATTGGGTGGAGCCAGTTTTTGGAGTGGTCTGGGCAAATAAGCGATAAGGTGGTGAGAGAGTTTTTCAGAACTTTGGTGATCAAAGAGGACAAAGAGGAAGGAGTTACTGGCATTCAGTTTGAGATACTGGGAAGCAAGGTCAAAGCAAGCTGCACCGAACTGGACCTCAGTTTGGGGATGGTGACATTTGAGGAGTGGAAGTCAAAGGAGTACCAGGGGGCACTGAAGGCTTTGCCCGAGCGAACCAAGAGCGAGTTGAATGAGATCTGGAAGGTGTTGGGCAAAGGGGGGACGTTCATTGCACAAACCACTAAGGGGCATCAGTTGAAGGATGATGCGATGAGGGTTTGCCACAGGATCCTGGCTGTCAATTTCTTTGGCAAACAGGACACAAGCAATGCGATCTCCCAAATCGAGTTGGGGATGCTGTGGTGCATGGAGAAGAAGATCAGGCTCCACTTTGGGTCTTTTCTCTGTGCACCGATGAAGTGGTTGATCACCCACCCCATGCAGCGCCATTCCTTTGCCCAGTTCCCCATGGTGTATGCTGCGAAGATGGATTTGCTGGTAGGGAAGAAGGTGAACCTGATGAGCGAGGAGAAGTTTGACAAGGCCTGTTTCAAGAGGATGCATGATATCAAGGAGAGCAGTGATGGAGTCATAGTGTTTGATGACAACAAACCAGTGAAGGCAGAGAAGGTTGTGCCAGTTAGGGCAAAGGTTAAGAAGGAAGAGTTGAAGGAAGATGGCGCTGTGGATGAGCGCCTGGAGAGGATTGAGCAGAAGCTGGAAGAGCTCACCGGGATGATGAAGGCATACTTTGACCGCGACGGATTCAGGTACCCACCTGGACCCAGCTCTTAACTGACCCTCCCTTTGTTTTTAGTTTGTTTTATTTTTTTTATTATTTTTTATTTTATTTTCTGTTTACTGTTTGAGTCAAATAACTCGGGCGACGGGGTCGACCTCCCTGCTAACACACTTTGCCTACGCAAAGTGTGTGAGGGGGTAGGTGCGTCAACGTTAATTTAGAGTTATTGTTTGGTCGAGGCAGCCCCTACTGATCTTATTACTTTCACCCACTTTGCCTACGCAAAGTGTGTGAGGGGGGAGAGGAAAAGGGAAAACCTCTGTTTTATCGAGTCAGCATGATTATGTGAGTACTCAGGGCAATTAGAAGCATTTCATTTATACAGCAGTTCAAAATTTGTAGTTAAAAGCATGAAAATAGGGACGATGGAACTATACTAGGCAAACTGTGAGATTTGAGCCATACATTGATTGAAATTTCTTTCTTGAGAGAATCTGTTGTGATATTTATGATGCCTGACTTTGCCTATTTGCTGTGATAAGTAGTTTTGTTGAGTGGGGGTTATTGTATGATTAGGGCATTTTCTTTCAGTTTGACCATATGAACATTAATCCCTTGCTAGCCCCTTTGAGCCTATTGATTTTCTTTGTATACCAGTCTGGTACTTTGCCAATGAGCAACCAGACAGATATTGAGGGGCGGAGAGATTGATGTTGAAAAAAAAAAAAAAAAAAAAGAAGAAGAAAAAAAAGAAGAAAAAAAGAAGAGTAATAAATTGGTTGTGTGCTAAGGCCCGTAAGAAAAGGGGCAAAGTGGTAGAGAATAGGCTAGTCACTGAGCCCTCTACCCAAACTGTACCTACTCCTCAAAATCCACCCAAAGAGCCTACATTACAACCCAATCAAAGCCCCTATGATGAGACCCCCCACTTAGTCAGAATAACTTGATCAGCAAACTGTCAAATTTGGGCAAAGTAGATTCACAACAGAAAAAGAGTGACATTTTACCCATCCACTGAAAAGAGAGATACACTTGTGAGGGTGTGACCCCAAGCCCTAGTATAGACTCTTGACCGAATTTTTATGTTTCTAACTTGAATTTTGACTTGCCTGTATTTGCTTTGCCCATTTTATATTCTGTAATCATGCTAAAGTCCTTTGAGTCTCTATTTATTTTGTTTCCTCCTCAACCTTGATTTCTTTTTACTTTGGTCTTGAGTCCGGTGAGTCAAACCCCACGCTTGAGGACAAGCGTATTGCAAGTGTGTGCGGTTTGATGAGCCATTTTATTTGCTCATCTTGAGCCCCTTTTAGAGTCAGTTTGAGTCTGTTTATGTGTCTGGGAGGGCACAGTAGAGTGTTTGGTCAGGGTATGCAGGCAAACAGGTAACAGGTGGCGCACTGGGCAAAAGAGGCACGGAAAACCCCTTCTTTGGGCAAACAGCGATCTGGAGCGTGTAGTGACTGAGCAAAGATGGCCTAACAGGCAAGTCAAACCATTCAGGGTTGAGTCATGAAGCAGAAGACCCAAATCGACTACTAAGTACCGTGCCTGGTCCGTTCATCTGTGGAGGAGAAGAATACCTGAAGAGAGTTTGGGAAGCGGGTTGCCAGCGGGCAAAGTCAAAGGCGGCTGGAGCTAAAGATGGAAAGTACTTAGCGGCGCCTGGAAAAGGAAGCCCATGCAGCGGCCCATGCAACTGCGATTCCGCAACCCTAATTCGTGCCTATATAAGGAAGAGAAGCTGGAGAAGAGAAGGACACGCAATTTCGACCCCGTTCACGAAGCAACCGCCGGCGATCGAAGCTTGGAGATTTCCGGCCAAGTTGTTTTTTGTTTTGAAGTTGATCGAGCCTTCGGGCATTAAAACAATTTATTGCTTTATGTTTTTAGTACTTTGGTTTTGCTATTCCAGTTGAACTATTTCCGATTCCAGTTAATATGAATTTCAGTTTCAATTTCCAATTTATTTCTTGTTTTATTTCTTCACGTATGAGTAGCTAAACTCGCAGGGCGTCTGGGCAAAGGCTGATCGAAGGGGACTCTGGGCTAGGATAGAACCGTGAGGTTGATAGGGCTTTTAGTTAACTGCCTGGAGGTTTGTTCCCGATACATAGTTGAGGTTTAACCATATTCTTGCAGGTTTGGGCAGACTAATTTGGTCGTTAGGAAACCCTTACACTTTGAGATACCAGCGATTGATAAACCGAGTATTCCGCGTTAGATGTACTACGGGCATAGCGCTAGAACGTGTTGGAGTTGCGGTCGTATGATTCGGATTACCGGACATGCTATTGGCCGAATTGGGTTCGTCGAGAGAGTAATGCGAGTTTGGGCAAACTAGATCCATGCGACCACATAGGTATCGAATTGTCTAGGTTCAGGGGATTAGGCATAAGTATACCTTGCCTTTTCTTTACCCAGTAAGGACGGATTGGGGTGGGGTGACTGTAGGCGTGACTTAATAGGACTGCTTTCACTTTGTTCGACATCCTATAACCGATTGACAAACCATCAGTTAAAACCATTAGTGCCAGGGATCGGTAGTTTGCCCAGAGAACCCAGAGAGAAGCCAAAGCCCAGAAGCCTACTTTCCTTTATTTGATTTCAGTTTGATTAATTGTTTTCTGTTTCAGTTTGGTCAAAGTGTTTAGTTTATTATTTCTGCATGTTAGTTTGGGTAAATTAGTTTAATTGTTTCTGTTAGTTAGTAGTTTGATTAAACGCTGTGACTCAGCAACCAAACTTAAAACCTTTTTATTGTGACACTATTTGGGCAAAGCCGAGATTAACTAAATTGCAATTGCTTCCTCGTGGGATCGACCCTATACTTATCACTTGCTATCTTGTGTTGAGTTTAGGAACTTTATAAATTTATTTTGGCCGCGTTAGCTTCCACGACAAAGTTTTCGCGTCGTCAGCCCGCTACCAAGCACAACCTAAGGAAGAACATCTTGCTGCCGTAAAGCGTATCCTTAGATATGTTGCCGGGTCTACCAATCTTGGCTTATGGTATACTAAAGAAACTTCTTCTTATCTTGTTGGTTTTGCAGATGCTGATTGGGGGGGTGACAATGATGAAAGAAAGAGCACTAGTGGTGGGTGCTGCCTATTGGGAAACAACTTGGTCTCATGGCACAGCAAGAAACAAAATTGCATTGCCCTCTCTACTGCGGAGTCGGAATATGTGGCTGCGGGTAGCTGCTGCACCCAACTGTTATGGCTACAACAAATGCTTGTGGATTATCAAATCGAGAGCACACCACTAACCTTGTTTTGTGACAACGAGAGTGCTATAAAGATAAGTCAGAATCCAGTACAACATTCAAAGACCAAGCACATTGACATCCGACACCATTTCATTCGAGACTTGGTTGAACGGGGTAAGGTTGTAATGGAACATGTTCCTACCGAGAAACAACTCTCAGACTTCTTCACCAAACCACTTGCTTCGGAAAGATTTTTGTTTCTAAGGAACTCTCTCTGCATGGCTGCTTTTTGAAGGGTAGTAGGCCGCAAATGGCTACCTCCACCCACAGCCGTTTATTTTGTCAATGGAACCATGAGGTAGAGCAAGGTGAGGTTTGTAGTTGACAGTTGCAAAGTGACGTAGTATTTGGACGTACTGTTCTTTAAATATATACATAAGCAATTCGATGGAGTAGACTTAGTCTGCTCTTCGTCTAGCAGGAAAAGTCGGCCTAAAAGATTTCCTCGATGGACTCGAGTCTTGGATGACTAAGTCTTCGGGCAATTGCAAAAGACATGGCCTTATACATATAATGATGAAAACAAAAAAATATATGGAAACATCATCTATAACACCCTCATTATGGGTATTAACAAACCTGTTACACGCTTGAAAAGGCACGTGACTTGGTCGTGGTTACACGCTGAACTGGCCAAAATAGCAATACCGTCCATAAAGCACTGTCACTCTACCTCCAATATCTCTACTTAATGTTCTTTCCAGCGATTTTGATTCACTGTGTGGTGGGACGTTTGTCCACCTTGTGTGTGCTTATTATGCCTTTAACTGAATTTAATTTTTATCTGTAGAGTTCCTCTGATCACCGAAGTATGCCTGTTCTACCTGGAAGCGCTTCTTTAGGCTTTGTTGGTTAAGATAATTTTTGTGAATTTTGAAATCTAGGTATTTCTGTGTAGGTCTATGTGTAATTACACCTGCTCTACGTGTATGACTTTGAGTTCTCATGATAACCTGTCTGTCTCACGCGCTACTCTTTGTATTTTGTACTCTTTACTGACCTTGTGCTAAGTTTTGTTGTCCTACCCACAAGGAACCGTGGTGTGCGTGCTTCGTTTTGTCATTATTACCTGTGCAGATTTGCTAAATTGAATGAAGCCTCCCTGGTCAACGCTCGGTCATATCTCCAATACTCCTCGCCTTTGCGTTTGGCCGTCTATTATTCACGGGTTTTTGAAATTACAAATTTTTGTACATCTTTTCTTGTTCTTCCCTAACCCACTACTGTTATTCGTATTTCTTTTTGAGTTTCATTTTGCAGGTATACGGTTGACCCTGCTATACCTACTCCACCTCTGTTTTCTTTTCTCCACGTCTGTCTACCTGGGCCACGTCCCACGCATTGGTGTGTATCTGCTCCCTCGACGCTGATTAATTCTTCTATACGTGGCTTCTTATGGGCCACAGAATTCAAACCGCTACAGTTCCCCTATAAATACCCCCTCGCCCCAAACACATAGTACACCTATCACTACGTGTTTTCGAGAGCAAAATCGTTTCTTCAAGCTGTTCTTGTTGTCTGCGCAGAGATTCATATTGTCTACCCAGGATTTTTACTCTTCTCTCTACGCCTCTCCCATACACCCACGCATCACTAATCATGTCTACCTTTGAAACTCCTGAATTTTATGCTGCCCAAATCGTTGAACTCAACGCCCAGCTGGCCGTTCTTGAAAAACAATTCGACGAGGAAGAGGACTTCTCCAAGGCAGAACCAATCGGGGTTCAAATCTCTGATCTACGCAAAGTAATCACTGAACACAAAAGAAATAAATTTATGGCTGAAAAGGAAATTGCACGCATAGCCCAAGAGAAAAAGGCTGAGGAAGAAAGGCTCGAGGCTCTACGGTTAGAAAAATTGAAACAAGAAGAGGAAGAACGTAGAGCAAAGGAAGAGCAGAGAAAAAGGGATGAAGAGGCACGTATTGCCGAGGAAGAGAGAAAACGAAAAGAACAAGAGGAGGCAGAACGCATAGCAGAGGAAGAAAGAAAAAGAAAAGAACAGGAAGAGGCTGAACGTATTGCCAATGAACAGAAAAAGAAGGCTGATGAAGATGCTCTACGCATACGTGGGGAAAAAGAAAAATCTGATAAGGCAGCGGCTGACCATAGAGCCCGCATGGAACAGAAACGGCTTGATGAAGCCAACGCTCTTGTAGCTCACACTCTTTCACCGCAGACCCAGGTGATTGAACACCCCGCTGCCCGCACACCCACTCCTGATAGCCCTATTGTTACTGTCTCGCCTACTGGGTCCCCCGTCCATCAGCCCACTGACACTACAGTGGTTCTACGTGATTCCACGCCGCCATTCGTGGAGGAGGAACGTAAGGTTGCCTCTAATTTAATTGTAAGAGCCTCGCCAACACGGGTTGTTGGACCTGGATTCTCTGATAACTTCCACACAGAACTGGCGGCCATACGTTACGAATTCTTGCAGGCCCAGGACGTAAACTCTGAGCGTTACTATGGGCAGAGTAAGTGGGTCAAACGTGGGCTGGAGGCCTTTATGCGTGAGATGCACTTGGCCGATTCCATTAATTTCGACGTGGACTACAGTTTGTTTGTCCACCGAGTATTTTTCGCCCACGTAGACCGGGCGTTCGGGACCCCTGGCTCTGAGTCCTACGGGAAGGTGGTTCTCCGTGGAACAGAATATGACTTTAGCCCCCGTACTATCAACAAATTGTTTCGTCGTTCGCGGATCCAAGCAACTTGGGAAGAGCCGTCTACGAACCACCCCGACAGTATGATGATGGGATTTATTCTCACCGGTGGTCTTGTCTCTACGGACCAGCCGCCCATTTCAAAACTCACACATTTCTTCTCCCACCTCAACCGCGTCGTTGCCAATAACTGGATCCCCACGTCCAACACGGGCGTGCTTCACGCTGACGCCCTTCACTTGATGTATAAGTTGAGCAGGGGAATCCAGGTGGACCTGGGGCAGGTTGTGTTCAATAAAATCAAGTCATACGGTGAAATGACTGACACTCAGATTCAAAGTGCCAAGCTGCCATGCCCACATCTGATCAGCACTATTTTACAAAGTCAGGGGTTCAGGTACAGGAAGACTGATGCTCCGTTGACCAAGATCATTGGGTTTCGTTTTGATTGTGCGTATGAGCACAAAAGCAAGGTGAAGGATCTACCCTGGCGTAGACTTGGGAACATTGAAGCAGATCGTGCTCTGTTCAACGCTGGCCCGGCGCTTCCTCTGCATCCACACCAAAACCAAAAACGTGGCCACTCCAAGTCTTCCCGTTGTACGCAGCGGCTATTGCAAAAAGAACTGGACTCTTCGTCTGATGAGGCTGATTCTTCGGAGGACGAGTTATATTTGTGTCAGCCGAGCACGCTTCTACGTGACTTTGAACGTTTGAATTATATAATTGATATGAGTTCCGGCCTGTGTGGTCATATGCATAACAAGGCACGTAGAGCGGCCCGTCTAGGGGGAGATGGGTCGTCCTACGAAGATCTCGGACCGTTGAAGGTGTTACATGCACGTTTAGCTGCTGTGAATGAATTGATTGAGGAACAGATGGAAGCCTCAAGGAATGCCGCTGACCGTCCAGCCAGCAAGAGTGACAAGAAAAATTTAAAAAGAAAAGTTGAAGTGGTGGACGTTGATCAGGATGATGACGAAATGATGAATGAGGAAGAAGTGTTACGCGCGGAGCGTAAGAGAAGGAGAACTGAAGCTGCCATTGGGCACAGTGACTTGGTTAAAGAAGATGATGGTACGGTGAGGGAGGTAGATGAAGTGAAGAAGAAGGAGAAAGCCAAGGGAGCTGGCTCTTCGGGCTCTGGGACTGCTGCCAAAGGAAAAATGAGTGGGTCTACGGGGATCCTTAAATCTGGTGCTGCAAAATCTAAAGTGACTGGCCCTACGGTTCCCAAAGTCACTTTTATTAATTTTGGTGCCCCCAAGAATGTGATGAAGCGTGGACCAGGAGCTGGCAAAGACGTATCCCTTCTTACCCCTGATATGTTCAAAGATAGTCTGGATGTTGCACGCAGGCCCCTACGGCTTTCACCCATCAGAGAAAAGAAAAAGGGAACAGCTCAACGTAGGAAACAGATGGCTACCAAGACACCTGTCAAATCCAGGAGGCAGATTATTGACGAGCCAACCGACGACGAAGAAGAACAGGAGTACGAAGAGGAAGAGTTCTCTGATCCTGACAACACTCGTGATCTGCGTCAACATACACCCACACTGGACTCAGACGAGGAAGGAGCAAATGAAGATTAAATTCTTCATATCAAGTGTTTTCCTATCTCTATCCTACCCATGAACAATATTTATTTTCTGTTGTTTTTCATAACTCTGATCTACTCTGTTTTGATACTCATGTTTTTCTGTTTTGATCATTTTGAGTTATCTTATTTTGCTATCTCTGCTTCTTATTCGTATGAATGATTATTTTCTATGCTTCACTGCTCGCATGATTAATTATATGCATGTTTGTCACACGTTTACTTTTTGAGTATGATACTTGTTTGAGGGGGAGTTGCTCTACGAACCCCACTTATGAAGTTGACTCAAAAAGGGGGAGATTGTTAGTGTGTAGTTCTTTGTAGTTCAACATAGAACCATGTTGTTCTTGCTTGAACTACGTTGAACTATACACTATTGTTTTGTAGTAACTTCATGTGATTTGTTTGTTTGTTTTAATTGATTAAATTCACACAAGTCTGCTAGGTATGAGTAGTGCTAACTGGAAAATACAAGTGGTTCTTCCTGGAGCCACGATATGCAAGCGTACTCAGAGTTGGACTAGCGGACTTGGCGATACAAACAACATGGAGTTCTCTGTGTGCACAACTGTGAATGACCCACGTAGTTCTATGTATATCAGTGTGGTCCTCGAATTCACTGTTGCACCACCAACAAGAGAGTTCAAGTTCTATTGTATAAAGATCTTGAATCAGTGCTAACACATTGATGGACACGGAGCAAGCACAGATAGACATGGGGCTGAGGGAATGACTGCTAAGGAATGAAGTCAGCCACGGGTGCGACTAGAAGACTTCGCTAGAAGAATTCAAGTCAAAGAAGAAAATACGAAGTAATCTAACTGTGCATGCAACAAGCTCGAAGCGCGAACACATGCTAATGTGGCAGCGGGTAGAGCTACGTTCATCAAATACGGAACAATGGAATATTCGTTGGAGATGCCTTGGGCTCGGTTGTTCCATTGGGCCGTCATGGGCTTGGCCCATTAAGCGTGAATTCCGGAAACCCTACTTTTTGATGCCTATAAATAGTGGGTTGTTGGAATTCATTCATGACACTTTTGATTAGACATATTCTAGAGAGAGAATTATTGTAGACCGAGAGACTTCGCTAGAAAGCTCCGGTCATACCCTCTATTTAGTCTTAGTAGTACTCTTCGCTAGAATAGTTCTACCTAGACTTAGTTTTTGGTCGTGTGACCTTTCTACAAGATTCGCTAGAATTTTGTAGATGTTTTTTTGTAAAGTGGTTCCACCCATTACAAGATCAATACAAGTTTTTTTTTATAGAATCTCAAATTGTGTTAAGTAATTGTACTCTACTCCTTACTACTTCTCAGTAGGTATATCTAAGTACAATATACACAATTTCACCTCCAAAACCCCAGTCACAGGGAAAACAGATTTAAACAATCAACGGTAAAAATCACAAACTCTAGTCGCTTAAGGTTGTTGAAGATGTTTTTTTCCCGTAGCAATGCATCCATCCTGAGAATGAAAAATTACTAGTGAAAAAACAAACAAAGATTAAAAAAGTGATGGAAGCAATTCATACCTGGTAAAGATTTCCAACATTATTCAAAACTAGCGTTTTGAGACAATTAAACAGGCTAATTATTTATAAATTATATTGTGGATTATGGAAATAATTATAATAGGAAATCACAAATTTTAAGTTATGGAAAACATATAATCCGATGATATAAATCACAATTTAAAATTCATAATTAATAATGAAATATCCACGTCATTAAGAATTGCAAGCTTTATAAATGCCACGTAGACATGGGAAAGTTTTCTCTTGCCAAGTAGTGTGAACATGCTCATTTTTTGTAGTGTAATTTTTTGTGTTCACATTGTGGATCAACAAAGTCTGGAATTATATATTATACTAGTATCAATGCCCGTGATTTATTTGTTTGAAATAATCTAAAATTTTATTTAATCTCCAATTATTAATGGATTAACAAATTATTTTATTTAATAATCGAACTCTCACTTAAATTTGTAAATTCGTATTAATCTCATTATTAACCGTTATCTCAATTATGAAAATTTTATTATTTTCAAAGACTACGCATGTTTGATGTAATTTATATTATGTAAGCTTCTTGGAGCATAGCCGAGTGGAAAAGTCTGTGATGATGTTGGTGTAATTACCCGACGACGCAGAGTTCGAATCTCGTATATGACAAATTTACATTTAAATATTATGAAGTTAGTCATTGGATGAGACCTATTGGCTCTCTTCCACATGTGTCTGCTACTCGGGCGCATCCCTCAATTTACATTCTACCCGATCGAGGAGCCTCTGATCTGGTGGAAGATGAGTTTCTCGTCTCTGCATTCGAATCTCGTATATGACAAATTTTCATTGAAATATTATGAAGTTAGTCATTGGATGAGACCTATTGGCTCTCTCCCACATGTGTCTGCTACTCGGGCGTATCCCTCGATTTACATCCTACCCGATCGAGGAGCCTCTGATCTGGTGTAAGAGGAGTTGCTCGTCTCTGCATTCGAATCTCGTATATAACAAATTTTCATTGAAATATTATGAAGTTAGTCATTGGATGAGACCTATTGGCTCTCTCCCACATGTGTCTGCTACTCGGGCGCATCCCTCGATTTACATCCTACCCGATCGAGGATATGGTGGAAGAGGAGTTTCTCGTCTCATCCTACCCGATCTCTCTCCCACATGTGTCTGTTATTCGGGCGCATCCCTCGATTTACATCCTACCCGATCGAGGAGTCTCTGATCTGGTGGAAGAGGAGTTTCTCGTCTCATTCTACCCGATCGAGGAGCCTCTGATCTGGTGGAAGAGGAGTTTCTCGTCTCTGCATTTCTCTAGTGTCAAACGCATCCAATAAATACATAAAACCGTTGGGGGAAAATCCAAATAAATGGAAAATAAAAATTATAAAGCTGAAAAATAAATAGAAATATAAAAAAAAATGAATTATTTGGTGAACATGAAGGAGATGAGATGGGAGAAATGCAATTATATTAATATAATTTATGTTAACCTACAAAACAAATTTAACATAACTGAATTAGGGATAAACTAAAAATTAAAAAAAAATCTAGTCGAACATAATTAATAACTCGACAATTTGATTATGGAATCTCCAAAGAAATCATAATTAATAAATAAAATTAAAAAAATCGAGGAAAAAAAATGAATGAATAGAAGAACGTATACATGTAAATCGATTATTTTTAGAAAAATAAAAAAAGACCTAATTTAATTTCAATTAATAAAAAAAAATTGAGAAAAGAAATAAAAATTTATATATTTAAGATGATGATTAATTATTATTACAAAAAATATATAATTTCAAACTAATATTTAAAATTTATATATAATAATTTAAATATGCTTAATAATATTACTATTTATAATTTATATTATTTTTATTTATAATTTATAGTGTGAACACAACATTATTATTGCTTTGGCATTAGTAGATCTTGAAATTATATATGTATAGATAGATATAGATAAAATATAAATTATAAATAGTAATATAATTATGCATATTTAAATTATTATATATAAATTTTAAATAGTAATTTGAAATTATATATTTTTGGTAATAATAATTAATCTATCATCTTAAATATATACATTTTTATTTTTTTCTCAAAATTCTTTTTTATTCCATACTATTCTCTTCCTGTCAGAGGCTTCGATGCTCACTTCCTCTAGATGTTGATCTCATCCGCATTCCGTTTTTTCTCTCTCGTGGGTCAGGGTTTTCCATAATAACTCAGCGACTTCCTCATCATCGTTGTGATTTAGACGATATGCACATAAATGTATCTCGGACGAAAAATACGAAGCAAAGCATTGAATTAATGTGCAAGTCCAGTAAGGGAATCAGTACAGAGTTTAAGGATATCGAGATTCAAGTGTTCCACCACAACCGGGTGGTCGTTGAAATCCCATTCAATCTGATTTATCTTGAATTTCAAAGTCTCAGCTGATAGAGTCAGTGAGATTTGAGATTGACTTAATGCCTTGACCATCTCAAACAACTTAACGATCCTCGGTTGTGAGATAAAATGTAGCAGATGGCAAATAACTGCTGGAAAACTCAAAATAGAGTATGTTTGGGACCTCGACAACAACCCTGTTGATCGGACTCGGTGATTGAATAATTAGGCGCTTCATCGAACAACTAGATAGCTTGATTAAATGTGAAATATATAATATTAAGTAGGAATTTATAATTTATATATATTTTCAGTATATAATTATTGTGATATGTCATATGTGTAACAACTTTGTGTACATTGAAATAACTATCCTAGTATTGTAATTAAATGTGCAATAATTATTAACTAAGTATCTTACATTGAAATAATATCTTCGTATATACTACTGTGATATGTACAGTATAACAATTTTGCTACTTTGAAAATACTGTTTTAGTATTGTAATTAAATGTGAAATATTTAGTAACTAACAAATAACAAAAAAGTAACAATTGAGTGGAGATGCTCTAACAAAAAAACTTCTTTATCAGTGGAGATGCTCTAACAAAAAAACTTCTAAATTTCATTTCAGTGGAGATGCTCTAACAAAAAAGTAACAATTGACTTTTCTTTATCTTATCTTTCAATTGAATGGTCTGAAACTCACATCTTAATTTAAAAAACAAAAACTAAAAAAACAACGTCCGATATACTACACCAAAATCATATTCTCAGAGTTTCATCATTGGAAAACCATGGCAGCTTATGCATCCTTGATTTCTCTGATGCAAGTCATTGATGATCTCGAACATCATCCTTCCCCTCCGATTTCTCTCGACAAACAACTAGTCGACTCCATCACTCAACGCATCACATACTTTGAAGAATTTCTCCATTCCTACATTAGTACTTGTTCTGTTGACGACGATGATGAAGAAGTTGCAGATCCATTGGAGATGCGTATTGCAGGTGCAGCTTTCGCAGCCGAAGATGCTATTGAGTATCATATTGTGGACTGTATCAAAAAGAAAAAGAATAAAAAAAAGGCAAACGATCATAAAATGGCCAAATCCCTCAACCGATGCTATGGCATCCTGCAAAGTGTGATTGAAGAGATGGATTCCATCAAAAAAGTTGTGGTCGATACACAGAAGAAGAAGAAGGTGCCACTGGTCCATGATCAATTGGGCACGACAAATGCCACTGCATCCGTTGCTGATCGAAGTGAAACCTTGGTGGGGTCCGATGGCATCTTGATCGAAATCATGGAAAAGCTTATCGAAGGTAAGACCTTTCAGGTCATCTCGATCGTGGGAATGGGCGGTATAGGTAAGACCTTTCTCGCCAAAACTATTTACGCTAAGCCACGTATTAAGGACCGTTTTGATATCTGTGCTTGGGTTACGATTTCTCAAAACTACGACACCCGAGAAATACTCTGTGAGCTTCTCTTTCAAGCCACTAACACCCACAAGGAACAACAGAGTGTAGATGAATTGGGATTGGAGCTCCATAAATATTTATTTGGCAGAAGGTTTTTGATCGTGATGGATGATATGTGGAGTATCGATTCGTGGGATCAGATAAAACGCTTCTTTCCTAACAACGGTAACGGCAGTCGAGTGCTGGTGACGACCAGACTATCGCAATTGAGTTCGCAATTTACAACTGATTATAGTCTGAGTATGAGTTTCCTAGATAAGGCTAGCAGTTGGGATATGTTCTCTAAAACAGTCTTTGGTGAGAACAGGAGGAAATTGGAGAGAAGATTGTGGACAATTGCCGAGGTCTTCCTTTAACAATATCAGTGGTGGGAGGTCTTCTGAAAACTATGGACGGCACTCGTGCATCTTGGGAATCAATACGAGACAACTTCACCTCGGTGGTTAATATGAGGAACGATAAACATTGTTTGAGATTGTTGAAGCTGAGCTATAATCATTTGACTGTATACTTAAAACCTTGTTTTTTATACATGGGAGTGTTTAAGGAGGACGAAAGGATTTGTGTCTCTACGCTTGTCCTGCAATGGGTTTCCGAAGGATTTCTTAAACCAACGGAAGGCGAAGCCTTGGAGATTACCGGTAGAGGTTTCTTACAGGAACTCGTCGGAAGGAACAAGTACGCACCGAACAGTAGCTGCTGCTTCATTATCTGTTGGCTCTGAGGGTTTCGAGTTCACTGATTCATACCGGTTTGACTTGTAGGAACTGAATGATTATTGGTTTATACATTTCACACCCTCAACTTTCTCATATGTACAAGTAACTCCTTTTTTAGTACGTCAACATACTGTATCTCAGAATCTTGGGGGAGAAATCGGAATATCTCATAATCTTGGGGTGAAAAAACAGTAAAATTCATAACCAAATTGAGGTTTATGCATTTATGAGAAATTGGAATATCTCATAATCTTGGGGTCAACATTTATGCATTCACAAGTCACAACAGAGGTTTTCACAAATTGAGGCATCACATAAACTGCATTGATGATTATAATCAACAGCAACTCCAACAGCAAAGTCTTATTCATAGCAATGAGTCGAATCGGTTACAATATAACCATCCGAACTCCAACAGCAAAGTCTTCTTCACAGCAAAAAGTCGAATCGTGATAACAAACAGAGGCACAACAATACAACAAAGTGTTCCAGAAACAACTTAAACAGAATGATAAAAACGAAGCATTTATTCAAGTACATGATACATTGCACAGAGTCAAAACAAGTCTTTCCCCAGGATAAGCCTTTGCAACTGCACATAACAAAACTCGATTAGTTCTTAAGAAACAAAGCATCTAAAGCTTTTTAAGTACATAAAAGATTCAGAAGCATTTACTTACACGTCAAACAGTAGATTCATCAGAAGGAAAAATAGATAGCTTGAACCCACCGACAACTGCATTTTGCTCCCCCGTCTTCTCCTTTATCATATCACGGATTTTCTTGGCAGACTCGGCTGCAAATTTTGAACGGTACAAATTCAACCACCGGAAGCTAGGTATGTCGGCAAACCCGATCGGAATCTCATTCAAATTTTCACAGTTTATCAGCTCAAGCCGCCTTAGTCTCGGGAAATGATGTCCCGAAGCCACCCACATGATTAGATTCGTCCTCCCCATGTGCAGAACCTCAAGACGGCGAAAGCCCCCATCAATCATTTCCCAGCTCTTCCCCATGAATGCCTTATCTTTCAACTTGAGTACCTCCAGATTATCAAGCAATCCAAGGATAGACATTTGACTCCAGTCAAGAAAAGTCTCTGCCAAAGTCAAACTCTTGAGTTTTGGGGGAAACTTATAATGCTGAGGGAGTCCAGACAAGTGGCCTTCTGAAGGCGGAGTAGGAAAAACGTCGTTTATTAGCTTCAACTTCTCAAGACTACTTAGTTTCACCAGACTCTCGAAGGACCCACTCTTGCCTTCTAGAAGCAAGGATAAACGCCCGCGGATGCCTAATCTTCTGAGGTTGCGGGCTCGGTTGAAAACATCTTCTGTGCAACTTTGGGGAGAGATTGTGCCAAGGGTTTGTAGCTTCTCGCCTTCTTTACCAATTTTACCCGACTTGGGCAGACTGGCTGATGCGTTTGTCTTCAAATGCCTTAATTTGACAATCTTCCAAATATCTGCCTTTATATCAAGAGTGCGACATACCGTGTCGACTATGAGTGTTTGTAAATTCCAAAGCTTGGAGAAGTGCGCTGGGAGAACATCTAAAGTGAAGGAGAGCGCGATGTACCGCAAATGAACCAATTGGTAAATGTCTTTAGGGATTTTAGGGAACTTGACAGGGCTTACTTCTAAAACTCGAAGGAGTTTAAAGGCAGCAGGGATATCTGAGACATTCTCTTTGGGTAAAGGGATTTCCTCTTTAGAGAAACAAGCGAAAGAGCGAACGCGGGGCCCATAGGGTTTAGGTTTTGAAGGATCAAAAAATGTCAAGACGTTGGTGTGGATACAGAGACGACGATATTTATGTACTTCAGAAATCGGAGGTTCGAAACCCGGATTGCCAGACTTCTTGATTTCTTGGAGGAAATTCTCTCTATCTTTTCCGGCTTCGGTTTTGCAAAATTCACGGAGCATGTCATGGATACGGCATGTCTTGGCTCTACCATTGGATTTCTTCTTGTCCACCCTAACCAAGTTCCGATTGATGAGATCATCCAAATAGCTCTCTGCAGTCTCCTCAAGGCTGCCACTTTCCTTTTGCTGTATGAAGCCCTCGGCAATCCACATTCTTACCAATTTCCACACGGGAATCTCAAAATCTTCCGGAAATATACCAAAATAGAGAAAGCATGCCCTGAGGTGATGAGGAAGTTTATCGTAGCTCAATGCTATGATCTTCTCCATACGCTTCTCTGGGTCCTCCTCGTTGAGATACGCATTCACATTTTCCGAAACTTTCTTCCAGGCGTTCTTCATGCTCACCTCATCCGACACCAAAAACTTTTTGACGAGAATGCCCCCAATGACAACTATCGCGAGTGGCAGCCCTCGGCACTGCCTCACAATTAGGTTCCCGAGGGTTTCCAAATCCTGATGAGGGCATTCGGGCTTACCGAAAACCTCCAACTTTAGAAGCAACCAGCTCTCTTGGGGAGTCAAGAAACGCAACATGTGGGGATTTCTGACCCGATTGGCATAGCGAGCCACCTCCTCATTGCGGCTAGTGATCAAGATTTTTCCCTTGTTATTGTTCTTAGGGAAAGCAATGTGTAGCTTCTCCCAATCCTCGGCCGTCCACACGTCGTCCATGACTATCAAAAACTTTTTATCCTTTAGATGGGAGGAAACGAGATCAGCCAAGGCTTGATCACTTTTGCGATAGATGTCATCTGTGATGTTGCGAGTGAACTCTCGTAGAATGGTGATGAAGATGTCCTTTTTTGTGAACTCTTGAGAAACGTAGACCCATATGCGGGTGGGGAATTCGTATTGGATTTGCGGGTCCCAAAAGATTTTCCCCGTGAGAGTTGTTTTGCCGAGGCCGGGCATTCCAATAATGGAGATGACATCAAGCTGCTCTGTTTCTTCTTTGAGGTATCCTGTTATTTTTAACGCCTCGTCTTCGAACCCGACCACGTTTTGTTGCCTTACTATGGGAGCCTGTTATCACAATCAAGTAAGAAGTTTGATCTTTGACCATAAAGCCCTAAATCAGGAAAAATCGAATCTAAGTAAGTCAGAAAAAATCGAAAAGAGGGGAAATAGACCTCAAAATCATCGGAGGCTCCCCGATCTCCAACAGTAAGACTAGCGAAGTCCATCTTGCTCTTATCGCCGTAGATGTCTCTGACCTTAGCCCCGACGCACTCGACATCATTGGCGATGGTGAGAAGCTTGGCCGGCTTATGGAAAGCTCTAGAGAAGTATTCTTCAATTTTATTGGACTTGCTCTCGGTCGCTTGGGTGACGAAGGCGTCGATGATGTCCTCCGCCTCGTAAACGACGTCGCGTATCTGCGCGACGAGCTCGCGGAGGCTCTCGTCCTTCCGGCGCTTCTTGGTCGAGTCCCTGAGGAAGGCGTTGAAGAGGCGCATGTCCTTTTCGAGGCTCTCGACCTGATTCTTGACATTGCTGATGAGGTGGACCTGATGGAGGAGGAGCTCCTGGAGGTTGCTCAGCAGGAACTCCACGGCGGCGTCCGCCATTATTGGCGAGCCTTTTTTTTCTCTTTCTAAAAAAGTGTGTTCAAGTGGATGGAGATGTGTGGGTTTTGTCCAATTTTATCACTCTTTTTAGAAATTACTAAATTCATTTTAAATTTTAATTTAATGCATGTGTTCTTCCCATCCAAATCCAAATCCAAATGTATAAAATAAAACAATTAATCTTAATTTAAAAATATATAAGTATATTACTAATCTTGTGATAAAAAAATTATTACTAAAATAAATTTTTTATTTATTAATTCTAGCCAGAAAATAATCTGTTTATTAATAGTTACCGGCTCCACTCGCGATGGCATCAATGCGTACAGGTACAGCTACCCCCGATAGATACATAAGAGCATGTACATTGGTGAGTTCATTTGCATAAATATATTCAGTTTGAACTCGATTAACTGAACTGGTACCATTGTAGGGATGGGTTCATTTTGTATACCCCTCTTCAACCCACCCCACCAACTGAACCCAGTTCAAAGGTATGAAACTGGAGTTTTTATTTTATTTTTCAACCTGACACGCCACATGTCGCTGGCTAATTGGCCAGCGACTGGCGAGTGAACTTCACGCCTAAAGTGGGCGTGTCAAGGCTTTTTTGCTGCAGCAAAAAGCTGCAGCCCACCATCACATACATATATTTATTTATATTTATATTTATACTTTATATACTATAATTGATTTTATAATATAAAATTAAGCATTAATTTAAATTAATTATTGTTTTAATTTACAAAATTATAAGTTTAGAAAATTTTGTATAAAAATTAGTAATATAAAAATAAATTAAAATGTAAATTTTTTAAAATTTTAAATTATTTCAAACAAAAAATGTCTAATTCAGAAAATTTATCTAGCTCCGACACAAATAATGATTCCAACACAGACGTTGAGTCTGAGGATTCACCCGGTGAAGAGATGATGTTAAGGCTTCTTAAATATATAGAAGATGATATCGCCAACAACAATCGCATTGCCAGAAGAAGGTTCATCGAGAGAAATCGTGAAGAGGGTCATTCTAGACTCTACCACGATTATTTCTCTCAAAGCCCGGTGTATCCAGACCACATGTTCCGAAGAAGATTTCGGATGCGAAGAGATTTATTCTTGAGGGTCGTGACCAGTCTGGAGAACCACTCACCATACTTTCAGCAAATTCCCGATGCAGCCAAAAGACAGAGTTTGACTCCCTTACAAAAATGTACTGCTGCGATCCGGCAATTGGCTTACGGAGTCCCTGCTGATAACCTCGACGAATACCTACGTATGGGTAATTCTACTGCTGTTAAATGTCTTTTTGAATTTTGCAAGAACGTGGTAGAAGTATTTGGTGATCAATATTTGAGAAGACCTGATGACAATGATGTTCAACGTCTTCTACAACTTCACGAGTCCAAACACGGATTCCCAGGTATGTTGGGTAGTCTTGATTGCATGCATTGGAAGTGGAAAAATTGTCCTGTTGCTTGGAAAGGTCAATTTACCAGAGGTCATGGGTCACCGACGATTGTACTTGAAGCAGTCGCGTCCCAAGACCTATGGATATGGCATGCATTTTTTGGAGTTGCAGGCTCTCGTAATGATATTAATGTCCTAAACGAGTCTCCTTTGTTCAACAATGTTCTGTTGGGGCAAGCACCGGTTATCCATTATACTGTGAATGGTGCACAATATAATCATGGGTATTATTTAACCGATGGTATCTATCCAGAATGGTCTACTTTTGTAAAAGCTTTTTCATGTCCCCAAGACCCAAAAAGGAAATTATTCAAGGAAAGACAAGAATCTGCTAGGAAAGATGTTGAACGAGCATTTGGTGTTCTCCAAGCACGATGGGCAATTGTCAGGGGTCCAGCTCGATTTTGGTACAGAAAAAAGTTGAAGTTGATAATGTTAACTTGCATTATTTTACACAACATGATCGTTGAAAATGAAGGAGAAATGGTTATGCATTGGAATACTGATGAAGTTGATACTCCAACACAAGTAATGCAAGGTGCTACGCCGGATTTTCAAGCGTATCTTCAAAGAAATACTGAGCTTCATTCAAATCCGGTTCATCATCAACTTCGTGCCGATTTAGTAGAACATATTTGGGCACAATCCAATAATGTTATTTAAACTATGATGTGTTATTTCAAATTTTTTTATATTTAATCTATGAAGTGTTTTTTCAATTTATTTTCATCTTCAATTTGTTTTGTTCTATGCATTTTAAAATTTATGAAAATTTATTTTAATTTAAAATAATTATTACATAATAAAAAAATTACAAAGATAGAAAATTTTAAATTATTGTATTATATTTAATTATTATATAGGTAAAAATTATTGAAATATAAGTTTTTTATTATAAAAATTAGAAAAAATGTGAATTTTTTAATGAAATTTAATATAAAGTATGAAATAATAATAGTGGGACCCATACCATTTAGTTCAAACTGAATCAACCAATGTGGGTGTAAAAATAAGTAGTTCAGTTAAGTAAATAGTAATTGAAAAGTGACATAAAGTTGTAAGAAAAAATGATTAGGTGGGGGTTGGTGGGTATGAACCCACCAACCAATGTAAGTGCTCTAACAATACTACTGTATTATCACTTTTGCATCTGACAATTAATTAAGATGTCAAAATTCTTGGTGTGAAACGAATTTTCTTTCACACATATTTACTGAATTTTCTTTCACACATATTTCAATTCTTTTAATTATACGAGATTCCTTATTTTGACTTCTTCAAATTAAGACCACTTGGGGGTAATTTGAAAGATATTTACTTGCAGGTGATATTTCATAGGAGCATCTTTCCAACTCATTTTTTGGGAATTATTCAATAATTTCCACATTATTCTGATAAAGCAACGCAAAAAGAGGGGTTGTGGGCCAAGGAATAAGTGAGTTGGCAAGTTGGCCAGCCCGTGCGGGCAGAAAAAATATATTTATTTAGTAAATGTTATTTTTCATACATAATTAATAAAATAAAAAATAAAAAAAATTATATCAATATTTTTTATTTTGCAACCTCTATAAATAAAGACTATGTTTGTTTCATTTGGATAACAACTTATTTTTGCTATTTTTTATTTTTTCTTCATTTTAATTTAGTTAGAGTATTAGTTTTTCGGTTGGAGTCAAATTACCTTAAACTAATTTTGAGTTCGAAAATTACTGTAAACTTAAAATAAAACTTATTTTTTAGTTTGAGTTTTTGTGTTCGGTTGGAGATGGCCTAAGTTTGAGATGGAAAAAACTTCGTGTTTGCTCACTAATAAGAGTCCAGCATTGCCCAACTCAAGAAATTCGGGTTTCCGCCCCTTTTGTTTTCTGTTGATGCATATAATTATATTGTAGTGTAATTTCATTTAAATATTATGAATTAGATTATTTATATTTTTGCAATACAAATATCTCAAGTTGAACATTCATCAATCACTTTATATAAACCCTAGTATGTATAGCTGGTCGGGTCCAGCAGCCATTAGAGTGTTGCATGTGCACGGGAAGGAATGTGGTTGTTAGATATGAAAGCATACAGATGGGCCGCATTTATGCCGGTTCGAGCCCACTCTTGACGATGGGCCTGGACCAACTACCAATAATTGAGCTGTTTTCAACAAAGTCCATTTATTTATGTAATAGAGTTAGGGGTGGGAATGAGCCAGGCTACCCGACAGGGGCCTATGGCTCGGCCTACAAAAGCTCGGTTCGGCTCGACTCGTTTAATAAACAAGCCAGGCTCAAGCTTTTTTAAAAGCTCGTTTATATATATAGGCCAGGCTTGAGCTTATTTCTAAGCCTTTTAAGCCTAACAAGCCGGCCTATTTATATATATATATATATATATATATATATATATATATATATATATATATATATATATATATATATATATATATGTTTAATAAGTGTATAAATTATGATGCATACATATTAATAAGGTGTTAGAAGAAAATAATTATAATTGAAATGTGATTTGATTATTTTACATTGATTTGAGATTTTTTTTGAATTATTTACATAATGTTGTTTACTATCTTTTTTACTATTAATTGTTTAGAAGCAATTTTATAATATTTATTAAATATATTTAAATTTAATTAAAATATTTAAAATTAAAATCTTAAATTATTCGTTGAACCGAGTTGAAGTTCAAAATGATTTTAAAAAGGCTTATAAAAGGCTTTCAGGCCAGACCTATTTACTAAAAAGGCTCAGGCCGAGACTCTTAAAAAAGCCTATATCAGGTAAAAGGCCAGACTTGAGCCTAAAAATTCAACATCAGGCCTAGGCCTATTTCACCAAAGCCCGGCTCGGCTCGGCTCGTTCCCACCCCTAAATAGAGTAAAATCACCCATTTATTTATTTATATTTTGGGTGCTAATTCATGGAATAAAAATGTAAACAGATACATTTATATGGCGCTACTATCCAAATTGTGGGCTAAATGGTGGTGGCTTCATGTGCTCCTGGAGGTTGCTCAGCAGGAACTCCACGGCGGCGTCCGCCATTATTGGCGAGCCTTTTTTTTTCTCTTTCTAAAAAAGTGTGTTCAAGTGGATGGAGATGTGTGTGTTTTGTCCAATTTTATCGACTCTGCTTATTACTAAAATAAATTTTTTATTTATTAATTCTAGCCAGAAAATAATCTGCTTATTAATAGTTACCGGCTCCACTCGCGATGGCATCAATGCGTACAGGTACAGCTACCCCGATAGATACATAACAATACTATTATCACTTTTGCATCTGACAATTAATTAAGATGTCAAAATTCTTGGTGTGAAACTGAATTTTCTTTCACACCTATTTCAATTCTTTTAATTATACTAGATTCTTCGTTATTTTGACTTCTTCAAATTAATAGTAGATCTTGTTTATTTTGAAGCAAATTCTTTTAGAGGTTGAGTTGGACATGCTCAAAATTGATCTGAAATCGATCAACAATCGGTTGAAAATAAATTTAGATGACTATTTAAAATTTTAATTAAATTTTACCGTTAAGGGAAAAGTACCGATTAAGCCTTTTTTCAACATTTTTTACTCGATAAGGATTTTGAGAAATTACGCGTACCATTTAAGCCGCCTAAAATGTGTAAACACATTGTTAGCCTTCCATATATACAATTTTGAACTGATGGTTTCCTCATTTCTGTCGCGCACGATTTCCACCCACTTTCTCTCTTCCTCCCTTAAAACACACGAACGCTAAGCCTCTCTCACTTCAATTCAGAATTCAAAACTGGACTGTGAAGGGCGCTGGATGCAGGTAGTGCCTGATTAAACGTTTTTCGTGCGTCTTTCGTCAAAATCCAAAGTTAGTTGTTATTTGACTCGGTATCAATCCAAGGAAACGGAAGAGTAATATTTGTTGGGTATTTGATATGCGGAAATAAATATTAAAGAAAAAAAGGGAGTTTTTATTATGGAGTTTTTAGTTTTTATTTGTTTTTATTGGATGATCAATAAACATGATCATGAACACAATTTATAGGAGAGGAATGGATACAAAGAGACACTCCATTCCAAGTCCCAAGTTCTTAAGAGAAGTAAAGAGTAGTCAAATAATACACTTAGACTTCTACAAGTTGGAATGATGTTCCAACTTATTATGAATTATTATTTTCAACACCCCTTCTTAATTCATAATTTTCAGCATCTTCTTGAACTTCTCAAACTTCTCGATCGTCACGGCTTTGGTAAGAAAATCGGCGGCTTGATCATTGGTGTTGACGAACTCCATTGAAATTTCTCCTTCATTGACGAGATCACGAATGTAGTGATGACGAAGCTCGATATGCTTGGACCTAGCATGAAAGACCGGATTTTTAGTCATTGCAATTGTTGACATGTTGTCACAAAAGATGGTAGTAGCTCCTGCTTGTTTTTCTTGCAAATCCGAGAGTATTCTCCTAAGCCAAACGGCTTCACAAGCGGCATCCGTCGCTGCGATATACTCAGCTTCACTTGAAGATAAAGCAACCGTCTTTTGCTTTTTAGAACTCCATGCAATCACCTTAGTACCAAGAGAAAAAACATACCCCGAAGTACTTTTTCGATCGTCCAACGAACCTGCCCAATCACTATCCGTGAAACCAATCAAGGAATTATTTTCTTCTTTTTCATACTTCAAGCCTTGATTTTTTGTTCCATGAAGGTACCGTAGGATCCTCTTTGCGGCTGCATAATGAAGCTTGCTTGGATCACTCATAAACCTCGAAACATAGCTAACGGAGTGCACTATGTCTGGTCTAGTATTTGTGAGATAGATCAGCGAACCAACAAGGCTTCTATATATTTTTGAATCCATTTTTTCAGCACCATCATCTTGTTGCAACTTCTCATTTACCGCCAAAGGTGTTGCCACGGGCTTGCAATTTTCCATGTGGAATTTTTTAAGCAAGTCGACCACATATTTTTCTTGAGATATAAAAATCTCGCCTTCATTTTGTTTCACTTGAATCCCAAGAAAATATTTCATGAGACCCAAATCGGACATCTCAAATTCTTGCATCATATTTTTCTTGAATTCCTTCACCATTTTTTCGTTAGTACCAAGATAAATAAGATCATCGACATAGAGACAAATGATCAAAAAATCTTGAGTACCTTCTTCCTTTTTTACGTACAGCGAGGGCTCACTTGGACTCTTGTGAAATCCATTTTTGTTGAAATATCCATCAATTTTGCTATTCCAAGCACGAGGCGCTTGTTTTAATCCGTAGAGAGCTTTCTTCAAACGGTAGACTTTTTCCTCCTTTTCGGCAACTTCAAAGCTTTGAGGTTGATGAACGTAGACTTCCTCTTCAAGCTCTCCATTTAGGAATGCGGATTTGACATCAAGTTGATAGATATTCAGCCCCAATTGAGCTCCAATCGCAAGTACACACCGAATTGTTTCCATTCGAGCTACCGGTGCGAACGTCTCGTTGAAGTCTATCCCGGGCTGTTGTGAATAGCCTTTTGCAACAAGTCTTGCCTTGTGTTTTTGGACAGAACCATCTTCATTGAGTTTGGTTTTGAACACCCACTTCAAGCCGATCAAATCTTTCCCTTGTGGCAAGTCCACAAGCTCCCAAGTTTTATTTTTTTCAATTGTTTCTATTTCGGCTTCCATGGCTTTTCTCCAAACTTCTTCTTGCTTTGCTTCTTCATAATTCTGAGGTTCACAACCAAAGAAAGCAACATCACAATGCTCATAGATATCTCTCAAATATCGGTATTTTAATGGAGGCGATTCGGAATCCGAACTCGACGAACTTGAGGGACTTCTTTGAGGTGTTCTTTGAGGACTTGTTTGAGGTGTTTCATCCTCATGTTGCTGCTGCCCATTTGGAGTATTAGGTGATTCCACAGAATCATTTAACACCAAATTGTTTGGTGAAGAATTTTCCTCCTTTTTCCATTTGGCCATTTCATCGAAAATCACGTCTCTTGAGACGATGAGTTTTTTATTTTCCGGATTATAAAGCCGATAACCCTTCGACTCATCGCTGTAGCCAACATGAATTAATTTTTCACCTTTTTTATCATATTTGTCTCGGTTTGGAGTTGAGACATGAGAGTAAGCAATGCTTCCAAAAACTCTCAAATGATCAACCGTTGGCTTCTTTCCATGCCAAGCTTCGTACGGTGTTTTATCAAGGACCGCTGACGACGCGAAAACTTTGTCGTGGAAGCTAACGCGGCCAAAATAAATTTATAAAGTTCCTAAACTCAACACAAGATAGCAAGTGATAAGTATAGGGTCGATCCCACGAGGAAGCAATTGCAATTTAGTTAATCTCGGCTTTGCCCAAATAGTGTCACAATAAAAAGGTTTTAAGTTTGGTTGCTGAGTCACAGCGTTTAATCAAACTACCATCTAACATAAATAAATAAACTAATTAACCCAAACTAACATGCAGAAATAATAAACTAAACACTTTGACCAAACTGTAAACAGGAAAGCAATTAATCAAACTGAAATCAAATAAAAGAAAGTAGGCTTCTGGGCTTTGGCTTCTCTCTGGGTTCTCTGGGCAAACTACCGATCCCTGGCACTTATGGTTTTAACTGCTGGTTTGTCAATCGGTTATAGGATGTCTAACAAAGTGAAAGCAGTCCTATTAAGTCACGCCTACAGTCACCCCACCCCAATCCGTCCTTACTGGGTAAAGAAAAGGCAAGGTATACTTATGCCTAATCCCCTGAACCTAGACAATTCGATACCTATGTGGTCGCATGGATCTAGTTTGCCCAAACTCGCATTACTCTCTCGACGAACCCAATTCGGCCAATAGCATGTCCGGAAATCCGAATCATACGACCGCTACTCCAACACGTTCTAGCGCTATGCCCGGGTGATGGTTTTCGATGCCGATCCAATCGCTCGATTACCTTGTTCGTGTGTGCGGAAGCGTGTAAAATAATAGAACACGAACAAAATGAAGATCTAGGCACACATTATATGTATAGACACGTTTATATATATACATCCAATATATATATATAGGAATTAACGATAACACTTACAACCGGTGTAGCGTGCCTCGTTGATGTTGATGAAGGTGGTGTTGAGTCGATTGAACCACCTTCATGGATCAGTCACTAGATGCTCTCCTTGTAAATGACCTCGTCACTCTTCTTGTCTAGATCGCCCGGATGTTGAAGCCGCACAAATGGCCCGGCCTCTACGTGTTGCACACGAACCCGGTTGATGAACATGCTTGTGGCTTGTAAAGACATCTCTCCAAGAGCTCTTTTCTCTATCTTTTTGTGTGGAATTTCGTGGGTGATGTTCAAGTGTCATGAAAATCAGATTTTCATGTCTTTATTCATCTCCATTAACCACTCCATGTAACCCCCCCATTATGTGCATCATAATGCACAAGTAATGGTGGTTAATGGGGAGATGAAAGGACACTTCCACCTAATCATGCCAAATCATGATATGTGGTCCCATTTGCTTGTGTGGCATGCCATGTCACACTATGTGACATGCATTCCATGCAAGCCATGCATCCCATGCATGTATAATTCCACGTAAATATTGATTCTAAATCAATATTATTATCAAGCAACGTATATCAACATCGAGTCCGTGTGTGACCCTGTAGGTTTGATTATCGATCAATATTATATTGTTCCCAACAATTAATATTATCGACTAATCATTTAACATCCATAGACGACCTTATGACTTTATCGATTGCACACGTAGGATCGAAGGACATATCCCAACAATCTCCCACTTGGCCTTCAGAGCCAGTGTGCTGCCAATTTCCTGTTGTCACTTTATGTCTAAGTTTGAACTTGAGGCAAGACTTGAGTCATCCTCAATCGGTTCAAACCTTTCTTGGACTATGAGACAGACTGTAAAACCAGATTTATCACTATGATACGAATCTGGACGTGGCCACGTATTTTCCACAGTCTCAACTCTCCAAGTGGCCGGTAAGACATATATCCCATTATAAAAATGGAGGACAATCCCATCTTGTCAATCCAAGCTCTCCCACTTGCTTCTTGATATACCCAATAACAAGTTTTATAACCTCCTTTTACGAAAGGCGTTTACTTGTATCAAAGTATACCATTTCACAATGGAGTCACTCTGGACTACTCAGGTCAGAGGAAATTGCTCGACAGTCAATGAAATAGTATTATGACTCGAAATCTCAAATACTATTCCAGTCGGGTCTGTTCGATCATTAGCTCCCAGCTAATATCTATGTAATTGTACTTGATGTCCCACATCACTAGCCCATGAAGCGGCGCTATAGTACACATTACAATCTAGTTCATTGTATTATCGGTTTGTCCGTACTCGATTATACGAACCAGGAACAACTATATGATTCAAGTATATCAGTTCAACCATTGGGACTTCATTATGCGGTAAGTCGACCTCATAACCCAATTGATATCACTTAATCATTTGGACAATTCATATAAATTAAACCATATTTATATGAAGAAATATGTATTATACATATGAGTGAATGTTTACCAAATCTCCAAAAGTATCTAATACAGTAATAGAAATCACAACCCATCTCTAAGATGTCTGATCTCTATTGCAGTCGTGAAAGCCTCAAGCTTAAACTGCTGGAGAGGTTTAGAAAGCGGGTTTGCAACCTTACCAAAAGTTGCAACTTTATTATCTTGATGTCTCCACAAAACAATCTCCCAGATAATGTGGAACATCCTGAGCACCAGCTTTAGATTTGTAGTGCTCCCTAGGCTCATTGGCTTGCGCGATAGATCTACTATAAATAGAGAACTATCGGATGGGCCGAGCTAGTTACGCCACCTAGTTCATTGAAGAACTTTCAAATCTGAACTACCAACATCACTGCATCCAATGCAGTATTGTACTCAACTTATGTAGTTTAATTAGCTATATTGCATTGCATGGAACTATTCCAGCTAATTTCACCTCTAACTAGACAAAAGATATAACCAGATTAAAATCGGAAATTATCTTAGTCTGTTTTGAAGTTAGCATTCAAACAGCTTGTTAATATCAACTCTTTTTGTCTTCCAAAGACAACAAAATATTCTTTAGTCCATCTAAGGTACATAAGAATATTCTTGGCCGCAGTCTAATGCGCCTCACCTGGGTTTCCTTGAAACTGACTCGTCATGCTCAAAGCATACGATACGTCCGGTCGTGTACATATCATGGCATACATTATAGACCCTATTGCCGAAGCATAAGGAATGTTTTCCATCCTCTTTTGCTCATCAAGTCCCGTAGGGCCTTGCATCTTGCTAAGAGATGTGCCATGACTCATTGGAATGAGACCCTTTTTGGCGTCTTTCATTCTGAACCTGTCAAGCACCTTATCAATATAGGTGGCTTGACTAAGTCCAAACATCCTTTTCGATCTGTTCCGACAGATCTTGATGCCCAATATGTACTGTGCTTCTCCAAGATCCTTTATTGAAAAACAATTTCCAAGCCATTCTTTAATAGAATTAAGCATAGAAACATTGTTTCCAATAAGGAGTATGTCATCGACATACAACACAATGTATACAACGTAACTCCCACTTTTCTTCTTGTAAAACAAGACTCTTCCGAGTTCCTCTGAAATCCAAAACCCAGTATGGATTCATTGAACTGAAGATTGCTACTCCGATATGCTTTGCTTTATTCCATAAATGAAATTATAAGATTGCATAATTTCTCAGCCTTATTAGGATCGATAAAACTATTTGGCTGTGTCAAAACACATTCTCTTCTAGAATCCAATTCAAGAAGTTAGTTTTAACATCCAATATTACCATAACTCATTATCAAGATGAGTAGCAATGGCTAAGATAATCTGAATGATTTAATCAAAGCAACTGGTGAAAGTTTTTCCATAATCCACCTCGTGAATAAAACTTTTACCATCAACCTTGCTTTGAAAACCCTAGGTTTTCCATCTGTCTGTTTAGATCTTAAAGATCTTTTAGCATTCATTGGGTCTAACCCCGTGATGCAAATATATCAAGTTCCAAACTTGATTATCAGATATTGATATCATCTCAGATTTCATGGCACCATGCCAATTTTCAGTAGCTGGACTCGTCATAGCTTGGAATTAAGTTGAAGGTTCATCGCTTTCCAAAAGCATGAATTCATATCTCTCATTGGTCACAATATCTAAGTATTTGAATAATAGAGATAGATTTATGCCTTTCGGACCTACGAGGGCTGGTATGGCTTCCAAAACCATAAGAATACTCTCAACCCAGTCTTGAGTATTCATCATTGGTTGTTTCACTTGAACCTCGTTCAAGACAACCGAGCTCCCACTGAATTTCTAGGAAAGATAACTCTTTTCAAGAAAATCACTATCTCGAGCAACAAAATATTGTTCTCAGATAGATCGTAGAAGTTGTACCCTCGAGTTTCTTATGGATACCATAAAGAAACTTTTATCCCATTTGAGTTCAAGCTCTATAGAGATAAATCTCGTCAGAGAAGCTTTTAGAACCTCAAATCTTGATGAAAACAATTTAGGGACCCTCCCTTTCCATACCTAGTATGGTGTCTTATCAACAGCTTTTGACAGCGTCCTATTAAGTGTATAAGTTGAAGTCAAGAATTGTGTGTTCCCAAAAGAGACCAGTAGTTCATTTAGATCTCTCATCGAATGGTCGAACTATATCTAATATAGTTTGTTTTCTCTTTTCCAAAACATAACCTTCATGTGCTTGTGAATTGATAGGTTCCACATATATCAGTATGGATCATCCCAAATTAATCACTCACATGTTCTCCTTTCTCCAAGAAAGATGACATTGTTATCTTTGTCCATCAAACATCATTCACATGTATCAAATGACTCCAAGTCAAATGATTCTAGAATGCCTTCTAAAAGAAGATTCGTTGCATGTTTAGATTTTGATCTAATCAACAATGTTACAGTTATGTCTCAATGAGACTTATTCGATTCGGCCTTTGGTGTTAATGTTATATATGATTTGTTGAGTTTAAAGTATAAATAAATAATGTAATAATCGTACCAAAACAAAGAATAGTTCACAATTAAAATAGTTATCAAACTATTTAAATAGTGAAAAACTAATCCATCAGTATCCAATACTGAACCAATATTCATTGTTTATTTAAGGTACGAAAAAATACATAGTTATAATACTAAAACAATGCCCTAAGGCAAAACAACATCATATGATCATACGGCTAATGCAGCGACCTTCGCTCCATTTCTTGCCCGTAGATCGACATCTCTACTCACCAAACTTATACTTCTATGTAGTTCCTCCACATACAAATGTGAGAACCACATTTGGCATCCAATACCCAAGAAGTAGAATTTGTGAAGTTTAATGTCTATATCATTAATACCTGAAGATGAAGCAACCCCGTTCTTCACATCTTCATTGAACTTTGGGCAAATTCAATTATTCCCAATAATTGAGTCTCATTCAAATTTCCCATTCAAAATTAATACAATGTCAAAACGTGATAAATCGTAAGTGAAAAATCAAAGTTTTCTAACCAGCGATATTATCATGCAATTGAAGCCCTATCTCTCATATAATATGAGGGAGCCAACCAGACAATCGTTTCACGCCATCCAATGGCTCGAAAGTCTCTAATTTGTGTCATTGATGAACTAAGTGTTTTGGATTAAATCACTCCCCGAGGTGAAAATAATCCTAACTTTAGAATCCATCACATGAAAGACAAATCAGGCATTTGTTTTGAAATTGAATAAAATATGAACTTCTACTTGTTTGCAATTAGTGTCCTACACTTTTGCAGTAGACGCGTTCAGATTCTCTAGGAACCCGAGTATCCTTTTTGCCCATGCTCTTTTGTATAACCCATCCCGTATCATAAGAATTTCCCTCTTAGGATCCTTCCCAATCGTCGGCTCTACAACCTTGAGCATCCCGTGGATCTCAAGTAGCGATTTCTTCAAACCATTCATATGGAAAATTTAGCCTAAAGGCATCATAACCATCATGATAGGATTGAAGTATGAAATCGGTTGCCAACTCATCATCTTAGGAAAAATCTAGGCGGTCACTTGAAGCAAATAATCCAATCATTTGTTGCACATGTGATTCCATAAATTTCCTTTTTCCAGCCTAGCTGAAGCGATGACCCTGGTCATACCGAACCGCTCAATCTTAGCATATTCCCCGAACATGCTATTGAGTTGTTCAATGATATCTTAGGATGTGGTTATCTAACACATTTTCCTTGTCTTCATATTTGAGGACCATCCTCAAATTACGTTGTGAATCAAGAAAATTTATGTTGTTCAATTTTTTTTTTCATAATCAAGAATTGAACCAAACTTGAATCGAGTTGAAATTAACATGATAGACTACAAACGAAAGATAACTAAAGTATGTAAACATTCACAAAGCGGTAAACAAATAAGGTTGTCTAACAATTGTACTTATTTATTTCATTTTGTTCAATTGATATCCAATATCATTGTCCCTTAGAACAAAACGATCCCGAGATCCTCATCTTGCAAATCTTTAAGCCGACTGAGTCCGCACTTAAGTATTTCAAGATAGGTAGACATACCCATGTCAATGATATCTAATATCACTCTCGGTCGATGAGAATCCCATTTTCATCTCATGTCTCGATAGCCACGCCTGCAGTGGATCTATCGATGAGAAAACCAAACTCACGTGTAAAGGTCTAACCTTTTACTCCCACTTATCCCAAGATAACAAGTAGTACCCCGCTGAGGCGGACCTACCAACTTATGATCGAGGGCTTCATGAGTGTGATGCTTTGGACAAGACATTATACTCATTATTCTGGGAACATGCATGTTTAAGGTTGTATGTATGTTGGTTGAACATTTATAACATATATAAACCTAGAACTAGCACAGCAAGCAATACATACTCGAATGGCCACTAAACCTCACAACACACAGAAAAAAGAACGAACGAAAAATAAGCAAAACTCCATGAGTAGCGCCCCGTACACCGAAATGGCGCAATGCTGATCCTGGAGGGGGTAGCGACCGCTACCCCTAGGGTAGCGACCGCTACCTTGGTCCAGACCATTTTTCGGCCCCGGTAGCGATCGAGCAGCGATCAGCCCAGCGTTCAGGGTAGCGACCGCTTCCCCTAGGGTAGCGACCGCTACCTGCTCCAGTGGCTGAAAAATTGCTTCTTCTTGCTTCGTTTCTCTTCGTATTCATCGGTGCTTCGAGATCCAAAGTCGATCCGTGGATCAAATCCACTGCTTACAAGTTGTACAATACATATGTAAAAGAAACCTATCTATTACAAATGATTCCAAGGCACACAGTCCTCCAAATTACAACTGATTCCAAGGCACGCAGGCCTCAAAACTAAAACCATTCGGTACGTAAAAAAAAACACGATTGCATTCACCCAACCACTATCTGTGGTTGGCCTTACATCTATGACAATCAATCAACACCACAACAAAGAAGCACATAAGAGCAATTATGTTGTTTAAAATTGTGTCCAACACAAAACATGTGCACGAGCCCTAGGCTCTGATACCAATTGATGGTTTTCGATGCCGATCCAATCGCTCGATTACCTTGTTCGTGTGTGCGGAAGCGTGTAAAATAATAGAACACGAACAACATGAAGATCTAGGCACACATTATATGTATAGACACGTTTATATATATACATCCAATATATATATATAGGAATTAACGATAACACTTACAACCGGTGTAGCGTGCCTCGTTGATGTTGATGAAGGTGGTGTTGAGTCGATTGAACCACCTTCATGGATCAGTCACTAGATGCTCTCCTTGTGAATGACCTCGTCACTCTTCTTGTCTAGATCGCCCGGATGTTGAAGCCGCACAAATGGCCCGGCCTCTACGTGTTGCACACGAACCCGGTTGATGAACATGCTTGTGGCTTGTAAAGACATCTCTCCAAGAGCTCTTTTCTCTATCTTTTTGTGTGGAATTTCGTGGGTGATGTTCAAGTGTCATGAAAATCAGATTTTCATGTCTTTATTCATCTCCATTAACCACTCCATGTAACCCCCCCATTATGTGCATCATAATGCACAAGTAATGGTGGTTAATGGGGAGATGAAAGGACACTTCCACCTAATCATGCCAAATCATGATATGTGGTCCCATTTGCTTGTGTGGCATGCCATGTCACACTATGTGACATGCATTCCATGCAAGCCATGCATCCCATGCATGTATAATTCCACGTAAATATTGATTCTAAATCAATATTATTATCAAGCAACGTATATCAACATCGAGTCCGTGTGTGACCCTGTAGGTTTGATTATCGATCAATATTATATTGTTCCCAACAATTAATATTATCGACTAATCATTTAACATCCATAGACGACCTTATGACTTTATCGATTGCACACGTAGGATCGAAGGACATATCCCAACACCGGGTACATCTAACGCGGAATACTCGGTTGATCAATCGCTGGTATCTCAAAGTGTAAGGGTTTCCTAATGACCAAATTAGTCTGCCCAAACCTGCAAGAATGTAGTTAAACCTCAACTATGTATCGGGAACAAACCCCAGGCAGCTAACTAAGCCCTATCAACCTCACGGTTCTATCTTAGCCCAGAGTTCCCTTCGATTCGCCTTTGCCCAGACGCCCTGCAAGTTTAGCTACTCATATGCGAATAAATAAAACAAGAAATAAATTGGAAAACGAAACTGAAATTCATATTAACTAAAATCTGAAATTGTTCAATTGGAATAACAAAAACAGAATAATAAAAACATAAAGCAGTAAATTGTTTTAATGCCCGAAGGCTCGATCAACTTCAAACAAAAGAACTTGGCCGGAAATCTCCAAGAGCTTCGATCGCCGGCGGCTTGCTTCGTGAACGGGGTCGGGATTGTGTGTCTTGTCTTCTCCAGCTTCTCTTCCTTATATAGGCTTTGAATTAGGGTTGCAGAATTGTTGTTGCATGGGCCGCTGCATGGGCTTCCTTTTCCAGGCGCCGCTAAGTACTTTCCATCTTTAGCTCCAGCCGCCTTTGACTTTGCCCGCTGGCAATCCGCTTCCCAAACTCTCTTCAGGTATTCTTCTCCTCCACAGGTGAACGGACCAGGCACGGTACTTAGTAGTCGATTTGGGTCTTCTGCTTCATGACTCAACCCCGAATGGTTTGACTTGCCTGTTTGGCCATCTTTGTTCAGTCACTACCACTCCAAATCGCTGTTTGCCCAAAGAAGGGGTTTTCCTTGCCTCTTTTTCCCAGTGCGCCACCTGTTACCTGTTTGCCTGCACACTCTGACCAAACACTCTGATGTGCCCTCCCAGACACATAAAACAGACTCAAACTGACTCAAAAAGGGGCTCAAGATGAGCAAATAAAATGGCTCATCAACCGCCTTTGTTGGAGATCGGTTGAGAATATAGATAGCCGTGTGTACAGCTTCAGCCCAAAATTGTTTTTCCAAGTTTTTCTCTTGTAGCATGCTCCTCGCCATCTCGACGATGGTTCTATTTTTCCTTTCGGCGACACCGTTTTGTTGTGGACTTCTACGAACAGTGAGTTGCCTTTGAATCCCATTTTTATTGCAATACTCCATGAATGGTTTGTAGAGAAACTCACCACCTCGATCCGTCCGCAACGACTTGATTTTTAATCCACTTTGATTTTCTACAAGAGCTTTGAATTGTAGAAAAGTGGTGAAAGCTTCTGATTTTTCACTCAAAAAATATATCCACATCATTCTTGAAAAGTCGTCGACAAAAAGAATGAAGTATCTTTTGTTACCGAGAGATGGAGTCCTCGTAGGACCGCAAATATCCGAATGGACCAGCTCCAAAGTACATTTGGCTCTCCAAGAACTTTTAGGAAAAGGTAGCCTGTGCATTTTTCCAAAAATGCACCCTTCACAAACTTGCTCCTTTCTTTCGATGGATGGAAGACCAACAGCCATATTTTTATTTTTCAAAAATTCCAGCCCCTTGTTGTTAAGATGACCATATCTCAAATGCCACAGATGGAATTTATCGATACTTTCTCCTTTGAAGGCCACTTCGTTTTTCGACGGCATGACGAAGGGAAACACCTTGTTTGATGTCATTTGGATTGTCATCACATGAGTTTTATTTTTCTTATCAAAGATGCTGCACTTGTCATCATCAAAGGATAGTCGATATCCTTTTTGCATGAGTTGGCCAACGCTCAATAAATTTTGAGAGATGTTCGGGACGAAAAGAACATCGGTAATGAACTTTTGGTTACCTCCTTTCTTGTTGACAATAATAACACCTTTTCCGTTTGCTTCGAGAATGCTTCCGTCTCCAAGTTTTATTTTGGAAGTGTGACTAGTATCCATCTCCACAAAGATACTACGATCACCACACATGTGATTGCTACATGCGCTATCGACATACCACACGTTCTCAAATTCTTGTTGCTCATTCATGCAAGAAAAGAGTTGGTCTTCTTGTTGCTTGGAGAAGTTGGCTTCGTCTTTCTCGTTATTGTTCTTTTTCGGACACTTAGAATACGAGTGGTCCGCATCCTTGCAGCTCTTGCATTTAAAGAAACAAGCTTTCGTTTCATGGTTCGATTTTTTGCAAATACGACAACACGAAGACACATTTTCAGCTTGTTGTTGTTTTCCTCCTTTGAAAAATTTTCCTTGCTTTTTTTCTTTGTTGTTGAAGCCGCCTTTTCCACCTTGCCAACTTGATTTGTTCTTGCCCGAAATATGAAGTTTCGATTGAAACGCTTGATCAACGGGCTGATTTGATGATCGATTCAACCTTTCCTCATGAACTTGAAGAGAGCTCATAAGTTCATTAAAAGTGTAGGTGGAAAGATTCTTCGATTATTCTATGGCTGCAACAACATGATCGAATTTTGCCGGAAGACTTCGAAGGATTTTTAGAACAATTTTACGTTCTTCGATAACATCACCGAGGCTTCGAATTTGGTTGACGATTTCAGCAACTTTCGAAAGAAATGATTGCATCCCATCGCCTTCTTTCATCGCCATGTTATCGAAATCTCTCCAAAGAGATTGTAACTTCAAGGAGGTGACTTTCTCATCTCCTTTGTAACTTTGTTGAAGGATTTCCCAAGCTTCTTTCGCCTTTTTCGCTCCGAAAATTCTTGGAAAGATGGTTTTGCTCACGCCTTGTTGGAGATATCTCAAGGCACTTGCATCTCTCCGAATATTATCCTTGTAGAGTTTTTGATGATCTTCACTCCAAGTTGTACTCGAAGCTTGTTTCGGTGGCTCGGCGTATGTATTTTCCACGATATCCCAAAGATCCAATGAGATATATAGAGTTTGCATTTGACTACTCCAATAGTCGTAGTGTTCTCCATCAAAGATGGGTACTTGGTTGGGGGTAAGAGCAAACATGGTGGATTTTTATTTTTAGTGTGCGAGATTAGCCAAGAAAACTAACTCGGCTCTGATACCAAATTTGTTGGGTATTTGATATGCGGAAATAAATATTAAAGAAGAAAAGGGAGTTTTTATTATGGAGTTTTTAGTTTTTATTTGTTTTTATTGGATGATCAATAAACATGATCATGAACACAATTTATAGGAGAGGAATGGATACAAAGAGACACTCCATTCCAAGTCCCAAGTTCTTAAGAGAAGTAAAGAGTAGTCAAAGAATACACTTAGACTTCTACAAGTTGGAATGATGTTCCAACTTATTATGAATTATTATTTTCAACAATATTTAGGTGAATGGTTCGTGTTAATTTCATATATTATTTTTCTAAGTCCTAGGTTCAAGTTCGATTAATCAAATAAAGTAAATAAAAACATGAAAGTAATAACTTAAATACTTGAATTGAAATGCGATAATTGAAAAGACTCGGAGATAATAATCAAACTTAGGAATAAATTTGTATTTCTCCTTTTTCGGTCTACACGATTAAACACACGAACGTCAAGTTCCCGATCAGGCTTCTTAACTCGTAAAATACGTTTAATTCACTTAGAGATTCGCTCCCATTCGGGTTACGATTCTAAGATCGTTGACAAAACGTTGTAGTGCGTCAAAAATCAAATAAAAATATTCCGAACTAATTGCCGAACCAACTCGCCCGAGTCGGTCTCGAGGAACACTACTATCGGCGTGTAAAAGTGTTTATTTGTTTGCAACGGGGAAATAGAAAAGAAATAGTATATTGCATGTTGTTGGTTGATTTTTGTTTTAAATAAACTAATTCTAAACTAATAAAATAAGGCAAGTAAATAATAGAAACAATAAAAGTAAATGGTAAAAGCAATAAGAATAAAGTGGTTTAAATAATAAAAGAAGACTAGGGATCAGGATCGTTAATTTTCAACTTCGAAATTAAATTAAAATTTGCAAAATTACATTAGCACGTCCGTTACCGGTTGGTACTAACGCGGTCGTGAACTTTTTATCAAAATAGAATTTTATCGAACACCTTCTGTGCGCACTAAAACTCAATACCTAAGTCGAAAATTAACTCACCCTAACCCTAGTAGAAAATTTAGCTACTCATAATAATAATCGAAATCAAAAATGAAATAATGGAAGAATTCATAATTTAATTAAGCTATCAAATAATCAATCAAATAATTAAGAAAAAGAAAGAAAGAGAAAAGAAATAAAAGCTTACTAATTAAAAAGTGTTGAAACTGAAATTTATACCGATTGAATCTGAGAATTAAAGCAAGAGAAATCAAAGTCAAAATCTTCCTATCGAACTACGAGTTTCCGTCTCCAGAAAAGCGTGAAAGAATCAATCTCCGAAGTGTCGTGCGTGAAAGAAAAAACAAAAGGTAAAAAAGTGTTTTCGGAATAAGAAAATCCTATTCTTATACAGTTGGTCAAAACTTGGTCAACGCCAAATATTGCGCCTAGCAGGTGCTAGGGTGTTCAGCGGGCGCTAGGTGAGGAGAACAGGAGTTGCTGGAATCTGGACGTAGCAGGTGCTAGGTTATGTAGCGGGTGCTAGATAGCGGCTTCGGTCCTCTACTCCGTCTTGACTCGTTCCAACTTGTTTCTTCGCTCTTTTCACTCCAATAAAGTCTACGAGCCTGCACACTTCACATAAAGGTCAAACATACCAACGCCAAGAGAATAACTCACAAACATGTCTCTAAACGACACAACTCACACAAAAAGAAACAAGAAAAACCACACAAAAACACATTAAACAAGTGTATAAAAAATTAAACATTATCTCAATAAATTTATTTTTAAATTTATTTCAAAATTAATATACATATTAGGGCAATATAATAATTATGTTTTTTAAAATATGCATTTACTTACAATTCAATCTATTAATATAAAAATCCCGAATAAACTAAAATCACGAAAGCCAATAAAATCTCCCAATTTCGCCACGTAAGATCAATTAACCAATAGAAATGCTCAATTTTAGTTGCGTTCACACCATTGTCAATCTTTTCTTACTATTGTTTAATTTAAAAAGATTTAAATAAATAACGCGTCCATTAACTCAATTCTCCTCTTTTCCATAAATCATTTTCTCTGTCCCGTGAACCTAGATTTTTTCCAAAATCGTAAAAAATTCCAAACCAGGTTTCTCCTTTGTGGCGTCCTTCTTCAGTGTTCTTCTTCATCAGTGGTATTCGTTGAGATCTGCACCACCTTCGCGGCCACCAGTCATCATTTAATTTTTTTAAGGAGATAATTCTTCTTTCAATTTTTTTAAGGAGATAATTCTTCTTTTAATTTTTTCTTCCTCGATTACGTATTTTTTTCAGGGTTTGTATTTTTTTTTCTGGAAATGGTTTTGAAGGTTTTTTCTCATCCCTGAACGTGCACAAAACATTGGTAAGGTTGATATATATATTTTTTTTCAGATTCTGATTTATCTATTTTTTAGGGTTTGTATATTTTTTTCTGGATATGTTTTTGCAGGTTTTTTTCTCTCCCTTGACGTCATATCGCTAATACCGCTGAGTGAGTGACGTCATATCGCTAATACCATTTCGGAGTAAGCGAAGTGGATCTCGGAGCGGGTAAACAATTTGTTTTCTTCCTTTTCCCACCCCCTTCCGATTGAAATCTGAGAACTGATTTCATTTGGAAATTTTATTATATTTTGCGGTCTAGGGTTTGATCTGGCGAAACTTAGCTTACTGCGACTGATACGGAATCGAAATCGAAATCGGAAAAGATGATGTCCTTCGAGATGAATGATCGTAAAAGTAGGTTTGTTCCATTTCTGTTTCCAGTTAATTGCTAAATCGATCTGTTGCTAGGGGTAACCCTTGCTAAATCGATCTGTTCTGAAAGTTATTTTTCGATATCACTTTATTTCTCCCAATTAGCATGTTCTATCCTAATCACGGTATCTTTTTGCAGATTGAACCACCACTTTACATGTGCATTGAAATCCGAGCTTTTCGGGACTGATTTTGCCTCTTCCGGTTTCTCTGCAGGTGGTGGTTCTAAAGGGGGCTCGCCGACCGCGATGAGCCCGAGTAAAAATATGCTGAGGTTCAGGACTGAGCAGCATTCCTGCAGCCTCAATTCTCCGTTTTCGCCTTCGATTTTGCGGCAGGACAGCGGGATTTTCGGGGATGCGTCGACCCCTCCGAGGGCACCGAGGAAGGTTCCCAAGAGGCCTCAAGGTACATACATTCATGTTTATGCTGTGTTCATTTATCGATAAACGAAAAAACTAAAAGTGAATCGTTGAAGGTTCTGGATGCAACGTCTCTTCAAGATGATTTTTATCTCAACTTGGTCGACTGGTCTTCTCAGAATGTCCTTGCTGTGGGATTGGGCACTGTCTCTTCAAGATGATTTCTATCTCAACTTGGTCGACTGGTCTTCTCAGAATGTCCTTGCTGTGAAATTGGGCACTTGCGTTTATCAATGGAGTGCTTCGAATAGTAAAGTGAATTTCCTTCTTTCCCTCAAGAAAGCCTTGAAACACAAGTATCCTTCTTTCCCTCAGTTGATGCTCACAAATCACAAGTCACAAACTTCGTGTCTAAACTACACAAACTTAGTTATTTGAAATTTTCGTTGTCAGGGAATATTGGTCTCATGCATTTTATATGGGAAAACTCTCTGAGAAGCTTGGACACTCTGATGATGTATCATTCTCATACTATTCTCAGGCTATTGATATGAATCAATCAGCGATAGATTCATTCTACTGGATTCATGTATCCCGACTGAAGTAACTTGGGAAATGTGGCAAGCAAAATGAAGAAGCTTTAAAGGTATGTACTTAAATGATGTTTTCTTCTGCTTGAAGTTAATCTCTCTCTCTCTCCTCCTCAGTACCTACTCAGATGTTGATTCAAAAGCATTTATTGGCGTTGTATGCCAGGTTGTAGCAGCCCATTCCTTTGCTCAATCAACTAAAGAATCACTTAATTTTTAATTGCTTAATTAGTTTTGTTTGTGTTTACATACGACGTGTCTTCATTAACAAACCAAAAAACTCAAGTGAATTGGAACATATATGCATCAGATGGAAGAAAGTTTTTAATATATTTTTTCAGCTCTAATGCAAGTTATTAAAAATACTTTAATAGATACTTCAATAGTTATTTTTACAGGTACTAATGTACAATTCAACATTCATTTACTATATTTTTTTTATTATTACAATTGTTTTCTTATAATTTAGAGGCAATTATGTTGTTATTATATCTTTTTCTTTGTATTTTTATATTAATATTTATGTGTTGTAGTCGCTATGTTGCGCGCTGTTTGCTTCAGCTGTTGGAGCCTATACTCACATTCTTTGGCTACTCTCTGCGCCTGCTTATCAAGAGGTATTTCTATTATGTCTGAATTTTTAGTGCGCACTATTTTATTGCCTTATTATTCTTTGATACTTAATGTTTCTGGCAATCATCAACAAAAAAGGTTGTCACTTCTTATGGACGATGCTCTCTTTGAAGGAGCTTCCACCGGCCCTTTGATTGAATTGGCCATCAACTTCGACTCAAGGTATACGTCTATTGGGTTCATGTGATACAATGGGTGACTCTTCATTGCCTGTTTCCATTTTGAAGCCATATTGTTAACTGTTGTTGGTTGTACTTTGTCCAGTAGAATCTTTATAGTTGGTGAAGTAAAGATGCATGTTTTTCATTTCATTAACCTGTTCAAGGGGTTCTGCTAAATGATACTCTGCACAGTTACAGAAATACTTCGAAATATATTAAACTTAATTTCTCATTGTGTATGAGTTAGATTGATTACATTTTCTGATTGCCTTTTATTTTCTTAAGCAAGAGCTGAATATTTTATCTCTTCATGTTTAACCTATTATATTTTTCCCCTGTTTTTATAGGTTACTCTTTGATAATCAAGATATTGAAGCTATTTGTAAAAGGACCGAAGCTTTCTCTGATCTCATTCTTGAAATTAATCTATTAAGGTTTGATGGTTCTTATTAAATTATTGATATTTCTCTGTTTAATAATACCTGTGAATATGGATTAATCTAACATATAGATTTTCTCCTATTATACTAACTCAATCTCCATTTATTGTATTGATCGAGGCCATCCCGTAATTATTTTTACAAGATGTACCCTTTAAAGACCAAAGCTTTCAGGACAAAATTAGCAATTTGAAAAAGGTCTAATTAGCAATTTGAAAAAGGTCTGATGATTTGTCACGTGCGTTACTTGATAACATTTATACTAAGTTTTGAATATTTATTTTTATACATGTTTTTCGGTTTCATTGTAAGCTTAAATTATTTATTTCTTGAATGAAAATTGAGGTCTTTTTGCCTATAACCTGTGTATTTTTATTATTGTACTTCAAGAATATTCGCAAGGCTCTCCCCCTTTTTTTTTTACATGTTTTCAAAGTTTTTTTCAAAGAATTCAATTCAAATGTACTCAACTGATATTTAACTTCCATTATAGTGCTACTTTATACGGTTATTTATAACTATTTCATGACTTTTGTCCTGTTTATATAGTGTAATTGAATTTTCGTAACAACTTATGATTTTTTTATAATATGATTACAATTATGTTGTGAATAACTTTTTGATAATTTGTGCATGGAGCTATTGTTATGCAGGAACCGATGAAAATCTATTCCACATAAACATTAAGAGTTGCATAAGAACACTTACTCTAATGGACTTTTCACTGAAAATTTTTTACGGGTTCAATAAATTTAATCATACTGTCATTTTTTTTACCATATAAGTCTTTTTACATTTCAATAGCTTATAAATAATTCATATAATAATTGGGAAAATTGTTGCATGTTTGTATACAAATTTGAAATAGAGTCTCGATCATAGTATTACTCCATTAAATTGGTCCTTTATTGAACAATTTTCTCTTCAATTTATACATTTGAATTTGCATTTGTTAATATTATTCAGTGGTTTGTAATAAACGCATAATGTGCCAGAGACAACGAGACGTAAAAAAGACCTCAACTCTCGAACATTATGGCGTCGTCCTTCGGCGCGATGAAAGCCGACATCTCCATGAAGTCTCTTGACGAGATTCAGTCGGGTGCATTGCGCGATGAAAGCCGACATCTCCATGAAGTCTCTTGACGAGATTCAGTCGGGTGCATGGGTGCATTCATCGCATCGTGCAATGCATATGGGTTCTTTCTCTGTATGCATATTATTATTTTGTATTAAATTGTTTTTAAATTTTACATAAAACAATTTAAATTTCTACTTATATTATTTGTCTTCTACCTTATTATGTATACTTTACTTTTTATGTAGAGGTTATATGCTAATGCTATTGCATTTAAGTGACCAATTAAAGCGCACAAATAATTATATGATTTAAATGTGCATTTGTGGGCCCTAGAAATTATATGTTAAAATATTTCATCTACAAACAAATTAATTATTCAAAGTTATAACTATTTATTATCCACAATTTAACTTCATTATATATATATATTTAAAAATAAATTTATATTAAGTTAAATATAATTGATAAACTTCATAGAATAGAGAATATGGTGCATCACACGGGACGAATAATTCTCATTACTTTAAATTTAAATAGTATTGAATTCATTATGAGAATGCCGATATTCACGCACGAGCAATTGTATGTTGCAATTTCAACGATCAATAATAGAGCAAGTTTGAAATTTTTATGTTGTGATCAAAATGTTAACCTCACAACTAAAACTACTAATATAGTTTACAAGGATGTGTTCAGAAATTTGCAGTGAAGCTAGAACTACTTTGATCATTGTTTATTAACGTAAGTTAATGTTTTCTGTTTATTAATGTAAGTTAATATTTTCCGGGATATTGAATTACATTTTACGAGATAAGTTATTTCATTTTTAAAAAAATAAATTATATTGAATTGTATATGTCAAGGAGATGAGTAGTTTAAAAAAAACTTCTTCATATCTATTACTACCGTATATAATTCTTATATGTATATTTGTGTATATATAGGCCTAAAAATATATTTATCAAAAAATTCATAAATATAGGAATAAACTACAGTTAATCATCCCGGTGGAACGCACGGGCCGAATCAACTAGTGAATAATAAAGCCTTAAATATTACTAGTAAAAGTAAAAAAGAAAAATTATAATACAAATATATGAAGTAAAATTTATGATATTGAAGTTCTAATTCATAAATCATTTTATTTTAACTTAAAACTCCTAAAAATAATAACGTTAGTACACACTTTTGTGTACATTAGAAAAATTCCAAAAAAAAATTATTTTAAAAGTTGAAACATTAAAATAAATTAACTCAAATCTGAATTATTTTGATCTCGCCAAACTGAATTATTTAGTAACTAACAAATAACTATCTTAGTTTTTTTCCATTAATATATGTCTGTTTGTAGAACAAGTTTGTGTACTATGCACAACCCTATGTAATAACTATCTAAGTTTTATAATTAAATGTTAAATTAATGAAATAACTATAATAGATTATGAATTTGTAATATTTAAATAAATAACGTAATTAATTATACTATAATTACATATTATGAAAATTTATTTATTACGATAAACTAGTTTAGAAGTGGTAATAATTAGTTATAATAATAGGGTAGAATGTTTTGAAGTAGAGATTAATAATTTTGAATGGGATCACTTTTTAACTCAAATTGCCAAACAAATTAACATCTTATAATTTTATATATCTATTTTATCCAAACGGTTTAACAACTTATTTATTAAATAAGACATAACAGTTTATCACCTCTTAAAATAACTTATAAGACGTAATATTTTATAAGTCTTATAAACTCTTTTAAATAAGCTCACCCAAACGAGCTCTAAATTTTACTTCACTGAAATGCTCTAACAAAAAAAGTAACAATTGACTTTTCTTTATCTTATCTTTCAATTGAATGGTCTGAAACTCACATCTTAATTTAAAAAACAAAAACAAAAAAACAACGTCCACATATATACAGTATATGTCTCCACAATTATTCTCAGAGTTTCATTACTGGAAAACCAAAACCATGGCAGCTTATGCATCCTTGATTTCTCTGATGAAAGTCATTCATGACCTCGAACATCATCCTTCCCCTCCAATTTTTCTCGACAAACAACTAGTCGACTCCATCACTCAACGCATCACATACTTTGAAGAATTTCTCCATTCCTACATTAGTAGTAGTCCTGTTGCCGACGATGATGAAGAAGTTGCAAATCCATTGGAGATGCGAATTGCAGCTGCAGCTTTTGCAGCCGAAGATGCTATTGAGTATCATATCGTGGACTGTATCAACCACAAAAAGAAGAAAAAAAAGGCAAACGATGATGAAAAGGCCAAGTCCCTGAATCGATGCTATGATATCCTGCAAAGTGTGATTGAAGAGATGGATTCGATCAAAAAAGTCGTGGAAGATACACAGAAGATAAAGAAGGTGCCGCTGGTCCATGATCAAGTGGGCACGACAAATGTCACTGCATCCGTTGCTGATCGAAGTGAAACCTTTGTGGGGTCCGATGGCGTCTTGATCGAAATCATGGAAAAGCTCGACGGAGGCCAACTTGATTTCCAGGTCATCCCGATTGTGGGAATGGGCGGTATAGGTAAGACCTTTCTTGCCAAAACTATTTACACTAAACCACTTATTAAAGAGCGTTTTGATATCTGTGCTTGGGCTACGATTTCTCAAAACTATGACACAAAACAAATCCTCTGTGAGCTTCTCTTTCAAGCCACTAACACCCACAAGGAACAACAGAGTGTAGATGAATTGGGATTGGAGCTCCATAAATATTTATTTGGCAGAAGGTTTTTGATCGTGATGGATGATATGTGGAGTATCGATTCATGGGATCAGATACAACACTACTTTCCTGACAACAGTAACGGCAGTCGAGTGCTGGTGACGACCAGGCTATCCGAATTAATGACAACTGATTATAGTCTCAACATGAGTTTCTTAGATAAGGCTAGCAGTTGGGATCTGTTCTCCAAGACAGTATTCGGTGAGAACAGTAGCTGCCCTCCTGAACTGGAGGAAATCGGAGAGAAGATTGTGGACAACTGCAAAGGTCTTCCTTTATCAATATCTGTGGTGGGAGGTCTTCTGAAAACTATGGAAGCCACTCGTGCATCTTGGGAATCAATACGAGACAACTTCACATCGGTGGTGAATATGAGGAACGATAAACATTGTTTGAGATTGTTGAAGCTGAGCTATAATCATTTGCCTGTATACTTAAAACCGTGTTTTTTATACATGGGAGTGTTTAAGGAGGACGAAAGGATTTATGTCTCTTCACTTGTCCTGCAATGGGTTTCCGAAGGATTTCTTAAACCAACGGAAGGCGAAGCCTTGGAGATTACCGGTAGAGGTTTCGTACAGGACCTCGTCGGTAGAAATCTCATTCTAGTTGATGGGTTGGGTTCTACAGGGAGCATAAAGTTTTGCAAAATTCACGATTTGGTTAGGGACATGTGCTTGAAAGAAGGTCAAAAAGAAGGGTTTTATCATGTCATGGGGAAATGTAATCATCCTTCTCCTCAGAGCATGAATGCCCAACGCCGGGTTATTATACCTGATAACACTTTGGAAGAGTACAACGTACGTGGTGACTTGAGATTTATGTCACACACTCGCTCGATTATTTCCGAATACGGTAGGGTTCCATTATGCAAGAATCTGGTATTACTGAGGACATTACAAGTGCATGAAACGGACTTGAATTCTGTTGTGTCTCGCTATGTAAACCTGCGACACCTTTATATCACAGCTTCACGGATGCCGACATTCCTTCCCTCTATTAGCCACCTTTGGAATTTGCGTACGCTTGTTGTTTGTTATTCTTTCCATTTTGAACCCACCCTGGTCGTTGATTTCTGGGAAATGACACCTTGCTATCTCAGGTTTACGGATGCGGCCATTCCTTCCCTCTATTAGCCACCTTTGGAATTTGCGTACGCTTGTTGTTTGTTATTCTTTCCATTTTGAACCCACCCTGGTCGTTGATTTCTGGGAAATGACTCAGCTTAGGCATATGAATTTCTCCCGTAATTATGCATGTCTCCCGGATCCTCCGAGCTGCGATGGGCGAGAAGGTGATGCGGTGGTCATCATGGAAAATCTACAGACCCTTAGAAAAATAAGGAATTTCAAATTTACAAATGGGGTGGTTAAGAGAATTCCCAATATCAAAAAATTGCATCTGAAGTATGATGATGATTCAGATGATGATGATGATGTGTATTTTTTGGGCAATATGAAATATCTGTGTGGATTGGAATCCCTATCCGTCCAATTTTTATCCCGAAGTAGGCTGTTTACTCCTTTGCAGAAGATTACCTATCCATACTCCCTTAAGAAGTTGACTCTTAAATTGAAAACAGAGCTTGAATGGGACGACATGCTGGAAAAGATTGGTTCGTTGCCTCTTCTCGAGAAGCTCAGATTATGGGGGGGTTGCTTCGAGAAAGGGAAGTGGGAAATAGGCCAAGGACAATTCCCCCGCCTCAAGTGCTTACAAATGTACTTCTGTCGGGGTCTTGAAAACTGGAGTGCGGTGGAAGAGGATTCCTCCATCCTTCCACGACTTGAACATCTTCAACTTCTACAATTACTAGAGCTGAAGAAGATCCCTTTAGAGCTTGGAAACATTGATACGCTCAAGAGTATAATCTTGGACTCGTGCGGAAAAGGAGTGGTGAAGTCTGTTAAAGAGATGTTCGATGAGCAAGTCGACTTACAAGGCGGGGAGGATCAACTAAGCTTTCACGTCCAGGTTTGGGAAGACCGACAACAACTCATGAGCTTAGGGAGTTCTAACTTTTATGTCAGCGTGTCGCCGTATGCATAGCTCTGTCAAGTTTTACTTGCTACTTTTTTTAATTGATTTTGTAATATTGTAGCACATGAAAGACTCGAATTCTCAACATCTATGTTATTTTAATCAAGCTGATAAAATTGTATTTTAAACAAAAATATACATAATTAAAATTATAAAAATAAATTAAAAATTAGAGTTATAATTGTATTTAAAAAAAAATCAAGTATTTTTTTAGTGCAAAAATATAAGTTAACGTAGTTAATAAGAAAAAAAATCTTCAATATTTTTATTCTTTTGAAATCATGTTTGCGATAGAGTATGTTGTTATGGAGTAATATAACTAGAATTGAAGTGCAAAAATATTAAAAACAAATAAAAAACTATATATGAAATGAAGTTATAAGAAAGTATTTTAATTTTTCTTATTATTAAGAGTTTGCAAACTTTTTTTTAGATAATTCGTAAAAATTTGACACTCACAAAATGTAAGGTTTTTTATAACTTTATCTTTACAATATTTATCTATTTACATAAATATCATTATATTTTCACGTATCATTATAACTTATTCATTACTTATTCATTAATTACATAACAATACCTATTATACCCCTATTTTTTATTATTTAACTTATAAAAAACTATTTTTTTACACAAAATACCTAATTTTTTATTATTTTTTATTATTTAACTCATAAAACACTATTTTTTTACTTAATTTACGTACAACTTTACCTATATACAAACTTTATACCGCGTCTTTGAATTGGATTTAGAATGGAGCTACTGTATGTTGATGATGAAAAATTGATTGAAATTTCTGAATAGCTTCAAGAAGATAATAGCTATTTAAGAAAGAATATGAGATCAAAAAACTTGAAAAACTAAATTTGTCTTGGTTTACGCATCAAACATCTAAAAGATGAAATTTTAATTCACCAACAACCTTATACTCGAAGGTAGTATAATGTTTCAACATGGAAAAAAACATCCATTAAGTACTTCAATGATTGTCTGATCACTTGACATTTTTAAACCTCAGATGAAAAATGATGATATTCATGATAGTCATTCATGATCTCGAACATCATCCTTCCCCTCCGATTTCTCTCGACAAATAGCTTGTCGACTCCATCACTCAACGCATCACATACTTTGAAGAATTTCTCCATTCCTACATTAGTACTAGTTCTGTTGCCGACGATGATGAAGAAGTTGCAGATCCACTGGAGATGTGAATTGCCACTATGGGAAAATGTCTCATAAACACCGGGCATTGACCGGTGTTAAAAAAAATTATGTCCGGTATCTTTGTGCGTGGTGTTAAAGATCAGCTATGTTTTAATATCGGTCATTGACCGGTGTTAAAAATAATTTATAACACCGGTTTTTTAGACCTGAACCGGTGTCTATATTATTAAAGATACCGGTCAGTTCCATGGAAATTAACTGCTTGAGATGAGTTGGGTTCTACAGGGAGCATAAAGTATTGCAAAATTCACGATTTGGTTAGGGACATGTGCTTGAAAGAAGGTCAGAAACAAGGGTTTTATCATGTCATGGGGAAATCTTACCATCCTTCTCCTCAGGGCATGAATGCCCAACGCCGGGTTATTATACCTGATTATAACACTTTGGAAGAGTACAACGTGCGTGGTGAGTTGAGATTGATGTCACACACTCGCTCGATTATTTCCGAATATGGTAGGGTTCCATTATGCAAGAATCTGGTATTACTGAGGACATTACAGGTGTATGGTGAAATGGTTTCTAACATGGCTATCGGCTTTAATTCTGTTGTGTCTCGCTATGTCAACCTGCGACACCTGCAATACACACAGATACTTCATATCGCAGCTGATATGCCATTCCTTCCCTCTATTAGTCACCTTTGGAATTTGCGTACACTTGTTGTTTCTTATTCTTTGGATTTTGAGCCACCTTTGGTCGTTGATTTCTGGGAAATGACTCAGCTTAGGCATATGAATTTCGATAGTTATGCATGTCTCCCGGATCCTCCGAGCTACGATGGGAGAGATGGTGTTGCAGTGGTCATCATGGAAAATCTACACACCCTTAAAGGAATAAGGAATTTCAAATTTACAAATGGGGTGGTTAAGAGAATTCCCAATATCAAAAAATTGGGTCTGAAGTATGATGATGAGTCAGATGATGATGATGATGATGATGTGTATTTTTTGGGCAATATGAAATATCTTTGTGGATTGAAATCCCTATCCGTCCTATTTTCATCCGCAAGTAGTAGGTTGTTTACTCCATTGCAGAAGATTACCTATCCACACTCCCTTAAGAAGTTGACTCTTATGTTGGACATTGAGCTTGAATGTGACGACATGCTGGAAAAGATCGGTTCGTTGCCTCTTCTCGAGAAGCTCAGATTAATGGGGGGTTATTGCTTCGAGAAAGGGAAGTGGGAAATAGGCCAAGGACAATTCCCCAGCCTCAAGTACTTACTAGTGAGCTACTGTCGGGGGCTCGAAAACTGGAGTGCAGTGGAAGAAGATTCCTCCATCCTTCCACGACTTGAACATCTTTATCTTGCAGGATTAGAAAAGCTGGAGAAGATCCCTTTTGAGCTTGGAAACATTGATACGCTCAAGAGTATAAAGTTGGAATGGTGCGGAGAAGGAGCGGTGAAGTCTGCGAAAGAGATGTTCGACGAGCAAGTCGAGTTGCAAGGAGGGGAGGATCAACTGAGTTTTCACGTTGAGGTTAAGGTTAGAGAGGAACAACAACACCTCATGAGCTTAGCGGCTTCTAAATTTTATGTCAGCGTGTGGTCCTAAACGGATAGTTCTCTCAAGTTTTACTTGCTACTTTTTTAATTGATTTTGTAATATGGCAGCACACGAAAGACTCGAATTCTCAACTTCTATATTATTTTAATTAAGGTGATAAAATTGTATTCTAAACAAAAATATATATATAATTAAAATTATAAAAATAAGTTAAAAATTAGAGTTATAATTGTATTTTAAAATAAAATATTAAGTAATTTTTTAAGTGCAAAAATATAAGTCAACGTAGTTGATTTTATAATGAATATTAATAATATGAATATAAATTAAAAAAAATTATTAATTAAATACGGTTTTAAATTTATATTTTAAGGTCATTTTTCAACATTTTTTGACCAATAAGGCTTTTGAGAAATTACGCGTGTCAATTAGGCCGCCTAAAATGTGTAAAGACATCGTTACCCTTCCATATATACAAATTTAAACACACGGGGCTTCTCATTTCTCTCTCGCACACCTCGACTCCCAAAGTCGCGAGCTCCGCGTCGAGTACAACTTCCCCCGAAAAGTCGCCGGTGTCCCCATCAATTAGTTTCACCACCGCGACCTTGAAGCCGCGACTACGGCCCGCACTACGTCAAGGTGAGTAAGATCTGCACCCTCGAGCTTTTCTCGGCGAAGCGGATCGACGCGCTCAGGCCGATTTGGGAAGACGAGGTCACCGCCATGGTCGAATCGATCTACAAGGACTCGATTAAGCCTGGTAATCGATTGATTTTGAGCTCGTGTTCTTACCTCCTTATTGATTGCATCGAGGGTTTGATTAATGTTGAAATCGATTTAGGGATTCGATGGTAAAATCGAACACCCCCGATTTCTGGTTGATGGCGAAGCTCGTTACGATACCCTCGTCCGCGAGTCCGTGTACAGGTCCTGGTCCGACGTGAACAGTCCCTGGCGGTTCATCAAGTCGAGGTAGTATTTATTGTCGGATTGTGTTTTGGGCGATCGGATGTCGAGCACGGTCGTGTTGGTCGCGTTCGCCGTCGGACGTGAACAGTCTCTGTCGATGGGGAGGAAGAAGATGTTGGCCTCGTCGGGCTGGGAGGCGGCGAATCGATTGTCGGGGCTCTCGAGGTGGTCGACTGTGTGGCCTTCGATCGAGTAGATGTCCTTCACCTTCCGGGCCAGGGGAACGAAGACGCGGTCGTAGAGGATAATGATATTGATAAGCTACTCGAGGAGACATCCAATCTGACTGCTATAGAAAGTCTACAGATATCAAATGAGGATGTATCATCTTCTACATTGAATCCCGGTTACAAGTCTAAACTTTTGTGAAAGTGCGTTGGCAGCGGTATTTAAGAAGAAAATACGCTGCCTGCTGTAAGGCAGTGCGATGCGGCAGCACGAAGCCTTAAAATAGAATTCGTTCGTTTATTCGTGATTTATTTGATTTACGTATTTTAGTTCGTTTATTAGAATATCAGATTAATATAAATATATGTGATATATGTATATTGGCAGCGGAAGAATTAAAAATAAATTAAACGAACAAACACACACACTCACACGAAAGCAAAAGGAAAGAACACAAGGAATTAATCTTTGTATGGGTATTTAATTAAATTTAAATTACCCATACGAATGTGACTTACGGCAAAAATATATTATTAAAGAAACGAGTCTTTACAATGAGTAATCTCGGATTTACAATCGATTAAATTCAAGGCAGTGCGAAGGCATTCCTTAACGTTTATCGAATCCGGAGATTAATGAACAATCAACACAAAACAAAAGCTATTGTAATAAACCTATTCTAAGCTATTTATAATCAGCGTAGCTACAAAATCACTCTCACAGGCGAGAGGATGAACGGCACGAAGAACTTCACAAGCGAAGTCTTCGGCACAACAAGCTAGATGATCGATCTAGGTGAAAATGTGTTTATGCATAGATAAAATTCTTGAATAATGAGCTGAGGACTTCTGGTACTTATAGGTGAAGTCTCTCAACCGAATTCCCTAGTAAAACTAGGTTTGAAGTGGTTGAGAGAAAGTAGCAACCGCCTTTGACCAGCTCCTGGCATTGCCGCACAGTGAGCTATTCTGCAGGCAGGGCGAACCTTCTTCAATTGATTGGAACGCTTTGCCTCTTGCCAATGCCTTCCATTCTTCCTTGTTTTCAGGTTCTCTATGCTTAACGTTCGTACTTAAGTCCTCTGCCCTTGTTCGTCGTGCGGCATGCCGAAGCTCTTCGTCCTGCGGCATGGCGAGTCTTCGTCCTGCCGCAAGGTCTTGTTCAGTTTATTCAAAGTCTCTATCTCCAGGTTGCCGTCTTGAGTCCTTAGCACTTGGTCGTCTTGCGGCATTGCGAGTCTTCGTCATGCCTTGCGAGTCTTCGTCATGCCGCAAGGTCTAGTTCAGTAATCCAAAGTATTGATTGTTCGTACAAGCACGAATCAAGTGATACATCATGCTAAAATATATCACACATAAAATGAGTGACAACAACAATATAAAAGTGTGAAGAAAGGAGAAAAACATGTAAATATGATCAAAGCATTGTTATGCCCAGTAACTCTGCGGCATTGCTCTGCCTAACATATTTACACTAAAATTTTGGATAATTTTGATTCGTGGTTGGATACAATTTGATTGTTTTCTGCAATCATTGGATGGGGTGTCTCCCTTGTAATGTAGATCATTATTCATTGTTGGAGTCGTTTGTCTCGAAATTGTAAGTGTTGACTTATGGCCTTCTCGAAATTGTAAGTGTTGACTTATGGCCTTCTCGCAACATTATATATGAGGTTACAAAGCAGAAGTGAAAGTTTTGTAGTATTACAGGTTTTGTAGTATTACATATCCAATAATTCACAATTACATAATAATTATGATGTCTCAAATAACCTTTTTTTATTTAAAAATGTAAAAATAGGTTCAAATGCAATTATTGGTGTAATGTTTTACTTTTTCTACATACTCATTTAATAAAAGAAAATAATACACGCATAATTCATAAAATTACTCAAATATCTTTTAATTGAATAAAAACTGAGTTAATTATTAAAGGAGTTTCGGGAATCGAAAATGTAAAATATTGCCCACCAGATAATTAATTTAATTTCCGGACAACATTTTCAATCTCCGAACAACATATTCAATCTTTGGCTTACATATTCAGTTTGTTAAAATTGTTTATTGAGGTTACTTGTGAGTTGTCTCACGTTGAATTTGTGTGAAATGTGAACTATATACTATATATTATAAGTATAGAGATCTGCTCCACCTAATACCAATTGAATTTAAGTTGAAATTACCTCTCTACGTGTTCGGGGTCTCCTTTTCCGTCTTTGTACGTTAATCGTTGAACCGCACTTATTACACACCTCTTATTTCAACATGGTTATCTATTTTTTACCAAATAAATTATTATTCAACCAACTGAAAAGATATTTGAGGTATTTTATAAATTATAATTATAGAATTTCATATTATTAATTAAACAAGTGTATAAAAAAATTAAACACTATCTCAATAAATTTATTTTTAAATTTATTTCAAAATTAATATACATGATTAGGGCAATATAATAATTATGTTTTTTAAAATATGCATTTACTTACAATTCCATGAATAATAAAGCCTTAAATTTTATGATTAATGATCATGCATATTTATTATTTATGTGTGTATTTTGCAAGTTATGCATGTATTTTTTTAATGATGATAATTTATTTTTATAATAAATATTTTAATGAATTTTTATGTTTAATTGGGTTGTATGTACGATACATTGTAGACATATGTGCACGATAAACGACGGATTAATATTGGACACACATCTTCGTCAACGCGTGTGACAAAGTCCAATAACTTAATTGTGCATGTAAACAATTGTACATTGCAAAAACAACAATAAGATAATACCATAAATAAAAGTCAACGCAATTGATAACTTATAGTCAACGATTAGGAAATCATTAAATATAATGAAATTAAGTTATTGCAATAATAAGAATTAAGAAAGACTCTCCACTCCATATAAGTATATATATATATATATATATATATATATATATATATATAAGTTGTGTTGTCTGAATAATACACAGCTCCGAACAAACATATACATGTCGCAAGTTACAGTCTTCGATGTTGATATTATTTGAGATTATATTCGGCCCACAAGTGAGGGGGAGTATTGAAGACTATATTCGGCCCACTATAAATGTCTAGTTGCCCAACTTCTCTAATAGTTCGAGCTTTTTGGATGATGCGGCATCTAACATGACTATAGAGCCTTGGGATAACCCGAGGTCCTGGGTTCGACTCCCGCCAGTGGCGACTCCACCCGATTTAATTATCCACTTGTTGGGCCTCCCCAAAGAGGTTGAAATTGGCCCACAAGTGAGGGGGAGTATTGGAGAATATATTCGGCCCATTAATATAAGTGTAAAGAAGTCCAACTTCTCTACCAGTTCGAGCTGTTGGATGATGCGGCATCTAACATGGCTATAGAGCCTTGGGATAACCCGAGGTCCTGGGTTCGACTCCCGCCAGTGGCGACTCCACCCGATTTAATTATCCACTTGTTGGGCCTCCCCAAAGAAGGTTGAAATCGGCCCACAAGTGAGGGGGAGTATTGGAGAATATATTCGACCCATTAATATAAGTGTAAAGAAGTCCAACTTCTCTACCAGTTCGAGCTTTTAGGTGAAGCGGTTTCTCTCATGGTATCAGAGCACCGTCCTAAACCTGGTTCTAAACCTAGTTTAGTTTTTTTATTTTCTTCTCGCCCACTTTTCTTTCTTCCGCTTCCACTCTTTTCACGTCGGACTGGTATCCTCCGTCGTGTTCTTTGTTTGTACGTCGGACTGGTCTCCTCCGTCGTACCGTCAATCTGCTGCTGCTGCCACAACCTTCACGCCGGACTTGTCTCCTCCGACGTGCGTCGTGCCGCAGCCGCAACCTCCTCCTCTCTCATGCCACAGCGCCAGAGCAGTCTCCTCCCTTCTCCTGCCGCAGCGCCAGCGCAGTCTCCTCATGTCGCAGTGCCAACGCATTCTCCTTCTGCCGCAAAGCCAACGCAGCCTCCTCCTGCCGCAGAGCCAGCGCAGCCTCCCCCCTCCTCCTATATATTGCAGCGTCAACGCATCCTCCTCCGTCGTGCGTCCTGCTGCTGCCGCAACCACTTCCTTACCAAGCTTTGCGTTTGTCTTCAACCCACGCATCGCTTGACGGGGAGTGTTAAGGAAATAAATATAATCAAATTGATTTGATTATTAGTATAAGATAAATCTTTTATATTTAGGATTAGTATATTATTTGATTTGCGTCTATCTTTTCCTTAATTATGAGATTCTATTGTACCTATAAATAAGAGTATTATCGTACTCACCAATCATCGGTGATTTTATAATCATTCTCTCATATTATCGTATGTCATGCCATAAGTGCAAGACGAAGCTCCTCATGGCGGTTTCCGGGTTACAAGGTAATAGTTCGATCGTCCCATTTTCATAGTCATTTCTTTTTACCTTAATTTAAACGGAAAAGAGAGGTAAAAACGTGTGTTATTATTTGGATGATTATTAGGGGTTGATAAAGTTGAAACAGATGTAGCAAAGGGAGTGTTAACCGTGACGGGTGAAGCGGACCCGTACGATGTTATAGTGGTAGCGAGGAAGGCCGGAAAAAGGGCCACGGTGCTCAGTGTTGGGCCTCTCTAAATTAAGCCCAACGACTTGTAATTGGATTCCTGTGGCCCACTACCACGTATTATATACTCCCTCCGGCCATTAATAGATGTCATACTTTGGACACGGAATTTAAGAAAATTGTTATTTTTTAATTTTTATATTATAAAGTAAAGAGTAAAAAATATTTTAAAAGTGAAAAGTAAAGTAGTTGTGAGTAAAGTTAAAAAGTAGGTGGGGTAAAGTAGAATAAAATAGTATATTAAAATGAAAAAGTTAGAATAATTATTTCCTTTTTTGGGGTGTGTCAACTATTGTTGGACACCCCAAAAAGGAAAGTATGACAACTGTCTTTGGACCGAGGGAGTATATAATTTTTTTTTACAAAAGTGGTATTTTGTGAAGTTTAATTTAATTGATTTTATTCGATTACAGAGGAATTAATTATTATATTTAGTCGATACACCATTTGAATTGATGATTTGTTGGTCTCAACCTATAATCTCGAGATATGTGGCGATAAAAAAAAGATGAAATTTCGTAATGTTTTTAACTCTTTCGTTTTCTTCTGTCAAGAGACCGTTAACATAAAAATAAATCACAATCGAATTAACAAACTTTAGTACTAAATTTTTTTATAGACCAATAAATCACAATCGAATTAACAAATTTTGATATTGAATTTTTTTTATACTTTTGTTATATCAAAAATATCAATATATCAAAATATGTTTAAAAAAATCTACAATTGAATTATAATTTTTTTTTTTTATATTTCTTTTTAGGTATTTTTAGGAAAAAGGTAAATATAATTTATGAAATATAATTTCTACTCTACAAAATAGACTTTACAATTTAATGTTATAATTTTATATTATTTTAATTATTTTGAGTAGTTTGATAGTTGTATTTATAAAAAAAGTAATATTTAAAATTTAAAATATCTTTTTTACCTTTAATTTACTTACCCATGTGAGTTCGATTAAAAGATTAAAAATAGAAACCTACTCTTATATATAATTAGGAAAAATTATAACTCTTATTTATATAAAATTAATTTGAATTACCTCATTTTAAAAATGACCCTTCTTTTTATGCATAACAAAATATAAATACATATACCAAAATAATGAATTATTTCGATTATGTTCGATATGTTCACATATCGAAATATCAAGAAATTTATATTGATATTGTACTAAAAATTATACTAAAATTTTCATCATATACATTTTTAAATTCAATATTTTTGGTAATTTTTGATATTATATTTTATGATACTCGAGTCTTTGCAATTAATTAGCTCCAAAAGAATCACTCCGAATCCACACACGTCCGAATTTAGATCACTTGGTCTGTGTCTGTGTTGATTGCATTCATAGAGTACAAATTCCAAATGAGACTAATTTGATGAAAAAAACATTCAAGCATATATTGAAATAAAAATCTTGATTACTTTGGCCTAGTGATACAGCGAAAGTTAATAATTAAAACTCGATAATTTTGAGAATACTCGAAAATTAATAAAATCAAAATATCGTTGGTTTTTAAAAATAGCGAAACTTGATAAAACTCAATAATACTTTGAGAGAGATAAACTTTTTATTTTATATAAAAACAATTATTTTATTGAATGAGAAAAACGACATATAAATAAGTACTCAAACCTAATAGAATAAATTAAAATTAATAATAAAATAACTCGGACAATAAGAAACAATCTTTGTCTGATTTAAATATATATCCGCATCACCTAGACATTGTGAAATGGAAATCATTTGCATTATTGTCGTGGATTATCTCCACCAGATGGGTCAGGATCTGATCCTCCTCCGCACTCCACCTGCCCTTAAGCTTCCGAAAATATTCATCCTTTGAAGTATCGTGGAAGTGTTTTCCCGAGTACCCGCCGGTTGAGAATAGTATATATGTGGCTAGGACTTTGAAGTATATATGACTCCTATAGTGATTCTTGAAGAGAGAGGTAAGCCATTATAAAATAGGGAAAATATCATATTTGGTTCTTTCTGGATGTCATTTTCAATAAGTAGTCCTTTATTTTATAAAATTATCAAAATTGGTCCTTTGACCTGCTACAACAGGTTAAAACACGACGTGACAATTGATTGACTCGTTCAACCGGTAATTGTGTCAAATAATTTAAATAAATAAATGGATATATATGATTCCAACCTTTGACCTATACAAAAATAATAAACAACCAACCCACTCCACCAAGAAAACTAAACTAAAATCATTGAAACATTAATATATTTATTCTACTACGGGGTATTTTATAAATTAAAATCAACACAAAATTAAATTACAAATAAATTTAGTATTATATTAAAAATAAAATAATTATCAAATAAAATTAAAAACAAAATGTAAATTATTTAGTAAATAATTATTTTAAATAAATATTTTTTTTATTAATTAATTAATAAATTAAAATAATAAATTATTAAATTTGAATTATTTTTTTAATGTTATAATTTTGGTTATTAAATTTTTTTATTAGTATAATTTTACGTTTAATTAATTAATACAAGTAAACTAATTAATTATTAAATTTAAATTTATTCTATAATTTATTAACTTTTATTATATTTTTTTGATAATTATTTATTTTTTATTAATTTATTATCAAATTTAAAAAAATTCGTATAAAGTTAATTTTAAAGTTATAATTTTTTTAATTAATTAATCATTAAATATAAATTAATTAATGAATTGTTTCTATATTTTTTTTCAATAAATTATTTTGTGATTGATTACTTAATTTAATTTAATGTATTTTATTTATTTATTATAAAACGATTTATAGTATATACTTATTTAAAGTGTTTATTTTTCAATTCAACCATTTGGCAAAGTGGTAGTTTAGTTGTTTTAGTTTTTATTAAACAGGAGTTCGATTCTTAGGGTTTGCAATTTAATTTTTGGACTTTAACCTGTTGCAACCGGTCAAAAGACCAATTTTGATAATTTTATAAGATAAAGGACTATTTACTGGAAATGACACGCAGACAGGACTAAATGTAATATTTTCCCTTATAAAATATTATTTATGTGTCGAATGACACCCCTAAAGAGTTCTTATTCGACACAACTATTTATAATGTCATGTGTGACTCTTCAACTAGAATAAATGACTTCTCATTTCTAGATATATAACCTTTCATTTTTAGATACATTACCTTTCATATTCTTCTAAGGAGATACATTCAAGTTTACTACATTCATAATTTCAACATCACACTCGGGTAGTGTTTGGCTGCGATATTCGATTTTCCACGAGGTGACGAAGCGATCCATGATTAAAGAGTCCCATTTACGGGCGTAAGGTTTTATGTATGTTTCTACTTGTGAAGGAATTGTGTGTGAGGCGACGAAGATGGTGGATGAGGTCTTATTAACTGTTATTTATTTATTTTTTTGATTTCGGTATGGGCTCCTGGGGTTGTACTTCTTTGGTTACGTTTCTATGTGGGCATGTGTTATTATTTCCATTGTTTTAGTGTACTCAATTCATGGATTCACAATGAATTTGAGAGGAGAAACTACGACGACGACACTGCGGAGGAATCATAAATCGTCGGAGGTAGTGCATTTTACATTCAGTTTTGCAATTGTAATATACGCAGTGTATTGTTAATGTTTTTGATACCATATGGAAAGTAAATATTTAATACGTTTATGTTTTTTTTATTGTATTTTCTAAATGGTAAATTTATATTTAATACCTTCAATTAAGAGATACCACATAATGTGTAAATAATAAAATATTACATAGTTTTGAGAATCTGTGCGGATTGGAATTCCTCCGTCAAATGTTTTTTCGAAAGTAGGCCGTTTACTCCATTGCAGAATATTACCTATCCACACTCCCTTAAGAAGTTGAGTCTTATGTTGGACTTTGAGCATGAATGGGACGACATGCTGGAAAAGATTGGTTCGTTGCCTCTTCTCGAGAATCTCAGATTAATGGAGGGGTGCTTCAAAAAAGGGAAATGGGAAATAGGCCAAGGACAATTCCCCTGCCTCAAGTACTTACAAATGAGCTACTGTTGGGGTCTCGAAAACTGGAGTGCCGTGGAAGAGGATTCCTCCATCCTTCCACGACTTGAACATCTTCATCTTGGAAGATTAGAAAAGCTGGAGAAGATACCTTTAGAGCTTGGAAACATTGATACGCTCAAGAGTAAATATGAAGATCAAGATTGTGAAGGCTTCAGAAAATGCATTCTTGGAAGTCATGAATAAAAGACATGCTCTTCAAATGCTTGTTACAATGCCTCTGAAGAGATCTTTCACAGTAAGTTTTTCTCACTTCCTCAATTCAAATATGTGCCACTTCAATTCATATACAAATCTATATCTATATGTATAAAACAAGAATAGAAATTTAAATAATCAAAACATTCAATTTTTTAATAATTACATACGCCATCTGTTTTATTGTGATAGAACTTTGTCCTTTATAAAAATATTTATTTCATGCACTTAAATCCTATTTATTTTAAAATTGACAGCTTTATCATTAACTTTAAAAATAGCTTATTTTAATAGATGCCCTGCTGGACTATTTTGTCTAAACCTCTTATCTTTTCAATTGAATGGTCCGAAATTCACAGCTTGATTTAAAAAACAAAAACAAAAAAAACAAACATCCACAGATGTTACTACAACAAAATCAGGTCCTGCATCATATTCTGAGAGTTTCATTATTCGAAAACCATGGCAGCCTATGGATCCTTGATTTCTCTGATGCAAGTCATTCATGATCTCGAACATCATCCTTCCCCTCCGATTTCTCTCGACAAACAAATAGTCGACTCCATCACTCAACGCATCACATACTTTCAAGAATTTCTCTATTCCTACAGTAGTAGTAGTCCTGTTGTCGACGATGATGAAGAAGTTGCTGATCCGTTGGAGATGCGTATTGCAGGTTCAGCTTTCGCAGCCGAAGATGCTATTGAGTTTCATATTGTGGACTGTATCAAAAAGAAAAAGAATAAAGGCTTGCAAAATTCACGATTTGGTTAGGGACATGTGCTTGAAAGAAGGTCAGAAAGAAGGGTTTTATCATGTCATGGGGAAATCTTACCATCCTTCTCCTCAGGGCATGAATACCCAACGCCTGGTTATTATACCCGATAACACTTTGAAAGAGAACGACGTACGTGGTGAGTTGAGATTGATGTCACACACTCGCTCGATTATTTGCGAATATGGTAGGGTTCCATTATGCAAGAATCTGGTATTACTGAGGACATTACAAGTGCATAACAAATTCAGTATTCCGTATGAAGAAAAGAGAATTAGCTTGAGTTCTGTTGTGTCTCGCTATGTCAACCTGCGACACCTTGCTTTCG